>CM055516.1:16521757-17121757 GCA_029298725.1 Gnatocerus cornutus
ATGGAATCTGCTCCAAGTTTTGACTAGAAGTGACGAGGAAGAGTCTGTGTGATAGAAATTGTACATAAGTTACGAGTTTATATAAAATATAGCTAAAATTTATAATAATATTATAGTTTTTTGCTTCTTAAGGTGAATTTCTCGAAATGTAAATATTGGTCATTGTGAATAAATTTAAAAATACTATTTACTAAAAATACTAAATACAGTTGGAAGAATTTAAAGAATGAAGATTAAAAGAAAAACTAAACAATAAAGTATTGCAAGAAATTAGAAAATTTGAAAGACTTAAAAAATTGTAAATTCTGTTACTTTTAATGCTACAGTAACGAAATTTGCCATGGTTACTACGTTTAACATGCTTATTCATCGTGCCAAATTACAAACTTCTAGAGCAACAAAGACACTTTTTAGAAATTCCCAAAATGGAGAATGTGTCGAAATCGGATTATTATTTATCAAAGAAGTTTTTATAATAAAAAACGCACCCGAGCAATCAATTCGAACGTAACTTATCTTATCATATTAGCTATCATTCATTGGCCCAACACTGTTGTTTATTAAATCGATTTCTTTGGTCAAAAAGTGCCATTCATTCAAAATTTTTAAAATTGGAAGCTTCCGCTTTATTATTTTGAAATTTGGTAGAGTTAATACACGACTCAAAACTAATAATTTGCCCAAATTTTGTAGCTGTAGCTGTAAAATTGCCAAAAATACAAATTTTACTGGAGGATGTCATAAATTTTTGTTTGGGAATCAAAATGAACATTTTTAAAATTTGAGTTTGTCGCTCTACAATTTTGCAATTTGGTAGAGTTAATCCACTACTCAAAAATAGTAAATAGCAACTGAGATCTCCTCATTGCTAGTATAAACGGATGTGTGAAAAATTCAAAAAGCCAGAGTTCACCAGACTAGCGACAGAATTTTGCAATCTAAACAGGTAAGTAAGAATTCGCACGAGAAGTTTAGTTCAGTAGTGGAAAAAATGTTATTTAAAACACTTTATAAATAAAAGTTAACTGAGGAAAAAATAAATTTATTTGTCTTGCAAAAATCCTTTCAAAAATAAAGCTTCACTGCTTCTGAATCTGTTTGACCTGGCGCCTCCACCATTTTTACAACTTGGAAACAACCCAAAAAATGTATTTAATTGAGCAAATATCATAATCTTCTTTCTGCTACTTTCCAATTTTGGCTGTTTACTTTCAATTCATTCAATCGAATAGTATCTTATCATTTTTAAATGTCGGTTTATTTTTCGTTTTAGAGGTACATAATTCAGTAGCAACCTCTGCTCAATCTATTTCCCCTAGAAATGGAAGCACTTATTATATGCGTGTTAGTTTGGAGCAGTGTCTCCGTAATCATAAGTTGTGTTATCTTCCGGCTAATTTACTTGTTGCGCAAAATCAAGAAGCCCAAGAGGAGAATCAAAAATGAAGATAAAGCGAAGGTTAGTGAAAACACCTCTCAAAATGAACCAAACAGACTAATGGAAGTTCCTAATTTCTCGATTTCAGATCCCTCCTGTATTTATTAAACTATTAATATGTTATCATTAAATCAACTTACTTTACGAATGTATCTTATCTAGAGAACTAAAATGAGTTAACTTTTTTGTCTCAATTATCAATTCATAATACATTTTTTCAGGACATGGCGATGTCGCCGGTGCTTGTGTATGCCGTGACATTTTCTATTTGTCTCGTTATTGGTGTAGTCGGTGCTATAATTCTTCTCATAGTTTTCTGGGAATGTAAAAAGTGTTGTTCCAACAAAAAAACAAAAAGAAAACCAAGAGTGGAGAGTTCTGTGACTGAAGCAATGTTGAATATCTATAGTCCGACGCCTGCATCTCCACCTGATTTTACAAGAGAATTGTCTCAGAAAGTAGAAAATGAAGATTTGTATAATCGAAGGTGTGCGAGTGAAAACGCGTCTTCTGAGCCGTTTGACTATGACTACATCAAAGTGACGCCGCCGATTGCATGCCCTCAGGAAAATCAAGTTTATGAGAATGTTGGTACAATTGTGTCAAGTAATCAAGACATTTTGTACGTGAATTGTTTGACGGAGGATCTAAATCCAGTGTATGAGAATCTCGGAAGAAATGAGACGATGTATGCGAATTGTCCGAATGAGCAGGTTTTTAAGTTTCATTTTATGGTAATGAGTTTATGAATTTTAGTTGCAGGACCCGCAAGAAAGTGACATGTATGTAAAAATGGATCGTTTCCACTGACTTTCATACCCAAATATTTATTTTTGTAATAAGTTCTTAAAAAATATGTTTTTTTAAATAAATCGATGTTTAATTCCAAATCTGCTTAGGTCTCAAAGTCCTGGTTATTCATGTTTGCAGCTTCTGGAAGGTACTTTTAAAAAAAAACCCGTTCAGTACAAAACCATTAGTACGACAAGTTGTACATTTTTTTTTACTGTTTATAAAAATTCAGTAACAAGAACTTGTAACGAACAAAACGACGCAGATTTTGCGAAGATCTCTCTAAGACTTTCAACTCTTCTCAGCATTTGTACGAAGACATTAAGTTTTGAAGAAGTTGTGAATGTTAACTCAGATGGAAAGTCGAAGAAAAGTGTCGCCACGCGTTGTGTTGCAACTTGTATTTGATTTATTAGTTAAATTGAATTTTTATTGAATACATTTTCTTTTATCCAAACTTTTTCACATAATTTTCAAGAGTAGGTACATTTGTCACTCAGTACTCAGATCACAAATCAGTGTACAACCCGGCGCATCCACCAATTTTATATTGTGACGGTATAATTTATTGTCTTCAATTTGAGGTTTTCGACCCACAAGTTTAAAGAAAATTGCGTGAAACTCCCATATATTAATCATTTATTTTTATAGATAACTCGACACAACAAACACATCTTTCTTATCGTGATAATCTCTGATATAAATGTGGCAGCAGTCTCAAATTTAGGATAAATCGAAACTTGTTTTAATCCAAAAATTTACTGTGCTATTTTAGGAACAAAATGACGCAGATTAACATTATAATCCTTGTGTCATCTCTAGTGCTTATCTTCACTGCAATAAAGATCTTTCTGCATGTTCTGTTAAAACAAAAAAACAAGGAAAAACCAAGCGCGTTTTGTGCCAGAACAACAAGTTGAGACAATGTTCGATATTTTTGCAAGAGTTTACAAAAAAGTTTTGAATCAGAAGATGACACCAGATCTTCTATGATGAAATTAACAAGTCGGTGAATCAGTACAACAAGTGCGAAAACATGATTATGACTATGTAGGCTACAAACGGACTGAAATCTACAGAGAGAATATTTTATACATGAATGTTAAAAGACGAGGCGAGTTAAGTTTGTGGAGCGGAAGCGAGTCAAGTATATAGAGCGATCTAAATAGAAAAAGTAATGATTATGAAGTATTTGTAAATGTTAACTAATTTTTACATTGTGTTTATTCGGTTGAATATTTTTTTATAACTTATTTTATCTAAAGTTAACATAATTCTCTGGAGAATTCCAGGATTTTCTAAAATTTCCCAAGAGATTCTTTCAAGTTCCTGAATATTTAATTTGGATGGACAACTAATAAACTAATAATCAATCTTCTTATTGTCTTGGTTTTAACACGACTGTTTCTGATATTTCGAAAAAAGTAAAAGTTAGAGCCTGGCGCATCCAAAATATTATTTTACGACGGAATATCTTCCTTTTTTCTAATTTTCGACAAAATTAAGAAAAAATTCAACTAAATTTTGGAAATCCCACATACTGATTATATTTATTTTTAAAGATAATTTGAGATAACTGTTCCCAAACACACACGTTTCTTATCGTACTTCTCTTCAATCTTAGTGGCACAGATTTCTCAAATCCAAGCTAAACCGAAAGTTGTTTTGTTACAAGTTTCCGTGTAATTTTACGAACGAAATGAATCAAATTTACATTATAATCCCAGTGTTATCTCTAGTGTTTATCTTCATTTCAATAAGCATCCTCCTTCATTTTCTTTTAAAGCGAGCAACAAAGAAGAAACAAGCGCGTTCTGTGCAAGAACAGCATGTCGAAACAATGTTCAATGTTTTTGCAAGAGTTTACGAAAAGGTATCGAATCAGAAGATGACTCCAGATGTGGAAAGTACTTTCTATGACGAAATTAACAAGTCGGTGAAACAGTACGACCAGTGCGAAAACGATTATGATTATATTTTGTACTCCGATCGTGCTGAAGTCTTCAAAGAAGATCCTCGATATATGAATGTTAAAAGACAAAGCAAGTTAAGTGTGGGGAGCGATTACCATTTAAAGTATTTCCAAGAGGTTAGTGAGGATTATTTGGAACCGAGACAGTTCGATTCGAAGCTGTATTGCCCCTCAGAGTTACAAGTGCTGTGCCAGGTAATCAGTAACACTCCTAACTTCACTATATTTTTTTTTTATTTCTAGGACCAAGATTTGATTAGTAATAAATAATAAACCCATTATTTTCTCCATCATGTCAGTATTATTTATTAATAAAGTCATTTTGACAACACGTCAATTTTATTTTTAACACAAAACTCTAAACAGTTATGAATCGCCAACAAAGAGAACTGTTCCGAAAATGCCGCAAAATCGGGAAGAATCCTCACATCTCAGGAATCCCAGACCTAGAGCAAATCATAGGGACAACAGTCACGGAAGATCTCCTCGACCGCTTCAAAATCTCCGCGAAAAAACGTCACTACCTCCTAGAATACAAGTGTAAAAGAACAAAAGACATAAAAAAGAAAGAATCGGAGAAGAAACTCGAAGAACTTTATCCTGAAATCCCTGTGTTAAACACGTCACACTCTCAAGTCCGCGCGTTTGCTGAAGCCGGTCCAAGAACCATGAAGCTCATGTTTTTGGGTAATGAAATAATGTTAAAAGTTCAAACTGGAGGATTAGAAGAGAAGTATTCACTCGTTACAAAGACGATTTTGGAAGAAGCTAGAAATGAGTTCATCGAAACCATCCATGGGGTCAGTATTAACGTAAAAGCGAAACCTCTGGATCTGTCCGATGGTCATATTCATTTAGAATCCTTCAGATTCTTCGGGAAGTCCAAACGGTACAACGTTTACTTGAGAAACAGAAAAATCATGTTGAAGAAGTGGAGACTGAACCATCCGCTCATCCGGGCTATACAAAGAGAATGTGTCCTATTGCTACCAGACAAACTTTTTGATTTTGGAGGGAAAAGCAACGATCCTCTTGATCTTCCAACATTAAAAGACCATTTTAAAAGTTACATCAAAGACGCTAAAGTCTTATTCAAAGAACTTTACACGAAACTCATAGTGTTGACACAGAAAGATAAGAGTAAGAACGAAGACCATCTAAACGCTTGCACTGGTTTGTTTTCTGTTCATCTGAGTCGCAGCATCATCCAGACCATGGAGTACATCGTCAGAGTTACCGGTGACGAAGAGTTGATACCCTACCTCAAATTAACTCTTCTTTTTGGTAAAACCGGCCTTTCTTTAAAACCAACAATGCAAGACGTCATCGACTTGTACGTGTTCTTCCTAAAAGAGTTTATAGAGAGTGGACGTAACTTTTTTACTTTGCAAGAAGGGAAGAAAGATGAGCCCCAACAACATTACATGCAACTTAATGTAACTGAAGATTTTCTTCAGTGGTGCATTGCCACAGTTTGCAAAAACATTGGTAAAATGTACGAGCCCATCTTCGACTATCTTCACTACGTTGAGGGGGAATTTGGGGAAGTTTATGCAGATTTTGATTACGACAACGAAGAAGACAAAGATCTTATCTTCAAAAAAGGGTTTATTCAAATCATGTACTTCAAGAGCTACGTGAAGAAAGCCAACACTGATTTAACCAACGAGTATTTCGCTATCGGTCAATTGATACTATCTGAGTATGTTGAAAGTCTGAAGGAGTCTCTCCGAGAGCTCATTAATGGTATTCTGGATAAGTTGAGTTTGTTACACCGTCTGGAGGACGAAGCAATTTGTCAGTGCTTCCAAGACGTCAAAGAGAAAGCGTTGGAAGTCCCTGCCAACACTGAAGAGTTAATAGCGCAAGGGAAGTACATGATTTGGGTTAAAACCGTCCAACTCAAAAACCTCAGAGAAAGAATTCAACAGATGTTGTACAACCTCACCAAAATCATAGAATTTGGTGAGATTTCCAAAGACCACATGGAGCTCAACTCCGACACTGTCAACTGGTTAAAAAACATAGAACCCATATTGGAAATCAACTCCAGCATGTACGAACAACTCAAATTCGAAGCAGAAGAAACGTTACAGCATACCAAAGAAGAGATCGATCAAACTCTGTCCAAACTTCTTCCGTTTTTGGTGATTTTGAACGATATGGATGATGTTACTCACGTGAGAGAGTACGTGCAAACAATGGCGCCGTTTCTAGAAGTCATGCGAGATGTTAGAAAGAAGATAATCTGGAGCAACCACGAAGAATCCAGTCTAGGTTTCAATCTGACTGTCTTCACGAAGTACGAAGAAATGTCGTCGTTTCTTTTCCCTTTCTATCATTTATTAAAAGTTTGTTTGAACCTTGAAAGAAAAATTTCCGTGTGGTTGGACGGTCAGTTTGAGTTTCTCAACGCTGAAGAAAGCGAAACTCTTTTGGAAGAGTTCCAAAAGGAGTTGCAGAAAATCCAGAAAACGTACCGATTGAAGTTGAGGCAAGGTCAAACTGAGGGTGAATTGTTGAGGTTTGAAGGTATACTTGATGATGCAGAGATGGTCAATTGGCCGGTCCCTCTTAAGTTAACCATGAGGGCGATACAGAACATCAAAGACTTCAGGCCTGCGTTAACCATGATGAAGATCATGTGTAATGACGCGCTATTGAAACGACACTGGAAGGAAATGTCTGAGATTGCTGGTTTTGACATGATGCCCAATGCTGGGACTTCTTTGCGCAAGTTGATGAACATGGGATTGGACGCCGACATTGATAAGTACGAGATTATCAGTGCTAGCGCTACTAAAGAAAGAGAACTCTTGAGGAACTTGAATAAAATGCAAGCAGAATGGATTGACATTCGTTTTAAAACCGGAACTTACAAAGACACGGGAATTCCAATTTTAACGCAACTCGACGATATTCAGGTTGTTCTCGATGACCACATTATGAAGACTTTAACAATGAGAGGCTCAGTCTTTGTCAAACCATACGAAACTGAAGTGAGGACTTTCTACGATAAATTGCTGAGGATCAACAGTACGATTGACGAGTGGGGAAAAGTTCAACAGCAATGGCTTTATCTCCTCCCGATCTTCTCCTCCAAAGACATCGTCAGCCAGATGCCCGAAGAAGGTGCACTTTTCAAAGAAGTCAACGACACGTATAAGAGATACATCGACATGGTGTTGAGAGACTCCAGAGTCACAGAAACTGCAGGAGTCGCCGGTGTTCTTGAAGCAATGCTACACTGCATTGAGCTCTTGGAGAAGATCAACGACGGTGTGGTAGCTTACCTCGAAAAAAAGCGACTTTTCTTCCCACGCTTCTTCTTCTTATCCAATGACGAGATGTTGGAGATTCTATCAGAAACAAAAGACCCACTCCGCGTCCAACCTCACCTGAAGAAGTGCTTTGAAGCGATTAATCGCTTGAACTTCGATAGTCTACTCCAAATTCACGCCATGTACAGCCAAGAAGGCGAAGAAATTGCTTTTGTAGACATGATAAAAACTAAAGAATTTGGAGGAAGCGTGGAGAAGTGGCTGATTTTAGTCGAAGACCAAATGGTAAAGTCCGTCAGAGAGCAAATAATTAAGAGCTTCAAGAACTACTTCATGGTACCTCGGACTTTATGGGTGCAAAAGTGGCCAGGACAAGTCGTGTTGGCCGTTTCGCAGGTCCACTGGACTGCTCAAGTCCACAAGGCTCTTAACAGAGAAGGCGGGAAGACTATCCACTCCTTCTCTGACGAACTAAAGGTTCAACTCAAAGACATTGTTGATTTGATCCGCGATCCAACTCTCACTAATCTTTCAAGAATTACCATCAAGGCTCTTATTGTAATTGACGTGCACGCCAAAGACGTAGTCCACGATTTGCATGTAAAGCGCGTACAAAACGACAGAGAGTTCAAATGGTTGTCGCAATTGCGGTATTATCTAGACGACGAAGAATGTAAAGTCCGATTAGTCAACGCAACAGTGAAATACGCTTATGAGTACTTAGGCAATACTGATCGTCTCGTTATCACCCCTCTCACTGATCGGTGCTACAGGACTTTAATAGGAGCGTACCACTTACACCTGAATGGAGCTCCCGAAGGTCCTGCAGGAACAGGAAAAACCGAAACAACAAAAGACTTGGCAAAAGCCCTAGCTGTACAATGCGTTGTCTTTAACTGCTCCGACGGTTTAGACTACAAAGCCATGGGCAAGTTTTTCAAAGGTCTTGCGTCTTGTGGCGCTTGGGCTTGTTTCGACGAGTTTAACCGCATCGACATCGAAGTCTTGTCAGTGGTAGCCCAACAAATCCTTTCGATAGTCATGGCAGTCAGAGCTAATGTCAGCAAATTCATGTTTGAAGGAACGGAAATTTCGTTGAATCCATCTTGTTATGTCTGCATAACCATGAACCCAGGCTACGCTGGAAGATCTGAGCTCCCAGACAACTTAAAAGTGTTGTTTCGTACTGTTGCAATGATGGTACCTGACTATGCGATGATCGGAGAGATTTCTTTGTACTCGTTTGGTTTCATTGACGCCAGGAACTTATCAGTAAAGATTGTCACCACTTATCGACTGTGTTCGGAACAGTTGTCGTCTCAGAATCATTATGACTACGGCATGAGAGCTGTGAAATCTGTTCTTTCGGCTGCTGGAAACAATAAGAGGAACTTTCCAGATGAGCGCGAAGATGTTCTTCTTTTGAGAGCGATTTTGGATGTGAATCTTCCAAAGTTTCTAAACCACGATTTACCGCTTTTTGAAGGGATCATCTCAGATTTGTTCCCAGGTGTCGTTCTTCCAGAAGCTGATTACAAATTGTTGACGGACTCCATGGTGGTGTGTTGCACAAGGAAAAATTTACAACCCAAAGATTCGTTTCTGCTTAAAATCATACAGACGTACGAAATGATGATAGTCAGATGGGGATTTATGATTGTAGGCGAACCTTACGCTGGTAAAACCTCGACTTTGAAGATCTTAGCCGACACTCTAACTTACATCAATGAGCAAGGAAAAGGTGAAGCTAAAGTTGAGTACACGATTTTGAACCCGAAAGCCATCACAATGGGGCAACTCTACGGTCAATTTGATCCAATTTCGTACGAATGGTCTGATGGAGTCGTCGCTACGTGTTTTCGTAATTACGCCAACAGCCCCAGTCCTTACAAAAAATGGATAATCTTCGATGGTCCCGTGGATGCGGTGTGGATTGAAAACATGAACAGCGTCTTGGATGACAACAAGAAACTCTGCTTGATGAGTGGTGAAGTCATGACGTTGTCCAGCACCATGTCGCTGATTTTTGAAGTCATGGATTTAGAACAAGCATCTCCTGCCACCGTACGACACCATTTCTTTCATTTCAGACCATCAACATCAATTTCTAGGTTTCTCGCTGCGGCATGATCTACATGGAGGCGGTGACTTTAGGTTGGCAGCCATTCCTCTACTCTTGGATCGTCAATTGCAACCCAACGTGGTGTAACGAAGATTACAAAACTCTCATTTTGGACATCTTTCTTTGGAATGTCCCTCCATGTCTTTACTTCATCCGGAAGTATTGCACACAGTACTGCAACATTGGTAACATCAACCTGGTAAAGAACATGATGCAGCTCGTTGAAATGTCGTTAAATAAAGCTTGTGGCGAAGCTAACAAACCTGAGGATATCACCAAGAACTTGTTGATTTGGATACAGGCGACGTTCCTCCAAGCTGGAGTTTGGGGTTTGGGTTGTGTGCTGGATTCCGACTCCAAAGTGAAGTTCGATACGTTTTTCAAGCAACTGTGGCGAGGGCAAGTCGAGGGCCATCCTATACCGTCATCATTGGAGAAGCTTGAAGTCTCTATACCCATCGAAGGACTTCTTTACGACTACTTTTACTTCTTTCGCCTCAAAGGCTCGTGGAAGTATTGGCCTGAAGTGGTAAAAAACGAAAGAGTGGACGAATGTAAAAACATCCTCCAGGCATTAATTCCCACTGTTGACACAGCGAGATATATGAATTTGGTAGATTTGCACATCCAGAACAGCGCACCAGTGTTGTTAGTTGGCCCCACAGGCACTGGTAAGAGTTTCTACATCCAAGACCTCCTCATGAACCAACTAGATAAAGAACTGTACCTTCCTTCATTCATAACATTCACTGTGAAGATCACCGCAAACCAGACACAGAACCTCATCATCTCCAAACTCAACAAACTAAGACGTTCGCACTATGGAGCCCCCAAAGGCAAAACGTGCGTTCTTTTCATCGACGATATTAACATGCCGCAGAAGGAAACTTACGGTGCTCAACCACCCATCGAGCTCTTGAGACAGTTTTTCGACCACAAGAACTGGTACGATTTGAAGACCACCGAACCGGTGTTTTTGCACAACGTCATTTTCCTAGCCGCCATGGGGTTAGTTGGTGGTAGCAGACAAGAGATTTATCCAAGATTCTTACGACATTTTAGTATCTTTTCTATCAACGAGTTTTCCGAAGAAACCATGGCGAAGATCTACACCAACGTCTTACATCTTGGGTGGAAAAACAACGGTTTTCCTAGCGATATTATTTCCGTCGCCTTTCAGACTGTGGGGGCTAGTTTAGAGATCTACAAGTCCGCCATTGAAAACTTGCGGCCAACGCCTTCGAAAAGTCACTATGTTTTCAATTTGCGTGACTTTTCACGATTGATTCAAGGTTGCGCAATGTTGCGCAAAGAGTGCGCGGAGACAAAGACAACTTTCTCGAAGATTTGGGTGCACGAGGTCCTCAGGATCTTCTACGACCGTTTGATTGAAAACGAGGACAAAGAGTGGTTGTTCAAGAAGATAAAAACAGTCGTTCGTGACTTCTTCAAAGAGCACTTTGAAACCGTTTTTGAGAACTTACCTAAAACCGATGATAGTCTAACTTTAGAATCAATGAAGAAGTTGATGTTTGGAACTTACTTTGATCAAGACTCCAACGACGATGAGCGGAGGTATGAAGAAACAGTGAACATTAAGAGCTTCGCGGATGTCTGTGAAGCTTGTTTGAATGAATTCAATGCAACTCACAAAACGAAAATGGACGTGGTGCTGTTCGATTACGCTCTTGAACATTTGTCGAAGATCTGCCGGGTCTTGTCGATGGCGTGTGGTAGCGCGTTGTTGGTCGGAATCAGCGGATCTGGAAGACAGTCTTTAACTCGACTAGCATCCGAAATCTACGGACAAGCGCTGTTCCAACCGGAGATCACCAATAACTACTCTATTAATGAGTGGCGAGACGACATCAAGAAGATTCTTAAAGAAGCAGGAGGGCGTGGGCGCCACTGCGTTTTTCTCATCACCGAAGGTCAAATCAAAGAAGAAGTGTTTCTTCAAGACGTGGATTGTCTTCTCAACTCTGGCGAAGTCCCGAACATCTACCAAATCGACGAGAAACAAGAGATTCTTGATATGGTAAGACTGGCGGCTCAAGGCGGTAACCGCAACCTCGACATCAGCGCGCTGTCAATCTTCTACTTCTTTACGAAACGATGTCGGGAGAAACTCCACATTATCTTGTGCTTCAGTCCGGTGGGGTCCACGTTTAGAAACCGTCTTAGACTTTACCCGGCGCTCATCAACTGTTGTACCATTGATTGGTTCGAGGATTGGCCGGAGAACGCGTTGGAAGAAGTCGCGCAGAACTGGATGGCTGAAGTTAACTTATCCGAAGAAGTAAAGAACCAAGCAGTAGTGGCATGCAAGTATTTTCACGTGGCGGCCCGCCAAGTGTCCGATGAGTTCTTCAAGGCAGTTGCACGAAAAATCTACATTACTTCAGCGTCATACTTGGAGCTCATCAGGTCTTTTACTGTTCTCACCAACACGAAACAGACGGAGATTCTTCATAAGCAAAGTCGGTATCTTGGAGGTCTCCAGAAGCTGTTGTTTGCAGCGGAACAGATCGCTGAAATGCAAAAGAACTTGGCAAATCTGCGACCGCAGTTGGAGGACATGAACAAGAAGGCGATCGCCATGATGAAACAAATCGAAACTGAAACTGTGGAAGTTGAAAAGGCTTCAGAACTCGTGAAAAGAGACGAGAAAGTCGCGAACGTGCAAGCCGCAATGGCACAAGCTTTAAAGAAGGAGTGTGAAGCGGATTTGGCTGAAGCTATTCCAATTTTGGAAGAAGCGATCAAAGCTTTGGACACTCTCAAACCTTCAGACATCACTTTGGTCAAATCCATGAGGAATCCACCTGCAGCCATCAAGTTAGTAATGGCAGCAGTGTGTATTATGAAAGACATAAAACCTGCAAGAGTCCCAGATCCTTCAACCGGTCGCATGAGACTAGACTTCTGGGGTCCAAGTGTTAAACTCCTCGGTGAAATGACGTTCCTCCAAGGTCTAAAAGAGTACGACAAAGACAACATAAAACCAGAAATCATGGTGAAGATCCGCAAAGAATACATCCCACACCCAGACTTCAAACCACACGTTGTGGCAAAAGCTTCAAGTGCCGCTGAAGGCCTCTGCAAATGGATCATAGCCTTAGATAAATACGACGATGTAAACAAAATCGTCGCTCCAAAAAAGGCAAAACTCGCAGCTGCAGAACGTGAGTTCGCCGAAACGATGGAGATTCTAAGAAGAAAACGCGAGGAAGTCAAACAGTTGGAGGAGAAACTTGAACTGTTAAACGAACAACTCGCGGAGGCCGTGAAGAAGCAAGGAGAGCTCCAAGCAGACGTGGATCTCTGCAATAATAAATTAATTCGAGCCCAGAAACTAATCGGTGGTCTTGGAGGTGAGAAAACACGATGGACGGCTGCTGCAGGGGCTCTTCAGGTCCAGCACGATTCTCTTGCTGGTGATATTCTGATTTCTAGTGGAATTATGTCGTATTTGTCGCCTCTGACGGCGTATTATCGGCAAAAAACTGTTGCAGACTGGCATAGAATGGTGAAGAAGTTACAAATTCCGTGCTCAGAAACGTTTGATTTTGCCATGGTTCTAGGAGACGACGTGAAGGTACAGAATTGGTACATTAGTGGGCTTCCCCGGGATAGTTTCTCCACGGAGAATGGTATTATTCAAGATAACTCGCGGAAGTGGTCTCTGTTTATAGACCCTCAGTACCAAGCCTCCAACTGGATTAAAAAAATGGAAAAACAGAACTCTTTGTACGTCGTCAAGTTTTCTCACCATGACTATATGAAGAAAATTGAGAATTGCGTTCAGAACGGGTATCCAGTGCTCATTGAAGGAATCGGTGAGAACTTGGAGGCTCCAATAGACCCCATTTTGTACAAAAAGGTCTTCAAGCAAGCAGGCTTCGAAGTTATAAGTCTTGGCGAAAATGTAATACCATACAATAAGAAGTTCCGTCTTTACTTGTCATCAAACCTCAGAAACCCTCACTACCTCCCAGAAGTCTTCAACAGGGTCACTGTTATCAATTTCGCATTAACTCTCGAAGGTCTCCAAGACCAACTTCTGGGCATCGTCGTCGCAGTGGAAAAACCAGAACTACAGCGACTCAAAGAAGAGTTAATCATTCAAAAGGCTGAAAACAAAGCCGCTCTTGACGATGTTGAACGTAACATCTTGAAGACTTTGGCTGAGTGCAAAGGCGACATTCTAGAAGACGAGTCAGCTATACAGATTTTGGATGAATCCAAACTTCTTTCTATGAGTATTCGCGAAAAACAGAGCAAATCTCTTGAGATCGAAAAAACCATCGAAGAGTTCCGAGTGATGTACCAAGGAGTTGCTGAGCACTCTGCGGTTTTATACTACTGCATCTGCGACTTGGGGAACGTGGACCCAATGTACCAATACTCACTTGACTGGTTCATCAATCTCTACATTGGTTCAATCCAAAGAGCTGAAAAGTGCAAGAGCCCGGTGAAAAGATGCGAGAATTTAATAACAGCTTTTACTTTTGATCTGTATTCTAATATAACACGTTCTTTGTTCGAGAAAGACAAGTTGTTGTTCTCGTTCTTGCTGTGTTCGAAGATCCTGATCTTCCAGAAGAAGCTAGACGAGAGAGACTTCATGTTTCTGTTAACTGGAGGTGTTAACGTGGAAAATCCCCTGGAAAATCCGTTAGCGTGGCTACCGAAACAATCATGGGATGAAATTTGCAGAGTCGAGGACTTATCTGCGTTCAAACACTTGAAGAAATCCTTCACGAAAAGCGCGGAGAAGTGGCAGAAGATTTATGATAGCCAACATCCAGAAAAAGAGAAACTACCTTCTCCATGGGAAGATAATCTCAATTCTTTCCGAAAGTTAATCATCACGCGAATTTTAAGACCTGACAAACTGTTAGTGGCGGCCATAAACTACATTTCTACAGAAATGGGGGTTAAATATATAACGCCCCCGCAATTTAACATCGCTGTGTCTTACAACGAATCCTACAATCTTTGTCCTTTGATTTTTATATTGTCACCAGGAACTGACCCTATGGCCGCTTTGGTAAAATTCGCCGAAGAGAAAAGTTACACCGATCAATTCCAATCGATTTCTTTGGGACAAGGACAAGGCCCCCGCGCTTCTGCGTTAATCCAACAAGGACAAATCGAAGGTCTCTGGGTGTGTTTGCAGAACTGTCATTTAGCAACCTCGTGGATGCCGAGTTTAGAGAAGATTTTTGAAGACATGGACTTTTCAAACACGCATGATAATTTCAGACTGTGGCTAACGAGTTATCCTTCCGCGAAATTCCCAGTGTCGATTTTACAAAAAGGAGTTAAAATCACCAACGAACCCCCATCAGGTTTACAAGACAATCTTCTCAAGTCTTATCTCAACGATCCTGTTAAAAATCACGACTTCTACAACGGGTGTCCTGGCAACCAGGAGATGTTCGTAAAGTTGTTGTACGGCATCGCGTTCTTCCATGCTGTGGTCCAAGAGCGACGCACTTTCGGAGCTTTGGGATGGAACATCCCTTATGGTTTCAACGACTCTGATTTTGACATCTCCGTTCAACAGTTGCAGATGTTCATTAATGAGAGCGACAATCCCTATGAAGCCCTTTCGTATTTGATTGGTGAGTGCAACTATGGAGGTCGCGTCACAGATGATTGGGATCGTCGTCTTATTACAACAATCCTGGATGACTTCTTCAACCCAAACATTGTGGCGTCGAGTAATTACCTCTTTAGCGACGCCGGTGACTGTTACGGCCTCCCGGCGAAAATCGATTATCAAGATTTTATTAATCATATTCAGAGTTTACCACACATCCATCCTCCTCAAGTTTTTGGTCTCAATACCAACGCTGGCATTACTAGAGATTTGCAGAATTCGCAGAAGCTTCTCAACTCGGTGTTAATGGCTTATGGTGAGGTGCAAGCAGGAGGAGTTGGAGAAACCGATAAGTACATCATGATACTTTGCTCGGATATCTTGTCGAAGCTACCAAAAGCATTCGATCAAGAAGAAGCAATGAAACGTTTCCCTATTCAGTATTCCGAGTCGATGAACACAGTTCTTGTGCAGGAAATGGAGCGGTTTAACAAACTCTTAGGAGTTATTCGCAACTCTTTGATTAACATGCAGAAAGCGATCCAAGGTCTCATTTCGATAACTCCAGCTCTGGAGGCGTTCGCAGCTTCTCTTCTTATTGCCCGCATTCCAGCAAACTGGGCCGCCAATTCTTATCCCAGTCTCAAGAACTTACCACACTACGTTGCCGACTTTTTACAAAGAATCGAGTTCTTGAATAAGTGGTTCCAGGAAGGCAAACCTAAAGATTATTGGATCTCGGGTTTTTACTTCACGCAAGCGTTTCTTACGGGTGTTAAACAGAACTACGCGCGGAAGTACACAATTCCGATTGATAAGTTGACTTTTGATTTCGAAATAATGAAAATTAACAGAAGTGACAAAGCGGCCAGAGATGGGGCTTATATTTATGGGTTGTTTATGGATGGGGCAAGATGGGATAAAGCTAGAGGGGAGATTGCAGAGTTGCTTCCAAAGATTTTGTACGATGACATGCCGATGATTTTACTAAAACCGATTAAAGAGGTTGATTACAATGAAAAGAGAAGATATAAGTCTCCGGTTTACAAAACTTCGGAGCGAAGAGGTGTGTTATCTACGACGGGACATTCAACGAATTATGTGCTCCCGATTTTATTGAACACCTCTGTTAACCCCGCCCACTGGATCAAAAGAAGTGTGGCGCTACTCTGCCAGTTGAACTGAAGAGTAATTTATATTGATTTTACATTTTAATTATGTAATAAAATAAATGTTAGAAGACTGCAGTTTTTCTTATCATTGTGGTACCTCCCAGTGACTCTTCATATCATATTAATGTTAATTACCCAAATATGATACGTGGTACGCCCCCTAAAACTCTGACGCCCAGTGGATCTCTAACACGCATCATTTCAGTGCGATTCGTCTTTGAAAATGGTTCTTCGACTGAAATAACATGATTTTTATTAACGTTCTTTTAGTTTCCACGTTTTTTCATGTTGTCTACACGCAGAATCTACAGAGTCCGTCGTACCAGTAAGTACTTCTTTGTTTTTATTAAAAGTAATTAATTTCTTCGTCGTTGCAGACCAAGAATTGTTGCTCAAGATGGCCATCTGTACATTTACGCCGCTGAACATAAAAATATTAGTTTTATAGCTCCAGGAAGAGGAGTGCACGTTAATGGAATAGACATTCTGCAATCAACAAAAATCGTAAGAGTGCGGTTCCGTGCGTTAAAAAGTGACTATTTTTTTTTAGTCCAATAACGCGCTACAAGAATTCAAAACTTACCAGGCGAACTTCGCCAGCTCTTTTGAGAAAATCTCCAAACTCGAGCGTCTCATCGATGATGGTTTGTTACGTAAAATCAATGAAATTGGTGGTACGAATAGTACAGACATTCCTGTTAGCTCTCCTGTAAGTGTCTTCCTCGAAGTAATTGTTAATTGAAGTTTAGTCCGTAGTGCGCAGTGTCCGAAGACTTAATCGAAGAGTTAACAATTTGCAAAAGTCCGTTCGAGCATTAACTTTACTTTTAGCACTGGATGAGTGCTCAAGTAACCCTTGTAAAAACGGAGCTACTTGTCAGGATTTGTTCAATGGTTTTGTTTGCCAGTGTCCTCCGGAGTGGGAAGGCGCTCTCTGCGACAAAGACGTGAATGAGTGTGCTAGGTTTGCAGGGACGGATTTGGGGTGCCAGAACGGCGCTTCTTGCGTTAACAGACCTGGATCATACGAGTACAGACAAAATTAAAGCACTAAAGAGATTTTAACTGTTTTATTTCTTTTTTAGATGCATCTGCATTCGTGGCTGGTTCGGCATTCACTGCACCCAACGCGCAAATGACTGCAAATCAGGCTCCAACTCAGAACTCTGTGGTCATGGTACTTGCATAACTCAGTACCACGAGGGTGGGTTCAAATGTATCTGTGATCAAGTACGTTTTATTCCGTTCTATAGTACAGTTAATGGTTCGTTTTTGTAGGGATGGACCACTGATGGTACAAGTCCTGCTTGCAACACTGACGTTAATGAATGTACCATGAACAAACCTCCATGTTCTGTGAATCCTCCAGTTACGTGTATAAATCTCCCGGGGACGTTCCACTGCGGCAGTTGCCCGCAAGGTATCAGAGTGTATAAATCGACGGCAAAGAGTTGTAAAAGGAAATTTCAGGGTACAGTGGCAATGGGTATCACTGTATAGATATAGACGAATGCGCGAGTTCCAATGGTGGGTGCAGTACCAACCCCATGGTCCAATGCATCAACACTCTTGTAACACTAATTTTGGGGTTGTTATTCATTTTAACTTTGTTTTACAGGGCTCCAGAATGTGTGGAAGTTGTCCTCCTGGTTATACAGGTGACGGAACAATTTGCTCGTATTCAGGACTGTGTAGTGTCAACAACGGCGGGTGTAATCCCTTAGCGACTTGTCGAAGCAATACAAGTATGACCATCAACCCTCTTTGTCAAAACTAACTGAATATTTAAGGAATTAGCGGTACATCCGTCGAATGCATTTGTCCTTCTGGTTACGTGGGTAACGGTATTGGTCCTGCAGGTTGCACAAGAACTCTAATTCCCACCCTAAACGCTTGTAACCCCAACCCTTGTACCCATGGTAGTTGTAGACTGAACGGTACCAACGACTATGTCTGTGACTGCTACAGGAGATATACAGGTCGCAACTGCAACTCGTTTCGAGACTTATGCGACTCCAGCCCTTGTCAAAATGGTGGTACTTGTGTGTCAATACTTGGAATATCCTACCGTTGCATCTGTCCAACTGGTTTTACTGGGTACCGCTGCGACACTGAAAGACAAGGTACCTAATATTACAGTAAAACCTTGTTTTTGTGACCACAATTTTACAGCTTGTGGTGGACAACTTAATAGTGAAAATGGCACTCTGACGTTTCCAACAGTTCAAAGTTACGGACATTCTTTAAGTTGCGCATGGACTATAGAAACCAATGAAACTAAAATTCTTAACATCACTTTTGACAGGTTTAGTGTAGAGGAATCCTACAGATGTAGATACGATTGGTTACAAGTAAGAACGAAGAGTGTTAGACAACCAATCTTAGAGTTGATTTCAGATCCATGATGGTACCAACACGATGTCGCGTTCCATTGGTCGCTTCTGTGGTCACGACTTACCAAACGGTGGTACCATCATTTCAACTCATAATGTCGTCTACTTGTGGTTTAGATCCGACCACTCGGTTGCTTCATCTGGTTTTAATTTAACTTGGACATCGATAACTCCTTGTAAGTCAGAGAAAAATCGAATTTTTTTTTGTGGAAAAAAGGTTTTTAGTTTGTGGCCAGGAGCTGCAATATGTGACAACGCATGGAACTATTCACTCTCCTGGGTCTCCCGGAAATTATCCCAACAGTAGAGACTGCTACTGGCCACTGCAAACTCAAGCCGGAAAACGGTTTCTCTTCCATTTCTTCACGCTGATGATTGGGAATAACTCGGACTGTAGTGCCGACTACTTAGAGGTGATTATTGTCGTCGGATAATAAACCAAAACGTTTCCTTCAGTTTATTACAGGAACGCAGTACGCTGATCCTGTCTTCGCCAAATTTTGCAACACTTCTCACCCAACACCTTTATTTTCTCAAAGCGCTGAGGTTCTGGTCCACTTCCACTCAGACGCCACTCTAAATTATCCCGGTTTCCAAATAACATACTCGGTCGTTGAAGGAATGCCTGGTTGTGGTGGCGTCTACACCCAACACCAAGCCGAAATCCGCTCACCCTCATTCGATGGAAACTACCCTAATGACGTACAGTGCGAATACAAAATCCAGCTTCCCGAAAACTCCAGAATCAAACTCACGTTCTTATCATTTGCTCTGGAATCATCGGAAGGGTGCCAATTCGACTATGTCGCGGTAAAAATTTCGAATGAGCACCACTGGTTTCACAATCGCGTTTTTTAGATTTATGCCGGCAGTACAGTGGACGCACCGTTGATCGGAAAGTACTGTGGTAGTACCATACCGGCGACATATGTCGCTGAAGGAAACCAATTGTTGGTGGTTTTGAAAACCGACTGGGCTACAGCTGATGGTGGATTCGTGTTGAAATACGAAACAGGTTGGTTTTAACTTTCCACTAAAAATATAAAAAGTGTATTGTAGTGTGTGGAGGCAAATTCACCGCGTCTTCTGGAACATTCACCTCTCCTGGATATCCAGTGAAATATGAAAGTTCTTTGCATTGCATCTACGAAATAATCCAACCCTTGGGAACCATCATTAAACTACAAGTTTTAGATTTGGATTTAGAAGTAACTTCTTTCCCAGACTGCACGTACGACTTCCTTGAAGTAAGAAAGTTATACAAAAATCTAAACGTAGTTTTCACGATTTGTTTAGATTAGGGATGGTCATGATGAAAATTCAACTCTCGTGGGGCGGTACTGTGGCAGTTTCCCTTCCTGGGTGCTGTCAAATTACAACTACTTGTACCTTAAATTCGAAACTGACAATAACAACGAAGGGCGCGGTTTTAAAGCAAACTACACCAGTGAAACTTTAGGTATTTTAGGTAGTTTTTCTAGTATCTGGCATCATTTAATTATTTCTACAGGTTGCGGAGGAATAATGAAAGACGCCACTGGTACTTTCTCCACCCCTAACTACCCTCAGATGTACCTCCCTGGTACAACATGCAAGTGGATCATTGCAGCCCCTCCAAAACACGTCATTCAGTTGATCTGGATGAACTTCCAAATCGAAAAAAGTTTCGAATGCATGTATGACTACGTTGAAGTTTTTGATAACAACACCGAAACTGGAAAAGGGACATTAATTGGAAAGTTCTGTGGCCCGACTAATCCACCAACGCTGTTGAGCACGTCGAATTTAGTCACGGTGACGTTTTTGAGCGATCGGAGTCAAAATATGGCCGGATTTCTGGCGTCTTACAATACCATCCTAGAGACAAACGGTTTGATTATAACGTGAAGTTGCAGCAACATTATTTTCATTTTTATAGTATGTGGAGGGAACTACTACTCCGAAGCTGGTACTTTAAAATCTCCAGGTTTTCCAAGCGATTATCCGACCCACATGGATTGTATTTGGACTATCCAAGTGAAGCCGGGCCATCAAATTCTGTTAAATGTCACCGACTTCGAACTTGAACCATACACAACTTGTAGATACGACTGGCTGGAAATTCGGTACGACTACGATTTTTTTACAGAACTCTTTCTACAGCTGCTGTTGCAGAAATGGGGGGAGCTCAGTCTCACCACTGCTTGGAAAATACTGTGGGACTACCATCCCTAAATTAATACCCTCCCACACCAACAAAATGTACATTTATTTCCGATCAGACATGACAAAATCCCATCGGGGTTTCAAGATAACATGGGAAGCTACAGCGACGGGTTGTGGTGGTTCGCTTACAAGCCCCACTGGCTCGATAATCTCCCCAAATTACCCAGAGCCGTACTCAGTAAACACTGAATGCACGTGGAAAATTTCCATCAGTGTTGGTTCTGTAATCCAAGTGGTTTTCTCGGATTTAGATCTGGAGGAGCACACACTTTGTTCTTTGGATTACGTCGAGGTGAGCACTTTGTGGTTTGAGGTTTCAGAATACGAAGACTTTTGTAGATTTTGGATG
Source organism: Gnatocerus cornutus (assembly GCA_029298725.1). Taxonomy (NCBI): domain Eukaryota; kingdom Metazoa; phylum Arthropoda; class Insecta; order Coleoptera; family Tenebrionidae; genus Gnatocerus; species Gnatocerus cornutus. The sequence continues at coordinate 16,543,090 of CM055516.1, forward strand.
GCCCAACTTATAATTCAAAGTCGTTGGGACGGTTCTGTTCTTCAATTCATCCTTCTTTCATACGGTCAACTTCCAACACTCTTACTGTTAAGTTCAGATCAGATATTAGTCGCAATGGTCGAGGCTTCCAGTTGCAATATACCACAAGTAAGTCGAAATGGGCCGAAACAAAAATAACTTTTTTTCGTAGTGTGCAACAACACCTTGAAAGGTTTCAGTGGAGTTATAGAAAGTCCAAATTTCCCCAATAATTATCCGAACTCGGTCAATTGTAATTGGGAGATTGAGGTGACTGATAGAAATAAAATTAACATCTCATTCTCTCATTTTGATTTGGAACAAGTTGTTGTACATCCAATTGGAAACCAGTCGAATTCCAACAAGTGTAATTATGACTTCGTCGAGGTATTATACCTCGAGCCCGTCGAAGAATACGAAGAAGCAGGCGAATTCCAAAAATACGGAATTTATTGCGGCGCGAACATGCCACCCCAAATCACTCTCAATTCGAATCATGCCAAAATCCGCTTTGTTACCGACAATTTAATTCACGGCAACGGTTTTCGTCTTGAGTGGCAAATCGAAGGTTGTGGCGAAGTACTCACTCATCCTAATGGTACTATCGAGTCTCCTAATTATCCACATGCTTACCCTCCTTCCGTCGTCTGTAACTGGAAAATTGTCATCGATTACGGTCAACACATCGAGATCACTTTCCCTCAGTTGGAACTAGAAGAAACTTCCGCCTGTCATCTTGATTACATTCGACTTTACAATGGTGAAGACGACACGTACCCAGAAATCGGCACTATTTGTCATCAGAACAAACCAGTGACTTTGAGGAGTTCAGGAAACGTCATGTACATCCAGTTTAGAGCCGATCAGTCCGTGCAAGGGCTGGGATTCAGAGCGAACTACACCTCCATGCCCACCAGTAAAACATGACAAAACGCATTTTTCATTAAATCTCCTCGTAACTTTTTCAGAGTGTGGAGGAAAATATATAGCAGATAAAGCCACCATCATGTCTCCAAACTACCCCCAAAATTACGACGTCAATGACACCTGCGGTTACGAAATTCAAATAACAGCAGGACACGTCATTGCTTTAGACTTTGAAGACTTTGACTTGTATGAGGACGAAAACGTTAACTGCTCCGCTAATAATAACAGCTACGTTAAAGTCTACGATGGTCCCTCGATTGAATTCCCCCTTTTAGCTAAAGTTTGTGGTAAAAATGCACCCAATGGTACTATCTTGAGTACCACCAACCAAATGTTTATTGAAATGGTGACCAGAACTGATACCGTCGCCAAAGGTTTTGCTGCAAAATATCGACGAGTAAGTTAAAAGTGGGTGTGTGTTCGAAATAACGTTTTTATAGCAATGTGGAGCCCGCATTGAAGCCGAGGGTACTGGTACCATTAGGCTAAACCCCAACGATCTAGACTACGATGACTACAACTGCTCTTGGACCATCGTTTCTAAGGATCCTAGCAAACATGTTTCACTCACTGTAACTCATTTAGATTTAATGTTCAGTTATTGCGACGGTAGTGACTTTAAACCTTTGAAAATTTATAATGGGGACTCTTCAAACTCGCCCCTTTTGGCGTCGTTTTGTGGCTCTCAAATCCCACCGACTCTCACAACCGATGGTTCAGCAATGCACATTGATATAGAATACAATTCGGCTTTCTTTGCAACCTACTCAGTTTTTGATTCCCGTAGGTACTTTGCAAAAAACTTCATGATCTGAAAGAGTGTTTCAGATTGTGGCGGTACTTTAACATCCACTGAGGGTGCGTTTGCGTCTCCTGGTTACCCCAGAAAGTACCCCATGGACACAGAATGCGAATGGACACTCGCCATTACTGAAGGGAACCACGTAACTTTGAGTTTCAGCGATTTTAGTTTACTCCAGTCAGATCATTGTAATACTGACTATCTCGAAATTAGACAAAATAACGGAACTGGAAAACTCTTGGGGACTTTTTGTGGTGACGAAGAACCAACTAACATCACCAATGTTGGTAGTTTGTGGATTTTTTTGAAAACGAGTAGCGTGGAAGGCGATCTTTCCGGTATCACTTCTAAAGGGTTCCGTGCGGAGTACCACTTAAGTACTGTCATTTTTACGTCTTCGTTGTCTTTAATTTTAGTTGTAGATCATGACAATCAGTTGACTGGACCTTCTGGGAGAATCGTGTCACCTCTCTACAAACTAGGATTTCCTCTCTATGGGGAATTCTTTTGGACTATTACAGTGAGCCACGGAAAACGGATAATGTTATCCTTCAAAGACATGGTTCTTGAAAACGGAGAAGAGATCTGCTTTGCGGCGCTTTATGTAAGTGACTACATTAATTAGTTAGAAGTTCTCTGATTTATTCATAGATCTACGATGGGGCTAACAATGAAGCTCCTTTAATCAAAGAATACTGCGGTAGCTATTTACCCGACGCTATCAAAAGCGCCACCAATGTTCTCTTCATCAAGTTTAGCGGATATAGTTCTTCGAGAACCTCCGCAAGATTCATTCTTGAGTGGATGGAAATCGGACAACAAACATCTCCGCTTTTCCAACCAACGCCAAGTAATACTTCTTTTGTAGATTTACTTTTTCTAACAGACAATGAGATTTTAGACATTACTTGCGGGAATCCAGAACCGGTAGATCTCAATGCTCTAATGAATCAAACTGAAATTCAATCACCCGGTTTCCCTAATGGGTACGATAAAAATCTAAACTGCCAGTGGGTTATAACAACGATTCCCATGAACCACCTACTCATCCGTCTTAAAGAAGTAGATTTGTCGCCATCGTATGGTATTTCGTGTTATGGAGACTACATTGAAGTCTTTGAGAAAAAAATAAATGAAGATTGGACTTCCATGCGAAAGTTTTGCCGCGACAATGAGACATCAATTGTCACACATACTTCAAATATGATGAAGATTGTATTCAAGAGTGATACGTATGGGAACAAAACAGGATTTTCTGCCATCATCAGTGAAGGTAAAATTGTCATTTTTGCAATCTTCATAGTAAAATATTCAATTATAGTGTGTGGAGGAACACTAACTGCTCCTTCGGACTATATAATTTACAACAACAATACTAGAAAAGGTTACGGTAGACAGTACTCGACTGTGGTAAGTTCAATTCAGATTAAAAGTTCGTTTTCTGAAGAAATTTTAGTGTCAATGGAACATCACTGTCTCACCTGGGAAAACGATAGAAATTGAGTTTCTCGAATTTGACATCCACCACGACAGCGATAAAGGCTGCAACAACTTCTTATTGGTACTAATAACACTAAATTTGCCTTTATAACATCGTGTTTTAGCTACGAAACGGCAAATTTTCCGACTCTCCGATTTTAGGCGATGGCAAATACTGCGGAAGCCAACCACCTCAAGTTCTTAAAACCACCAGTAACAACGCTTATATTAAATATTCCGGACTTTTTTCATTAGCTGTGAGTAATTTAAAATCGTAAGTTTCATCTCACATGTTTTTTAGAATTTCAAACTGCGGTACCGTGAAATCTCTTATCTTTGTGGTGGCGACATTACTTTAACTCAATTTGAGAATATCACAGCTATTACTTCTCCTAATTACCCCCTGATTCCACCCCCACACGTGGAGTGTCTTTGGAGGGTTCGTGGACCACCGGGAGAGATAATTCGAATAGACTTCCTCGATAGATTTGATATAGAAGCAAAATCAAAAGAGTAAAAACTTTTTCTTGTACTATTTCTTATTTAACCCGAGATTTATAGGTGTCCCAACGAGTTTGTTCAAATTCGCGATGGTGCCACAATTTACTCTAGAATAGTGGGTACTTTTTGCGGGAAAAAACCAAATTCTCAGTTCACAACAGACAACATGATGCTCGTGAGATTCTTCACTCAGCTCAATGAACCAAGCAACGGATTCAAAGCGCGAGTGACGATTGGTGAGTACCGTATTAGATTCCATTGGAATTTCATGGTTCTATTTCAGCTAATTGTGGTGGTACCATCCATGATAAGAAAGGACAAATTCAGTCGCCGTTTTTCAACGTCCCATCGCGATTCCCAGTTGGTGTTAACTGTACTTGGCACTTGATAGCCCCAGCTGATCATGCTACGAAAATAAAATTCGATAAGATTGATTTGGAACAGTCTGAGATTTGTACGCTAGTCGACCATGTGTCGATTTACGAGCCGAACAATGTTGACAACGGAGGTAATCTTCTCTTTATATTTCCGCCATTACAACTCCCCACTTGTAGTATCTTCATTGGGTACCTTCTGTGGGAAACAAGTACCAAACCCCATCCAATCTGAAGGGAACGAAGTCGTAGTAAACTTCCAAACAAGCAAAGAAAAGAAAGAATACAACGGATTTTCTTTGAAGTTCAACGCAAGCATGGATGGTGAGTTCCTCATCTTAATTTTCACCTTTTAATAGTTTCGTAGTATGTGGTGGTACCATCGAAGCCCCCGAAGGGACTCTTCAATCTCCCGGCTACCCAGCGCCCCATAAAAGCTACCGAAGATGCAGTTGGTACATTAAAGTACCACAAGGACGCCGCGTAACTTTCACAATGGAGGACATTGATCTAACCCCTCGCATGTCAGGTTCGTGGTACAATGGTATTGCATTTTACAACGACAACCACTTCCGAGGATTTATCCAGAAGATTAGTTCTAACACTAATAACAAAGTTGAGTCGACAGAGAATCATGTCTTTGTGTACTACTGGAACTCTGGTCGCGGCGGACGCGGCTTCAAAATTAAATACACGTCAAATGAACCTTCATGTACGGTTTTGATGGTACGTTTTTTGGTACTAAATTTCCATTTTAGATTGTGAAGGGGATTTGAATCAAGATAGTGGACTTATAACACAACCAAATACGACGTTTCCTTATTTCTGTACTTACACACGCGACAAGAGGGCTCCAGGTACTACTTTTGTAATGTCAGTTGCCACGGTTACCAATGGGACTCGACCAAAATCGGGCTGTCTTACATATCTAGCTAGTATTAAAATAGAATCAGATGAAGTCGAAGAGCCCGTTCGAACGGTGGATTGTATACCAAGTACCACAATCGTCCGATCACCGTTAGCTCATTTAAAAGTGACCATTTTTGAGTACATTAGGAGAAATACCATCATACAATATACAATTTCTTTTAATACGTACCAATGCGGAGGTATACTAACCAGTGAAACGGGTACTATTAAGAGCCCCGGCTATCCGAACAAGTACTCGAAATCGATGGAGTGTTCATGGTTGCTCAAATTACCCGCAGAACAAAGAGTTCTTTTGACCTTTGAAGATCTGAATCTGGGCGACAATTGCGAGAAGAGTTACTTAGATGTTTACAACGGAGGAAGCCCAAATAGCCCAAAAATCGATCGGTACTGCCAATCTAACAAACCTAGTGCGTTAACATCCCAAACTAACACTTTGTGGATCGAGTACAAGTTCGACAAAGACTCAAATTCCAAAGGCTTCAGTCTCAAATACGAACCGAAAATACAAGGTAATGAAAATTCCGTTACAAGAGTAAGTTAACGCGAGTTTGCAGGATGTGGTGGAATGTTCCACGACCGTACTAGAATAATAGAGACTCCTTCGTTTCCTGATGACTACCCGAACAACGCAGAGTGTCTATGGGAACTTAGAAGCGACGGAGGTTATCACATCGGACTTGTTTTCACAACGAGATTTCAAATAGAGGAGAGCGATAATTGCGAAAATGATTACGTGGAGATTTGGGATTGGAAAAACGACGAATGGGTGTCTTTGGGCAAAAAATGTGGAAGAGAACTTCCTGGTGCTATCAACTCCACGAGTACCCGCTTAAAGGTACTGTTTAGAAGCAACGAGAGAATTGGAGGAAAAGGGTTTAGGGTAAGAATTTACAATAAATAACATTTAAGTCTCATCCTAAATAAATAGGCACAATGGGAGTGGAACTGCGGGGGCCAATTTACCGCAGACAAAACGGAACGTTTTATCGTCAGCCCCAATTTTCCACGAACATACCCGAAGAGTATGAACTGCTTGTACAAAATTTCTGGAAATGTATCTCGTTACGATTACATTAATTTAAAAGTTTACAGTTTTGATCTTGAAGGATGTAAGTTTGCAACTTATAGTGTTGTCATAACATGATTTTTTTTAGCGGGAACTAATTGTAAATACGACAACTTCACCGTCTCGCACATCCATAATTCATATTCACAATTAAGAAATATTTTCTGTGGTTCAAAAATCCCCTTAAACATGCGTTTGAGTAATGGGATACAAATTCACTTTAAAACCGACGCTTGGGTTCAAAGAACTGGGTTTAAGTTGTCGTACCAACTTGATGGTAAGCCTATGTTAGCGTAAGAAATAAATTTGCAAGTACCTTTTAGATTGTGGCGGGGATATTACCACCCCAACTGAGATATCATCTCCACAAATGAGCATGGAGAGAAATCCTTCTTTATATTTTGGCTATGTTAATTGTCTCTGGAACATAACAGCTCCACCTAAAAAAACTACCGTCATCAAATTCCAAACATTTGACATGGCTTACACCCCTGGATGTTACTTAAACAACTTGGAAATTTTCAGAGGAGTTGCACAATATAGAAGTAATCGTCTAGCAAATTTGTGCGGAAATTTAAATGACCATCCACCTGTTTTCAAGTCAGAGAACAGATCACTTCTCATGTCGCTAAGAGGGGATCGGACAACGACACAAACTGGTTTCAAAGCTTCAGTTTATTTCGCCGATGGTAAGATAGAATTGTTGTAAATTCCTCTGACTTTTCTTATAGGACCCGCGGAAGGTTGTGGCGGAACTATTCAAATTGAAGACAGCACCACCATAACTGCTCCTAATTTACCAGACATGGATTGTATTTGGGAGGTTCAGTCCCCAGTTAGTACCATCATCAAGGTGCATTTCGATGAGTTCAATTTACCCACAAGGTGCGGTTTGAATCAAACACATCAAAATTGTAGCTGCGCTTCTTTAGAGGTAACCAAAAGTACCAAAAGAATCAAAACCGAACGTCAGTTTTAGATCAAGGATGGTAATCCCAGTATTGCCGAAACTATCGAAAGTTTCTGTGGTATCAACAGTAAGAATTTCGGAAGAGAGCTTTCTTCGTCGAGGAACTCATTGGGAATCAGATTGTACACGAGAGGTACCACCACCAAAGCTTTTCAAGTGAAGTTAAAGGTGCAAGTTTGTAAGTACCGTACCAAAAACGACTCTTTTTTAATTTTTTTACTTAAGCTCGGTGTGGTCCGATCTACCTCAATGTCTCCGACGAAATTCAAACTTTGGTTTCGCCCGGCTACCCCAATAAGTACCCCAGCGATTTAAAGTGTTCGTGGTTGATCAAAGGCAATAACAGATTTGTAGTGCGTTTTATCGATTTTGATTTGAATGAAGGTGATCATCGAATCTCGAACATTTGCGGTGAAGACAGACTGGAAGTCATGGATGAAAGGGTAAGAATTTGGTAGATTTTTCTTTGCTTCAGTTTGTTTTTTCAGCATGGACGGCACATTCTGTCGGATGGGTTAGGACCAAATTTCATTATAGCAGGCGACAAGAGAAATACAACCGAATTTTACGTAATGTTTGGTTTAAATTTTTCTTTTTTTTTATAACAATCTGACTTTTAGCCCTACATGTCGGGCATGATAGGGGCCCATCAATTCTGTGGTAAATCAGAGAAACCTTTTGATTATTATAGTAACTACAATTCGTTCATCCTCAAATTTTCGAGTGGGAATAAGGAGGAAAACCGCGGTAAAGGGTTCAAACTGCAGTACCACAACATTGGTTGTAACAGAAACTACACTTCCTTACAAGGACGCATCTTTGAAGTAGTAAAAAAGGATTGTTATTTCACTATTACAGTCCCACAAAATTACACAATTGCCGTTGCTTTTATACGACTCCTTGCGTTCAGTTCCGAGAATTGTGCGAATACAGGATTAGAAATCCGAGATGGTTCCGACAAGGGACCGGTGGTATCAAAAATGTGTTCGATCGCTTTACCAAATCCTGTGTTTTCAAGTAGAAATACTTTATGGATACATATGTGGAATAAAAACAGCCAGTATAGGGTTGAAGCTGATTTCGTCTACACTGCTTCAGATAAAGGAAGGGGCTGTGGAGGCGTCCTTTATAATTATCAAGGGATTTTTTCGAGTCCTTTGTATCCAATGGCTTACAAAAACAGCACTCCTTGCGAATGGGACGTTCGAGTGCCCATTGGTATGAGAGTCGCCCTTAAATTTACAGGTGAGAAAAGGGAGACTTTTATTTAAAAATTTTGCCTTTTTTTTGTAGTTTTCGACATTCAAGACGACTGCGAACAAAATTACGTCACAGTGATCACTTACGAGAATTCTGAAGAAAATGAACACAATTTTTGTAAAAATGTAAGTTTAGTCCCGTTTATCTCCACTTTTTATTTATTTATTTTTTTTTGTAGAGCAACCCAGCGATCTTGTATTCGAGCTCGCACCTTCTGGTTAAATATCAGTCTTCTGTCAACAACGGGGGAACAGGATGGATGGCTTCATTCCAAGCCGTGGCACAATAATTACATAATATTCAACTTTGTATTCATTTTTAATTCAAACAACATCCACAATATCAAAACAATTGCATATTGCTTGTATGCTTTATAATTGCATATTGTATTTTGAATAAAAAATATCTGCAAAAACGAAGTTTATTATTTGGATTTACATTGGGGGTACAAATTTGACTAAAAGTAGAATTTTGGAATGTGGGCGGACCACAGTTGATAAAGATAAGAATTAAAAGAATTAATCAGTTGTAAGTGGTAAATAGTACTAAATACTTCTACATATTTAAATCTACTTTACTCAGCGCGCTGATTTTGCAATAAATAATTTGAAATTTATTATACAGCGTGTTTCAAAATGATTTTCATCTAGTTGCCTTTGGAATGAAATCATATTGTTCCGCTCGCTTTTTACTAGTTCTGTCACTTTGGACTCATGTCAATGATGTTACTTGGCAAACGTTAAAATTGCCAATAGGGAAATTATTTAAACAACAAACAGCAAAATTAGGCAAAGATTGAGTCAGTTTTATCCCCTCAGCGATCCAGCCGTCCTAAATCACTGTATACTTTATAATTTTTTAAAAGTATTTTAAAGTTATTCAACCAACATTCCAATCATTATCTTCTCAGAGCGGCATTTTTTAATTTGTACGGGAAATCAGAGGTGACTAGATGAAAATCTTTTTGAAACACGATGTAAAAGAGTGTAAGGAAGCAAATTATTCACTCCAAAAATCTTACACTCTTGATCTACGATCTCGAAAATAACTGATTTTTGTCGTGAATAATTTGCCCTTACACTCGAATGTAATACTAGATTTTACACTAAAAGAATTGATAGAAGAGACAGCAGTGACAAATTTTTACTATTTAGAAAACTATGTCTGCGTTGTTGTCTTTATGATCTCTAGAAAGTACACCTAATAGAGTACTTTATCTGCCTCAAATGAGTGAATAAAGACCATTTTATTAGTGCGTTTTCTATAAAAGTTAGTTTTAATTTGGCATTTATTAACGTGTTCGATTCCAATAATTTTTCATATCAAATTCATGTTAATTATTAAAATACGATAAGTGGTACGCCCCCCGAAACTCCGACGCCAAATGTATGCCTGGCAAGTACCACTTGAAAACAATTCATTTCTAAAAATGATCCTTCCAATAAACTGCGATGACTTTAATTAAGATACTTTCGTTTTACACGTTTTTTAATGTTGTGTACTCGCAGTATCTTCACAGTCAGTCATACCAGTAAGTACTTTTCCATCATTATTAGGAGTATTTAATTTCTCCGTTCGTCTAGACCAAGAATTGTCGCTCAAGATGGTCATTTGCTTTTCTACTCCGCAGAAAATAAAAATATCAGTTTTATAGCTCCTGGAAAAGGAGTGCACGTTAATGGAATAGACATTCTGCAATCAACGAAAATAGTAAGACAACAGACATGCAGGCTTAAAACTGTACAATTATTTTAGTCCAACAACGCGCTGCAAGAATTTAAGACGTACCAAACAAACTTCGCGAGTTCTTTTACGAAAATCTCAAAACTCGAACATCTCATAGATGAGGGTGGTTTGTTACTTAAAGTTAATAAAATCGGTTATTCGAACAGTACAAACATTGCCGTTGGTTCATTAGTAAGAATCTTTCCTCGAAGTACTTGTTAACTGAAGTTTAGTCCGTAGAGCGACGCATTATATTACTTACCCGGAAAGTCAACGGTTTACAGAAAACCATTCGAACATTAACATCACTTTTAACAGTAGATGAGTGCTCAAGTAACCCTTGTAAAAACGGGGCTACTTGTCTGGATTCGTTCAACAGCTTTGCTTGTCAGTGTCCTCCACAGTGGGAAGGCGCAAATTGCGACAAAGACGTGGATGAGTGTGCTCGATTTGCAGGAACAGATTTGGGGTGTCAGAATGGAGCTACTTGTACCAACACACCTGGATCATACGAGTATAACTTTGTATGTACATATCAGAGCGATTTTTAACTATTTTCCTTCAGATGCAAGTGCCCTCGTGGTTGGTTCGGTGTTCATTGCACGGCACGCGCAAATGACTGCAAATTAGGCTCCAGCGCAGAACTTTGTGGTCATGGGACTTGCGTAGCCCAATTCAACGAGGTTGGGTACAAATGCATCTGTGACCAAGTACGTCCTCTTTATTTCATTGGGCAATTTATGGTGTCGTTTTGTAGGGATGGACGACCGATGGAACAAATCCAATTTGTAACACCGACGTTAATGAATGTACCATGAACGAACCTCCATGTTCGGTGAATCCCCCAGTTCCCTGCATAAATCTCCCGGGTACTTTTAACTGCGGCAGCTGCCCTCAAGGTATTAATAAATAAATAGACGCTAAAGAATTAGAACAAAAATTTTTAGGGTATAGTGGAAATGGGTACCACTGCATAGATGTAGACGAATGCACGACTTCCAATGGAGGGTGCAGCACCAACCCCATGGTCCAATGCATCAACACTCTTGTAACAATAAATTTGATGTTGTTTTTCGTCTTAAAGTAGTTTCACAGGGGTCCAGGATGTGCGGAAGTTGTCCCTCTGGTTACACAGGTGACGGAAAAATTTGCTCGTATTCAGGGGTGTGTGGTGTGAACAACGGGAATTGTCATCCTCTAGCCACGTGTAAAAGCAACACAAGTATGACTGTCAATTCTCTACCTTAACAGCAAGAAGAAATTTTAGGAATTAGCGCCACATCCGTGGAATGCATTTGCCCCTCCGGTTATGCCGGTGACGGCATCGGTCCTGCAGGTTGCACCCAAACTAACATTCCTTCTGTTAACTCTTGCAACCCAAATCCTTGTTGGCATGGTACCTGTAGGCTCAACGGTACCAACAATTACACCTGCAACTGTTACCCCATGTATACAGGTCGCAACTGCAGTTCTTTTCGAGATCTGTGTACTCCCAGTTTATGTCAAAATGGTGGTACTTGTAGATCAATTTTAGGAATGTACTACCAGTGCGTGTGTCCTGAGGGTTTCACAGGATTCCACTGCGAGAGTGAAAGACAAGGTAAAATTGGAACACTTTGTTTTTACGATTAAACATTTTTTCAGTTTGTGGTGGAAAACTGATTAGTGAAAATGGCACGTTGACTTTCCCCGAAGTTAATGACCAAAACTACGGGAATTTGTTAAGTTGCGCGTGGACTATAGAGACGAATGAGACTAAAATTCTTAACATTACATTTACAACGTTTAATGTCAGATGTAAATCTAATTGGTTAAAAGTAAGAATGAAAAGTGTTAGACTACGAATGTTAGAAACGATTTCAGATTCATGATGGTGTAAACACGATGTCGCCTTCCATTGGTAGCTTCTGTGGTAGTGACTTACCAAATGGCGGTACTATAATTTCATCTAGTAATGTAGTTTACCTAAGATTCGAGTCTGCCGTCTCTCTGGGTTCGTCTGGTTTTAATTTAACATGGACTTCAAGAACCCCTTGTAATTAAACCGGAAAGTTTTTGAATTTTCGTGTTAAAATAGGTTTCCAGATTGCGGTGAGGTACTGAATTATGTAACAACGCATGGAACTATTCACTATCCTGGGTCTCCCGGTAATTATCCCAACAGTAGAGATTGCTACTGGCCACTGCAAACTCAAGCCGGCAAACGGTTTCTCTTCCATTTCTTCACGCTGATGATTGGGAGTAACTCGGACTGTAATGCCGACTACTTAGAGGTGATTATTGCTGTCGCATAATAAAAAACCAAGACGTTTTCTTCAGTTTATTACAGGGACGCAGAACTCAGATCCTGTCTTCGCCAAATTTTGCAACACTTCTCACCCAACGCCGTTATTTTCTCAAGGCTCTGAGGTTCTGGTCCACTTCCACTCAGACGCCACTCTAAACTACCCCGGTTTCCAAATAACATACTCGGTCGTAGAAGGAATGCCAGGTTGTGGTGGTGTCTATACCCAAACCAACGGCGAAATTCGTTCACCGTCATTCAATGCAAACTACCCCAATAATATACAGTGCGAATACAAAATCCAGCTTCCCGAAAACTCCAGAATCAAACTCACGTTCTTATCATTTGCTCTGGAGTCATCCGAAATGTGCCATTTTGACTATGTCGCGGTAACATTTCCAAATGTGCACCAATGGTTTCAAAATCGCGTATTTTAGATTTATGCCGGCAGTACAGTGGACGCGTTGTTAATCGGAAGGTACTGTGGTAGTACCATACCGCCGCCCTATATCACTGACGATAACCAATTGTTGGTGGTTTTGAAAACTGACTTGAATAATAATGAGGGTGGATTCGTGCTAAAATACGAAACAGGTTGCTTTTAATTTTCACTAAACATAAATAAAGAGCGTATTGTAGTGTGTGGAGGCAAATTCACCGATTCTTCCGGAGCATTCAACTCTCCAGGATACCCTCTAAAATATGGAAAGTCTTTACATTGCATCTTCGAAATAGCACAACCTCTGGGAACCATCATCAAACTAAAAATTGTAGATTTTGATTTGGAGACAGGTTCTCTTCCTGACTGTATATATGACTTCCTCGAAGTAAGAAAAAATCTAATCAAAAAAACAAAACGTAGTTCTCACATTTTTTTAGATTAGAGATGGTCACGATGAAAACTCAACTCTCGTGGGTAGATACTGTCGTACTTTCCCACCTTTAATTGTATCAAATTATAACTATTTGTACCTTAAATTCGAAACTGATCATGATAGCGAAAAGCGAGGTTTTAAAGCAAACTACACCACGGAGACTACAGGTTGTGGAGGAATAATGAAAGACGCCACTGGAACTTTCTCTACTCCAAACTACCCTGAGATGTACCTTCCTGGCACAACTTGCAAGTGGATCATTGCAGCTCCTCCAAAACATATAATTCAATTAATTTGGACAAACTTCCATGTCCAAAAAAGTTTAAATTGCTTGTATGATTACGTTGAAGTTTTTGATAACAACACAGAAACTGGAATGGGGACATCAATTGGGAAGTTCTGTGGTGCGACTCCACCACGGCTTTCAAGCACATCGAGTCTAGTCACAGTCACATTTTTCAGTGAAAGGAGTCAAAATCTCACTGGATTTCTGGCATCTTACAGTACCATCCCAAAATCCAACAGTATGACTATAACGTGAGGTTGTAACAAAATTATTAAGTTTTTTATAGGTTGTGGGGGAAACTACCATTCCGAAGGTGGAGCTTTAACATCACCAGAATTTCCAAATCGTTATCCGGCAAATCTTGATTGTATCTGGACCATTAAAGCTCCACTTGGCCATCAAATTTTGTTAAAAGTTCTCGGTTTCCGGCTTGAACAATTTTCACCTTGCAGCTACGACTGGCTGGAAATACGGTACCAAAGTCTTTTAATACAATTCTCTTTAAAAATATTTTTCTAGAAATGGAGGGAGTTCGGACTCACCATTAATTGGGCGATTTTGTGGCACTACCATCCCCAAATTTATACCATCTCACACTAATAAAATATACATTTATTTCCGATCTAATGAGGATAAATCGGAGCGTGGTTTCAGTATCACATGGGAAGCTACAGCGACGGGTTGTGGTGGTTCGCTTAGTAGCCCCACAGGCTCTATAATCTCCCCAAATTACCCAGAGCCGTACTCTGTTAACACTGAATGCACGTGGAAAATTACCATTAGTGCTGGTTCTTTAATCAAAGGAGCCTTCTTAGATTTAGATTTAGAGAAAGACCTGCAATGTAAAATCGATTATGTTGAGGTGAGTTCTTTTTGGTTTTTCGTTCAACAATTTAACTTTTGTAGATTTTGGATGGTATAAATTTAAACGCGAAGTCAGTGGGACGGTTCTGTTCCTTCAGTCGTCCTCGTTTCGTACTGTCTAACAGTATTACCGTCAAGTTCCGATCAGATAATAGTTGGAATGGTCGAGGCTTCCACTTGCAATACACCACAAGTAAGTGGAAGTGGACAAATCCAACAATAACTACTTTTTGTAGTTTGTAACAACACTTTGAGGGGTTTCGGTGGAGTTATAGAGAGCCCTAACTTCCCCAATTTGTATCCAAACGCCATGAATTGCAACTGGCAAATTGAAGTGTCTGCGGGAAATAAGATAAACATCTCGTTTTCCCATTTTGATTTAGAAAGAGCTGACTTAAAACAGTCCGATTCCAACAAGTGTCTTAATACCTTCGTCGAAGTACGAAAGACTTTTCACCCATCAGCAATGAACTTCTTTGTTTCTAGATCTTATACGAACGCAAGAACGAATTTCAGAAACACGGAAGATATTGCGGCGCGGAATTGCCACTTCTAATCACTCTTAACTCGAACCGTACTAAAATCCGTTTTGTTACCGATGACTTAATACACGGCAATGGTTTTCGTCTTGAGTGGCAAATTGAAGGTTGTGGCGAAGTACTCACCCACCCTAATGGTACTATCGAGTCTCCTAATTATCCACGTGCTTACCCTCCTTCCGTCGTTTGTAACTGGAAAATTATGATTGATTACGGTCAACACATCGAGATCACTTTTCCTCAGTTGGAATTAGAAGAATCTGCCAACTGTTATTTCGATTACATACGACTTTACAATGGTGAAGACGACACGTATCCCGAAATCGCCACTATCTGCCATCAGAACAAACCAGTGACTTTGAGGAGTTCAGGGAACGTCATGTACATCGAGTTTAGAGCTGATCAGTCCATGCAAGGGCTGGGATTCAGAGCGAACTACACCTCCAAGTCGACAAGTAAAACATGACAAAACGCATTTTTCATTAAATCTCTTTGTAACTTTTTCAGAGTGTGGAGGAAAATATATAGCAGATAGAGCCACCATCATGTCTCCAAATTACCCTCAAAATTACGACGTCAATGACACCTGTGGTTACGAAATTCAAATAACAGAAGGACACTTTATTGCTTTGAACTTTGAAGACATTGACTTGTTTGAGGACGACAATGTTAACTGCTTCGCTAATAATAACAGCTACGTTAAAGTCTACGATGGTCCCTCGGTTAAATTTCCCCTTTTAGCAAAAGTTTGTGGTAAAAATTCACCCTATGGAACCATCTTAAGTACCACCAACCAAATGTTTATTGAAATGGTGACCAGAACTGATACCGTTGCCAAAGGTTTTGTCGCGAAATATCGCCAAGTACGTGAAAAACGTGTGTTTGCTTGAACTAACTTGTTTTTAGAAATGCGGAGCTCTCATCGAAACAGATGGCTCTGGCATTATAAGACTGGATCCTAATTATCTAGAATATGAAGAAATAAACTGCTCTTGGACCATCATTTCTAAAGATCCAAGCAAACATGTGTCTTTGACCATAACTCATTTGGATCTACTGAATCATTGTGATCCAAACAATGATTTGGTAAAATCTCTCAGAATTTATAATGGGGACTCTTCTAGCTCGCCTCTTTTGTTTTCATCTTGTGGCCCTCAAATGCCGCCCACTCTCACCAGTGATGGTTCAGCCCTGCATGTCTTTATAAAATCGTCCTCTGCTTTCTTCGCGACATACTCAGTTTTTGATTCTCGTAAGTACTTTGAAAAGTGGGGCCATATTTTAATAAAGTAATTCAGATTGTGGTGGTATTTTAACATCATTAATGGGTGCGTTTGCGTCTCCTGGGTACCCCAGAATGTATCCCATGGATACAGAGTGCGAATGGACCCTAGCCATCACAGAGGGGAACCATGTAACTTTAAGTTTCAGCGACTTTGGTTTACTCCAGTCGGATCATTGTAATACTGACTATCTCGAAATTAGACAAAATAACGGAACTGGAAAACTCTTGGGTACTTTTTGTGGTGATGAAGAACCAACTAACATTACCAATGTTGGTAGTTTGTGGATTTTCTTGAAAACGAGTAGCGTGGAAGGCGATCTTTCTGGTATCACTTCTAAAGGGTTTCGTGCGGAGTACCACTTAAGTACTGTCATTTTTACGTCTTCTTGTCTTTAATTTTAGTTGTAGATCATGACAATCAGTTAACTGGACCTTCTGGGAGAATCGTGTCACCTCTTTACAAACTAGGATATCCTCTCTACGGGGAATTCTTTTGGACCATTACAGTGAGCCACGGAAAACGGATAATGTTAACCTTCAAAGACATGGTTCTTGAAAACGGAGAAGAAATCTGCTTTGCGGCCCTTTATGTAAGTGACTAATTTAATTAGTTAGAATTTCTCTGATTTATTCATAGATCTACGATGGAGCTAACGATGAAGCTCCTTTAATCAAAGAGTACTGCGGTAGCTACCTACCCGACGCTATCAAAAGCGCCACCAATGTTCTCTTCATCAAGTTTAGCGGATATAGTTCGTCGAGAATCTCCGCGAGATTCATTCTTGACTGGATAGAAATCGGGCAACAGACATTTCCGATTTTAAAACAAACGCCAAGTAATACTTCTTTAGAAATTTACTTTTTCCAACTGACAATGAGATTTTAGAGATTACATGCGGAAACCCAGAACCGATAGATCTTCATGTTTTAATGAATCAAACTGAAATTCAATCACCCGGTTTCCCCAACGGGTACGATAAAAATCTTGACTGCCAATGGGTTCTAACGACGATTCCTATGAACCACCTTGTTTTCAATCTCAAAGAGGTAGATTTGTCGCCATCGCATGGAATTTCGTGTTATGGAGACTACATTGAAGTCTTTGAGAAAAAACTAAATGAAGATTGGACTACCGTGCGAAAGTTTTGCCGCGACAATGAGACAAGAGTTGTCACACATACTTCAAATATGATGAAGATTGTATTTAAGAGTGATACATATGGGAATAAAACAGGATTTTCGGCCGTCATCAGTGACGGTAAAACTGTCTTTTTCAAAACCTCCATACTAAAATTTTTAATTATAGCGTGTGGAGGAACTCTAACTGCACCTTCGGACTATATAATTCACAACAACATCACTAGAAAAGGTAGCGCTGGACGATACTCAATTTCGGTAAGTTCTGTTCAAGTTTAAAGTTCGTTTTCAGAAGAAATTTTAGTGTCAATGGAACATCACTGTCGGACCTGGAAAAACAATCGAAATAAAATTTCTCGAATTTGATATTCCCCACGACAGCGATAAACGTTGCAACAACTATTTATTGGTACTGTTAACATTAGATTTACCTTTATGACCGTCGTGTTTTAGCTACGAAACGGCAAATTCCCCGATTCCCCGATTTTAGGCCATGGTAAATACTGCGGGAACGAACTACCTCAAGTTTTTAAAACCACCAGCAACAACGCTTATATTAAATATTTCGGAGCATTTTCTTTAGCTGTGAGTAATTTAAGATCGTAAGTTTCATCTCACATGTTTTCTAGAACTTCAAACTGCGGTACCGCGAAATCTCTTATCTTTGTGGTGGCGACATTATTTTAACTCAATTTGAGAATACCACAGTGGTTACTTCTCCTAATTACCCTTTGATACCACCCCCACACGTGGAGTGTCTTTGGAGGGTTCGTGGACCACCTGGAGATATAATCAGAATCGATTTTCTCGATAGATTTGATATAAAAACTAAAGAAAAAGAGTAAAAACTAGGTTTTGTACTTTTTCTTCTTTATCTCAAGAGTTGTAGGTGTCCGAACGAGTTTGTTCAAATTCGCGATGGTGCCACGATTTACTCTAAATTAGTAGGTACTTTTTGCGGGAAAAAACCAAACTCTCAGTTTACGACAGACAACATGATGCTCGTAAGATTCTTCACTCAGCTTAATGAACCTAGTAACGGATTCAAAGCGCGAGTAACGTTTGGTGAGTGCCGTTTCCGATTTACTTGGTATTTCAAGGTACCATTTCAGGGAATTGTGGGGGTACGATCCATGACACGCAAGGAGAGACCGAGTCGC
Organism: Gnatocerus cornutus; assembly: GCA_029298725.1. NCBI lineage: Eukaryota > Metazoa > Arthropoda > Insecta > Coleoptera > Tenebrionidae > Gnatocerus > Gnatocerus cornutus. Next base: position 16,561,575 of record CM055516.1, read on the forward strand.
CGTTTTTCAACGTCCCATCGCGATTCCCAGTTGGTGTTAACTGTACTTGGCACTTAATAGCCCCAATTGATTATACCATCGAAATAAAATTTGATAAGATTGATTTGCAACAGTCTGAGAATTGTACGCTAGTCGATCATGTGTCGATTTACGAACCGAACAATTTTGGCAACGGAGGTAACCGTCTCTTTGTGTTTCCGCCATTACAACTCTCCACTTGTAGTATCTTCATTGGGTACCTTCTGTGGGAAACAAGTACCCAACCCCATCCAATCTAAAGGTAACGAAGTCTTAGTGAACTTCCAAACAAGCAAAGAGAAGAAAAGATTCAATGGGTTTTCTTTGAAGTTCAACGCAAGCAGGAATGGTGAGTTCTTCATCTCGATTTTCACCATCTAACAGTATTTTAGTATGTGGTGGTACCATCGAGGCCTCTGAAGGCACTATTCAATCTCCCGGTTACCCAGCGCCTCATACAATCTTCCAAAGATGTAGTTGGTTTATTGAAGTACCACGAGGTCGACGCATAACTTTCACAGTGGAAGACTTCGATATAAAAAATAGTTACGATTCTCCCCTATCGCCGGACGGTCTTATATTTTCCAACGAGAGACGGTTTATAGGGTTCATTCATAGGACTGTTAATTCAAACAAAGATAAGAAAATTGAGTCAATGCAGAATCATGCTTTTCTATTCTACTGGAACCACGGGAACGGTGGACGTGGTTTTAAACTAAGATTCACGTCGGATGAACCTTCATGTAGGGTTTTGAAGGTACTATTTCTAGTACTAAAAAATTGAGTTTTTAGATTGTGAAGGCGATTTGAATGAAGATAGTGGTTTGATCAGTCAACCAAACGCAGCGTTTCCTTTTTACTGTACTTATATACGAGATAAAGAGGCTCTGGGTACTACTTTTGTAATGATACTTACCATGACTACTAATGCAACTCGCATAAAAACTGGGTGTCTAACCTATCCGGGTAGTATTAAAATAGAATCGGATGAAGCAGAAGGACCTATTTGCGTGGTAGAGTGTGTACCAAGTACCACAATCATTAGGTCTCCGTTCTCGCATTTAAAAGTGTCGCTTATTGAATTCCTTAAGAGACATACCATCAACTATACAATTTCGTTTAATACGTACCAATGTGGAGGTATTCTAAGCAGTGAAACGGGTTCTATTAAGAGCCCCGGCTATCCGAATAAGTACTCGAAATCGATGGAGTGTTCATGGTTTCTCAAATTACCCGCAGAACAAAGAGTTCTTTTGACCTTTGAAGATCTGAACCTGGGCGACAATTGCGAGAAAAGTTACTTAGATGTTTATAACGGAGGAAGCCCAAAGAGCCCAAAAATCGACCGGTACTGCCAATCAAACAAACCTAGTGCGTTAACATCCCAAACTAACACTTTGTGGATCGAATACAAGTTTGACAATGACTCAAATTCTAAAGGCTTCAGTCTCAAATACGAACCGAAAATACAAGGTAATGAAAATTCCGTTACTAGAGTAAGTTAACGCGAGTTTGCAGGATGTGGTGGAATCTTCCACGACCGCACGAGGATAATAGAGACTCCTTCGTTTCCTGATGACTACCCGAACAACGCAGAGTGTCTATGGGAACTTAGAAGCGACGGAGGTTATCACATCGGACTTGTTTTCACAACGAGATTTCAAATAGAGGAGAGCGATAATTGCGAAAATGATTACGTGGAGATTTGGGATTGGAAACACGACGAATGGGTGTCTTTGGGTAAAAAATGTGGGAGAGAACTTCCTGGTGCTATCAACTCGACAAGCACTCGCTTGAAGGTGTTATTTAGAAGCAACGACAAAATTATAGGCAAAGGATTTAGAGTAAAAAATTTAGTACACAAACTACTATTTTTGTAATATAATTTCGTAGGCACAATGGGAATGGAATTGTGGCGGCCAGTATTTTGCTGACAAAACAGAACGTTTCATTGTAAGTCCCAATTTTCCCGGAAAGTATCCGAAAAATATGAACTGCTTGTACAAAATTACAACTGATTCTATTTATGAATACATTAATTTGAAAATCTATAGTTTTGATCTCGAAGGAAGTAAGTTTATCACTTCTTATATAAACCTTACATGACATTTCTCAGGTGGAAGTAATTGTAAATACGACAATCTCACCATCATCAGAAGAGACAATTTTCTCCCCACATCTGAGCATATTTTTTGTGGTTCAAAAATTCCGTTAAATTTTCGCTTACTCAACGAAATAAAACTTCGCTTTCAAAATGACAAAGGGGTACAAAAAACTGGGTTTAAGTTGTCGTACCAGCTGGATAGTAAGCACCATTAAATGTAGAGCGCAGTTATAAAAGTTTCTTTCAGATTGTGGTAAACAAATTAGTTCTCCAACGATGATAACAACTCCACCGTTGGGCTTTGAAGGAAATGCATTATATTACGGTTACATGAACTGCATTTGGAACATAACTGCACCACCTAAGAAACAAATCGTCATCAAATTTCAAAAATTCGACATGATTTACGATAGTTGGTGTCAGTATGGCTCTCTAGAAATTTTCAGTGGATATGAAAGTCTTAGCTCTTCTCGTTTAGTAAATTTGTGTGGTAGTTTAAACGACCATCCACCCGTCATTACCGTAGAAAATGGAGCGGCGCTCATTATGCTAAAAGTGGATAGGACAGTGCCACAAGAAGGATTCACAGCTTTAATTGATTTCACCGATGGTAGGTCAAATAAATCAAAAATATATAATTAATAAAATCAAAAACGAACCGCTGCAAGAAGGTGAATTATTAGTTTCATTCGATGTAAATTCTCTATTTCCAAGTGTCCCCGTTCCACAAACACTACTCTGGTTGGAAGAACTCCTAGTTGAAAACAATTTCAACCCGGGGATTGTCAAGGAATATATTCAACTCACAGATCTTTGCATGAAACAAAACATTTTTTAATTTTTCGGGAATTTCTTTTTCGTCATTCATTGTCTCCATTCATTGCTGACCTTTTCATGAGCCGTTTTGAAAAGAATCTTGAATCTGAGCTTGAATATTTTCCAAAAATCTGGATTAGGTATGTGGACGACATTTTTGTCATTTTCATACAAACAAGTCAAATATTGATGACTTTATGACTTTTTAATAAAAATAAACCTTATCCAACGATTCAATTTACTTGCAAAATATAGAAAGACGGAAAGTTTCTATTTTTAGACACAATTGTAATAAAAAATAAGGATAGGTTAAAGTTTGATGTTTATAGGAAAGAACCAGTACTCTTCGCTACATCACTACAGACTCCCATTATTGTCCTCAACATAAAATGGCGAAGAAATATTTAGGAACAAAAATGTAATAATGAACTTAGACAACGGCCCCATTCCGTCCTCCTCCCTCTACTCCCTTCTACCTGCGCCAAAGATTTATTTGTTAGTTTTTAGTTTAATCATCCCTCTGATGATGGTAGCATTGCTATCGAAACGCGCGTTACCTTTTTTTGACGAAATTTGGTGTTTGGGAATAAATTGTATTTTTGAAAAAGTCAAATTAAAATAAAACATTTGTAATAATTGTCGTTTTAGGTCCTGCAGAAGGTTGTGGTGGAAACATTCAAATTGAAAACAATATGACAGACACGGTGATAAGAGCCCCCGACTTAGCAGACATGGGTTGTGTTTGGGCGGTTCAGTCCCCGCTCGCCACCACCATTAGAGTACATTTTGATGAACTGAACCTACCAGAAACGTGCGGTTTCAATCAAACACATCACAATTGTAGCTGCGCATCCTTAGAGGTACTTAAAAGTATCATAAGAAACGATAATACAATTTTTTTAGATCATAAATGGTCATCCTGGCTTTGCCGAAACTATTGACAGCTTCTGTGGTATTAGTGGTAAAAATTTCGGACGAGAACTTTTATCGTCCAGGAATTTGTTAGGAATCAGATTGTACACGAGAGGAACCACTAATAAAGCCTTCCAAGTGAGGTTGAAGATACAACCTCGTAAGTTCCGCACCTAAAACAACACTTTCATCATGTTTATTATCTAAGCTCGATGTGGTCCGGTGTTCCTCAACGCCACCGACGAAGTTCAAACTTTGGTTTCTCCCGATTACCCCAATCAGTACCCGAGCGATTTAAGATGCTCATGGGTGTTCAAAGACAGTACTAAATTTGTCGTACGATTTATCGATTTTGATCTAAATGAAGGTGATCATCGAATCTCGAATATTTGCGGTGAAGACAGACTGGAAATCATGGACGAGAAGGTATTATTGTAATGGAGTGTTTTTATCTAATGTCTGTTTTTAGCATGGAAACCACATTCTGGAGGATGGCTATGGGCCGTTGCTCACTTTATCAGGCAACAATAATAGAAAAACAAATTTTTACGTAACGTTTGATATCAATTTTTCATTTTGATAACAATCTGACTTTTAGCGTTACGATACGTCCTTGGTAAGCACTCATCAATTCTGCGGTAAATCCGAGAAGCCTTTTGATTACTACAGTAACAGTAATGCGTTTTTAATCAAATTTTCAAGTGGAAACGACGAGAAAAACCGCGGTAAAGGTTTCAAACTGCAGTATCACACCGTTGGTTGTAACAGAAATTACACGTCCTTGCAAGGGCATATCTCAGAAGTCATACCTACACATCATGATTGTTATCTTTCCGTCACAGTCCCAGAAAACTATACAATTGCTGTTGCTTTTCTGCAGTTTATCATGTATAGATCCGAGAATTGTGCGAATGCAGGAATGGAAATCCGAGATGGTTTAGAAAAAGGACCTGTTTTGTTGCGACTTTGTGAAATGGTGTTACCAAATCCTGTATTTTCGAGTGGAAATACGTTGTGGATACATCTGTGGAATATAAAGGCCCGGTTTGATGTTGAAGCTGATTTGGTATATACTGCTTCAGATAAAGGAAAGGGCTGTGGGGGCGTCCTGTATGATTATAAAGGGATCTTCACTAGTCCTTTGTACCCCATGGCTTACAAAAACCGCACTCCTTGTGAATGGGACGTGCGAGTGCCTATTGGGATGAGACTCGCCCTTAAATTTACAGGTAAAACGGTAATTTTTCTACATTTTACACGTCTTTGTTTAGTTTTCGATATCCAAGACGATTGTGAACAGAACTACGTCAAAGTGACAACCTACGAGAGTTCGGAAGGAAATGAACATATCTTCTGCAAAAATGTAAGATTGAGTTTCATGTCGCTTCGTTTTTTATCAATTTTATTTTTGTAGAGCAACCCAGCGGTCTTGTATTCAAGCTTGCACCTTCTGGTTAAGTACCAGTCATCTATGGACAACGGGGGAACAGGATGGATGGCTTCATTCCAAGCTGTGGCTAAATAATCCGCGATAGTAATAATATTTCTTACACAAAATGCTTTAAGATTTTAATATTGAATTTTCTATTAAATCACTCATTTCACTAGTTCTATTTTTCACTAGTTTTATTCCTAATTTAGTAAAATTTGAAGGTTTTACTACTTTTCGCTTGTTCATCAACTGTGCTAAATTTCAAAATTGTAGGGTCAAATTAGATGTTTTTAGAAATTTTTGTTTTTAAGACGAGCAAAAAATTTTTACTTTTTTATAATAAATTCGGTAACTTTCCTAATTTTACTCCTAAAACTGTGAAATTTAGAGGTTTTCCATTCTATTCCAAAATTTTAGAGCAAAAATTGAATTTTTTTTGGAATTGTTGTTTTGAAGACGAACCAAAAATTTCTACTATTTTTCATTAAATTCCGTAATTTTACTAATTTTACTCTTAAAACTGTAAAATTTGGAGATATTACTACTTTTCACTTGTTTATCAACTGTGCTAAATCTCAAAATTTTAGAGCAAGAATTAGATTTTTTTTTTAATTTTTGTTTGGAAGGCGAACGAAAAATTTCTACTGTTTTATACAGAGTGTCCCAGAACTCGCGCCCCAGGAGACAGGGCTTATGAAGACAACAATTCTGAACCAAAATTTTGAAACCAAAATTTTTTAACTCAAAAAATAACCGAGATAAGACAAAAAAGCTGTAGCCAATCCCGAAGCTGAACAGAATTTGAAAATTGGTAACTATGGACACACACTATCATCCATTGGTCAGTTAAACATTAGACTCTCGTTGCCTGGGAAATTGGGAGGGCCTTTTACTCCACTTCTCGAATAAGCTTTCGGGATTGGTTGTTAACTTTTTATCAGTTCTTAAATACTATTAAACTTAGTCAATTTTTGTTTTGAAATTTACCATCTGCATTGCTGTCGGCAGCCTCCCTTGCTCTCTGGGGCGCGAGTTCTGAGACACTTGTATAAAATTCCGTAATTTAACTAGTTTTACTCCTAAAACAGTAAAATTTGGGGGTTTTACTTCTTTTCATTTGTTTATCTACTGTGCTAAATTCCAAAGTTTTAGAGCAACAAATTGAATTTTTATAAATTTTCACACAGTTTCGCTTTTTTTTTCAAATTTGTAGCTATCAATTGTTGATATTATGACTAGGCGGATCACAAAAAGCGAGACCCACAAAAAATAAAGACCTACTGATATCCAAAGGCTATTTAGTTAACTATTTCGATCCGTAACTTCGTCAGTTTTTATCCTCAAACACTGAAATTTGGAGGTTTTGCTACTTTGTTTTTAATTTTTAATACAGGACCAAAATAAAGCAATCGGTAAGTAAATAAATGGAAAATTATTCGAGAATTAAACCGTAGACCTAAATGTGCAAGATAAAAAGAAGAACAGATCGCGAAGAGATTCAAAGCCATTGGTCCTTCAATTCCCGCCTGAAATAAATAAAAAATGCTGTTATCAAAGTGTTTCATTTAATACCCAAAAGTAGGTGCTTGTCATTTGACAACTTCGTCCAAAATTTTTCGGTTAAGCACAAAATCTTCCACATTTCAAATCATTCCAAGATGAACCCCAACCATGTAAGCTTCTGGTTTCAAAAACAATTGAAATACCAACGTAAAACAGCGTTACAGACCACCGTATCCGTCAAAATCTCCAACTCCAACTCGAGAAACTGACATCTCCGGAACTAACAGACAACAAATTTACATAGACGATGAGACTTTACACAGAATGATAGAATCGTTCGGGCCTCTGGATTACCCGCAAGTAAGTTAAAATTTCTTGTTTCAAGCACTAAAAGTAGTTGAAGTTTGCCGCGACTATTGCTGGGCAAGAAGTCTTCGAACAGGATCCTTTCGGCGCGGCGGGTTGGCAGCCGGAGCTTGCATGGACGCCGCAGGGTGCCGAAGCTGCCAGGAGAAAATCCCGATCGCCACGAAACACTCCTGGAAGTTCCGCAAACCAGTATTTAATGCGACAGTCTCTGACCGAAATGGATCAACAGAACCCACAAGCCGCTAAAGCAACCCAAGAAAGTCTCATGGAATGGTTTGACCGCGAAGTCGAAAAAGAGCTTTGCAAAAGAAGAGATTCCCCACAAGGCCTCCAAGCAGATCCAGCACTATCTCCTCTCAAAACCAAACACACAATGCAATTATCTAAAGGAACAGCAGAGCGGATGGCCGAAACCAGTGCGAGTCGAATCGAAATTGCGGCGAAATTAGAAACAGATTTTACGACTGAGTTAACGGATGCTGTTGAAAAGCTCGTGAAAGCTGAGACCATGTCGAATTACACAGAGGCGCTCCAAGCGGCTGAAGAAGCGGCGTTGAATGCTCCCCCGGAGTTGATGGAACAAGCGGCAGCGGCTGAAGCCAGGAGGATACAGACGGAACTAACTAAAGTTAAAGAGACGATACCAGGAATTAGACCGATTGAGGTTTTGGGGTACGTCGGGATTACGAAACCGGTTCATCCGAAGAAACCATAGTTGGAATCTTTAGATAAATTGAGGGAATTTTACAATTGTTAAGATGTTTTATCTAGATTTTTAATGGGCTCTCAGAAATAAAAACATATCTACGTTCTAAGTGGTATTAATGTTATCTCTTAATAATAACAAATTGAAGAACGGAAATGAGTACTTCAAGACACTGATCGTCATCCCACAATGATGCTTTTACTCGTCTTCCTTTCTTTAACATCTCTGGTTTTTGGTGAGTTTTTTTACAATTAACACAAATATTCTTGGAGCTGCTTCAGGTTTTAACCACGATGGTCGAATTGTTGGTGGTGCCGACATCTCCATTGAGAAGATTCCTTACCAAGTCTCTATAGAAATAAATGGTGATCATCATTGTGGAGGCTCCATCATATCTCCTAACTTTATAGTCAGCGCAGCTCATTGTTTCTACCAGTATAATTAACTTCTTTCAATGAATTTTCTGTCCTAACTTAGTTTTACAGAATAAGCGAAACAAACGTTACAGTCCGTGCTGGTACCACAACACGCGAAGCTGGTGGTACAGTCGTCAAAGTAAAAAAAATCAACAACCATCCCGACTTCAGCGAAGACATTATAGATTACGATGTTTCAGTCTTGGAACTAGAAACGCCACTAGATTTCGGTCTTTCCATCGCTCAGATTGCGCTACCGAAAATGAGTACAGTGTGGCCTCCAGGTACCAAAGCGGTTATAAGTGGATGGGGGCTTCTTGATATTTACGATCTGCAACTACCCGTTAATCTACAGTCTGCTGTTGTTGAAACATTCGATCAACAGTATTGTGTTGAAACGTACGGTAGTGATATTACAGAACGTTTGTTCTGTGCTGGATTAAAAGAAGGTGGTGTCGATGCTTGTACTGGTGACTCCGGAGGTCCTCTACAAATTGATGGTATTCTAGCAGGAATCATCTCTTTGGGAGATGGGTGTGGGACCTTTATTTATCCAGGAGTTCATACAAATGTTTCGATGGTTTTGGACTTCATTCAGACCATCACCAAGCAGTAATTATTACATTTATGACCACCGATTAGATCTTTGTAATCAGTTTTTACTAATACAGTAGTTCGCTTGTATCGCTTTTGTCTTTAACACTTGGTTAATACCAAGTCCCTTATCTAGATTTTTAATAGGTTTCCAATAAAAGAAATAGAAACATATCTACGTTCTAAGTGGTATTAATGTTATCTCCTTAAAAACAACAAATAGAAGGACGGAACTGTGCACTCCAAGACACTGTCTTATCGTTGCCTTGTCCAAATCCCCAAATTCGATGACACAATGATGTTTGTACTCCTCTTCCTTTCTTTAACAACCAGAGTTTTTGGTGAGTTTGACTTACAACTAGCATAATTCTTGTAGCTACTTCAGGTTTCAACCAGGATGGCCGAATCGTTGGTGGTGACGACATCCCCATTGAGAAGGTCCCTTACCAAGTCTCTATAGAAATAAATGGTGGTCATGATTGTGGGGGCTCCATTATATCTCCAACTTTCATAGTCAGCGCAGCGCATTGTTTCCAACAGTAAAATTAATTTCATTTAACTTTCTGTCCTAACTAAATCTTACAGAATAAGTGAAAGAAACGTTACAATCCGCGCTGGTACCGCAACGCGCGAACTTGGTGGTGAAGTCCTCAACGTAAAAAAAATCAACAACCATCCCGAATTTAGCGAACAGACCATAGATTACGATGTTTCTGTCTTGGAACTAGAAACGCCATTAGATTTAGGTTTTTCCATCGCTCAGATTGCGCTACCGAAGAAGAATACAGTGTGGGCTCCCGGTACCAAAGCTCTTATAAGTGGATGGGGGCTCCTTCATTATGAGGATCAACAACTACCCGTTAATCTACAGGGTGCTGTTGTTGAAACAATCGAGCAAAAATCTTGTGTTAAAGCGTACGGTGATATAATTACAGAACGCATGTTCTGTGCTGGAGTAAATGGAGGTGGTGTTGATTCTTGCAGTTCTGACTCTGGAGGTCCTCTACAAATCGATGGGATTCTAGCTGGAATCGTCTCTTTTGGAAGTGGGTGTGGAACCCCAGGATATCCAGGGGTTTATACAAACGTTTCGGTGGTTTTGGACTTCATTCAGAGCATCACCAAACAGTGATTGTCACTTTTATCACCACCGATTAGATCTTTGTTATCAGTTTTTACTAGTACTGTAGTAAAATACAATAAAATTGATTGTTTGTGTAACTTTCTTTGACAATGCGGGTCCTCATCTTCGTGTCGCTTTTGTCTTTAACACTTGGTGAGTGTGCTCTTTTACACTTCAAAAATCTTCTTCTTAGCAACTCCAGATGCCCGAATCATCGGTGGACACAACATTACCATCGACCAAGTCCCATACCAAGTAGCTGTAGAATATCGCGAAGCCCAACTCTGCGCCGGTGTTATTATAGCCCCAAAATTCGTCCTTGCCACAGCCGAGTGTTTAATAGAGTACGTCCCCTTTTGTTATTCTTACCACCTATTCTAATACCTTTAACAGAGCCGCTGAAGAACTTCTCAAGATCCGCGCCGGTACCACAACCCTTGAAGAAGGTGGTCAACTCCTTCCAGTAAAAAAATATTACAACCACCCAAACTACTCCACAGAGCACCGAAACTATGATGTTGCCGTTATCGAACTTGAAACAAACATAGAATTTGGTTTCTCTGCAGCTCAAATAGCCCTTCCTACAAGAACAACATGGTGGTCTCCTGGTACCAACGGTACTATAAGTGGATGGGGCGTTTTAAGTTACGGTTCTCGTGAAAAATCCTCCGTTTTGCAGGGTGCTACTGTGCAAATCGTTGAACGCGCTTTTTGTGAGGAAGCGTATAAAACTCTTCTTAAAGATGGAATGTTTTGCGCTGGAGTTCTTGAAGGAGGGATCGGGCAATGTACTTATGATTTTGGGGGGGCTTTACAGATTGATGGGGTGCTCGCAGGGATTTTCTCCTTTGGGTGGGGGTGTGGGGACGGGGCGCGGCCAGATATTTACACTAATATTAGTCTAGCTTTAGATTTCATAGAAGATGTTACCGGTCTTTAATAAAAGCATTAAACAAAACACTTTATCAGTGTCACGCCACCGCCACCGATTAGATCTTTTTTATCACTTTTTACTCTCACATTGAGTCATCATTGTTTTCGTTTCGCTTTTAACTCTTAGTGAGTTGTTAGTATAAAGAAAATAGTCTTTTATTCATCAACTTAGAAAACAACAAAAATAATTATTGAACACATCAGTCTTCAAAATGCGATTGCTCCTCAAACTGTTGTTCATACTGCCCCAACAATCTCATTCCTTTCGGATCAAATGGACTCCTAAGATACAAAGTGGCAGGATACCTCTTGTTCAACACTTCAATCTCATAATTTCCACTCTTCAGAAACTCATCGGTGAGAACTTGTCCTTTGGGGTGCTCCACATATCCAGTACCAATGCTACAATCCAAAGTGTAACCGTAACCACCTCTTCGTAGGTAACCCACGATGGTATCGTCTCTCCAAATAGTTTCCAAACCGTGAACAGGCACGCGATCTTGTAAAGTGAAGAAAACTCGTCGTTTCTTCACTCCATTCGCCTTCATCTTCTCCACGTGTTGTTTGCCTAAGTATTGACCATCTTTACGACAAATCATTTGTAAGTTGGCTTCCACGGGATTATCATTCATCCTAAGATCGCAGTTCCAAAGGTGGTACCCTTTCTCAAGACTGCAAGAGTACAAAGCGCGGAAGCCTGCGTGTTTCAGTTCGAAACCGCGACCAGCGTCTATAACTTTGTTGTAGACAGGGACGCAACCGCTGAAGGGAATGTGAAGTTCATAGCCCAGTTCTCCTATAAAACTGACTCTCATGGCTCGGCAGTCGTAGCCGCTGACTTTAATAATGTGAGACATGCCTGGAGGGAACTTCTCGTCGGTTATTGGAGTTTCAGTGATGGATTGAACAAGTTCCCGACTTTTAGGGCCTTGAATCGAAAGGACTCCTAGTTTGTCGGTGATGTCAGTGATGACCGCCTTGAACTTCTTCTTGTTCATTTCTTTCCGGAAGTGAGAAACGGTTTGGTAACCTGAAGCTCCTCCGGCTACGATGTAGTAACCCTTACCCTGCACAAAACGTTAGTTGAGTTCAAAGTTAATTTAAACTACCTTGAGGATTGGTCCAACGAGGGTGCCTTTCCCTTCTTGCAGAGGAGTGACAGTAACATCAGCCTCCACTCCTCCTTTACTGTTAAGCGCACAGGTGTACACCACACGCCCTGGTTCTTTATCTGTGTCGGCGGTAAACAACCAGTCGGCAGCTTCTTCAGCATCAGGACCTGTTAAATACAATTTGGTGAAGTAAGAGAGATCGAAGAGAGCCACGTTGTTTCTTGCAGCCGCCGCTTCTTCCCCAATCTATAAAGAACGACTTAGATTTGAATTAAAAGAATGAGACTACGAACAAGATCGTGGTGTTTTGAAAAACCAAAAGTGAGATCTCCTTCTAGTTCTTTTTCGTATCTTTTATCGGAGTTGTCGACGTGATCATAATAACCACCCCAATCGTAACCTCTGACGGGGGCTGTCCGGTCTTTGATGAAGTAACCAGGTCGCTCCCAACCTTGAGCTTGCTCCATCACGGCGCCGCTGGCCACGAGAGCCTAAAAATGTAATTTTGTTTTGCATCACCTTTGATCACGATTATTTACGTCTATCACGGAACTTTAACCCCGAAGAAGTAAACAAGACGTCTTTAAAATGCAGTGATAACAACAAAACGACCTCTCACCTCATGGAAAGGATCAATTTTGTGGTTTCGTCCAGCTAACGGCTGATCGTGTGGATAAACAACACTGTAATTCTTAGCGTAACATTCTTGACTAGTTTCAGTGTACCACGCTTTGTCCGTTCTTTGAGTCGGCGTGAATCTTCGTATATCGTAGTTGTACATGGGAATATCCGGACGCCCTTGAGTGATCCAGATGGCTAATTGTTCAGCACAGCCTCCACTCAAGTTGATTCCCAAGGAATTATAACCGCAGGAGTAGTAAAAACCTGGAAAATATCCCCGTAAGTTGAGGGTTGCGCTGGAAAAAACACAAACCTTTGAGTTTGGGGTCTTCACCCATGATGGGTTTGTGATCTGGCGTGAAGCTCTCCGCCCCACAAATGTTGGATTTGATGGGAACTTGTCCAAAAACCGGTGCTATGTCCATCGCGTTCTTTATATGCACCTCGAAGATATTCATATCCAGATCAAACAAACTAAATTGGAAGTCTTTCGGCATGTCTTTGATAATTTCCGGGTTTTGTTCGTACCCTCCTAGATAGACAGTCTCTCCTTGCATTCTCATATAAACCGACCCATCATGGTCGCGAATATTCGGCGTGTTCTTGGCTTCGGGTATCGTATCAGTAACAATGTAAGCATGCTTCATGGGCACCACAGGGACGTCTAAACCGACAAGCTGAGTGATGTTCCTCGCCCAAACTCCAGCGGCATTGACCACACAACTTGTTTTTATACTTCCTTTGTCTGTTTCGATTCCTTCGACTCTTTTAACAGTCGAGGATGAATCCACCAAGATTTTCGTAACATCACAGTTTTCAATAACTTTAGCTCCTCTTGTGGTGGCTCCTTTTATCAACGCAGCACAGTACATTGTGGGATCAGTATGACCATCACCTGGAGAGTACAAAGCGGCTTTGAATTTTGTCGGGTCAAGCATGGGGGAAAGCTTGGAGGCTTCTTTGGACGAAATGACGTGACTTTCGATGTTTAGATAGTGGCCGAAGGTGTGCAGGCGTTTGTATTCTTCGACTCGATCCTAAAGGGAGAAAATTAATTTGTGCTTGGCCTTCGAACGGAACTCTTATCGCAAGTCAATAAACTTCACATTAAATAGACTCTGAACCCAAAAATATTGATAATTTACCTCTGTTTTGGCGATGAAAAGGCCCCCATGGCTAATCCACCCGGTGTTCAACCCCGTCTCCTCCTCCAAATTAATCAAAAGATCCCTCGTGGAATTGAGGAGTCTGACGTCGGTTTCGTTGGGCCTCAACCTCCAACACAGAGCACTGGTGTGCCATGTCGTCCCGCTCGTAATTTTGGCTTTTTCCAGCAAAAGCGCACTGACGCCTCTTTTGGAAAGATGGTACAAGAGACTACAACCGGCGACGCCGCCGCCTTACCACTCATTAGTTCGATTCTTAGTTAAAGCTCTCTTACTCACCAATTATCACAACATCTGCTTGTTGAGGAAGATTGTTTTCAGTGCTGTATTTTAACACTTGCTGGAGTTTGAGAGATTTTGATTTCAAGACATTGCAACCGGTTAGTCTCAACATGTTCGCGTTTACAAGTTCATCGAAATGGTGTGCGTCCTGCGCTGGATAAATTGACTGTGATTAGAAGTGTTTATTCTCGTAACTCTGACCCTAAGTTATTTGTTCAAACTATTAATTGTCCATTATCGCTCGTGACGCTTTAAAATACTTCGTATATTTGGACGAAATCTCACGACTTGTTTGCTTACTGTGTTTATATTGAGCTTATCGTGATGACTGATAGGAGGTAACTCAAGCGGTTGTTATTACTTCTAGAAGAGTATCAGTTTGGGGACTGAAGAACTATTTTTCCTATCACAATTATTGCCAACATTGCTGCTTAATTGTTTTGTTGTTTATTATTATCAGTCACATGTAGATTTCGTACCAAAGAAGTTTTTTTTTGGACACGAGTTATGAAAGAATGTAGAAACATTCAAATTAATGTGACGTTATCGCTGTTTACGATGCTTAATCTAATCAAATGGATGTGGGACTGCTTGGTACATTAAAGGTTAAATTACTTAGGTAATCATTTGAAGTTAAATATAAATCATGGTCTATCTAATTAACAAGAAAAAAACAAAACAAAGAAATAATTGCAAGATTGTTTACATCAATCAAATTTTATCACTAAAGTCTATAAATAAATATATGTAGTTCTATTGTGTGTTAATATGAGATATTACTTAATTGGAGTTATTATTAAAATAAGCACCCCACGCCCTCATAAAAATTAACTTGTTTTGGTCAAAAATTAATTCTAAAAGGCACTAAGAACTCGTTTTATTAATTCCAATATGTAACTTATTTTATGACTTTTTTATCAATTCTTGATAAATTTAATTATTATAACTGTAAAGCCAAAAATATACAATAAAATCAGAAGCTGTTTTCTAAATTTTCCTTTCTAGAACACATTTAAAACCAGAGTAATTAGTACCAATTTTAATCGCCATAAAAGTATCAGAAAAAGCACTAGTTTACAAATTAATTTTTTTTTTGTATCCCTAGATTAAATTATAATTTTCTGGTGCGGGGGCCCACTGTGATCACAAAAATCCATTGGGTATAATTTTATCACGAAGAATTTGATTAAAAGCAACTTTTTTTAATAACTTTAATCCATATATCTGATGCGAAGCAAAATATTGAAAAACCCCCCTATTCAAAAAATCGCAGTAGGCTGAGTTTGCAACTTACAGTAAGCGTAGTAGTCTTAAAAGATGCACCATATGGCCTTCTATGATTGTGCTAAAATTCAAAATTTTTCTCCAAAAATAAACCGAGATATGAGCTTTTAGTCAATTAAGAGAGACACCCTGTATAAGTGAAGTGATATTTTAATAATTTTTTTTTTGTTTTCAGTTTTGAATTCTGCTTCTTCTAGATTTAACCCTTTTTATCGTGGGATATAAAACCTTGTAAACTAGTGAATTAATTAGGGTCTTTAGATCCTTTAGATTATGAAGCTTCTACGTCAAAACAAAATAGAGCAACTTATTAGTCTCTACACTTTTTTGTCAGTAGATTTTTAAAACTGCGGTTATTTATAAAACAAAAAAAATATCTAACGCATTATATATTTTTTATAAAACTATTCTCTTTACTATAGATTGCTAATATACTAGGCAACCAGTAAAACACAAATGTTATCTTCTATTATTTATGTCGATAGAAACTGAAGTCTTCTTTTGCATTACTCCGAATTCCCCCCAGTTCGAATGAGTTTAGCCGTGGGCGTTTAAATATTCACCATTATTAAACATCTTAATCAACCACATTTCGTTAATTTTTGCCCCTTGTTGGTTAAATTACCGATTTCAAGTCACAAAACTGCGAAAAATGTCCCCAATCTCGTCACTTCACCAGCCCGAAAACTTAACCTGCAAGCTTTGATGTTTTGCCGTCATTCACCTGTCAAACTTGATGAGAGAATTCCCAAAAAGTTCTATTAAAAATGTACCAGAACGCTTGCGGGGCCGCAGCTGCAAGTGCTGGAGGTTGTGTGGGGACAGAACGTGATTGCCACAGTTTAATCTCCAAAGAACCTGCGGTTCCAGCGATTGAGCACGATTACAGCGGTTTTGACATAGTTAAAGCCACTCAGGTGAGTCTCGACTTTTGTAAAATTAGTGCTTAACGTCTTGTTCTCAGTATGGTGCTTTTGCAAGAGTGAAAGAGCTGGTGGACGCTGGCTATGATGTCAACCAAAGAGACAGTGAAACTGTTACACTCCTCCACTGGGCGGCTATCAACAACCGCAAAGATATCATCAAGTTCTTCATTGAAAGAGGAGCTGAAGTAGATGCGGTCGGGGGCGAACTTAGCGCGACGCCCCTTCATTGGGCCACGCGGCAAGGGCATTTAGATGCTGTAGTTATTTTAATGAATGCTGGCACTGATCCTACACTTAGAGACGCTGAAGGATGCTCGTGTATTCATTTAGCGGCGCAGTTTGGGCACACCGCACTCGTAGCTTATTTTATAGCAAGAGGAATTAGTCCTGATTTAGCTGATAGAGCAGGGATGACACCTCTAATGTGGTCTTGTTGGAAAATCTGTAGTTTGGATCCTACAAGGTTGTTATTGACGTTGGGGGCCTCCCCGAATATAACGGATCAGCAAGGGAACACTGCTTTACATTGGGCCATATTAGCTAGAAATACTTCAGCAATATCCACACTTATACTTCAGGTAGAGGGAAATTAGATGGGGGACAAGGTGGTGATGGTCTTTTGCAGGGACAAGCCAGTTTAAATGTACCTAATCATCGAGGAGACACGCCGCTGTCGATGCTACAAACCCAATTAGGGGCGATCTGGATAGGGACGAAAGTCGCTGAAAGGATCAAAGAGGCTGTACACAACGGCCATTCTAGGAATATTTTAAATAAAATTACAAAAGACAAGGTGAGGTTCTCAAGTTTGTTTTGTCATCACCTGAAACTTCTTTTCCAGCGATTGCGTTGGTGGTGCATGGTTGGAACACCTTTCATGGCGTTTTACATCGCCGGTTCTATTCTAGGCACAAATTTAATAATCTTAATCAAGCTCTTTATGTTAGTCTGCTTATACATAGTGTTACATTACGCCGGTCAAATTTTATACGACGATAGACTAATGGCACTTCTACCTCTAAGTATTTATTTATCAACAAAACTATGGATGTACTTCACATGGTTCATTTACATCATGCCAGTCACCGGCATATTAACAACCGGCGTCTTCCTCAGCAGTTCAGGTATCCTCTGGTACTGTTTCCTAAAATCATGGCTGGGGGACGCTGGCGTCATATCAGCATCACAACAATTAAGATTTCGGGTTGGTACCCCCAAACCCAATTCACATCTAATCAAATCAATTCCAGACTATAATCGAATTAGCAGAACAAGGCTCCGGCGGCTTCGAACCCTCAACGTTCTGTTCTTCATGCCTCGTCCGACGACCACTGAGGTCCAAACATTGCTCAGTATGCAATACTTGTGTTGCAAGGTTCGACCATCACTGTCCATGGGTTGCAAACTGCATAGGCGCTAAAAACCACAAGTACTTTATTGGGTTCTTAGCCAGTTTAGTTATGATGTGTTGTCAGATGTTGTACGGCTCCGTGAAGTTCTGGCAAAACCAAAGCACCTGCAATGTCACCACTTCTGAAGGCTACTGGAAGTTTGTGTTGTCCATTGGTCAGTGCGACACGTGGGTCGCATGGGTGGCTGCGAACACTCTCTTCCATTGCGTGTGGGTCTTCATGTTGCTCATATGTCAGTTGTATCAAGTAAGATTTTGTACTGTTTATTTCTCAGTGTAAAGAAGAACATTTCAGATATCGTGTCTGGGAATGACCACCAACGAACGCATGAATCGTGGTCGCTACACTTACATCTTGAGCAACGGGGGTAAAAGTCCCTTCTCCAAAGGACCGGTGAAGAATCTTCTCGAATTTTTCGATTGCACGTGTTTCGGGTTATTCAAACCAGAGAACAAGGATTGGTTGACGAGTTACGAGTTGGACAAGAATATCGAACACCAACCTCTGTTGAAGAACAAAGAGAATTTCCAATACGTGTAAAGTTAGCTCTCTAGGCGACAAACATTCCTTTCCAGTTTCAAATAGTGTATATATTTTAATTGTAAATACGTATTAGCGACACAGTTAAATGATCAAGTACAATAATTGTTGAGCAATTTTTCAGATGTCACGTCTAGTCAATAATTGGGAACGTACTTAGCTCAGAGTAAGTGCACCTAAATTTATAAGTGTAACCACTTCCAGTTCCGTAGATTAGCGGTTTTCACACCATTCTAAATCAGTGTATTTACGGTTGTGGCATGATCGGTACCGGCAAGCTACCAATCACGAGAGTTGGTAAAACTTGATCATTTATTTTTTAATACTTTCGTGTCCTTCCAAGCAATGTCTGTGTGTTTTAGACTGTACATATATAGTTCGGATGTTGCAGTTCAAAATCAAAATTCTAACAATACTGGCTTTTGCTACTGTTCTGATTTTACGTAGGATAGCAAAAACTTGCCTTTATCTTTTCTTTTATCAAAAAGAAGTATTTTCGTATGATGTGCTTGGTGCTTGCTTGCTCTGTGTGTAAGCTTCAAGTGAAAATGAAACGTCACGTTTTACGATACTATTATATTTAAGCACTATTTTGCATTGAATTGTATATTGTACTGTTATATTTTATATGTAATTATTACATTAATTGCAACTGAGCTCGTGTTTTGATAAATCCTACCGAATTTTTACGTTTTTCAAGAAACTGACAAAGGGACTATCAAAGATGGGAATCACAGACTTACAAAAAAAATGTATATGCTGTAGATTTTACGGATTTTACGCCACGGGCTCTAGTTTTAAAATGTTCTTAAATTTTAAACCCCCATATCTTAAGAACCAGAGCCCGTCGCGTAAAATCCTTTCAGGTACATACTAAGGAGATCGTCCCTTACAACATATTTAAAAATTAAAAAGATCCGTGATTCCCATCTTTAATAGTCCCCTTGTGAGACTGATGGAGTTGCGTCATAGCAACACCAATCAAATCGCAACTACTTCGACGCAACCAACTTGAAATTGTTTAAAATTATACACCCGTTGTCACTTTTGACAACTACATTCTTACCACATTATGGAATTTACTTTATACCCTTTACAATAAGTTTTTAGAATGGTGGATGACAGTACCAGTGAGGATTTAAGCACCACCAACAAAGGTGTTAACGTCCACTCTGAATCTTTACCTGCTGCAGTCCATCAATGTAAGTCCCTCCTCGCTCCTCCAAATGCAGTTTTCGTTTTTAGATCAAGAAAGTGAAACTTCTTCCTATTCAAAACCCAGATCCGTAACCCAGATCAAGAATGAAATCCAAACTGTTCTTGATTTGATGGGGACAAGCACACCTAGAATATCTCATGGTAGTGACGCGGACAACGAAGACTCGCACAGTTCAGTGGTAATTCCAAGAAGCCGCCACACATCCATGTCGAGTCGCCGTGGACGATACACAGACAAGCCAACGGCGGTTTCCAAAAGTGTAGAAACACAAGCTACCAGCGCTAGAAATTCCCTCGTTGCTGATATGGGGTCTTTTGAAGACTATGACCGGTCGTGTTGCGACCACACTCGGTTCATTTTACCCCCGGAATGTCTCTGTGCGCAACACGTTACTCCAACCCACTCGAAGAGTAAGTTTGGTCGAACGTGGGTACTTTTACTGGATTTTCCGTAGTTTGTTACTCAACTCCTAAAAGCGCCCCTGTTAAAAGACGCAGCGTCATTCACTGGCTGAAAGAAAAATCCTCCGAACTCAAAATGAAAAAACCGCGGTCGGTGCCTTGCGACCTCTACAAAATCAACATCTGCGGGCAAGTGGACGACCTAGGCGCACCAAAGGTGCCCCCCAATTAACTCCAAACCAACTCTTGTTATTCTGTTCCGCAGCGCGTCGTCTTCGACCTGGTGGAAGGCATCCCTAAACCAGTCTCCACAACAGTGGCCACTAACACCATCCGCAACCCCATCGAGAAATGTAAAACCAACCCCGAACAAATGATTTCCATGTCCAAAAACGAACCCATCACGAGTAGAATCCAAAGAAACATCTTCTACGACAGCGATGGTAATGCCAGAGTGGATTTTTATTACTTCGATCACGGCAACGCCCAGTAAGTTACTCCACCACGATTCGTTGTCAACTTAATCTTCTAGATATTTCCACACCACTGACACTCCTCCGGTTCTAAAGAGCGAGATCATCGCTGAAAAAACTGAGCGTTATACGACCAGATTTTGGGCGGAGTTCTTCGCCTCGATTCACATCGTTGTCTCTTTCTGTGTTTCTTTCATTCTACAGTTATTTAAGTTTCTTTTGTATAGTATAATCCGGCCGCTGGTTGTGGGGATTCTTCAGATGGGGTCGGACTACTTTTTAAAACCTTTTTTGACGACGTTTTTCAATGGGGTGATACAACCAGTTCTAATTTTCTACTATAATATTGCGACTTCTGTGAGGGATTTGTGCGATCCGATAGCGGAAGCGTTCGGTTATTTCTGTAGGGAGATTGCGGTGGTGTTTAGGGCCATCAGACTGTGTACGTATAAGAAAAATGGTAATGAAGAAAGTTGCGGTTGTGATAAGAATAAGAAGTGTGAATGCTGAAACTAGAATACATTAACTATATATATTGAAAATACATTTTGTGTTGTTTTAATAATAAAAATGGTGGATGCGCCGGGTCTTGAGAAACGACACAAAAACTTGGAAATATGTAACATTAGGTGATTTATTATTTATCATTTTCAACAAATGCTATGTTCTATAGCCATTACAGAATCTAATAAATAACAAACTAAAATTTTATATATTATATACAATCAGCTTCAGGAACAATTTTAACACTGTACAGAAAATAAATTGAAATGCCTCTTTATAGATCACATAATGAAGAAAAAAAGGATAAAAATTTCGACTGTGCATAATGGTCGAGTATCATATAAAACCCGACAATTTGTCAATGAACATTTATCTCAAATTCATTGTGGAATCTTAGCCATAACGTGAAAGCAAAAAACGAAAGAACCTCAGGAAGAAGGTCAGTGCTTCTTTTAAGTACAGCCTATTTTTATTAATTTTAATTATTGTTTCTTCAATTTCTACAGAAATTGTTTCACGAATAGAATCTACGTTCAACTTTTGACTCTAACCAGAAACTCAAGCGTATAAGTATAGAAAACGCATGTCGTCATGCATCAATTGACATAAATAAAGAGATAAAACAATAAATAAAATGCGCACTAAAAACGAAATAATAAAATAAAAAGAAGTCACTATTGTGTCATAATCACATGAGCTAAGTGGTTCAAAGTATGTTGTTTGGGGCGTCGTTTTACATCACAATCTCATATTCGAAAACTCGAACCTACCACCACGGCAAACTACGACTTATTGTCCCCACCTAGAAACTCTCTTACTTTTTGTTTTTTCGTTGATTGATCACTTACTTGCTGTATCGTCTAAATGTGTCTTTGCGTCGCTATCTGTGGACGTCTCGCCTCCCCTATCATTGTTATTCGCCGATTCTTGACTACTGTCTTCTGTTAATCTAAGCGCAATTTCCAAATCTTTCAGTACTTCCGTTTCTTTAGGTTCTATCAGAGAGAAACGATGTTGGAGCGCCGTCAGATGTGCAAACGTCAGGTTTAAATGGGCATGTAAACCTAACATTACTACTTCTTTGAAATGTGCCGAGTATAAGTGGGCCACAACATGGAATAACAAACGGACTATTTTCCGTACTATTGACTCGAATGATGAGGGAAATTCGTTTGCTGCGGACGAAAATCAATACATGCTCGAATTAAACTAACAACTCACCATATTTTGTAGGAAAAATATTTTCATCAGTTATTGTTTTCTGAATAAACGTCATTACGTAATCTATATATTGTGGAGCGGCTACTTTTGTTTTTTTTCCTTTTTCGTCGAACCATAAGTAGGTCCTAAAATACAAGTTCAGCGATTTTCTTTTCATTTTTAGAAAATTTACCTTTGACCAGGACCTGTCATGTCGGGACAACCACTTTGAGTGCAAAATTCACTAACAGTACCATATACTAAATTCACGTGATCAAATAGGGCCATTGCTGCAAAAGAACAGTTCAAATTGAGTGGGAAGTTTTTTATTTTAGGAAATGATGAAAATTTCCCGCCGAATGTTTTCCTTTTTTTATTATAGATGTATAAATATACATGACGTTCCTAAAGTAATAAGCTACGTTTATGATTCACGCTACCAAGAAAGCAAAACAGATTCATGAATAGATTAATTTTATTGCGTAAATTACGAAATCTTTTTACGCGTTAGTTTTGTCAGGTTGTTTTATGCTATAGACTTAATTTCAGAACAATCTTATCACCATTTTGTCGCAACAAAAATATTAGAAATAAAAAAAATCGAATTTTTAGGGCTGATTTTCCGAGTTCATCTGCAACAACACAGCCTGTATATCAGATGTATAAAAACTTCTTGACAATAATCGAAAACGAGGGGTTAATTTCCCTGGAAAGTTGGTGTTTTAGGCTTAGGAATACAGGGGAAATCGTTAGTAATCACTAAGAAATCAGGGGAAAAAAAAGAAGAGGTAAGACGAAATCACAAGCAAATCGGAGGAAATTTTACGAAATCACAAGGAAATAAGAGGAAGTTGGACGAAATCACAAGAAAATCAGGGGAAGTCAGGTGTAGCGATTTTTAAGAAGTAAAATAAAAAATAAAACTTATCTATGCAATTTGCACAAAAACACAGACTGTCTACATAATAAAAATCCCCCCAAAGAGCCCACATTTGTCAAAATTAATGCTACATACAGGATAAAACAGGAATAGGACACGTGGGACCCTTCATTCCAGAAACGAGTTTCCAGGCGCTCTAACAAACAAAAATTTTCACACATTTTCGTACGTCAATCGTAGTAATTTCCTTAATCTATACAACCTTGTTCAACTAGTTTTCCATATTTTTGCATGAGAATAGACAGAAGAAAACAATCGTCCAGAAATTGGGTCAAGTTTGTTTACATTACTCGCAAAATTTTCACGTTATTTGTGTCGACTTCCGGACAGTGATGGATAAGAAAAATCAATTAAAATCGAATTAAAGTCAAGTTTTTGCAGGTCCAATATCAGTTGCGCAATAATTAGCAATCATTATATAATATGAAAAGATGTCTCCATAAAAAATGACGCAAACTTCGTGGTATCCCATTAGAATGAACAATTAGATTTCGATAATAATTGGAGTCGTGCTGATTATAAGAAATATCGAACAAAAATAAATGACCTTTAGCACGTCCACGCATATTTTCGTATCGATAAAACTTAATCACGTAAGAAAAATGATTGACACCTGCGCTTGGATTTTTCACAATTATTTTTCTGGGGGTTTCCATTTTTAGCTCCGCCAGTGAGGCATCATTTTCAATATATACACTCTAATAAAAGAAAATCAATTTGTTTTCCCGGAATAGACTAGAAGAGACATCGATCGAGACATAATCTGACGTTGTAAGGCGATTTTTCTCCAATTAAAGAGATGTTATGACATCGCTTAAGAGTATTATGATTCCCAGTAATGTTGAAATTGCTTGGTGGCAGATCCATTAGTTTCGCAGTGACATCTAAAATCGAAATAAATTGAATGATCGCTCCAATGACTGTAAATAATCAACGAATTGTTTTTTCGCAGCTTAGTCATAGAATGAATCACGACAAAAATCAGGTGTTGGAGCGGTTTTGATAACATCTCGAAGTTTCAAAAGTGTGCGGAAATTCAATGTTAAAGTGGAACATTTGTAATAAAACTTGACTGTTTGCACAGCTGTGTAAAACTGCAGTGGAGTGGCTGAGAAAAATTTGAAGTGGTCCAAACGTACTACAGAAAAACAAGCATTATCTTCCCATACTTGAAATTATAAGTAGAAACAAAAGAACCGGTCATTAATTATGATTTATGAAATTCGTTTAGGCTTGCGTCCTGATAAGAATGATTCATTTAGCATTGAAGTGGTTTCATTTGGTTTTGTTCTTCCCGAGAAATTTAGAAAACAAGATTGAGAAACCTCTGTGATAAGATGTCCTTGGTTGCCCAATTTCAACTTGTTTTTACTTACTATGTGATGCTAGCCATTCATTATAGTCTAGTCCTGCAGGCAAATCAACTAACAATCTTATGTCCATTTCTGGAAGTTTTCGTTCAAGTACTGTGGCTTCTAGGTACAATTTGGAGTCGCTTGACGACGAAGAATCATTGCCTTCTTTTTCCTTTCGTCTTGCTTTCCTAAAAAGAAAATTTCAAAATTACCTTTGTGGTTACCACTGTTAAGTACCTGCAAAAACAGGTAATAGTTTGTTCAGCTTCTAGGGGCAAAACCCGAACATTTTCCACGGTCTTGGCCTTACCTACCACCCGACCTAGCCACATTACAAGGGCGAATTACATGTCAAGTTCAGTTTTAATGAGATTCGATGTCGTAAATGCGAAACCTCATAAACGCATTGTTAGAGACATATCAATTTTAATTAGAACTGAGGGTCGTAAAGACGTAATTGAAATCAGAGTCGTTTTCCAGATTTATCTAGTTAAAATGTTTGCTCATTACTCACCCCATAAACCAGTCCACGGTATCGCGAAGATATTCCGGTAGACGCTCCAGTTTGAAGAATGTAATGCCACTTTTAAACCAACAAGTAATTTTTAAATCTAAGCAGAAATTGCACCACAATCAGATGGATTTTCTTCGGTCTTCCGAGACCAAATAACAAATGTCAACACTAATACACGTTGGAGGGACGTTTATATTGCACCAAACTCCACGAAACGGACGAGGTGCTGCACCATGCGTACTTTAGACCGCGTCCATCAACAAACTTTAATCATTTGAGAAAAACTAAGTCATTTTCTTGATTTGCAAATAACTCCATATTTATTGGGCGTCATTGTTACCAACCACACGCCACGAAACTGACACTTATAAAACTATTTCAACTCACAATACAACGCGTAATTAAAAAACGAACAACACAAACACCGCCTGAAAGCCCCCGGAAATAAATACACAAACGGGCAGTGCTGCAAGACTAAAATATTTTAATTAAAAAATTCTCCAACGTTGGCCATTCTGACGCGTCTTGTCAACTGTCAGGCACGACTATCCAAAGGACGAAATCACGACCTTCCACGTTAAAAACTCGCAAAATTGAAAGTGTACCCCTTCGTGTTTCACCTCACATGTTTCATTGAATGTTTAATTGTCGACGGACTTAAAATCAGTGCTTGATTGGACATCCTGAAGGTTTGACCAGCGTCCTGTTGTTAGAACACATAACCCGAGTTGTCAAACTTGTCAAAATTCCATGATGATTTTTAAATAAAACTCGATTTTGGACAATGCCAACGATTTGATTTAAATGGGTACGTGATGTGCAACGTTTAATTTTATTGTTGAGTTTCGTTTTGTCTTCCAGAGGAAGGATCAGACACCCTGGACTTGTCAAACAAGAAGCTCAAAAAACTCAATAAATGCACCCCCCAGGAGACTCAATGCACAACTTTGATACTCGATGATAACGAGCTTCAGCGTCTCGATAATATTGACTCATTTCTGCGGTTACAAAAGGTAGAATCTTGTGGTTGAGGATGGTTTTTGAATGAGTCTTTGTAGCTTTCTGCAGTCAGAAACCAGCTCTTGCGTATGTATGGAGTATGCCGGCTCCATTCGTTAAATACTTTAAATCTTGCTCACAATGGGATTCTTACCATAGAAGGGCTAAAGGAGTTGGTTAACTTGAGGTGGCTTTGCTTGGCTGGAAATAGCATAAAGACTATAGAACACTTGAATACTAATGTTAATTTAGAGCATCTAGATCTGTCTGAGAATAACATTACTCATGTGAGCGACTTGTCGTTTTTAAAGAACTTGAAGGTATGATTTGGGTGTTGCTTTCATGGGTGCTTATCATAATTTTCAGGAGCTTTTTCTGCATAATAATAAGATTAATCATTTAAGACAAAGTGAGCGTTTTCTACCTGTTAGTCTAACTACTCTAACACTAGCGAATAATAACATTGAAGATCTGAATGAAATCTCCCAGTTAGTTAATCTTACCAATCTGACCAGCATCTCCATTGCTAACAATCCTTGCGTTATTTTTGGTAACAGCAACATGTATCCTTTCAGCGCGACTTTTAAAGTAACTAATTTCATGTTTTTCCTTAATAAAACAGTGGCTTCGACTACCGTCCGTTTGTAATTAACTGGTGCTTGAACATTAAAACCATTGACGGCTACGTCGTTGACGCAATCGAGAGGTATTGTCAGAATTGTCGTGATCTCACTGTAAATGTCATTGTTTTAGTCTGAGGGCAGAGTGGCTCTACTCGCAGGGACGGGGGCGCCATTTCAGAGTTGGTGATCAAAAGGATCTCGCCCAGTACCTAGCGAGCGTTTGCCCTTTAACAGGCGAAGCGCTAGAAACTGAAGAAGACAGAAAACTGCGCCTTATTTTAAGCAAAGCGCAGCACCACCAACAACAACTCAGAGAACAATCAATCGGTAATTCGGTAATGATCCCTTGGGAGTCGTTACAGTTTTGTTTGCAGAATCCCCAAATCCGTCACCTTCAACCAGGAAGAAGCTGCACGGGGCCAAACACTCCCCAAGGCTAAATTGTGGGTACGCCCAATCACCCAACAAAATCTAACTTCTTATTCTAGCGTCTCGCATCAACAGTAAGCTAAAATCCCCGGATCGCATGTCCTCGAGTTGCTACGGAAGCGCCAACCTCATGGAAAACTCAAGTATTATGACCCAGAGTTTGGACCCCACGATTCTTCGGCAGAGTGTGACACCCTCGAAAATCCCAGATCCTCAATTTGAGAAGTGTTTAGGTAAATTCTAATTGGTTTCGATGAGTGGACTTAAAGAGACTTGTAGATGAGGAGCCCGTGAATAGCCCCCTTCAAGCTCTGTCGAAGATGATGCCGGTCCCAGAATCCTTGATGAGCCCCGATTACCGTCCAGCTCCCATCGTGGGGAAGCCAGTCACTTCAAATCTTGTCACAAATAACAAAAACAGACTACCCCAAATGACGAGGTCGCCGAAGATGGCGAGGAATTTGCCCAGGAATAAGACACCCACGGGAAGTGACGGGAAGAAGAGCAACTCTTCATCACCGGCGAGGACGCGGAGGGTCGTCACCAACCAAAACAATTCAAAGTAAGGAAAATTGAAACTACGACAAACCCTTCAAGTTTAATTAACAGCAAAGAAAACTGCAACAAAGCCTCAATTCTTCGAAAATCGGTGAGCAGCGACGACGAATCCGAAGTGTGCGTCTCTAAACTCCAAATGATTCAAATGCGGGCGGAGGAAAAACGCCACCAGAAAGACGCCGAGGTCGTCAGCAACAGCAGCGCGGAAGACAAAGTGGAGCAAGCCGCCGTCTGCATTCAGAAGATCTGGAGGGGTTACTTTACCAGGAACAGGAACAAGGAAGTTCAAGAGGTTTTCAGGACGTTACAAGCACAACGAGCTAGTCAATACATACAGTAACTCCCACGATAAATTAACAGAAGATTTCTTATCTGTTAAGTTCCAGGCAACTCACGAGTGACATGGAGACGACGAAAGCCGCCCTGGAAAGTGAACGGAAAATCCAAATGTTGCAAACTGAGGCAATCAGCGCTCTCTGGAAGCAAATGTCGGCGCTGCAACCGAGCGGGAGTCAACCCAGTAATATTAACATGACAAGTTTGTCGGCGGACAACGCGGAAGTTGTTAAAGAACTAGCTAAAACATGCTCGGTGCTCCAGAATCAGATTCAACAACTGCAGAGTTCGATGCAAGATATCATCAAAGTTATGACGGTTTTTAGTCAGGCAGCTTCTATAAACCCGCCGCTTCTGGAGAACGGCATTGCTACTCAGACTGAAATTGTCGCAGTGCACACGCCGCAAGTAAGAAAAATTAGTTTTAGTCCAGGCAAAATAAATATGAACCTCGGAATAATTCGCATAATGCTGATTTTTTGGACTTTGATTTTGTTGTTCTGAACAAATTGTCAAAAGTTCCAATCGATAGGTGTGCTGCTAAAAAAGTTACGCGGTGGTAAATGTCAAAGAAAACAATTCTTTGCAAATATCTCGTAACGGATGATTCCAACGGCAAAAGCACCTATTATAAAAATTGTAATTGTAAATTGTAAATTTATAATTGTATCATTATAAAAATTGTACCTTATCAAATTTGCAACAAAAGTTTTTCCCCGGTCCTCTCGATTTCTCTCGATAAATTGAAAATTTTCTTTTGAAAATTTCGTGTCTATTTTGTCTGGACTATTTGTAATCAATACGTTACACTTTTTATTTAGGGTGAAGCGGGGAAAGTTTTCCCTTTCCAGAAGCAAACGCGACCCTCTTCACTGCCCCTGCCGGTAAGTCAGCGCAAAAAGGACGCGCACCCCGTAAACACAGAGTTGCAGCAATACGCCGACAATTTAGTGGATGGGGTTATAAAAACCGTTTCCGAAACAAAAGCGGATTGTTTTGGAGAATCGACAACGGAAATTACCGTGACGGACACGGCAAAAAATCAAGAGATTCAGTCGAATTAACGTTTTTGTTATTATTTATTTAGAACGAAATTGTCTTGGTGTGTATATTAACAATGTGCAACTATGTAATAGGTTTTACTTTCACAGAATTTAGCTTTAATTATTACACAATCACAGTTAGCTTTCGTACCGAGCTTTTCTTCTGTGCAAAAAGTACAAATTTAGTTAACAACACCTCTTTGGAGTGATGCAATTTGTAAGCTTTAATAAATGTTGAGATGTGTTCACTTTGATTTTGCTTGGGACACGAATCACACGCTCGCACATTGTAGAATTTATTAAATAACAGAATAGTAATGAAAATACAAACTTAACTAAAAAAATATTTGAGCTTTTCAGTCGTTACAAACTTTTGATCAAACGCTTCTTAATACCGTCGTTCTCTAATAAAACGCACTGACATTCTTAAGTACCCAAATTTTGAAATTGTCACAAATGCAATCGAATTATTGCTAATTTAGATACCGTCAAAAATAATGAGATCAATTCCACTCCTGGCAAATATTTTGGACCTTTAGAAAATACTGAGATGGAATTCTTTACATTCACAATCACAAAGTTTCAGTGCAGGGAAAACTTGAAAACTAAAGTTGTAAACTAGACTATTGCAACAGCTTAAAGTAACAATGTTGGAAATGTACAAAAGGTAACATCACGTGACATCAACTGTAAGAATTACTTGAACAAGTTCCCGTAAATTTGCTTTTCCAGCTGCAGGTAATTGAGTTTCTTTTTCCTGGCCATGCTTAATACTGCCTGGATGTTGTAGTCATTTGGTTCCAGGATAATCGCGACTTGCAAGTCTTTCAGAGCTTTGTCGTAGTCTTTAAGTGCCAATCGGGCTTGGGCTCGTCGGTAAAAAGCCTTCACATTTTTCGAATCTTTGTCTATGACCTGGAAAAAATAGTGTACACTTCAACCATAGCAGAGGCCACAACGTACCTGACTACATAAATCAATAACATCACTGTGTTTATTTTTTTTCAATCTAACTGCAGCTAGATTTAACAACGTGTTTATCCTTATCTCTCCTACTCTACTTCTATTTTCCGCTTTATTGAGACCTATAAACCAGTCTATGTACCTCAATGTTTTCACATATTTCCGCTCTGCGTCCACAAAATTCTTCCTGTTAAAAAAATAATTCCCGGAATCTTTGATTTTATTTATTGCGTTTTCCATTTGCCTCTGTTCTTTGTTGAGATCCCAGTCGTTGGGCCACGGAGGGAATACGTCTTCAGTTCCATCGTTCTCTTCTATACACCAGTTCTCTCCTGGTAGCAATTCACCAGAATTTTCTATCACAATTGGCTAAAAAAACGAGTCAGAATAATGATTGAATGTTTTTGGGGCTGTACTTCAGTCGGAACGTCGCCATCTAGAGGCATATCTGACATCTCTACAATTATATTTAAGCCTTTTTTCACTATTCCAAATGCAACGTTTATCCCGTCTAAATGCGGACAAGGGACTGTGGTGATGTAAAACTGTGAGTTGTTAGAATTGGGGCCCTTATTAGCCATGCCCAAGACGCCTTCGCGGTCATGCTAAAAAAATAAAGTAAAACGAGGTAATTTAACGATTACAATGCAAAAAAAAAACAATAATTACGACGAACTATCATTACGAATCAAAGGAAGGTCAGTCTGTAATTATCATTTTTTTCTTTTGTATTTGTTTACCAGAACTGTGAAATTTTCATCGTCAAATTTTTCCCCGTAAATGCTCTCTCCTCCTCCCCCGTCCTTCTTGGTGATGTCACCTCCTTGGACCATGAACATGGAAACGACTGTAAAAAAGAAACTACAAACATTCTTCGTTTACATTTATTTATAAAAGTTAAATCAAATAAATTTATCTTCTGCCCCGTCTCCCTCGCGAGCGATTTCTAGGTGCAGCTGTCTTAGGCTCCGGCGTTTGATCATTCGGCTTTAAAATATCACTCACGCCATCAATGTTATCTTGATGTTTTTCTTTGTTATCTTGAGGTGCGTCTATGTTTTGATTATCTGTTGCTACAGCCTTATCACTGCATTTGCATTCTGGATGAAAATTTGTTATTTTATGAAAACACAAAGTAGGTGTTACCACTAGAGCAACAATTCTCTTGTTCGACTTGACACGGTATTATCCTAAGGCAAGGGGGCTCAGTCATACAACACTTTGGTACAGATTTGGGGCGACACTTTTTGTTAATAGGGGGGCGATTAGCCCATTGCTCCATTTTCCTGCACTGGTGTTCAACCCGTGAAGGGGTGTCACAGATTTCAATCTGCCACCCACAAGGGGTGCAGCTTTTCTTATTGGGGGTTTCAGAGACCCACGCTAGCCCAAATCTGCCTTTTACTAACTTCGGTTCGTCGTCACAACAACAACAACAGCGACATGTATTTGAAGTGGGGCCACAAGCCAAGTAGTCTGACCATTGCTTTCGTAAATTACGAAAGTCTTTCCGCCACTTATCAAGAGAGTCGTGGTCTTGAGGAAAACATTCTTGAAAACAAGCTGAGCAGTTACAGCACGACATGTTACAGCAAATTTTGAAACGATCGGAAATGTCAGTGAGACAATTCAGCCAACTTACCTCTGTGGAACCTCGAATTTTTGTAATGTAGCCGCGTTCCATGCTGGCTGATCCCCTTTTCGCCAGTACAAAGCGCCCGAAAGTTTTCCGCGGTTTTTGGGACTTTATCGTTGAATAATTGGATCACGACTCTACCAGCTGCAAAAAAACTTGAGCTTAAGTTATGGTTTTGGGATTGCGGAGGTGTGGACCTTTTGCCGCCCCAAATTTAATATCGAAAAATACGACCGGGTTCTCCTCGACATCATGGTGGTTTGTACTGTTCATTTCCACGAATTTTTCAAACATTGTTAATTGCATCGACCGGTGTTGTGTACATTGCACGAAAAAAGGTGTTTTATCACTAATCACATTTTAATCAGCAACATTCATTGAAAATGCACATTCTATTTTTGACACTTTCTGCTTTGACATTTTTAATGTTAGTGATAAGCGTTAGGGATTTTGGTTTTTTTTATGGTATAGGGCGGGAGTTTGACTGGGCGCGGGCGGGAAAATTTAAACGAACAAACAAGGAGTTTCAAACTCGATCAAAACAGGAGGAAATGTGTACTGAGCCGGTGCAACGGGAGTTTACATGCATACTGCACATGCCTACAAATAATTGCTTTGGTGATAACGTGGTTATTATTAATGGCAATTACATGACGGTTTTGAATGACCTTACATGACTTTTACTTATAGTTTTTAGAGCAGACTGTACCTAGCACTCAAACAACACTAAAATCTGGGAAGTGGGGTAGAACATACATTATTCACACTGTATATTATAATAAATGAAAACAACGCTTTACATAATCCCAATAAATTAGTATCAAACAAAACGCAATGAATTTTAACGACGATCTGTTTTCCCAATTCCACGCTTCCCAGTAAAAAGATGTTTTGGCATTTTGTTCCCAATGAAGCGATCCGCTTCCCCTTTGAGCCCGTACTTCTTGACTTTCTTCGCGATGGCTCTGTGTGCGATCTGCGCCAATTTCTTCCTCATCTGAAATTAACGTGTTAGTAAAACCGACAAATCCGAACACACAACTCTCCACAGTTCGGCGGAAGAAAATTTTACTCGAAAAAAATTGTTCATGACAACGAAAACCTACAATGTATTCTAGGGCACCTTCTTTTTCAAAAAAAGTCAAAAATTAAAAAAATTAAAAATATGCAATTATTGAAACATAAATTTTCAAAATGTAATTAATGCAACCTACGATGAATTAAAATTTGACTTCTTTTGAAAAAGGGGGTGTTTTAGAATACATTGTTGGTTTTCGTTTTCAAGAGCAATTTTCTTCGAATAAAAATCTTTTCCGGCGAATCGTGTCTCATCTTTAACTTACAGCAGGATCCTTGACCCCCATCTCGTTCCTCGACTTCTTCACTAAAGCCCCCGTAACTCTTGTCGCCACAGTGCTGCTCTCGCCTTTCTCCACGTCCTTCTTCATCCTCTTCCTCGCCGGTTCGGCGCTCTTGTTCCTTCCGTTCGTCTTAGTGAAGTGTGCATCTTTAGAACCACTCATATCCACTCCTAGTTCTTCCATGTCAGCTCTTAGTTTCGTCACAGATCTGGACCTAGCCTTCGGTCTTGTAGTCCTGGGCATGACCGGTTTCCTACTCTGCTTATTAACTCTAGCTTCATCTTTAATGATCGCTTTCTTGTGCCTAATCTGCAATGCCAAAGCGCGAATCTCGCGCATAGTCTCCGTGAGCTCAATTTTCGGAATAACGTACATTCCAGCTTGTTCGTGGATTTCTTCTTCGCGCTCCAGAGCTTCGAGTTTGGCGAAGATGTCGGGATCGATATAATCGGCGACGTTGTGGCCTTCCCAGATTTCGGGGATGATATCATGGCGCTCTTCTTCAGGGATTTCCACGTAGGTTTTCTTGAGATCGAGGACGTAGTCGTCACCTTCTTCCATCTCAATATCACGTTCGAGTTTGCGTTTGCGGGATTCTTTAGCTTCGCGTTTTTCAAGAACGGCCTCGGGGATACAAGGGGGCCGTGTTTTACCGTCGCGGGGCTTGGGAACGGCGACGTGGACACGATTCAACAAACCATCGACTTTCTTTGAGCGCATTTTTTGATCCACGCGAAAACCGAGCAGTTTTTCGCAAGCTTGTTGTTTAACTTCCATGACGCCTGTGTCGTTAACGGTGGACATTTCCATCATTGCAATTTCATCTTCGGTTAGAGGTTTCACCACTTCTTGTTTTTCAGGTGGTAAATCAGCGATCTGAACAATATCTGATTTGTTGGCGACAACGATGAGAGGCTTATTCGCAAATAAAGGCTTAATTGACTCAAACAACCTGACTTGTTCCTCCAGAACGTGACCACATTGCTCTGAAGGGTCTATAAAATACAAAACACAAGCTCGCAGATGTGCAAGTGCTGTAACAGCTTGCATTTCAATAACATTGCGCTCTTCCAAAGGATGATCCAGAATCCCAGGAGTATCAATCACCTGCCATCTCAAATACTTGTAATCCATGTGGCCAACATAGAGTGACTTTGTTGTGAAAGCGTAAGGCTGAACCTCAACATCGGCTCTTGTAATTTTATTCATAAACGACGATTTTCCCACGTTTGGAAAACCGCAAATGATGATAGTCCTGGTATATGGATCAATTGACGGTAAACGTGCTAAATGCTGGCGGACTTGTTCCAAATACGTGAGATTTGATGCTTGTCTTTTCATTATCGTGGCCATTCGCCCTAAAGCCGCCCGTTTCAATTGTTTACAACGATACAAAGAATCGCCATACTTCATCAATCTCACATATTCTTTAGCAACATTATCTATTAAATGCTTAGCAGTGTTAATCTGACCCAAAGCCAGCTTGTAATGGTCCTTATCATACAAAACATTCATGAGATCTGCATAAAAAGGATGAACATCATCCAATTTTGGAAATTCAGTTAAAATCTGAGTCAAGCGATCGTGGAAACTTTGCTGGGAGAATTTAATTTTACGGAGGTAGAAATTCCGTATTCTCGTAATTTTATATTGCTTGTGGACAACTGTCGGGGTTTTGCGTTGGGTTTTTGATAGAATAATATCAATGAAGTCCTGGTGAATGGAAACAGACGATTAGCAAAAGAAACAGGAATTGAAAGTTTTTTACCTTGGAGGACGGCACCACGGCTATTTTCTTAAAGTTGTACAGTGCCATTTTGGAGATTTTTAATTAAAAGCACCGTAAACTTCAACTAATTGCACAACTTCGGGAAATGGAATAAGTAAGGTTAGGTTGACAACACGTGTGAAATGTTTTAGTGACAAAAATTAAATCACTAATACTAGTTGTCCACTTCACATGTGGCAAAAGTAGCGATGCCGGTTGCTCTGGTTTATAATTATTAATACCTACCTAAAAACTCATAAAAACGACATTGTGATTATAGTCGGAATTTCGTAACTTTGGTTTAACTCCACCTACCTTTGTTCAATAAAATATCGATAGGACAAATAGGTTATGAGTTTTGGCCAAAAAAAAAAAAATTGAAATACTGATTTGTCTTTGAAAAAAGGTCGTTTTATTTCGTCACCGTGTTAACCTTTAAGAATTCATGTAATCAAAATTATATATCAACTAATTAGTGGAAGGACAGACAAGTTACACATAAATTAGGAATAGTTTTTTCTAATCGTTATTTAAAAAAGCCCATAAACCCATCATCAATTTACTTGTGCTCCAAGTTTTGATCAAGAAAGACGTGCTACACGGTTAATCAAAATTGATTTTAATGTGTATGACCAAAAACTTCTACGGGTTCAAATTCAAAGTCGAGTTTTGCAAAACAGTACCGAAGTAATTTTAGTGCGCGAAATAATTTAAAAGTGTCTTAAATTAAATTAAAGTCGTGTGAGTGATTTCTGGTTCCTAGAGGGGGATGCAGTGGTAGGAGCGTGCATGACGATACTGCTCAGGGATCAGGATTAAAGGGTAAGTTAACTGCTAGTTTGAAAATGTTGGTTCAAAATTCTAATAAAAAATTTCTATTGCAGTAAGTCCGTGTTCGAAGATGATGGCGACGTTGGATCTCACAAGGTAGGATTTCTTTCCTTCTGGTGACGGAATTTGAAAGAGGATGGATCTCGCGATGGGGTATGTTATCTCTTTCGGAGTCGCGTTTACGTTTTTCGGAAAAATTTCGGGTAGTTATAGTCGTTTTTCGTAATTTTTAAAGATAAATATCTCGGAAACTATTTGAGATATTGAGATGCGGTTTGCGCCATTCTTTTTCTTGGCTCATTTTACGTTAGAAAATGTACTCAAAAGCCCAAAATTCAATAGTCGATTTTTCGCGAAAAAAAATTGCGACTCAAACGATGAAAATTTTTAATTTTTTTTAATTTTTGGCCATAACTCGCAAACTATTTGTCCTATAGGTCTCAGATTTGGCCAGTAGATAGATTTTAAACTTCTCTTTGGACTGATGTATAATTCAATGCTATTAAACGTCATTTTCATTTTGAAAACATTGATTGAAAATCACCCTAAAATGATGTTTTCAAAACAGTTTTTAAGCCAATACCTCGTTTATTTATTAAGCAAACTCAACAAATTTGGGTCTCATTTTACGCAGAATTTCACGCTGAATCCAATAAAATAATTATTTTTTTAAAATTTGTCAATAAATAACCGAGTTATGGCCGTTTGAAATTTTGGGTTGTCGCTAGAGGGTCACATTTTCGAAGGTTCGAAACAATTCATGCTCGATATCTCTGAAACTATTACAGATATTGGAGTGCGGTTTGCGCCATCGTTTTTCTCGCGATTTTTTACATAAGAAATCGTTTTTAGATTTTCCAATAGTCGAAATTTGCAAATTTTCGCGAAAATTCATGATTAAAATTATGCCAAATTTCTCATATCGATATCTCGCTTATTTTTTAGAGTAAACTTGAGTTATTATACATCAGTGAACGCAGAATTTTACGCAGATTCCAAATCTGGGATTTAAATTCAGATCCGACAACAAATAACTGAGTTATAGCCGATCAAAGTTTCGGATAGTTGATTTTCATTTTTTCTCATTTTTACCAATTTTCAAAGTTAAATATCTCGGAAACTACTCGAGATATTGAGATGCGGTTTGCGCCATCGTTTTTCTCGGCTCATTTTACGTTAGAAAAAGTGCTTAAAAGTC
Organism: Gnatocerus cornutus; assembly: GCA_029298725.1. NCBI lineage: Eukaryota > Metazoa > Arthropoda > Insecta > Coleoptera > Tenebrionidae > Gnatocerus > Gnatocerus cornutus. The sequence continues at coordinate 16,598,195 of CM055516.1, forward strand.
CACAATTCGATAGTCGATTTTTCGCGAAAAAAAATTGCGACTCAAACGATGAAAATTTTTCATTTTTTTTAATTTTTGGCCATAACTCGCAAACTATTTGTCCTATAGATCTCAAATTTAGCCAGTAGATAGATTTTAAGCTCCTCTTTCGACTGATGTATAATTCAATGCTATTAAACGTCATTTTCATTTTGAAAACATTGATTGAAAATCACCCTAAAATGATGTTTTCAAAACAGTTTTTGGCCAATACCTCGTTTATTTATTAAGCAAACTCAACAAATTTGGGTCTCATTTTACGCAGAATTTCACGCTGAATCCAAAAATATGATAATTTTTTAAAATTTGTCAATAAATAACCGAGTTATGGCCGTTTGAAATTTTAGGTTGTCGCCAGAGGGTCACATTTTCGAAGGTTCGAAACAACTCATGCTCGATATCTCGGAAACTATTACAGATATTGGAGTGCGGTTTGCGCCATCGTTTTTCTCGCGATTTTTTACATAAGAAATCGTTTTTAGATTTTCCAATAGTCGAAATTTGCAAATTTTCGCGAAAATTCATGATTAAAATTATGCCAAATTTCTCATATCGATATCTCGCTTATTTTTTAGAGTAAACTTGAGTTATTATACATCAGTGAACGCAGAATTTTACGCAGATTCCAAATCTGGGATTTAAATTCAGATCCGACAACAAATAACTGAGTTATAGCCGATCAAAGTTTCGGATAGTTGATTTTCATTTTTTCTCATTTTTACCAATTTTCAAAGTTAAATATCTCGGAAACTACTCGAGATATTGAGATGCGGTTTGCGCCATCGTTTTTCTCGGCTCATTTTACGTTAGAAAAAGTGCTTAAAAGTCCACAATTCGATAGTCGATTTTTCGCGAAAAAAAATTGCGACTCAAACGATGAAAATTTTTCATTTTTTTTAATTTTTGGCCATAACTCGCAAACTATTTGTCCAATAGATCTCAAATTTAGCCAGTAGATAGATTTTAAGCTCCTCTTTCGACTGATGTATAATTCAATGCTATTAAACGTCATTTTCATTTTGAAAACATTGATTGAAAATCACCCTAAAATGATGTTTTCAAAACAGTTTTTGGCCAATACCTCGTTTATTTATTAAGCAAACTCAACAAATTTGGGTCTCATTTTACGCAGAATTTCACGCTGAATCCAAAAATATGATAATTTTTTAAAATTTGTCAATAAATAACCGAGTTATGGCCGTTTGAAATTTTGGGTTGTCGCCAGAGGGTCACATTTTCGAAGGTTCGAAACAACTAATGCTCGATATCTCGGAAACTATTACAGATATTGGAATGTGGTTTGCGGCATCGTTTTTCTCGAGATTTTTTACATAAGAAATCGTTTTTAGATTTTCCAATAGTCGAAATTTGCAAATTTTTGCGAAAATTCATGATTAAAATTATACCAAATTTCTCATATCGATATCTCGCTTATTTTTTAGAGTAAACTTGAGTTATTATACATCAGTGAACGCAGAATTTTACGCAGATTCCAAATCTGAGATTTAAATTCAGATCCGACAACAAATAACTGAGTTATAGCCGATCAAAGTTTCGGATAGTTGATTTTCATTTTTTCTCATTTTTCCCAATTTTCAAAGTTAAATATCTCGGAAACTATTCGAGATATTGAGATGCGGTTTGCGCCATCGTTTTTCTCGGCTCATTTTACGTTAGAAAAAGTGCTTAAAAGTCCACAATTCGATAGTCGATTTTTCGCGAAAAAAAATTGCGACTCAAACGATGAAAATTTTTCATTTTTTTTAATTTTTGGCCATAACTCGCAAACTATTTGTCCTATAGATCTCAAATTTAGCCAGTAGATAGATTTTAAGCTCCTCTTTCGACTGATGTATAATTCAATGCTATTAAACGTCATTTTCATTTTGAAAACATTGATTGAAAATCACCCTAAAATGATGTTTTCAAAACAGTTTTTGGCCAATACCTCGTTTATTTATTAAGCAAACTCAACAAATTTGGGTCTCATTTTACGCAGAATTTCACGCTGAATCCAAAAATATGATAATTTTTTAAAATTTGTCAATAAATAACCGAGTTATGGCCGTTTGAAATTTTAGGTTGTCGCCAGAGGGTCACATTTTCGAAGGTTCGAAACAACTCATGCTCGATATCTCGGAAACTATTACAGATATTGGAATGCGGTTTGCGGCATCGTTTTTCTCGAGATTTTTTACATAAGAAATCGTTTTTAGATTTTCCAATAGTCGAAATTTGCAAATTTTTGCGAAAATTCATGATTAAAATTATACCAAATTTCTCATATCGATATCTCGCTTATTTTTTAGAGTAAACTTGAGTTATTATACATCAGTGAACGCAGAATTTTACGCAGATTCCAAATCTGAGATTTAAATTCAGATCCGACAACAAATAACTGAGTTATAGCCGATCAAAGTTTCGGATAGTTGATTTTCATTTTTTCTCATTTTTCCCAATTTTCAAAGTTAAATATCTCGGAAACTATTCGAGATATTGAGATGCGGTTTGCGCCATCGTTTTTCTCGGCTCATTTTACGTTAGAAAAAGTGCTTAAAAGTCCACAATTCGATAGTCGATTTTTCGCGAAAAAAAATTGCGACTCAAACGATGAAAATTTTTCATTTTTTTTAATTTTTGGCCATAACTCGCAAACTATTTGTCCTATAGATCTCAAATTTAGCCAGTAGATAGATTTTAAGCTCCTCTTTCGACTGATATATAATTCAATGCTATTAAACGTCATTTTCATTTTGAAAACATTGATTGAAAATCACCCTAAAATGATGTTTTCAAAACAGTTTTTGGCCAATACCTCGTTTATTTATTAAGCAAACTCAACAAATTTGGGTCTCATTTTACGCAGAATTTCACGCTGAATCCAAAAATATGATAACTTTTTAAAATTTGTCAATAAATAACCGAGTTATGGCCGTTTGAAATTTTGGGTTGTCGCCAGAGGGTCACATTTTCGAAGGTTCGAAACAACTCATGCTCGATATCTCGGAAACTATTACAGATATTGGAATGCGGTTTGCGCCATCGTTTTTCTCGCGATTTTTTACATAAGAAATCGTTTTTAGATTTTCCAATAGTCGAAATTTGCAAATTTTTGCGAAAATTCATGATTAAAATTATACCAAATTTCTCATATCGATATCTCGCTTATTTTTTAGAGTAAACTTGAGTTATTATACATCAGTGAACGCAGAATTTTACGCAGATTCCAAATCTGAAATTTAAATTCAGATCCGACAACAAATAACTGAGTTATAGCCGATCAAAGTTTCGGATAGTTGATTTTCATTTTTTCTCATTTTTCCCAATTTTCAAAGTTAAATATCTCGGAAACTATTCGAGATATTGAGATGCGGTTTGCGCCATCGTTTTTCTCGGCTCATTTTACGTTAGAAAAAGTGCTTAAAAGTCCACAATTCGATAGTCGATTTTTCGCGAAAAAAAATTGCGACTCAAACGATGAAAATTTTTCATTTTTTTTAATTTTTGGCCATAACTCGCAAACTATTTGTCCAATAGATCTCAAATTTAGCCAGTAGATAGATTTTAAGCTCCTCTTTCGACTGATGTATAATTCAATGCTATTAAACGTCATTTTCATTTTGAAAACATTGATTGAAAATCACCCTAAAATGATGTTTTCAAAACAGTTTTTGGCCAATACCTCGTTTATTTATTAAGCAAACTCAACAAATTTGGGTCTCATTTTACGCAGAATTTCACGCTGAATCCAAAAATATGATAATTTTTTAAAATTTGTCAATAAATAACCGAGTTATGGCCGTTTGAAATTTTGGGTTGTCGCCAGAGGGTCACATTTTCGAAGGTTCGAAACAACTAATGCTCGATATCTCGGAAACTATTACAGATATTGGAATGTGGTTTGCGGCATCGTTTTTCTCGAGATTTTTTACATAAGAAATCGTTTTTAGATTTTCCAATAGTCGAAATTTGCAAATTTTTGCGAAAATCCATGATTAAAATTATACCAAATTTCTCATATCGATATTTCGCTTATTTTTTAGAGTAAACTTGAGTAATTATACATCAGTGAACGCAGAATTTGACGCAGATTCCAAATCTGAGATTTAAATTCAGATCCGACAACAAATAACTGGGTTATAGCCGATCAAAGTTTCGGATAGTTGATTTTCATTTTTTCTCATTTTTCCCAATTTTCAAAGTTAAATATCTCGGAAACTATTCGAGATATTGAGATGGGGTTCGCGCCATCGTTTTTCTCGGCTCATTTTACGTTAGAAAAAGTGCTTAAAAGCCCAAAATTCGATAGTCGATTTTTCGCGAAAAAAAATTGCGACTCAAACGATGAAAATTTTTCATTTTTTTTAATTTTTGGCCATAACTCGCAAACTATTTGTCCTATAGATCTCAAATTTAGCCAGAAGATAGATTTTAAGCTCCTCTTTCGACTGATGTATAATTCAATGCTATTAAACGTCATTTTCATTTTGAAAACATTGATTGAAAATCACCCTAAAATGATGTTTTCAAAACAGTTTTTGGCCAATACCTCGTTTATTTATTAAGCAAACTCAACAAATTTGGGTCTCATTTTACGCAGAATTTCACGCTGAATCCAAAAATATGATAACTTTTTAAAATTTGTCAATAAATAACCGAGTTATGGCCGTTTGAAATTTTGGGTTGTCGCCAGAGGGTCACATTTTCGAAGGTTCGAAACAACTCATGCTCGATATCTCGGAAACTATTACAGATATTGGAATGCGGTTTGCGGCATCGTTTTTCTCGCGATTTTTTACATAAGAAATCGTTTTTAGATTTTCCAATAGTCGAAATTTGCAAATTTTTGCGAAAATTCATGATTAAAATTATACCAAATTTCTCATATCGATATCTCGCTTATTTTTTAGAGTAAACTTGAGTTGTTATATATCAGTGAACGCAGAATTTTACGCAGATTCCAAATCTGGGATTTAAATTCAGATCCGACAACAAATAACTGAGTTATAGCCGATCAAAGTTTCGGATAGTTGATTTTCATTTTTTCTCATTTTTCCCAATTTTCAAAGTTAAATATCTCGGAAACTATTCGAGATATTGAGATGCGGTTTGCGCCATCGTTTTTCTCGGCTCATTTTACGTTAGAAAAAGTGCTTAAAAGTCCACAATTCGATAGTCGATTTTTCGCGAAAAAAAATTGCGACTCAAACGATGAAAATTTTTCATTTTTTTTAATTTTTGGCCATAACTCGCAAACTATTTGTCCTATAGATCTCAAATTTAGCCAGAAGATAGATTTTAAGCTCCTCTTTCGACTGATGTATAATTCAATGCTATTAAACGTCATTTTCATTTTGAAAACTTTGATTGAAAATCACCCTAAAATGATGTTTTCAAAACAGTTTTTGGCCAATACCTCGTTTATTTATTAAGCAAACTCAACAAATTTGGGTCTCATTTTACGCAGAATTTCACGCTGAATCCAAAAATATGATAATTTTTTAAAATTTGTCAATAAATAACCGAGTTATGGCCGTTTGAAATTTTGGGTTGTCGCCAGAGGGTCACATTTTCGAAGGTTCGAAACAACTAATGCTCGATATCTCGGAAACTATTACAGATATTGGAATGCGGTTTGCGGCATCGTTTTTCTCGCGATTTTTTACATAAGAAATCGTTTTTAGATTTTCCAATAGTCGAAATTTGCAAATTTTTGCGAAAATTCATGATTAAAATTATACCAAATTTCTCATATCGATATCTCGCTTATTTTTTAGAGTAAACTTGAGTTGTTATATATCAGTGAACGCAGAATTTTACGCAGATTCCAAATCTGGGATTTAAATTCAGATCCGACAACAAATAACTGAGTTATAGCCGATCAAAGTTTCGGATAGTTGATTTTCATTTTTTCTCATTTTTCCCAATTTTCAAAGTTAAATATCTCGGAAACTATTCGAGATATTGAGATGCGGTTTGCGCCATCGTTTTTCTCGGCTCATTTTACGTCAGAAAAAGTGCTTAAAAGTCCACAATTCGATAGTCGATTTTTCGCGAAAAAAAATTGCGACTCAAACGATGAAAATTTTTCATTTTTTTTAATTTTTGGCCATAACTCGCAAACTATTTGTCCTATAGATCTCAAATTTAGCCAGTAGATAGATTTTAAGCTCCTCTTTCGACTGATGTATAATTCAATGCTATTAAACGTCATTTTCATTTTGAAAACATTGATTGAAAATCACCCTAAAATGATGTTTTCAAAACAGTTTTTGGCCAATACCTCGTTTATTTATTAAGCAAACTCAACAAATTTGGGTCTCATTTTACGCAGAATTTCACGCTGAATCCAAAAATATGATAACTTTTTAAAATTTGTCAATAAATAACCGAGTTATGGCCGTTTGAAATTTTGGGTTGTCGCCAGAGGGTCACATTTTCGAAGGTTCGAAACAATTCAAGCTCGATATCTCGGAAACTATTACAGATATTGGAATGCGGTTTGCGGCATCGTTTTTCTCGCGATTTTTTATATAAGAAATCGTTTTTAGATTTTCCAATAGTCGAAATTTGCAAATTTTTGCGAAAATTCATGATTAAAATTATACCAAATTTCTCATATCGATATCTCGCTTATTTTTTAGAGTAAACTTGAGTTATTATACATCAGTGAACGCAGAATTTTACGCAGATTCCAAATCTGGGATTTAAATTCAGATCCGACAACAAATAACTGAGTTATAGCCGATCAAAGTTTCGGATAGTTGATTTTCATTTTTTCTCATTTTTCCCAATTTTCAAATTTAAATATCTCGGAAACTATTCGAGATATTGAGATGCGGTTTGCGCCATCGTTTTTGTCGGCTCATTTTACGTCAGAAAAAGTGCTTAAAAGCCCAAAATTCGATAGTCGATTTTTCGCGAAAAAAAATTGCGACTCAAACGATGAAAATTTTTCATTTTTTTTAATTTTTGGCCATAACTCGCAAACTATTTGTCCTATAGATCTCAAATTTAGCCAGAAGATAGATTTTAAGCTCCTCTTTCGACTGATGTATAATTCAATGCTATTAAACGTCATTTTCATTTTGAAAACATTGATTGAAAATCACCCTAAAATGATGTTTTCAAAACAGTTTTTGGCCAATACCTCGTTTATTTATTAAGCAAACTCAACAAATTTGGGTCTCATTTTACGCAGAATTTCACGCTGAATCCAAAAATATGATAATTTTTTAAAATTTGTCAATAAATAACCGAGTTATGGCCGTTTGAAATTTTGGGTTGTCGCCAGAGGGTCACATTTTCGAAGGTTCGAAACAACTCATGCTCGATATCTCGGAAACTATTACAGATATTGGAATGCGGTTTGCGGCATCGTTTTTCTCGCGATTTTTTACATAAGAAATCGTTTTTAGATTTTCCAATAGTCGAAATTTGCAAATTTTTGCGAAAATTCATGATTAAAATTATACCAAATTTCTCATATCGATATCTCGCTTATTTTTTAGAGTAAACTTGAGTTATTATACATCAGTGAACGCAGAATTTTACGCAGATTCCAAATCTGGGATTTAAATTCAGATCCGACAACAAATAACTGAGTTATAGCCGATCAAAGTTTCGGATAGTTGATTTTCATTTTTTCTCATTTTTCCCAATTTTCAAATTTAAATATCTCGGAAACTATTCGAGATATTGAGATGCGGTTTGCGCCATCGTTTTTGTCGGCTCATTTTACGTCAGAAAAAGTGCTTAAAAGCCCAAAATTCGATAGTCGATTTTTCGCGAAAAAAAATTGCGACTCAAACGATGAAAATTTTTCATTTTTTTTTATTTTTGGCCATAACTCGCAAACTATTTGTCCTATAGATCTCAAATTTGGCCAGTAGATAGATTTGAAGCTCCTCTTTCGACTGATGTATAATTCAATGCTATTAAACGTCATTTTCATTTTGAAAACATTGATTGAAAATCACCCTAAAATGATGTTTTCAAAACAGTTTTTGGCCAATACCTCGTTTATTTATTAAGCAAACTCAACAAATTTGGGTCTCATTTTACGCAGAATTTCACGCTGAATCCAAAAATATGATAATTTTTTAAAATTTGTCAATAAATAACCGAGTTATGGCCGTTTGAAATTTTGGGTTGTCGCCAGAGGGTCACATTTTCGAAGGTTCGAAACAATTCAAGCTCGATATCTCGGAAACTATTACAGATATTGGAATGCGGTTTGCGCCATCGTTTTTCTCGCGATTTTTTATATAAGAAATCGTTTTTAGATTTTCCAATAGTCGAAATTTGCAAATTTTTGCGAAAATTCATGATTAAAATTATACCAAATTTCTCATATCGATATTTCGCTTATTTTTTAGAGTAAACTTGAGTAATTATACATCAGTGAACGCAGAATTTGACGCAGATTCCAAATCTGAGATTTAAATTCAGATCCGACAACAAATAACTGGGTTATAGCCGATCAAAGTTTCGGATAGTTGATTTTCATTTTTTCTCATTTTTCCCAATTTTCAAAGTTAAATATCTCGGAAACTATTCGAGATATTGAGATGCGGTTCGCGCCATCGTTTTTCTCGGCTCATTTTACGTTAGAAAAAGTGCTTAAAAGCCCAAAATTCGATAGTCGATTTTTCGCGAAAAAAAATTGCGACTCAAACGATGAAAATTTTTCATTTTTTTTAATTTTTGGCCATAACTCGCAAACTATTTGTCCTATAGATCTCAAATTTAGCCAGAAGATAGATTTTAAGCTCCTCTTTCGACTGATGTAAATTCAATGCTATTAAACGTCATTTTCATTTTGAAAACATTGATTGAAAATCACCCTAAAATGATGTTTTCAAAACAGTTTTTGGCCAATACCTCGTTTATTTATTAAGCAAACTCAACAAATTTGGGTCTCATTTTACGCAGAATTTCACGCTGAATCCAAAAATATGATAATTTTTTAAAATTTGTCAATAAATAACCGAGTTATGGCCGTTTGAAATTTTGGGTTGTCGCCAGAGGGTCACATTTTCGAAGGTTCGAAACAACTAATGCTCGATATCTCGGAAACTATTACAGATATTGGAATGTGGTTTGCGGCATCGTTTTTCTCGAGATTTTTTACATAAGAAATCGTTTTTAGATTTTCCAATAGTCGAAATTTGCAAATTTTTGCGAAAATTCATGATTAAAATTATACCAAATTTCTCATATCGATATCTCGCTTATTTTTTAGAGTAAACTTGAGTTATTATACATCAGTGAACGCAGAATTTGACGCAGATTCCAAATCTGAGATTTAAATTCAGATCCGACAACAAATAACTGGGTTATAGCCGATCAAAGTTTCGGATAGTTGATTTTCATTTTTTCTCATTTTTCCCAATTTTCAAAGTTAAATATCTCGGAAACTATTCGAGATATTGAGATGCGGTTTGCGCCATCGTTTTTCTCGGCTCATTTTACGTCAGAAAATGTTCTCAAAAGCCCAAAATTCGATAGTCGTTTTTTCGCGAAAAAAAATGCGACTCAAACGATGAAAATTTTTCAATTTTTTTATATTTGGCCAAAGCTAGTAAACTATTTGTCCGATCGATCTCAAATTTGACCAGTAGATAGATTTTGAGCTCCTCTTTCGACCGATGTATAATTCAATGCTATTAAACGTCATTTTCATTTTAAATACATTGATTGAAAATCACCTTAAAATGATGTTTCCAAAACAGTTTTTGGCCAATACCTCGTTTATTTATCAAGCAAACTCAACAAATTTGGGTCTCATTTTACGCAGAATTTTATGCTGAATTTAAAAAAATAATAATTTTTTAATTTTTGTTAACAAATAACTGAGTTATGGCCGCTTAAAGTTTTGGGTTGTCGCCAGAGGGCCAAATTTTTGAAGGTTCAAAACAATTCGTGCTCGATATCTCGGAAACTATTTCAGATATTGAGATGCGGTTTGCACCATCGTTTTTCTCGCGATTTTTTACATAAGAAATAGTTCTTTGATTTTTCTACAATCGAAATTTGCAAATTTTCGCAAAAATTCATGACTAAAACTATGGCAAATTTTTGATATCGATATCTCGCTTATTTTTCAGAGTAAACTTGAGTTATTATACATCAGTGTACGCAGAATTTTCCGCAGATTCTAAATATCAGATTTAAATTCCGATTCGACAACAAATAACTGAGTTATGGCCGATCAAAATTTCGGAAAGTTGATTTTCATGTTTTCTCATTTTTCTTAATTTTTAAAGTTAAATATCTCGGGAACTATTTAAGATATTGAGATCGGTTTGCGCCATTCTTTTTCTCGGCTCATTTTACGTTAGAAACTGTTCTCAAAAGCCCAAAATTTGATAGTCAATTTTTCGCGAAATAAAATTACGACTCAAACGATGAAAATTTTTCATTTTTTTTATTTTTGGCTATAACTCGTAAACTATTTGTCCGATAGATCTGAAATTTGGCCAGTAGATAGATTTTGAGCTCCTCTTTCGACCGATGTATAATTCAATGCTATTAAACATCGTTTTCATTTTAAAAACATTGATTGAAAATCATCCTAAAATGATGTTTCCAAAACAGTTTTTGGCCAATCCCTCGTTTGTTTATTAAGGAAACTCAACAAATTTGGGTCTCGTCTTACGCAGAATTTTACGCTGAATTCAAAAATATGATAATTTTTTAATTTTTGTTAACAAATAACTGACTTATGACCGTTTAAAATTTTGGGTTGTCGCCAGAGGGCCAAATTTTTGAAGGTTCAAAACAATTCGTGCTCGATATCTAGGAAACTATTTCTGATATTGAGATGCGGTTTGCGCCATCGTTTTTCTCGCGATTTTTTACATAAAAAATAGTTCTTTGATTTTTCTACAATCGAAATTTGCAAATTTTTGCAAAAATTTATAATTTTATTTGAGTAAATAAACTATTGACCTTTAATACTTATTGTAAATAAAAATACCCTAATAAGTATATTATAAATTATGTCTGGGTAGATAGCTGTTTGTTTCAAATAAACAAAAAATGAAAAATACCTTATGCATATTGTCTTGTTATGATTTGCCAAAAACGTGACCAATACATTAAATTTTTTATCAACAAAATTATTTTGTTTAAATCACTGACGGTGTGATAAGCGTACACCTAAACCAAACTCCTTTTAGTAAATTTAGTGCAATGCTCACGTTGTTTCTGATAGCAATAGTTCTGCCAATTCTCTTTTACTTCTATTCAAAGAGAGAAAACACAAATCTACCCCCCAGACCATGGAATTTCCCAATTCTAGGCTGCTTACCATTGCTGGACCCACAGAAACCCTACTTGAGCTTAACGAAACTGTCCCAAAAATACGGCCCAATTTTTATGGTAAAATTTGGAATAATGAACACTGTGGTAATTTCAGATGGTAAATTATTAAAAAAAGTTTTAATGAAAGACGAGGCGTTGGGGCGGCCACCACTGTTTCTCTTAGAGTACGTCTGTAGAGGAAAAGGTGAATTTAAATTATGGTTTTAATCCATTATAATTTATATCAATTTAGGTTTAACTTATGTTTCTGAAGATTTATGGAAAGATCAACGCAAATTTGTTAGTAACTTTTTACGATCAGTCACTAAAATAGACTCGAAACGGAAGATTCTGGAGACTCAGCTTAATTATTATATCGATGAGTTCCTTTCTGTAAGACATACATTATACGTAACTTTAAATTATTATCGTTTATAGGAAATTGGAGATGAAGTTAAGTTTGACCCATTACCTGCAATAGTAGTTACATAAGTAGTTTTTCTGGGGCCCTTTTCTTGGGGAAAACTAACAATGACAACGACTTTGACCTGTTAGTCCATGAAGTAAACAAAGTGGCAAGGCAATGTACTCTTGGAGGAGCCATAAATTTTCTCCCATTTCTACGGTAAACGCCTTTTAAACCGAACACCTTTTTTTACATTTTTGCAGATTTTTACCATCGTTTAACAAAACTGTATCTTTAATTGAACGATCAAAACAAGACTTTTTGTTCATCGAAAACAGACTTATTGAAGAAAGTGCAGAGTTGTGTGACAATGAGAATACTTCTTTAGTCCAAGAGTTCTTTCAACAAATGAAAACAAACCCAGAAGTTTACACTCAGGGGCAACTCCAAATGGTTTTAGCCGACTTATTTGGTGCGAGCACTGAAACAACGATTACTTCAATTTCTTGGATAATTTTGCATCTAGCTCAGTACCAAGAAGTCCAAGACAAGGTTCGTGATGAAATTCGCGTTGTTGTACATAACAGGAAACCTGAATTTGATGACTTGGCACAATTACCGTACACTGAAGCCACACTTGCTGAAATTGCTAGATTTAACACTATCGTTCCTTTGGGGACTCCCAGATACGTTTTAAAAGACTTCTACATTATGAATTATACAATTCCAAAAGATACGATGATCATGCCGCTATTGTGGGCTATTCACATGCATCCTGCCGTGTGGAAAGATCCAGAAGAGTTTCGTCCCGAGAGGTTTCTTGTGGATGGCAAATTTTCTCAACACGAGTCGTTTCTACCTTTTCAAACTGGTAAAATAAAACAGTATAAGTAATGAAATTATGGATATTTTTAGGTAAACGGGTGTGAATAGGCGAAGAATTGGCAAAATTAAGCGTATTTTTGCTCGTGACTAACTTGGTGCAAAATTTTAAGATTGAAAGCTGTGCACCTGTTAACTTTTCAGGGGAATGTGGGATAACTTTAGTGCCGAAGCCACAAGAAGTTGTTTTCAGGAAACTATAATGGAAAGGGAATAAAAATAAATCATTTCTGAAGACTTTTCCGTGTTTTTCTTAGATTTTTACAAACACCAGATCTTGACGCTTTGGGGCCAAAGTGAGCCCACAAACACCCTCCAAGTCTATCGTCTTTCCTTTTTTTCCCTGGATTTCAAAACTTGTAAGAACAGTGGCGACGAACAAAACTATCATCATGTTGGCTAACTCTTCACCAACGCACGTTCTTTTTCCTGAAACCCCAAATCACAAAAGTTTTTCTTGATCATTTCTTACCTGTCTGAAAAGGAAGGAACTGCTCAGGTCTATAAAACGTCCCTGCAGGGTTCAAAAATCTTTCAGGACGAAACTCTTCAGGGCGTTCCCACGTTTTCGGGTCCATATGGATTAACCACAGAAGAGGCATGATCATGGTCCCTTTGGGTATCAGAAACTCATCTAATTCCACGTCTTTTAGTGCGCACTGAGGATGACCCAACGGAACCACAGTTCGTATTCTCATAATTTCGGAAATCGTGGCGTTGGTGTAAGGTAAACTCTCTAAATCCTCCAATTCGAAAGACTTTCCTTGAAGCACCTTGAGTACTTCTTCGCGTACTTTTTCTTGAACATTTCGATGCGCCGCTAGGTATAAAAAAATCCAATAAAGAGAGGTCGTTGTCGTGTTTAAACTCGCAGCAAAAAGATCAACAATGAGAGCGCCTAGTTGGTCTTCGTCATATTTTGTTCTTTCCAGAAAAGTTTCCATAAACCCGAAGGGCTTACTTTCGTTGATAATTTTCTTGGCTGTATCTTTCAAAGCATTCTGGGACTCCAATAGAAGCCCGAGCAATTTTTTAAACCTTGGTAAAAACCTACAAATTCAGTAAATAAGTGCGCTAAATTGATAACAAATATAGTAAAATCACCTTAAGAATGGGAGAAAATTCAAAGGTGCGGCTAATTCAATAAGACCGGATCCTTCATGAATGAGACGTATTAATTTTTGCCACGTTTGATCGTATCTTTGGTAAGATTTTCCCATGAAAAGGACGCTGACCACAGAAGCCACACTATGATCGAGTAATTCTAAGATGTTTCCATTTTCATGTATACTCTAAATAATTCAAAGTTCAACTCGAAGTCAGTGTACAAGAAATACTATACTTGAACTAGATCCCGGGCGCTCTCTTTTATTGTTTCTTGCACAATCCTTCTGCTCGTAATCTTACCATCCGCTCTACTTTCTCTAAGAAAATCAACAACAAACTTGCGTTGTTTTGACCAGAAATCGCCTTGAGTGAACAAAATTCCTAAAAGAAAAATGAAGACCTTCTAGAGAGTTCATATTTTTTCACCTTTTCCGTTCGTTACAATATCTAGGAGGAACATAGGGGCTCTTCCTGCGCACTCTTTTTTTGTTAACAGTCTTTTTAAAATAGTGGCGTCTGAAACCACAACAGTGGAAATCGTCCCAAGTTTCATGGAGAAAATTGGTCCGAATTTCTGGGCCAGTTTTGCAAGAGAAATGTGGGGGTTTTGGGGGTGTAGTCTAAAAAGGGAGCCCAAAATTGGGACATTCCATGGTCCTGGAGGTAGGCGGCTTTTCTCGCGAAAAATATATAAGAGAAAGAAAGTGAAAAGTGTTATGAAGACAAGATACAACGCCATCTAAAATGAATTAATTTACAACAAGAAGTCTAAAAATAACACATTTACCTAAAAAATATTTAAAGAAAGTACTGAATGATATAATGTGTTCAAACCACTGGCACTGTCTTGATTATACAAAAACATACATATAAATTACTTCTTTATCTTTTTTGTTACCACGAAAACCTACGAAACTGATATATGCGTTTTCTAAATTAGTCATGCGAGCTCAATTTACCAACCGCAGAACATAAGAAGGATCACATATCAATATCAATGTTGCAAGTAGTTCGGACGGATTATCAAAAGTATTTCGGTAGTTCTTAAGTTTATTTGCGTAAAATTTATTCTCCTCAACCATTATACAACTATTTCAATTACAGACTTTTATATCTATATCTTTACAAACACTAAATCTTGACGTTTTGGGGCTAAAGTTAGTCCACAAAAGCCTTCCAAGTCTATCGCCTCTCCCTTTTTCCCTTGTATTTCAAAACTCGTCAGAACAGCGACGACAAACAACGGTATTATGATTTTAGCCAGGTCCTCACCAAGACACTTTCTTCTTCCTAAAAGATCAAGTCAAAGGAGCTCATCCTGATCACGTTTTACCTGTCTGAAACGGAAGAAACTGTTTAGGTACACTGAACTTCCCTTCAGGAGTCAAAAATCTTTCAGGTTCAAACTCTTCAGGACGATCCCATTTTTTCGGATCCATGTGGATTGACCACAAAAGAGGTATAATCATGGTCCCGTTAGGAATCACAAATTCATCAATTTCCACGTCTTTTAGCGTGCATAGAGGAAGACCCAAAGGAACAACGGTTCGAATTCGCATAACTTCGAAAATCGTGGCTTTTGTATAAGGTAAACTTTCTAAATCCTCAAATTCGAAAGATTTTCCTTGAAGTACCTCAAGTAGTTCTTCGCGTACTTTTTCTTGAACGTTCCTATGCTCAGCTAGGTATAAAAAGATCCAACTAATTGTGTTCGTTGTACTGTCAATTCCGGCAGCCAAAAGATCAACAATGAGAGTGCGTAGTTGGTCTTGGTCATATTTTGTTCTTTCTAGGAAAGTTTCCATAAATCGGAAATGTTCAGAACCATCTTTACTTTCGTTAATAATTCTGCTGGCTGTATCATACAGAGTGTCTTTTGCCTTAAAAAGAACACCGAGCAATTTTTTATACGTTGGTACGAACCTATAAATTTAATGAGTACTTAATGAGATTAAGAAAACTAGTGAAATTACCTTAAAAACGGAAGAAAATTCATTGGACCCGCAATTCCAATAAGTGCTGAGGATTCGTGAATAAAACGTAGCAATTTCTGCCATGTTTGATCGTCTCTTTGATAAGTTTTTCCCATGAAAAGGGCGCTGAAAACGGAAGCTACGCTATGATCTAGTAGTTCCAAAAAATTTTCATTTTCGTTCAAACTCTACAAAAATTAAGATTCAACTTGGAGTGAGTTTCCGAGATTTAATACTTGAACAAAATCACAAGCCCTCTCTTCTATGGCTTCTTGCATCTTTATTCTGTTAGTAACCTTCCCAGTTCCACTTTCTTTAATAAAATGAGTGACCAACTTTCGCTGGTTTGACCATAAATCGCCTTGAGTGAATAAAATTCCTAGGGAAAAAATGAGTTTGTTCTGTAATGTTCATTTTTACCTTTTCCTTTTATTAAAAGGTCCGGGAGGAACAGAGGCGGCCTTCCTGCGCATTCCTCTTTAGTCAGCAATCTTTTTAAGATAGTGGCATCTGAGATAACAACAGTGGGGAGCTTTCCTAGTTGCAAAAAGTAAATTGGTCCAAACTTCTGTGCTAATTTTGAAAGGGAGATGTGGGGTTTTTGCGGGTCTAACCACAAAAGGGAGCCGACGATTGGAACGTTCCAGGGACCAGGAGGCGGTAAAAGGTTTTTCTTCCGAAAAATATAAAAGAGGAAGAGAGTGAGGACTGTTAAGATAATGAGATATGAGGTCATCTACAACAATATAAAAAGTATTTTCTAAAAAAATCTAAATACCTTTTTACCTTGACGAGTTACAACAAACAACACGAAAAGCTCAAAGAAGCATTGGTATAAAAACTATACAAGCACCACTCAATTTACTAACCGCAAATCATAACAAGGTCAATTCAAAGACATGTTTTTTCGATAAAGTTTATTCATTTTCTGTTATTTACATGCGCGCATTCTCCTACTTAACTAATGATAATTTCTAGATAATCATCCTCAAATGTGATAATAATAGAATCATAATAAAAGACTGTAGTCAACTCGTCTATTATGAAGTAATGCAGTAACGCCAACAGCCTCATTTGCCTACAATCTTTTATAATGACCCCACTCCGTCACGGCTTTTGATTTTGAATTTGATCTACAATTTTGAACACCGTTGAATACGTTTTATTTCTTCTGTGTTTACTAAACATGAAATCAACGTGATTATAATTTTCAATAGCAAACACTCCAGCAACTGTATCTTTCGGTAGCAGTTCTTCACATAACTTTTTTATATCCTACGGACGAAGAGTCAATTTCTAAAAATGGTTACCGTTAAAAACTCACCAGTGGTGAAGTCACCCGATCTTTTTCTCCGAAAACTACATAAATGGGGCTTCTGATGTTCTGTAAAGGATAAGGTGGAGGATACGAAGTTCCGTACTTCTGTTGGTTTATTTTTTCTCCATAGTCGTACATAATAAAATGGGTTTTATTGCTAAAAATCTGTCCGTAATGCCTCATTATCTGGTTCGACATCCCGCGTCCATGATGGGCAAAAATGTATGGATACAACACCTTGACAAATCATTAAGGAGTAATTATAAAAAATATGTGATCTTACTGGGTCCATTTCTGTGAGTGTCCACCCCATGAGCAATGAAGTTATAATGTTAGCAACGTAAGGAACTACAGTGACTCGCCCTAACCACCTTACAATTTCCCCAGTTGGAAACTCTCCTTCCCCCATTTTAAGAAAATTCTGTATAAAAAAATTAACGTACTTATTTCCATTCCATGTAAGAATTTACTGTCCTACCATTATGGGAAAAATATACTTGAAAGGACTCGAAATATGTTCCGAAGCAGCCAATGGGGCCATCAAAACGAAACTCTGAACAAACGCCTGAGCGCGCTCTGGTTGAAGCGAAGCATAAACTAAAGCAGCAGTGGAAGCCATAGAATACCCAATAAAAACAATTTTTGACTTCGTTTCTTTCGCTATTAAGTTAAATTGAGCTTCGAGATCATACACTGCGACTTCGTGGAAACTAAAAATGCGGAATTACAGACGTTTTAAGTGTGTTTAAAGTACCCGTAATTCCAAAACTGGGGGTCTTCCTCGGACAATTTAACATGTCTTTGGGAGTATGTGGTTCCTCGATGGTTACTCAACCAAACATCGTAGCCTTTCCTCCACAACTCAAACGCTAAAAAGAAGAATCAGAGAAAAACTTATTTGGGAGAACTAACCCAAAGATTGGTCTCCGTCCGACAGCCAAGCCATCGAACCCGTTGAGACTGGAGGCTGTAAGAGAATGACACCGATGGGATTCTCTCGGTGGATTCGAAACATTTGTAAGACGTAACCATCTTCAGTCACCACATCATAAATTTGAGGAGTTTTCGCATGTTTTTCAATTATCAGCGGCTAGAATTTTAGCAATCAAAACCCAAGTTGAGATAACAGAGCGATACTTACAACACTTGAGTATACGTCAGGATTATTAGAACAGTTTCCACCGAAATTTACTAACAAGTAGTCGAAATAAGACGCACAGCCATTCTTTGGTGTTATATTAACTAAAAATGGTAAAATTAGAGCTAAAAATATGAACACAGAAACAGATTTCTCGGTGCCAAACATGTTGAAGCTACTGTAGGATTTTATTTTACTAAATAGACTATTGTTCACTCATCATTTTTAGTAAGATAACGTCCAAGAAGGTTATCGTAAAACGTGTTGAACATTGCCTGAGAATTAACTGAGCGAAGTATAAAGTACTCATTCAAGGCAAACAGGGAAAATGCATTTTACAGAACGATGTTTTAGGATATGCATGAGTACTACACGCAAATTTACCATTAACCATTGTCTGTTTTAATTAGCAAGAGCTGACGTGGGATACTTCCGATTCTTATTGTGGGATTGCGGGGGTAATCAAATACAACATAATTTTGGAAAAATATAATTAAAAAACGAATTTATATTTATTCAAAAGCGTATACAAATGCCAATCGCAAAATAAATTACTCCAGGAGAGCATAAGAATGGTCCGATCTGTCTTTGCAATTCTGCGCGGCTGACTTATTCAATTTCTTTTTGGAACTTCTGGCGCGTCGGACGAGTGCGTAAGAGTGTTCCGATTTACTTTTTAAAATCTTCGGTTTAGCCAAATCTCCAGCTGCAGGTTTTCTTGAATTTTTCAAAACTTGCATTTTGTCTTGTAACTTATTAAATTTTCTTTCTAATTTATACGTGCGACTCTGTAGAAATTTTATTTTGCGTTTCTGTTTCTCGATAGTTCTTTTCGCTGATAGCCACATATTTCTGACTTTTTCGGGGTTCTGCAAGTCTGTCTCTCTAAAATCGCCGAAATAAAAAGTCCGGCGGGATCTTGTGCCATAGTTAACAATGGGATCTACGAAAATGAAATTCACTCGTGGCAGCTGAAGGGTTGAAGCGTCTATTTGGCAATATATTCGTTCGACTTTAGGGGGTAGTTCTTGTGGTTTTCTTGCAGATTGAATCGAAATTTCTTCATTCCGTGCTCTTAATTCACAAGGAGGGTCTATATTGGGTGGTGAACTTGTCTGAGTATTTTTACAGGACGTTTTGACGTTCAAATGTGTTGCTTCTTCAACTCTAGAAGAGTTTTCAACATTTTTTACTTCTTCAGTTTGTGCGTTGGTGTCAACTTTAAAAATCCGCTTTCTTGATCGTGCTGCGGCTTGTGGTACGAAATTAAAAATTGATGGAACGCAACCCGCGCGTAATTTTTTTTGTCCGAAATTGTAGCAAAAATCGGATTTTTGAAAATGAAGGCTGCAGATCGTTGTTGCAACTGTGGGGACAAAATTTTCTCTTCTTGTCGCAATGACCCATTTTCTTCTCAGTTCTTCGTTCTTAGGGAAACTAGAATTTTCTAAATTAGTCTAAAGGGATTTAATAAAAATGCCGCACTCACGAATGGAATGATATTCCGCTCCCTTTTTTCGAGCGCTGGGTGCAGTTGAAGGCACAACACGAATTAACCATGTCGAGTTTTTTCAAACATCCAGTATTTGGACGTAATATTAAAAAAAAAACTTTAAAATTTAAAAGTAGGTTGGTAGCCCTGTTTCACAGTTGAAGCAACGTCATTGGTGGAAATGTCCCACGTGACAAATCCAAAACGTCAAACGAAAAAACTGCTGATGACGGAACTACCGACACTAGAAAAACAGTTGAAATTTTCCGTTTTTTTCGATCGCGCCCTTGAAATTCGCAGCAAGACAAAAAATTTTTGAAATCGCAACCAAAATGTTCCATCAAACTCAAAATTCGCCGATTTTCAACACTGTTTGGCCCTTTTTAAAGATAAACGCGAAGAATGGACACTTTGTGACCTAGATCAGCTGATCAACTGCGTGACCTTCACTAAACTTGGGATTTTTTTTTCTTAGGTTGTCCAGTGCGATAACCTCAAAATTGTGACATTTGGCACTTTTGTCTCCCGTCACACATGTTTTCTAAATTTAGTTTTTCGGTGCAATGTTAATAAAAAATCCCAAACCGAGTTCAAGAAAGTGGATAAAACGTGGAGCAGCAATTTTGTTTGTTGCTGAGGGAGTTTTGTTTGCTGTTAGTTACGGCATTTGGTACGGTGTCAACACGAGACGAGGTGAGTGTCAAATTGGGGTTTTTCCGTTCAAATAATTGCGTTTTTTACAGAATATAGAAAATATCTGCACGATAACTATCCGTCATTGTTGGAGTACTATTATAACATCGGAGAGACTATAAATTCAGATTGCAAAGTGCGTCAAATTGATGACGCTTATTGGAACACCAAGCAGAGTTAATGGCCCAAAAATTAATTAAGTCTGTGTTGTGGCTCGTTGGCGCTTCAGCTTTAGGTTATAGTGTACTTGTAGCAGTGTCCCCCAATGAAGAGAAATTAAGAAAAGTAAATTTCTTAAATTTTAGAACTCAAGCCCTAATTTGTTTTTTGTAGGATTTGCCCGGTTTAGAGCCCCGCTTAGAAACACTCAAGAAAAAGGAACAATTCGTCAATGTGCTGCAGGCAGCTGCCAACTCAAATCAACCCTTGTACCGTTTAGACAAAGAAGGCATAGATAAAGCAATCAAGAAGTAAAACTAACTGTCAAAAAATGGAAGTCATGGAGAGCGGGATGGACAAAATTAGCCTAATAACAAAACGAGACATTGAAAGAAAACTAGAATTACAAAAACGCAAACAAGATAAAGATAACTTAGCCGCTGATAACGAAAAATTAGGATACTTTGAGGAAACCTTCACCAAAAAACGCACCGAAATCGAAAACGCATTTCTTCAATTACGCGATGTGGATAAACAACTTCTTCCTGAGCACTTAAACAACATCTCCAAAGATATTCTTCTTCTCCAAAAATACGTAGCAAATTCCAACATTTTCCTCCGAACATACGACGTAAAGAAGTGTCACGAAAGTTTACAAGAACTCACCACTAAACTTAAGGAAACAGAAGAACAGTTGTTGCCAAAAAAGAAATTTGGGTTCAAAAATAAGAACAAGGTCAAAAAATGTGAGAAGAAACCCACAGATGATGAAGTTGATTTCCAAAAGACCGCGTTCGCCCCCAAACAAATCTGCGGGTTTTCTAATAAAATGGGGGAAACTCTGGAAATTACAGGAGAAGATATCTTTAAGAAGGATGTGACTGTTGAGAGTTTGGAGAATTGCAAGGTTAAAATTCTAGGGAGTCCTTCCACTTTACACTTGAATTTTTTGACGAATTGCTACGTTTTTACGGGACCTGTCTCGACTTCAATCTTCGCAGAAAACTGTAAAAATTGTACTCTTGTCATAGCGTGTCAACAGCTGCGTCTGCATGCTTCTGAAAACGTGAATATTTACCTTCATGTCACCAGTAGGGCCATCATGGAGGATTGTCACAATATTTTCTTAGCACCATACAATCTCAACTATAGTAACATTGATAAAGATTTTAAAGAGTCTGGATTGGATAAGGAAACGAATAATTGGAAGTGTGTGGACGACTTCAATTGGTTGAATGTTGAGAAAAAGTCTCCCAATTGGGCACTGCTTAAAAATGTAGAAACTTGGGATTTATAGAAATAGAGTTTGTAACAGTTTTATTCATGTTTTTGGAGCCCCATACGCGTCTGGCATCCTTTCTATGGTATATCTGTGTTGTGCCACATACATTATTGGAACTCCCGGAATCTTCCTGATCCTTCTTTTCAAGTCTTTGTCGTTTGTCGCCACTATGTAACACTTGTGTTGAGTCACTCTCTGAACTAAACAATCGTCCGCGTACGTCCCTTTATGCATACAATGAATCCGTTCAAATCTTGGGTCCTTTATAATCCTCAGCGCAACTTTGTATTTCTGCCCCAACTTCTCAAGTTCCCCCAAAACACAGTCGGTAATATACGGAATACATTTCGCATATAAACAGTCCATCATGTTCTGAATTATATCCAGTTTGTTCTTGATAGAAAAGTTTATAAAATTTGTATCAACCAAAATGTGGTAAGGCGGTCCCAATTGTGTGTTGTACTGGAAGAAAAGGGCGGAACTGGCTTGAGGCGCCTCGTGCACTTTCACCGCGTGGGGGTCCTCCGGTTTTTTCTTTCTAGGGGGCTGACGGTGGGCTGCTTTGATGCGGGGATCGCTCAGACTGATCATGGTTTTCATTTTAGCGAAGCGCTTTTGCGCAATCTTTCTCGTCTTTTTAGTTTTTCCCTATAAAATAAGTTGTAAATAAGAAAATAAGAGAAATAAACGAACCATTTTAAATCTTGAAGCACCTCGCTAAATACTTGACCACTTTGAGGTTAGGTGTGTTGACTCGTCACTAGGAAATTACATGCCTTAGGTTGGTATTGGAATTAAGACATTAATTAATAAAATTCTGGGTTTAATCGGCGCATAAAAATTCCAATTAGCCCTGATTTATTATCGAGAAAAATAAGGTAATATTGGAGTAATAGTTCCGTTTATTGTAACTGAGCACTGTTTTTTAATCCCGTTCATAGAAACTCTTGGGAATTTTACGGTTAGCACGTTGGTACTAATTGGTAGAACTGATAACTAGCTTATCAGCAAAAGTTAATTTGTTGTGAGAAGTAAACAATTAATTTAGCCTTAAAGTCGTTACGCCTACACTGCCGGACCAAGGAATACAGTTCCTTTGGTTATTGCAGGTTTTATCCCCATCATGTGCATAGTGTAATACAAAATTTTTCATTTGAAAGAACCGTTTCGCATTACCCCCATTCAACATGGATCAAATGCTACCAAGTCCCGGGTTTAGTATCCCCAGCATTGGTAAGTTTAGAATACAAACTTAGATTATTGCTAAAAAGCGATTACTAGGTACCCCACTGCATCAGCCTGAAGAAGATCAACTTATTTTACCTAACGCTCTTCAACAGCAGCAACAGCAACCAGTCACAACAGCGCAAGCACAGCAAGTGCCCCCTTTGGCTCCAATGGGGGCACTGACTCCAACGTTGGGGTTGGGAATGGGGATCTCCATGCCCCACACTAAATATGTTCCAGGATTTGCACTGCCCATTACAAGCATACAATCACAAACACCGGTAATTTATAAGAGAGTTAAAAAAAATAGCAACATGACTTGACGTGTAATTTTAGCAACATACTATGATGTCCCCCATGGTCAATTTAGGGGGCACAAGTGGAGCTGCGACTACTCCTTCAATGGGGCCCGCTACCCCCTCGCCTCTGACGCCAATGACGCCACATTCGGCAGATCCTAATATTGTACCCCAGCTACAGTAAGATTGCAAATTAAAAAAAATAACGATTTTATATAAATCCATTCATTTTTTAGGAATATTGTGTCAACAGTGAATCTCAGCTGCAAACTTGACTTGAAAAAAATCGCTCTCCATGCACGTAACGCCGAATACAACCCAAAACGTTTCGCAGCCGTCATCATGAGAATTCGAGAACCCAGAACCACCGCGCTTATTTTCTCATCCGGAAAAATGGTCTGCACTGGGGCTAAAAGTGAAGACGATTCTAGATTAGCTGCGCGGAAATACGCTAGAATCATTCAAAAGTTGGGGTTCCCGGCAAAGTTCTTAGATTTTAAAATACAGAACATGGTGGGCAGTTGCGATGTCAAGTTCCCTATTCGATTGGAGGGGCTTGTTCTGACCCACAGTTCTTTCAGCTCTTATGAACCTGAACTGTTTCCCGGTCTCATTTACAGAATGGTCAAACCTAGAATAGTATTATTGATTTTTGTCTCTGGGAAGGTTGTCTTAACGGGAGCTAAAGTAAGGCAGGAGATTTATGAAGCGTTTGATAATATTTATCCAATTTTGAAAAGCTTCAAGAAGCAGTAAAATTGTTTTGCATTTGTCTTATTTAGTTTTTGGCCCATAGTTTTAAGGAACGACTTTTTTACTGTTAATAAACGATTTTAATCTTGGGGTGCCCCATTTCTATCGATTTGACATTTCTAACTCAATCCAACTACAAATCCAGTAATCCTTGATAATTTGAATGCGACATAACCTCAGAAAACGTAAAGGCTGCACCTTTAAGAAAAAAAAATTAAAAGAAGACTAATAAATGGACACAGCGTACATCCAAGAACATTTGGGGCCCACTTGAAGACTTCAATTCCTCATTTTTAAAAATACATATCGCATTTGACATTTCTACATAACCTCAATCGTGGGGTGGTCACTCTTATGAACCAATTGAAACCACGTTTCGGAGCTCCCTCTCTGAGATTGACGCATAAATAAATTTTGCAATTATTTCAAATTCAATCGCATAGGTGCCGCCACAAGTCATAGTTTCAAGCACGTGTGCTCGAGCATCAAGTTCAACCGTTGAAAATTTTACAAGTTCTGCAAATTCACAAGTTAAAGTGTCATGTCAGCCTATGTTTTCTTTATTTGAACTGTTGTTTGGTACCGGTGACTACAAATTTCGTTGAATTAGTGTTGCTTAGTGCTTTAAAAGGTGTTTTATCGATATTTTTTCATTGAACATGTGTGAAGAGTAGTGTGATGTTACTGATAATTGTACAGATTTTATTATTTCCAGGATGTATCTTGTGCTGTAAATACAATTCTAAATCGATATTGTATTTTATTTCAAAAAATTAACAAACCCCAAAACAATAAATAAGTTACGACAACAACCTCATTGCATTAGTGGTTCGTGTCGCGGCTGGGTCACTAAATGTCTGCGTCAATCTCATAGATGGCGGTAAAAGTCATATGGTTACAATAAGTGTAAGAGAGTGGTCTATCTATTTTGCTTCTTTATCTAGGACCTCAATCTCATTTGTCAAGTGAGTGTACAACCTTAAAATGTACCCCCAGAGAGAAATGTTGAGCTAAAACAAACTGTTCCCACTCAGAAATGTGACTCAGTTTATTTGAATTCTTTCCGAAATCTTAAACAATCACACCAAGTACAAACTCCATTTTCTCTCTTGATAAATTATCAAATCCTAGAACTATGAACTCACTTCAAACTAAACAGGACATTCTAAACCACAGAATCTCCACAGACATGCAATTCTTGCCTGGTAAGTAGTAAAATTATAGCCCCACCTTCTCACTAATTAATTTCAGAAAAAGTAAAAACATTTGTTCAAGAAATCTGGAGACTCTTTGTGAAATGGTCAGTGCAAAGGCCCATGTTATCCATGACTTGTGTCATTCTAGCGACGGTAACGCTTCTTCCACTTGTTACAGCTGCAACTTTGATGCCCATGGCAATGTTACTCACTTATTCAGGCGTTTTAGCATCACAAGGAATTTTGTTTATAACTTATAATGTGTTTATCCAGGGACTGTTGTTGGCTATGGTGATTGTAGCTTTGTTTATTGTTAGTTTTAGTGTTGTTACAAGTGCAAGTGTTCTCCATTCATATCAGATTAGAAGGCCTGTTAAAGTTAAGAAAACTGAGTGAATAGTTTAAATAAAAAGTTATGTATTATAGAAAAACACTTTATTTTAAGGGCCAATCATTTGTCTTCTGTTACAAAATTTTCCACAAGATTCCACACTGCCGTTGTTATATCATTTGGATTTACTATTTTATTATTATACTCAAAAACTTCATAAGTCTGTCTTGTTTTGATATCTGTTCTTTTATAAGGATCTGCATTAAGCTGGACTCTTAAAATTTTGCGTAAAAGGATACATCCCAATGTCCTGTCTTTTTTCAAGACAAAGTTTGACCCTGTTAGCACTTTACAAGCTTTAACACAATCCTTACTCTTTTGCAATTCAGCCAACTTTTGCTCATACAATTCACATTCCTTCTGAAGTCTCTGAATGGATTTCTCTTGATTCCCAATCTTAGTTTCCGCCTTTTGACGCTGTGTTTTTAATTTTACCTACAAACAAACACTCACAGACTGCCAGTACAGGACTAACTTACAATATCATTTTCTTTTTCCTGCACTTTATCCAAATGATTCCGCAGCACCACATGTACATCAGAAATGTGTTTCTCCAAAGTGGGTTCTAGATTACTATACATTTTTTGTAATGTAGGGTCTAAAAACACACAAAAAGTTGAAAGGATGGGCAGAGCAGTAGTACCTTGAGGATTGTAGATTTCCAAGGACGACGCGCTACTTGTGAGCTCATTCAAACTTCCTGTGAATGAGAATATCTCATTACAAATATTTTCACTAATGCACTCAACTATTTGAGAAAATTCTGCAGACATTGTTTACTTTTTGTGACACTTCTTTTTAACGACGTTGTTGATTCGATTCGAATCTAGGGAGTTTCGTTCTGATCCAGGCTAGACGAAAACCGGGCCTGCGATTGGTCGATTTAACTGTCAGGCGCTACATTTGAAGTATCTTGGAAAATTTTCCTTTTATCAATATTTTTGTATTACTCCCAAGAAAAGTATGGCCACAATTTCAAGGATAGGAGATATTGCAGATAACGGACGGAAATTCACTCTTAAAATTCTTGAAATGAGTGTCACCTCTAGAATAACAAAATTAGCAGATAACTCAAATAACGCGAACGCTTTGAATTCCAAAATTGTTGGTTATAAGTCACGCAACTTTAATTGTTTGCAACAGTAGAAAAATGATTGTACAAACTGTTGTTTGCTTTTTCGCTATTTTTAGCGCCTCTTCCCTGGCTCAGAATGGTCTGCGCTTCTTAACTTATTAAAAACCACTTTTTGATTGAATTGTTGTAGATCCTTCGTCATCTAAGCCCGGGTCGGAGATTTTTTGGCCCCCAGAAATCAGTTCTCTGTTTCAGCGATTTGTGGAGGGATTTCAGCAGTACATTTCAAGTGGCAACTTCTTTAATCCGTTCTCTCAGAGCGGATCTGGGACACAATCTCAAAACGGACAGAATTCCGGTAAATTGTCGCTTTAAACTCCCGAAAAAATCTTTTTTTTTAATCCAGGGTGTGGGCAAAACTCTGAAAGCAGTACTACCACTACTGAATTGAGCACCTCTTCTGAGAATTCTGGCTCAGAGGAGTCTTCCAGTAATAGAGGTCATCCTGCAGCGAGACATTCACATAAAGGTAATATTTCTTTTCGTTCGTAAGAGATCTTCATTTCGAATTTGAAGGTGGTAATAAACATTTGCATGGGAAAAAACACGAGCATGACGAGAAAAAGAAGCACGAGCGAAAGCAGCACAAACAGGTGCATGAGAAACATCATCAAAGTGGTCTTGAACATGAACATCATCTGATTTAATTTTAACTTTAGTGTAAAAGTAGATTAAGAGTTTTGTACCTAGTAGAAATAATCTTTAAAAATCCGTTTTAAAAGTAGTCGTGTAGGTAGGTAGTAGGTGAGAGTACTTACCTTTCATTCGTTTAATTTAGAAGTAGCACTCGATGTCTTATTTTATGGACGAGTTTCTATAAAGTAAACAACTTATTGACTTGAAGATTTTTTGTTACAAGTTAATTTTACTTTCACTGACTTCTTAATCGATTTACATTTGCATTTAATTAATCATCAGACTAAATGAAGTGTCGTCAGGTAATGGCAAAGAATACAATAAAATATTTAAACATTGTCTCGTTTCTATGTCTTTATTTCCACATATTTCAAAATTTGGTGTATCGTTTTGTACGATATTTTCCTTCGCTTGCCAAAAACGAAATCTATATGATTGAAATTAGCTAACTGAATCTTCCCGAGTTCTTTTTGAGGTAGCACATCACATAATGAGTCCACATCCTAAAAAACAATCATAGAAAAAATTCATGTCGTTTGTAAAACGTACGAGAGGAGACGCTAAATAGTCACATGTACCATAAATAAAATAAATGGGGCTGATAATATTATGCAGTGGATAAATAGGAGGCCACTCTGACCCGTAAATTTTAGAATTCACAGTCGCTCCATAATCATACATATTGAATCCACTTTGATTAAAAAAAATCTGGCCGTAATGGTACAACATTTTGTTGGTAATTCCACGCCCATGATGGGCAAAAATGTAAGGAAAAAGTACCTGAAAGCAATAAACGCTGTACCAAAACAAATATCATTTGATTTTTACCGGATCCATTTCACCTAAAGTCCACCCCATCACAATAGACCCAGCAATGTTCATTAACATTGGTGCTAGATTTATAAACTGACCTAACCACCGCATAGCTTCAAACGTAAAAAACTCTCCCATCCTAAAAACACTCTGTACAAATTAAAAAACTTGGTTAAAGTAAAATTACTTCGAACGGTGCCATCAAGTAAAAAATGTACTTAAAGGGACTAGAAAAACTCTTCATGTGGACCACCGGAGCAATGAGAATATAACTCTTCACGTACTTCTTCGAATTTTCGGGTTTTACCGCCGCATATGTTAGTCCAACAGTGGAAGACATCGAATAACCGATAAAAATGACTCGTGAATTAGTTTTTTTGTGAATTAGTTCGAATTGGGCGTCGAGGTCATAGAGCGCCATTTCATGAAAACTAAAAGTATTTCAAAACTGAAGATCAAGGTCTGTTTTTACCTGTAATCCCAAAACTTTGGATCCGTCTCTGATAAATTGAGATGTTTACGAGAATATGAAGTTCCTCGATGGTTGTTCAACCAAACATCATAGCCTTCGTTCCATAAAGAAATAGCTGAAACAAAAGTTAAAAAAAAAAATAAAAAAAATTAACTGAACCTAGAGATTGCGCTCCATCTGAAAGCCACGTGATCGCCCCTGCTGACATTGGGGGCTGTAGTAGCACCACCCCCACAGGATTCGATGTGGGGATTCTAAAAATTGTGAGAATGTAGCCGTCTTCAGTGGTGACACTGTATGTTTCCGGTATTGTCGCATATTTTTTTATAATCTCGGGCTAAAATCACAAATTAAAATGGGTTTTATATCGAATTTACTACATACCACACTTAGATCCACGTCAGGGTTGTAGAAACAGTTCCCGCCAAAGTTGATCAAAAAATAATCGAAGAAAGAAGTGCACGAGTTTTTAGGGGTCACTTTTATGAGAAAAAGGGCCAAAATGGCTAGAAAAGTACCCGTTAGATATTTTCGACTCACCATTGTTAGTGTAATGAGTAAAGTAAGAATAGAGACGAGTGGTAAGATTGGAAATGCATGTCAAAGATTTTAAGGTCACGGCTTTCTCTTGCAGAAAATGTGCAATTAAAGAACTAATAGTTTTGTTATCAGTGTCAGATTATCGTTATTTTTGATCCAGATTTGGGTAAACACTTGAAGAGATTAGATTTTTGGGTGGAACCAAATAATTCTCGTAAATGGGAGCGATACAAAATTTGGCGCATCCACCATTTTTGAAAGTTTTTTAGAATCTCGGCCATCAAACCAGATATGAGATACAGGGTGTTTTAAACTTAACCAGAGTGTCTTTTTCGAGCTACTGAACAAAAAATGTAGATTAATAAGCACGTTTAGTGTTTATAATACTCTGAAAAGCACCCAAATCCCCAAACATTTTGAACTAATGGAATTGATAAAGGCGATCAGTTAAATGGTACGACATTAACCAGGTTTGATCAGTTAGTTCCGTGAAAACCAAAGTTGCACAAATTTTACAAATATTTGAATTTTTTGACGCCATAAATTACCAACGTAATCTGGGGGAAAACGAAATATCCCTAACTTTGTCATAAATTTCTGTAAACGTCAAATTTTGAGGTTAATTGAGGTTAGGTTTATCACAAAAGCATCTTTTTCCACTGCCAATGTAAGTCCCCAAAAATGACCCTCCGCGTAACAAGGCACTTATCTAAACTCCTTTGCCAACACCAAATTCGGTTCCTCTCCGGCCTCCCCAAATTAAAACAGGTGGAAGCTAAATGTATCATAAGTTCGAAACGCCCCCGTTTGAATCACTACGCGA
Organism: Gnatocerus cornutus; assembly: GCA_029298725.1. Taxonomy (NCBI): domain Eukaryota; kingdom Metazoa; phylum Arthropoda; class Insecta; order Coleoptera; family Tenebrionidae; genus Gnatocerus; species Gnatocerus cornutus. The sequence goes on from CM055516.1 coordinate 16,628,276, forward strand.
ATATGATCTACAGCAACCTCGATGATATACCGTTGATATCCAAGGGTTGGAACCACTCCAAATCCAAAGGGGATGCTTTCACAGTGCACCCGCTCCCGGAGAAAATTGAGGAAATGGTTCCATTTAACTTACTTAATCTTGATAGTAGACTAGTTGGGGCTTTACAACAACGTGGGATTGAAAAAGCCACCGATTTCCAAGCGAAGGTGATTCCGTTGATGAGCCGCGACAAACACTTGCTTTTAGCTGCTGAGACAGGCTGCGGAAAGACGATTTCTTATTTATTACCCATCATTCAGAGTCTCATTGATAATAAAACGACAGAATTGAACAGCCCCAGGGCGCTGATTTTGGTACCAAACAGAGAATTAGCGTATCAAGTTGGGGAAGTTGCGGAGTCCCTCGCAAAAGCTGTGGATTTAAACGTGAAGGTAATTGTTGGGGGGCGCACGAAAAAACTAATGATGGATCCGGAGTTCGGCGAGATTGATATTTTAGTAGGGACTCCTGGAGCTATTGGAAAGCTGAGCACTGTGGGAGTCTACAAATTGAATCAAGTCCTGTTCACGGTTTTAGATGAAGCCGACACTTTGGTAGACGACAGCTTCAACGACAGAGTCTCATCGTTGTATAGACGAGTATCACAATCTAAGATTGTCTTAGTTTCAGCGACATTACCTAAGAATCTTCCAGAGTCGCTGAAACCGATTGAACCGACTTTACACCAGTTGGTGTCACCCAGACTCCACAAACCTTTACTTAAAATCACACAGAAATTCATGAGACTTACCAGATCCGCCAAACCTTCATCTCTGTTACTAATCGCGAAGAACAATAAACACCCAATGTTGGTCTTTAGTAACCGCAATGAAACCAGTAATTGGCTGGCGATGTTCTTAAGAGAGAACGGAGTGCCTTGTTCTAACATCAACGGCGATATGAATCATGCAATTCGAGTTGAACAATGGAACAACTTCATCAAAGGCGAAACGAAAATTTTATCGTCCACGGATGTGGGGTCCAGAGGATTGGATACGACACAAGTAGAACACGTTTTAAATTACGATTTCCCTCTGTATTCTGCCGATTATCTGCACAGAATTGGGAGGGTAGGGAGATTAGGCAGCTCCCTTACTTGCAAAGCGACGAATTTCATCTCAGGGCCTGAAGAAATCCGATTGGTACAACAAATTGAGGTGATTTCAATACCACGTAAGACGCGAAACTCACTTTTTGTTTTAGTTGTCGATTCGGAAAAACCAGCCTCTTCCTAACGTCGATGGCAACATTACCAACATCGTCCAAAAGAAGATAATGAAAGGAATGCGACAAGCTATGTAAATATAATTTTATTCAAGTACAAATTACGTTTTATTTCCATCACTGTCTTCATCACTACTCTCACTTGTCTCATCACTGCTCACAGCTAAGTGAAGTCTGTTTGTGTTCACAAGCAAATCGTCATCATCACTCTCTTTCTTGCGCTCTTCAAACTCAGAGGGCCACACTTTATCTTCTTTAAAGTACTTGATGTGTTCGTTTGTTAGTATTCTTACAATCTCGGCTTTGACTTTGTCGCCTTCTTCTATGGGTTCGACCAGAACGTAGTTCCCGCGCTTCACCCAGACGTTTTTACGGAACTTCGTGGGCATAGATACCAGAAAGGTGGACTGATCAGGGGCGAGGACTTCATGGAGATTATTGCCTTTTGTGCTCAAAATTCGGACGATGGTTTGGTTGTCCGCAGGGAGAGACATGTCGTCTTCGAGGACTTCCTTGAAGACGTGCTTTCTCTTGGTCTTGCGGGACATTCTAAAAAAGAATTCGGTTTATAAAAGAGTTTATGAAGATTGAAGGAATAGAAATAAAACAAGTAATTTTATTAAAACGTTTATTAACAAATTAATCTCTTAACTGTTCGTACCAATAACTAAATTTCCCTCCCGCTCTCTCCACAGCCTCGTAAACATCAAGAGACTCCCCGTTGGGCACATTATACCCTTTTTCTAACCCATGAGGATTCGAAGGGGTTGCACAGTCCTGTTTCGCGTCTTTTCTCAACACAGTATCAACCTCAACTGTCGAGAAAAACGCGACGGACTGTGGCAGATCATTGATACCCAATCTAACAGAACAGAACGTCCTTGTCAAGAGATTCGTAACATGCATAGCAAGCGCCGCTTGATACTTAAACTTCTCTGGAACTAAATATCTCACTTCATCATGAAAACTCAAAGAAAACCGAGCGTTATTTCCCATAATCCATTTCATCGAAACTAACATTAAATGTAAGAAGTCCACCGCCCCACTCTGAACAACCCAGTTAATTCTCGTTGGTAAGTACCGATCTTCGGTTGTGGGTTGCAAGGCTCTGCTTAAACAACCGTTTAAAAAGGGGGTGCATGGATTTTTACTATTGGCGATAGCTTCTAATCGATTGAACATCGCAGATTCGGTACCACCAACCCAACTGGGGCTCACAAACATGTCGTTGACATGTTTCCCATGTGCTTTGGCGATTTCCATCGCTTGCCACTTTGTGTACGCTTGATCAGCGAAGTCAATGGTAAACTCCGGTTTCAAATAATAAATGCGTTTGCCTTTCGTCAACGCGAACATCTTCGTCGCTTTAGAACGAGCTTCTGACTCGGACATTGATGGGTTAAACTGTCGGAGAAGAGTTTCGGCGAAGTTCTGCCCAGCTCCGTAAATCCTCGCGTAATTTATGACTTTGGCGTGGTCGCGTGAAATTCCCACTGCCTTAGCTGTCATACTGTGCATATCAGTACCATCAGCTTTGTTACCACTCAGAGTCATCCAACCAAACGGAGTAGCTCCGTGCATCTTCGCATGATCCGCGTCACCGATCACTGAAGCGATCCATAACTCCTGCGAATCGACATCTGCACCGACTAAATTATACCCAGGAGGTGCTTGTACCATCGCCCGCAACTCGGACCCAAGACGGTCTTTCTGGGCGTTGGAGGCAGTCATCCATGTCCGTTCCACAGCGCGGCGTGTTAAAGTACCACAGACGACAACTTGAGGAATGATAGCGCCGTATTGAACACCGTTGTGTAAGTCTTTGGGGAGGTGGTTTTCGTCCAACCAAACTACCATCTGGTCTAAGATACGATCGCGGTTGTTGCGCCAATAAGATAACGTTCTTGCGATGGACAGTACCATTTCGGCGCTCTCCGTGTCACCTGCTAACACGTTCTCGGAGAATTTATTCAAGAAGTCGCGAGCTAGAGGATTACCGACGTTCTTCGATGGGCCGTTTTTGTGGGGGAGTTTCATGAAAAAGCAGCAGTCTTCGATTTCAACGTTGCACCAGATACCGGAGCCTTGATAGTGGCCTCCAGTTTTGTCTTTTTTCAGTCGTGAGTAAAACTCCTTGCGCATTAAGTGGTCATCAACTATACGCGAAATGTTGGCCATGTTAGCCTTCCCTTCTTTGGGTTTGTCGACGAGAAGTGGACACCTTTCCAGGAGTTGTTTCAAGGGAAGTTTAGCAGTACTCGCCAAGTCGTCGGTGAATGGTACCAAAAAACCCCAACCCTTGTTTCGAACGAAGTGTAGAGGGTAACCCTCCCATGTTAAGGAGAGAAGTTTCGGAGTTATCTGCATGGAAGTGCTAATGAGGTGGGGACCGGGGACCCATTCTGGGGACGAGTCCGGTTTTGTACACAGTTTCCGGTACCAATTCGGGTACCCCGGAAGGTGGCGATTCACTTTGGATACTAAATCCTGAGTGTTCTTTAAGTAACAGAATTTTTTTTCAAGCGCATCTTCTTCGATTTCTTCCGGTAAGGTGGGTTCGTCCGGTTTTTTAACAGAAGACTTTTTCTTCAATTTGAGATTCTTCACTTCCCAGTCTTGGTCCCATAGCCTGTTAAAAAAGAGCGTACATTGAGAGGTCGCAGGTAAAACCGTACTAACCATAGATCCTCTTTGTATTTCTCGTCGTGCAAAAGCTGGCAGGCTTGATCGGCCCTCCGAGCCAACAAAACTTGTCTTTCCATATCTAAATCCTCATAAGCTTGCTCAGAGTTATCTACGTAACGATTCCAATTGCTGTTAATGGGTAAATAAGCGGTACTCAATTCCAACATCCCTGCTAACGTAACCGGATGCGGAAACCGCTCCAAAAACAACGGAAACAAAACTTTTAAGACATCATAAGTCGCTTTAACGTCATCACAACAGTACTTCATTGCATTTTGAAATTCGTTAACGACATCGCTCAAGGATCCCTCAACAAATAGATCTCTGGTCTTTTTCGATAATTCTTTGCCGCAATAGAGTTGATGCACCGCGTCTAAACTGTTGAGAGAACTATACTTTGTCCAGTTCTCATCTTCTTCGTCTTCTTTTCCAGACTTAAGAACTGCTCTTTGGTAACTTGTCAAGCCACTGACACAAACGTGAAGGCTCATGGTGTCTATGAAACGAGTCCCTGTCTGTCGTAACCAGTACTGTTCTTTGATTCTCGTACGATCGTACGAGACATTGTGACCGATTACGACTTTGGGCTTTTTCATGTGGGGGGTTAACTTGAGACTAGAGTCACCGGGGGTGCTTTCAATGGGGATAAGTTGACTCATGGAGTATTGGTGGGTTGTTACCGGCTTGCTGGTACCGTCGATCAGGGTTTGGCTTACCCAACCGTACCTACAGATTACCAGTTTTAGAGTCTTTCATTGGGTATCTTAAATATCATACCATGCCTTATCGCTGACGGCCGTGGCGAGAGTGGGCGCTTTCCCCGTTTTCACGCAGACTTCCACATCAAAAACGAGCACTTCTTCCAAGGGATACGCCACAGGTTCTGGTTCCAACCCTGGAGCGTATCGAGTCCACCCCTGTTGCATGAGCCACTTGTCTGGTGCTTTAGGCATTTCTTTTAGGAGCGCCTCCACTAAATCTCGGTACGGTTTCAGTTGCCTGTTGCCGATGGTTAGAAAATGCTCCTCAATGTTCTTCCCTTCTAGAGGCGGAAGTTTAAATTCCACATCTTTCATGTAGTCTTTAATTTTCGCCATGTTATGCTTCTCTAGAACTTTCCGACACTCTTCCAAAACACTAGGATCGCACCTTTCCCCATTTACATTCGAAAACACTTGTTCGTACATCTTTGGTGACAACATCTGAATGTTGAGATTGTTGACACGGGGACCCAAATTCAGTTCGAAGGTTGACGACTTCGGGGGCGGTTTTTTGATAGATAAACGCACTTTGTTAGGATTGGGGGCGTAGATTTTTTGAAGGACTTGTTTATATTCATGGTTGGCACTAGTAACGTGTAAGTTTTTGCGGTGAAATAGGTGAGAAGTTCGTGAAAACATCGCGATTTTACGAAATTCACGTGCAAGTTTTTAGGTTATGGTTACAAAGTCATAGAGGAGAGTACGGTGAGAAAAAAGAAGTAAGAAGTGGTCCAACTCACCTGCAAATGAGATTTATGAGAACTCTCTGGAAATTTAAACGGTTTTAAAAGACTCACGTTGGTTTTTCAATCGACGTATTGACATTTGGGTTATGTTTTGACAGGTATCAATTTCACGTTACATAACCTCACATTTCTAAAAAATTCAAAAGTTTTTATTTTTAAATAACCGTCCAGTTTTTGCGCATTACGTTATGAATAAATAAGAAGTCTTTGTGAAAATATTTTATTACAAAGAATCTAATAACGGCGCGACAAGTGTGGCGTTTTTAACGAGTACTTTGTAGTCCCCAAAAACAACACATCCTTCCACTATATCTATATACATTTTACATCATTCTACTGTCGTTTAAAATAAATTCTTATGATATTGATGTGACACTTCACAATAAAAGCAAAATGAACACTGTTTAGGCACAAGGTGCCTAAAACATATCATAGCCTAGTTGGTATGTCTTTTGATAAAATGTAGCCGTTTTTGTAACACCATAAAATATATAAATAATATTACGTCATTATATACAACAAAACCTCTGTTAAGCTCGTTAGTGTTGTTATTGTATTGCACTCGCCTTTCTTAGTTGCACGTTCAAATGAGCAAACTTCACTACGTTAAATGTGCTCCAAGGCATTAAATGCCAATATCACAACTAAACATATGAAACTTGAAATTATAAAAATAAGACTAGTACACTGCTACTGCACCTGCCAACTTCCACACAAAATCAACAACAGATAAAATCTATCACATTTAATTATTGTTCCTCAGCGTCACGTTTGTCCACTTCGACATATGTGGGAAATTTGGCCGTTTCGATTTTATCTTTTACTTTAAAACTAGGATATAGAGCAATTTGATTAGTTCTTAGATTCCGGCCCTTACTGAAGCCGTTCCAGTGGTTCCCCGCCACACCGATGAGATCACCAGGCATTATACTCATTTCGCCGGTTTTCTTCGGCTCGTGGGGAAGCACGGCGATGGTGTTATGAGCATTTTGACCCCCATAATAATAAATATCGTCTAAAGACCTGAAGCGAGCGGAGGCGTCCGGGTAATACGTTTGCATGATTTCGTAGGCCACGCGGCAAACCTGCCAAAAAAAAATTACATCACCACACTAAACAAACTTAAAATTACCTGAGAAGAAAACGTGCAGACCAAAAAGTCGCTCATTGCCAACATGTGAATATCATTGATGATCCCAAAAAGAGACGAGTCGGAATACCTCGACGAAATCGCCGCAGTTTTTGAAATCCCTGGATCTGCGATGATTTCGTACTGTGGATATTTATTCCGAGCGTCCACGATTACTTTTGGGTCATCTGTAGCTAAATAAATTCGTCTTTTATCAACTGACTCCTTCAGTTCTAATTGTTTGTAATATTCGTCTACTGCGGTCATGTACTCCTCGATGCCGTGGTAAGCCGCCTCCGTACCAACTTTATCGGTTCTGCGCACGTGGACTCTACAAAAAAAACGTGAAACTGCTGATTAAAACAGAGAATTTACGCCTTACCCAACGATAGGCCTCTTGAACCCCATTCGCGTCATCGTCTCTTGAATTGCCGCCGCTGTCTTCACCTGGGGTCTTACGAGATATTTTAAAATTTGACCAACCCACCACACTATGGGGTCTCCATGCAACCGCGTCAAACGTGGGGCTAAGTCTTCAGGTATTGCTAAGGGTAAAAATGGAGGACGTGGTGATAACGAGTCTATTATTGGAAGAGTAAGGACTTGTGTGTCGCTGTGACCTGTAACAATTTTAGTTACTTCAAGACAATTCAAACTGTTGGTACGACCTGGCCAGTTGCTTGCGCTTTCTCCAGAGGGATCTTTACAGGTGTCACTCACGGGCTTGAAGACTTCGTCCCATCCACCTTTATGGTAGCGCCAACCTCTGGATTTTAAAATAAGCGTGCGTTGGGTACCATAAGCGACCATAAGACAGTAGACTGCGTGGTGTAGTTGGCAGCCGTACCCGCAACCCTTAAAACGATTTTTCTTTAGTAATAAAAAATTGAAGTTGGGCAGTTTTTACTTTGTTCAAACTGCAAACTAGTTTTCTGGCAGTTTTACAGTCAGCTGGATTTTGTAAATATTGAAACCTTTTCTGTACAAGCTCGCTCAAGTCATTGGCTTCTTTTTCCCTCCAAGTTGCATACCCGTCCACCTCACTCAACTCTTCTATATCGTGAATCAGAGATCTCTTGTGCTCAGCCCCCAAAGTCAACAAATACTGTATAGAATTCGCAACCTCGGGAGCTGCTTCATGGACCTTTTTATGTATGTCTAACAACCCTGAATGTATAAAGTACCAAAATTCTTTGGTGTTTGTGTGAATTCTGCGCCTCAAAAGCTCATATTGAGTGTTGGGCTCTTCTTTAGGACTGATGTAACCAACTTGACTCTTGGTGTAACTGTGCTCAGCTTTGGTTAGGCGGTACTGAAAGTTTTCAATTGCCTCCTTCTGGTCCCCTTTCAAAGAGCTACAATACAAGTTTCAGTACTCTGAAGTTGTTAAAAGTAACTCACTCTAAGTTAATATCTCTAAATATCTCCTGTAATTCCGTGTTTTGCCTCCTCAAAGCCTCCAAATCCGCCAGAGCCCTAGTGAGCCTCTCTGAAGTCCTGCCATCAGAAGACGACATGTGGGTCCCCAACATGGGAAAAGCGGTGAATACAAGAATCACCAACCAGATGAAAAGAAACGCGATCAGGATCCTGTGCCATCCCACAGCGTGTATTTGTCTTAATATCGCGCTCATTGTCCAATTTTGATTGTAAGGTTATGTTTGGTCACTGCCACATTTCCTTCGCTTATCGGCGTTGAGGTACACCACAAGATTAGAAGACTACTGGCATTATCATCAAGGATACTTCTGATGTGTGCCTGATAAGGAATGCATTTCAAAGTGGTCACAGGAAATGGGACATTAAGTTTGATTTACGAATCATGGGAGCACGACGGGGAGTTCCATCTGATTTTCACATGTCTTCACTTCTGGGACTGTTAACGACTACAACAAGATTAATTAACACTGATAATAGTGATAACCTGGCAGGAAAGACAACAAAGTTTATTGTTGGAATGCGGGCGAGGTAGGCAACCCATTATACACTTGACATTTGACATTTAAAAGGAGACAGGGCCGGATTCACAGCAAATAATGCCCATTTTCTGTGCATAAATAGGGTGCAATAATGCGACGTCACAAGAAGCGTTGACTTTTAAACCACTCTCCTACTGCAGTTTCATAAAAAAAAGTCGACTTTATTGTATCTGCTCTTAAGGGTTAGAATTAGAAGGTCTCATTTTCAAACACCACTGTTCCTCCATAAATATTTATGGAATGAAAATGCCTCTCCCAGATTCTGGAACCTTTTTACTTTGTCCTAATTGTAAAAGAAAGAAACAATTTTAGTTTAGATTGCAATTTCCGAAATAAGATTGGTCTGTCATGCAAGGTCATACGGCGACCAATGAGAACTAGCGGAGAAATTTAAGTAGCCAATAGCGTAACAAAGTTAGACACACCACACAGAATGCAGCTAATTGTAGCTGTATATTCAGAAACCAAATTCCATTGTTTATTTTTGTTTAAAATCCCTCAAAATACCTAATGCAACCACTGAAATAGTCTGGACGGCCGACAAAAGCTAAAAAACTCCATTCAAAACCACCATTTGACATTTGACAGATGAAGAGTTAAGAAATAAACGAAGTGCGCAGAGGCATTGCATTGAAATTTTTAATTCACTGTTTTTTGGAATATTTTACATTATATTTTAAGTTTATATGCTTTTTAGAAATACAATGTATAAAGGTTTAACATACATACGTCCAAGTTTCTTAAATATTTCAAATAAAACCACAATTTGCTAGCAAAAAGATGCTCGGATATTTTGATCCTTAAAGACATTATACAGTTTTAAACTTAAAAGTTTTTAAAATAAAATTAAAGTTGAGCAAAATTATATAATAAGTTGTACAATAGAAAAGACACTTGACTTAATACTTAATAAAAATGTTTTAAAACGAAAAAGAAGAATACAATAACAAAATAACGAAGACAAAAAGTATATTTATAAACGAAAATTACAAAGCTTATAGATTTTGTCTTCGTAACTCCGGACACTTTTGTGGAAATTCTCAATATCACTGCTTCTAATTGGAATGACCCCACATTTTCCATTTTCAATGCACAAAGGTATCTCTCCCTTATCAAAGAAACGAACTTCGCAACTCTTCATATGATTGTACTTCTTCAACGTCTTCTCTAAGTTAAACAAGCAGTCGCAATTCCAAGGATTTCCGTAAAGAACAAGATCTGTTTTCTTCTCAGGATGTTCAATTGCAACATTAGTGAGTCTGTTGAAGCTGAGTACCACTATAGGAGGTGTCGTAAGTGAAGAAAACGCATCAATCGTTACGTTTTTCAAAGAATTTGAGCTCAAATCGATGAATTGTAAATCGGGGTGTTGTACGAAGGAGTGATTAACTTCTTTTAGATTGTTATGAGCCAAATGCAGATACTGGATTTTTTTCAAGTCGAGAATGTTTGGAAAAGTAGTGAGTCTGTTATTTTCCAGGTACAGTTCCTGCAATTCGGGTAAATTGCTAAAGACACGACTCTCTAAAGTTTCAATGAGATTATCATTAATCTCCAATTGCTTCAAGTTTGTGGGGAACGCTTCGTTTTTTATGTAGGTAATTCTGTTGTGATTCAACAAAATGCAATCAATCTTACTGTTGTAGAAACCTGAAGTAATAGATCTTAAGCGATTCCGCGACAAATTAACAACTTCCAAATTCCCATTCCTGAAAATTCCTTGCCCTAAATGTTGAATATTGTTATTCTCTAAATAAACTTCTCTCAACCTTGGGAAACGATCGAAAGTGTAATCAGCAATTTCAATAATATCGTTGTTGTAAAGATTTAAATATTTTAACAGAATACCATCTGGTCCGATTGACAAAAAAGGAGTGTCCAATCTACTCAGTCTGTTTATAATAGTCAAAGATTTAGTCTTTGATAACTCGAAGAAAATTGATCTTTGTAAAACCTGGTTCAGTGCATCACTCCTGTACCCTGAAGAACCGATTTGGACGTGCCTCCAAGAAGTGGTGTCATTGTTCTTAATGTCTATAATGTCGTCGCAAACAACAATGTGTGCTTCTTCACAAAAGCAGACGATTTCTTTTAGCAGAGCTACGATTAACAGTTTGGTTATCATGGCCAGATTAATCAAAGTTCAAGGTGATGTTGAGTGCGAACAAACACGGTCTAAAATAGATTTTTACTAATAAATTATTCGGATTATTGTTACATACCTTGCCCAAAAGTGTTATGAAAGTCTTCTAATTATTGAGCGTGTTAAAGAAACTGCGAAGCGATGGATACAAGCGCGAATTGTTATCGCGGTTTTATTGGATATTTTCTTTTTGTTACTCCAGTAATTGTTACTGAGTAGAAATGACGCACCATTTTCGGATTAAAAGAACCGCAAAATTGTCGGGAGAGCCAAAAGCCTGGAGAAATCCTAAGAAGATTGAGCTCTGACGAAGAGCCTAAGAGTCTTTAAAGACAAGAAATATTTTCACCGCGGAAAATTAGTTGTCAGCTTGTTTTTCTCACCAGCAGGTGCAAGAGAATCGATAAAATAAAGAAGTGCATAAATATCATCAATGGAAAAGTTTGCTAACATTGAAGCTTTTTTATTGTCTCGCAATGATGACATCACTGGACTATTCTGGATCTAAAAACTTTTTTCTCGTGTTCACCACCCCTGAAATTTTGTACGCAGTTTGATCGCGGCTTATAAAACTGTGTCAATATTTGATGACAATGTCATTAAAATGCAAAATATTTACCATCTTTAAGAAACTTCGAGTTATACGCAAAGTACACTTGGTAGTAATCTGGATGTTACTTTCCACCGCGTTTATCGCATTTGCGTTGTACAAAGGGTACCTCAGCGTGCAAGAACTGGATGCCAACATCCAAAAAGCTCAATAAAGTTTCCTATTTCCTTCAGGTATGTTGTCCTCGTAAATCTCAACACCGCACTATCTTGCTTACAGTAAATCTCTTTTTAGTGGCGTAATTAAATTCGGTAACAGCCCATAACATAAAGTAAACTATGAAATAAGTAGTCACCATTTAGGTCAATTACTGAGTCGCTTTACACCAACTTTGTGTCTAAATGAATCCAAATATTTTCGAACTACAGGAAAACGCTTTCGAGAAAGCTTTCGCGGAGTATAATAAAACAGAAGCCGAAGGAGATGAAATAGTCCAATCGATACAAGAATGGGTCCGGAGCCAACCTCACCTTCCTGAAGTAATGGGTAAGTTTCCATTCCCTCCAACGTGTTTATTTACGTGGAAATCCAGCCGAGGTACAAATCAAGAATTTTCTACTCTTAAACAAACTCAGTGTTGAGAAAACGAAGAAGAAAATCGATATGTATTATACCGTCAGAGGGTTGTTCAACGACTTTTTTGAAAGAAGCAACCCGAAAACCTCTCTAATGCAAGCAGTGATGGAATCAGTGTAATTAAAAATGCAACGACGACTTTTTCCAGTAATTTCAATTTTAAGGTACTTATGTGTCATTCCAAAAGCCCTAGACTCAATCCACAGAGTGTTTATTATAAAAGTGAATCCTGGAAATGAATTCGGACCACGAGAACTTGTTGTTCACTCGACGAATTTAACTGAAGTTAGATTGTACGAGGACTGTTTTTCCGCTGGAGAAATCTTGATCTTCGACATGACAAATATTTCTTTAGGTGATGTTAAGAAGTTGACCCCGACGTTGATTGTGAAGAGTTTGGTCATTTTCGAGGTAAAAAATCACTATTTTTTTATAGTTACAAGCAATTCAATTCTAGAAAGTCTACTCAATACGGTCCAAAGCGATTTACATCATCAACAGCCCTTCTTTCCTCTCCAAAGTACTATCAATCTTGAAGTCCGCGCTTAAGCCCAAGATCTTTAAACGAGTAAGTTCATGGTCTGGAATTATTTAGATGTAGAATCTCGTTTTTAGATCCACTGTTGTAGCGACACTTCGGTAGTAAAACAACTCTTATCCGACGATCTTCTTCCTAGAGATTACGGAGGGACAGGTCCATCCCTGTACGAAATGAACGGTAAAATCTGTAATTTCCCCAAACTCAAATTAACAGGTTTTTTTAAGAAACATTAAAGCTCAAACTTGCGGTTTACCAGAAAAGGTTCGACGAATTGGATGTGTTAAGAACGAATGAGAGTTTGCGACCCGAAAAACTCAACAAAGAAGAGATTCTTGGGTTCTTGGGACACTTTATAAAATTGAATCTTGATTAGAATTATTTAAATAAATAGTTTGTTGCACGTTTATTGACCCTGATATTGTAATGTCCTTGTTAAATTTCGATAAAATTAGAAGTTGGACTGTGATAGACACATGATTATTTCAGGGTACGCAAATATTTGTGTCTTTGCTTTTGATATTGTTTGTTGTAAACAAACAAGGTAAGCAAAGTTGTTTACGTGGAAATTGCAGCACTTTTATATAATTATAAGCAGGTTATTCTACAAAATTAACAACTTGAATATTTCAATTTATATAATAGAAGTTCAATAGATTAAAGTTCTTCGCCTTGGAATCGAATAAAGTTGTTTGTTTTTACTTGCATTATTTGTAATTTACACTTAAAAGTAAAAACATCGCACTAAATTAATTTTTTAAAATTTTGTTCTTTTGTAGATGATCTTGTATCTCGTCGTCCCCATACTTCTAAGTTTGATTCTCTTTATTATTTTTCGTGGGAAAACCCGTTCGCCTCCAGGACCATGGAATATTCCAATTTTGGGCTCCCTCCTCTGGTTGGATCCCCGAAACCCTCACATTTCCCTCACAAAACTGGCACAAAAATTCGGACCAATTTTCTTTTTGCAGCTCGGAAGTCTCCCTACTGTCGTAGTCTCAGACGCTACTATTCTAAACAGATTGTTAATTAAAGAAGACTGCGCAGGAAGAGCCCCTCTGTTCCTTTTAGACATTATATCAAAAGGAAAAGGTAAAAAAAAACTATAAAACAATCTCATTTTCCTTCTAGGAATTTTGTGTACCCAAGGCGATTTTTGGTCAGAACAACGCAAATTTGTTGCTCATTTTCTTAGAGAAAGTGGAGCTGTTAAATCTACGAACAGGAAGATTGTGCAAGAAACAATAACAAAGAGCGCTCGTGATTTTGCTCAAGTAGTCTTTCTTGTAAACTAACTCTGAGTTGAATCTTAATTTTTGTAGAGTATAAATGAAAATGATAACTTCATGGAATTACTAGACTATAGTGTGGCTTCCGTGGTCAGTGTCCTTTTCATGGGGAAATCCTACCAAAGAAGCGATCAAACATTTCAAAAATTACTACGTCTGATTCATGACGGCTCAGCCCTTCTTGCGATATCAGGACCTTTGAATTTTCTACCATTTTTAAGGTAACTAAATCAATCAATCAAACTAGCACTCATTATACTTGTAGGTTCCTACCAAGGTACAAGAAATTGCTCAATTTTCTATATGAGGCGCAGAACACTTTGCATAATACTACCAACGATATTATCGAACAAAGTAAAGGTGACACAAAGAATTTCCGATTTATTGAAAGCTTCTTTGAAAGAACTAAATGTAACCAAGACCAACTCTGCGCTCTCATTATTGACCTTTTTGGAGCCGGAATTGACACTACAACGAACACGATTTCTTGGATCTTTTTATACCTAGCTGCTTATAAAAACGTTAAAGAAAAAGTCCGTGAAGAACTGCGGGAAGTACTTCAAGGAAAACCCGTTGAACTGGAGGATTTAGCGAGTTTACCATATATAAACGCCACGATTTCTGAAGTTATGCGAATACGAACTCTGGTTCCGCTGGGTTTCCCTCATTGTGCACTAAAAGACGTGAAAATTGATGAATTTATCATTCCTAAAGGCACAATGATTATGCCACTTTTGTGGTCAATTCACATGGATCCGAAAACATGGGACCGTCCTGAAGAGTTCGAACCTGAAAGATTTTTGAACTCTGAAGGGAGATTCTATAAACCTAAACACTTCCTTCCGTTTCAAACAGGTAAAAATTATTCAGAGGAGCTTCTTTAATTTGGTGGTTTCAGGAAAGAGAATGTGCGTTGGTGAAGAGTTGGCCAAAATGATGGTAGTCTTGTTTGTCACCACTGTTCTTACAAGTTTTGAAATTCACGGGAAAGAAGGGGAAACGATAGATTTGGAAGGTGTTTGTGGACTAACTTTGACACCAAAAGACCAACGTTTGATGTTTGTGAAGATTTAGATAAAATTGTTAAATAAATAAAAATGTTGCCTCTCTGCAAATCACGGGTTTTACTCAAAACAATCTATTAATAATAATTAAGAGATAAAATAATCTTTCAGTGTTATTCCCCAAGTCGAGTAAATTAAATCATCACGAGTTTGAATCGAAAAGTTGAAACTACTTCCGAGAAGTTAATTAAAAATGAACGACAATATTTTATCCACAAGCGAAGATGGTAAGCGTCAACTTTGCTTCAACTTGTCTAATTTCTGTCTCTTTAGGAACAATCGTTTATGAAAAACTCAGCTCTAAATACGTAGAACAAGCTTGTAGAGTTACTAGACAAACTCTTTTTACTTCTGGAAACGTGTCTCGAGCTCTTGGAGTTCCAGATGACTCTGAAGCACAAGAAGAACTCGACCAACTTTCCCTTTCAGCAATAAAAGACGGAGTTTCTATAATAGCGGTCGATAGAAACACGGATAGAGTGGTTGGGGTGGCTATCAACAAGTTTCTGGTATTTATCAACTAATTTCTTCTTTCTTCACCATTGAGCGGTTCCAGATCAAATCTCAGCCATTTTTTGAACAATTCCGATCTATTTTTAAAAACGAAAAGGCGCGAAAAATCATCGAATTTGTAGTCGAAACAGACAGCGTGTGTGATATTTTCGAACATTGCGGAATTAATTGCGTTATGGAACTTTTATTCTTGGGGACTTTACCGAATTATCGGAAAAAAGGGATTGCAAAGAGGCTGTCAGAGATCTCTCTTGATGTCGCTCAGAACTTGAGAAATGGAATCAATGTAAAGAAGAGTGTGGATGGAAACACTTTGGATTTGCAGCCGGTGCCTGAAGCTATTTATGGAATTTTTACTTCTCCGATTTCCCAGAGGATTTCCAGAGACTTGGGATTTGAACGCGCCGTTGAAAAGACTCTTGAAAATACGGAAAATGTGAAGATGGAGCCGCCCACAATATTGGTAGCGTATAAATTATTGCAAAGAAGTGAGAAATAATAAATCTTTATTATTGTTGTTAATTATTTTTATGTTCTTACAAATCATACTTATAATAATTCAGAAAAATTAATGGGGTGGGGGAGGAACGGGCAATACGGCCCCCATCAACGGGGGCGGAGGTGGAATCGCATTGAACATTGGTGGCCTCGGCGGGGGCGGTACTGGAATCATCGGGGGCGGTGGCACTCCGCCCATCATATTCCCAGGTCTTGCGATGATCGTCGTTGGTTTCTTTGCTTCATTCTTGAATGCAAATTGCAGGAAAAACTGTTTAGTATCTCTATTCCAATGCGTCCAGAACTTATTATCCATCTTTTCAACCTCTCTACTTGGAACTTTAAATGCTATAGTTTCATAAGGCTCCGCCGCAAAAAGTAAATACTGCCATTTACGGTCTGGAGGTTCAATTTTCTGTTCATACGCCGACATAAATCTGTGTCTTGGCATAACATTATCAGTAATTTCCGGATAATCAATCTGGAACAACAGACTTTGTTGTCCTGTTTCTGGATCTCTTTGCTTCGTCACCCGGTATCCAGGCCTTCCAATTTTAACGAATTTCTTCGGTTCAACGCGTGGCTTTTCTGGTTGTAACAGTGTTGGTGCGTCTTTCGCTTCTTTGGCGGCGCGACGAGCCAAATTGGCTTGATGCTTTTTGCCCTGAGTGTGGGCGAGATAACTTCCTTCATTGTTGTGAAGAGTAAGACAAAGTTTACATTCGTACGAGCCCAAGTGGTTTTTCATAAAGTACGGATCCTTTTGGAGATCGATGGTCTCGAGGGCCAGTTGGCGAAGACGCTCGCGGCGGTCTCGGTTGGTTTCGGACCAGGAGGCCACGCCGCCGCCTCCGGTTTTACCGCCTGGGCGGTTCTGGAAATCCATCGTTTCGGGCCTAAAAAAATACTGTAACAACACCGGCGAAAAGCAAAACAAAATCTAACCTTTTTCTTGACGATCGTTGACGATGGACACAAATTTGACGTTTGACGTTTAAGTTAGTGATTTAGTTGTTACCAACTCACTTTGCATAAATGGCGAAATTACTTGATTGTTAGATGAGAGCTTCACCGTGTAACGTTTAATAGAAGCACAACAACAATTTCTAAGAAGACTGTTAGGATCATTAAATTTTAATTAATGTCTTTGTAGATGTTAATAACATGTTGGCATCCTTGTAAAATCCCACTAAATCGTCGCGCACGCCACCTATTACCTTTTCAATTTTGACAAGTTCTTTTCAACATGGTGAGTGCATCGTCCGTTTATTTTTACATGTTTTTATGAAAAATCTCGGCCATCGGTTACTGTAACCACTTGAATTTAACACATCCTAAAAAACGTTGCAATACATCAAATATTTTAACTCATATTTTACCATTTTAGTCAATGTTTACACTAATGTAAGGTTATGTTTTAGTCGACCCACAGAAAGAAGACAAGAAAGTTGAGGGGCCACGTGAGCCACGGCCATGGTCGCATTGGTGAGTACACACCACTTCTAATGAGTTTTCTGCTATTTCAATGATGATACGTTTACGGGCGGTATGATATACCTTGATTATTGTAAGAATCTGAGCTTCTTTTAATTTTTCGTTTTATTCAAGATTAGAGAGTGAAATTTCAAGTTTCTTTTTTCAGGTAAACATAGGAAGCATCCTGGAGGTCGTGGTAATGCCGGTGGTATGCACCATCACCGAATTAACTTTGATAAGTACCATCCTGGATACTTTGGAAAGTTGGGTATGAGGAACTACCATTTGCGTAGAAATACAAAGTGGTCCCCCGCTATTAACCTAGACAAGTTGTGGACTCTCGTTAGTGATCAAACGAGACTAAAATATAAAGACCATCCAGAAGGCAAAGCACCTGTTATTGACATTGTCAAAGCTGTAAGTCTTTCTTGAGTTTAATTTCTTTACTGCAGTTATGATGAGACGTCAACGGGCGGTCTGATTTTTTTGTTGATTGTTGACTACTGATTTAATTATTTAATATAATGATATAATTATTTTTATTTAGAAGTAATAATCTGTTTTTCTAGGGGTATTACAAATTGTTGGGTAAAGGGCGTCTTCCCGACCAACCCGTTATCGTTAAAGCCAAGTTCTTTTCAAAGTCAGCTGAAGAGAAAATCAAAGCTGTTGGAGGAGCTTGCGTCTTGTCAGCTTGATTTGTAAGATTAAGAAAATAAATTTTATAATTTACTTGGCGTTTACTTACTTTAAAACCCTTCTCACTTTTTTTGATAATTAGTGTAGGAATTAGAGACAGTTCGCATTAAATTACATGTCATATTGATCCAAACTTCACGTTGTCTTTGCTAGGGAATTTGATGTTAACACAAAAAACAAAGCGGGAAAATTTGAATAAGATTTCAATGCGCAGAAGTTGGTTTTTTGCTTTTGGGGTTTTGAACATCAAAAAAACAAATCTTGCTCCACTGTTTTATTTCAGTGCCACATAGAAAATTGTGCGCATAAGTGAAAAATATCACAATGAAAGCAAGGCACATTTAAAGCCATGCAGAGTAATTTTGATCGCCACTACTTAAAATTTGGTCCAAGCTTGGAGCTCTTCCAGATACAATAATGAAGTTTGTTGATAATAGAAAGTTTAGTTTTCTGCAGCTAGTGCCAACACAGTGAAATTCACGTTTTCGGCATCTCTGGAAATGAAGTCGCGACAGATCTTTGCGGCATCCTACAAGACAAAAATTAGACTTAGAGAACAATAAAAGTTAGATTGTACTTCTAGGAAGCCTTCAGCAGTTGTTGGCCCATGATTGATAGGAATTTCTTTAGATCCGTTTAGTTCATACAGACTTCCGTTTTTCTCTACCAAAGCTAGGAAGTGATTGTTGACTTGGTCGTTGGGATTCACCTGAAAAAAAAATAAGAAAACGAAACAAAAACTACTTTTCAACCTCAGTTTGTCCTTCCATTGATAACTGTTGATGTGCGGTTATTAAATTAAACGCCTCATTCTCTCCCGCTTTGAAGAGTCTAAGACCTTTTTCTTCCGGTGTCAGTTCTTTAATCTCTCCTAGGAGTTTTTTAAATGGTCCATCCTGAAGACCAAGCCTGGAAGAAATAACGTCATTTTCACAATAAACCAGCGAGACTGCATACTTTTCTATGTTATTTGCCACAGAGTGAATCAACGCCACTGTCCCACAAGTGTTTGTAACGCATTGCCTCATGAAAAATAAATCAGAATCAATAACTTGGTCTCCTTCTAGTTGCGCCTCCGCGTGCTTATGAAACTGTTCAGAACCTGGGCATAATAGAATTAACGCCGCCACTGGCTTGGGGATATACGCCAAAGAATCGTCATCTAAGCCGTAGACATCAACTAGATTCCATTTCTTTGGCACTCCTAACAAGTGGAGGAGCTAAAATTTTGAAATTTCGGAAACACGATGCGAATTTTTCCTTATACGAACCTTATTCATGACCTACAAAAAAAATGCAAAATCTTATCGTATTATGTATATTTAAACTGTGACTTACATCAGGATTGGCTTCCAAAGGCAGTAAAGACATGTTTTTATCGCACTTTTTATTACTAACGTAAATTTAATGAATCAGCAGTTTAACCGGCGTTTACGTCGAATTTTAGGTTACTTCAAACTTAGCGCAAACGCCGTTTTGATTATTGGAAAAATAAAAATCGTAGAGGAGGGGTGGCGACACCCAATGAGAGCAATAAGCAAGTTTTGTTTTTGTAAAACAGCCAATTAAACGTTTTCTTTTCCTATGTACCGTTTTTTATAATAAGATTCACTGTCTAGTTAGTATTCCTAGTTGTATTAAATTCAAATAGATCCCACTTTTGGTACTGCTGGGAAATTTTTTTCATTGATTTTCTGGCCAGTTGGAGCGCCATACCCGACCCCAAATTTTGATTTTCCTGGTTTTTAAAACCTCGACATTCTTTGCAGTTTTATATTATTTAATTAAAAGCAATTTTTGAACATTTCTCTTTCGATGTAAGGAAATTCTTCTCTCTCTTTAATTGGGAAACAACTTTTCGAAATGCGATTGCGCATGTTCGAATTCCCATATGTTCGAATCTTGCGTTTGTTTTGGACTTTTGCTTGTAACGTGTTATGTACAGAATACAATTGTTTGTGCTGTGATGATTTTGTTTTTTGTTACTACTTGATAGTTTTTGATGTGAACGTTCTGTGATACACTTCCCACTTAAAGGTAATTATTAATTGACGCGCAATTTGCAAATTTTATCAAATGAGGTTATGTCAGAATTTTTTAATCATGAAATTTTCAACTGGCCAATGCTACTCATGTTATCTATCAGGAGCTCGTTAGTGATAACAACAGAATAACAACAGATTAATTGTAATTATGTGTATGTCAAACATCGATTTATGATTCAGACTTTAACCTTGAGTTTGTTTTTTAATGAAGAAGTCGATATTAAATTTAAAAAGTTTGTAATTCCTATTTCACTCTCGCCTTTGCTTAATTTTAACCTTGATCTACAATTATTTCATCAAAACAGGATTAATTTTTACAGTTTTCCTTGGAAATTACAAACCATTAATATGGAGGACCCATTATTGAATGTCCAGGGTGATACAACATACCATGAAACCATTCCCATCCTCAATAAAGTAAAAATTGTGTTTGTGATGTCTTTAAATATAATGGAAAAACTCTACTCCAGAGTGCCATGACAAACTGTCATGATGTCATGACTTGCTTCAATTCTGGGAACTGTCTTGCCATTATCGTCATTTCTTTGTTACAATCAATAACAAAATAATTATTTCTTAGAATGACACCCAATTCTAGAATACCATTAAATCGAAATTTGGTAGAATTATTGGACTAGATTTATTTACATTTCCAAAATGTAATACACTGGCGGCCAAAAATAACTGCTACAATTTTTTCGTCATTGTAGAGTGGGCTAAAAACTACTTTATTGTACTACTGTTAGGATGTTATAGGATCTACTAAGATTAAATAGGCAATAATTAAAGGTGCCGATTGTCAATTTGTTTATCTGTTTTATTAATGTCATTGTAAACCTACCATAACAATCATTTTGACGACTTAATGATTGACATCCAGATTTACACAACTAAATTTTTGAAAAAATAGCGCCCAAGACTTTTGACCGGCACTGTACTACCTATACAGGTGTCCCAGAACGCTTAATTTTAATACTGCAAAATATACGAGCACACCTTTGCATAATGAACTATGATGTAATATTTGGTTGCCTTGTTAGCTAAAAATTTTTACATGCAATGCAAGTTTTTTCCAGGGAATATGAAATGAGCGATACATCAAGGAAAATGCGTTATGATTAGTCAATTTCAAATGCTTGTAACTCAAAAACTATAAGTCCTTGCACATATTGCAATACAACGAATAATTTATTTTTAAAATTAAATGCGAGCGTTTGTTTGTTTTGACACCTGTATGTAGAATTATAATTCAAAAATTATAAAAACATGTTTGTTTTTTTATCGTAAGCTACTATGTAATGGCATACTAATATAATAGTAACATGCTTTTACTAACGTCTGCATAACATTATGCTTTGTTGGCTAAATAACACGAATATTTTCGTCTATCTGTCAATAATTTCGGTTCACTTGGATTTTAAATTCGAAAATTAAAACAAAATCTCGTGGAAAACACACATCTTTTATCACAGTGTGTTGTCATCTTTTGACTCGATGGACAATAGCTCGTCTTGTGATAAAATGAATCATTTCTGTCTCTAGTTTTATAGCTATTTCTTCATTGACAATGGCACGATTTTACACATGAGGTTTTCGTAAAAATTTAAATTATACTGTCTGATACTATTTTATCTTTTATCGATAAAGCAAGTACAATGTTGTCGCTTTTTTAAATTTTCTTTTTGATACCAGCTATAACTAGACGTTTCTTATCAGATTATTTTGGGACTCTCAGCTTCCGTGGTCAAGCATTCATTATTTATTTGACATGACTAAAATACGTTTAATTATTTAATTATTATGTTATTGCGACTAAAATTGTTCCAAGTTTTTTTTATTCCTTCTCGATTTTTTGTATGTTCTTTTGTTTGTTTTTGTATTTTTATTATTCTTTGTTCATACATTGTTAAGTTTCTTTGTTTTTCGTTTCACATTTATCTCCTTATTTTTTTTTAATTTAACGTTTTTGAGATCGGGCATAAACAAACTAGAAAACCTCCCTAATAATGCTTATTAAACTGCTTAAATTCATTGTCTGATAAATCAATCATTTCTCGTGCCATATTATAAAAAAGAAGATAGGCATGTTCTTAAAGGCCACTTGAGTAATACAGTTTTAGAATATTGTGATAGGTTGAAGAGTGTGCATTGTCTTTATTAAAAAAAAATACTCCTACAATACACGCAGTAACAATTGGAATTAAATATAGAGAGACTAACTTAGGACTTTTTAGTTTTTCGTTTCTTCAACTGAACAGTAAGTAAAATTTTGTTTAAAAATTACTGACCTAATTTAGTTGAATTCTGTCTTCTTCGGGGTATTTGTTTTTATAGTTTATCTTAATTTTATTTGTGAATATAAAATTACCTAAACTACAACATTTAACTTGAGTAGATAAAAAATACGAGTAACAATTTTCTTATCAAGTTTTTCAGATAGATGTCTTGACCACGAAGTTCGTGTTGTTTTCTCAATTATTCATGAAATGCAAATGACTAATGACTATAATTAGATATATTCAATGACTAACATCTCGTGGACAAAGTTTTAAAAATGTTGCAGTGATAATAATGTTGATAAGTGCATGACAAGAACCAGCCGCTATAATGCTCATCAGTAATTTAGTTCCAATTCCAGTGTAAAATTGTTTAATTTTTAGAAAACGATGCCTTGTTGTACGCCTAAATGTCAAAAATGGACCCTGTTCGGCTTCGCCGTAGCCTTCGTAATCATCGGTCTAGTCCTCGCTATCTTTACCAGCACCATCGTGGCAGCGATAAAGGACAACCAACTAAATTTAGGCTCTAAAGACACGACCGAATACAAAATGTGGGTGGAAACCCCCATCCCTATGTACATAGACTTCTATCTCTGGAATTGGAACAACTCCGAAGAAGTCATCAAGTCCAATTGGACGGCGAAACCGAGCTTCAACCAAATGGGTCCTTATAGCTTTCACGAAAAACATTACCGGAAAAACGTGGTTTTTAACGACAATCGCACTCTGACTTACCAAACGCAAAGAATCTGGCACTTTGCCCCGGAGAAAACGACGGGGTCTTTAGATGACTTGATAACAACCATAAATCCGATTCTTGTCGTAAGTTCTCCCTGTTATCAAATTTTTAAATTTAATCAACGCGTGGTAGGTTGTGGGGAATATGGTCAAGTTCAAGCACCCAATTGTGAAAATGGGAGTCAACTTTTTCCTCGAAGAGAAGCGAGTGAATTTAACAGTTACAAAAACAGCAAGAGAGTTCATTTTCGACGGTTATGAAGACCCCATGTTGGATTTGCTACAACACTTGCACTTGAGACATCTCAAGATCCCGTTCACGAAATTCGGCTGGTTCGCAGAGGTGAGGAATTTTATCGTTTTTCGCAGTTATTTCAATCTTTTTTTAGCGAAATGGATCTGTTGATTATGATGGTACCTACAACATGTTTGATGGTACCGACGACATGAGGAAGTTGGGAAGATTCACCGCTTGGAATTACGAAAGCCATACTGAATATTACGGAGGTGAATGTGGGAGAGTTAATGGTACGAGCGGAGAGCTGTGGTACCCCGTTGGAGACGATGAGAATGTTCGAATTTTTGCTCCGGATGTCTGCAGGTGGTGTTTAATTATATCATACGCGGTGATTCTAGTGATAATTGTACAAAAATTTAATTGTTATTTATACCTATACGCACAGGGGGAAAGATAAGAGAAAATCAATTGTGTTATTGAGCTACTGTTTGATTTTAGTAAGCTCTGCTTGTCTAGATATGTTTTATCTTACAATTGATTATCCAAAGTTGAGTGTTCAAATTTCGCGCCCCTACAAGAGTTTTTCCCGCTCCCTTTATTCAAAACTAGTTCGTTAATTTCTTTTTCCTTATTTTAGCACAATAACTCTAGTCAGAGAAGGAAATGAAGAAATGTTTGGTGTAGAAGGCAACAAATACGTAGCAGACCGAAGAACGCTGGACAATGGCACAGCTTATCCAGAAATGTCCTGTTTCAGTCCTGGGGAAGTTCTTCCAACCGGAGTTCGAAACGTCTCGCAGTGCAAGTAACTTTACCACATGTCACATCTATTGAGTTTTTTTTTAAAACAAATTGTTGTAGATTCGGCGCCCCAGCCTTCTTTTCCCAGCCTCATTTTTATTTAGCTGATCCATCGTTCCGAGACGCCATTGATGGGATGGTTCCTAACAAAACAGAACACGAAATTGTAGTTGCCTTGGAACCCACCACTGGGATTCCCCTAGAAGCCCGAGTTGCGGCTCAATTAAGTCTGAGAGTTGAGGAGATCGATCGAATAAAGTAATTTATCACGGTTGAAGTAACATGTAGTATGAAAAACTGTTGATTTTAGGTTGTTGAAAGGGATTAAAACCCACTTCTTTCCCGTGCTGTGGTTCAAGCAGTACGCTACCATCAACCAGGAGCTGCTTAATCAAGCAAAATTACTAATTCTTTTACCAGCGGTTGGTCAGTATACAGGGTTTGGACTTTTGGGTCTGGGGTGTCTCCTCTTTATAACTTTTGGTATTCTTACGTGGAAGAAATACTGGAAAGGTAGTGACCAAGAGTGTTTGCTAAACCAAGACAATTTTTAATACTCTGTTTCAATAGCGCCACCTGTCGGAGTGTTTAGCAATAATTGTAAGTGATTGTGCTGTGATATATTGCTACTTGACCATTTTTACGTGCGGGCATTGTAAATATCTTAAAAATAAATCTAAAAAAATGTTTTCATATAATTTAGTTAAAATTACACTGATGTTAACAAAGTAAGTTTCTCGTTAAGTTGTAACTGCGTCTTAATCAACTGTGATAATGTAATGACCATCAGTAAGTCTTTTACGTTGCTATTGAACATTTCCGAGAACTGTTCGTTGGTCATGTGAGGAACGGAGTTGATTAGATCCAGAAGAGCTCTTCCCACGGCATTATTAGGTTGGACTTTCCCCGCCAATACGTCCTCGACGTACTGCAGGACTTGATCAAGCAATACCCCCATCTTAGTCCCAGCTTCTGACACCTATAACTGGCGTTAAGACAAACCGACAACCCCTTTCTTCAACTTACTTGAGCTAAATCTAACATAGGGTGTACATTCCTCGATCTTCCTCCTCCTGTGCCAATAGTCTTCTGACACAACTGCAATCCAAAGATCTCAGGATCATAACAAGTCACATCTATCGGTATCGACGTGAACATGCAACCTTGTTTCCCGTTCGGGACTCCCAAGGAGACACACACGTAGGCTTTGAGCCCCATGCGGCTCCCTTGCAGACTAGTATCCAGAGTCACGTGAACGGGATTATTGCATTCACGGGCGTAGTACTCGTGGATGACTGAGCTATGGTTGGTTACTTCATGGCCTGTTGCCCACCAGCCCACTATGCTCTCGTTGGAGTTCACACGACGATTCAGATCATGCACGTCCATGGCGTAGTTCAGTTCAGCTTCAACTTGGTCAACCGTTTCTTTGTGGGGGACGCAGAAGCAGTTGATGACTTCGACGATGCCTTTGTCGACATTGCCTGAAGATGAAAGTTTAGTTATTTCAACAAAGAAAAAGTTTAAACAATTATGTATTTATAGTGAGAGTTTCCAAGTTGACATTTAAGGTTAGGTCCACTCAACATATGCTTTTTATGACTATAAAATTATAATCATAAACACGTTCTGAATGTATAAATGCAGCAAAATAAGGCGAATAACCGAGGAGAGATCGGCGTGCCCCAAAGACTTCAGAAGAAAACTTCAAACGGAGTTCAGTTTTGACGTTTCTAGGTTAGGTTCTGTCGCTTGTTTCGGTGGGTCTCAATCACGAAAAAATGGCCAAACTCACCAAGCAGAGTTCCGATGACTCGATGGGAGTCGGCGTTCCTCCTTTCATAAGCATCCACGATCTGGAAAAGCACTACCGGATGGATTCTCACGTGCAAATTAAGCGCCATTTTGACGTGTGAACGAGTAACGATTTGCCATGCGCGTAGCTGTCAAAATTCATGTCTGCCAATATCACCTAGCTGAATTTCCCTACATTCCGTTCAAATCTGTGAAATTCTCCGTTTTGTTTCGTTAATAAATCGTCGAAATTTTGTCGTTTTTTTCCGGGTTTTCGCACGGAACCACTGAAAATCTTCAATGTTTCGATTGGTGTGCTGCTTGTAATATTTACATTTGTGTTTGATGCAAAATCGGCACCTCCAAGTTTGACTTTTAGTATTGATGGCTCGCATCAAAATGGTTTCGCGGCCCACCACTGGCTGTGTGTATGCGTTGTTTTGGTATATCCGCAATGCAGGCGTGCCGGATTTATACCAGCTTGTAGTGAGTGCATCCTGGATATTTCTGGATAAAACTTAAAACGCTGGTGAGTATTCAAGCCAGAAATTGTGGGACTCACCCCTCCCCCGCGTATTTACGATTCGAATTCATTTGTTTATTATTGACAAGCGACACTACTAGATTGTCATTGTAGATAATTTGCTTGGGTGTTAGGTTTAGCGTGCCTCATTTTGGGGGCTCTCGACCGTCGTAAAGTCAATCTCGCCAATCATAACCCAAAATAACCTCGAAATCGAGGGAAAAATGCAGAGGTCAAACACCCTAATGAGGCTCATTCGTGTTTGATTTTAGGCCCGAAAATGGACTCAGACACCACAGATGACACCTCTTCAGATTACACAACGGAATCCTCAGACGACGATGGCATGGAAACTGCTGAAATACACGGAACTAAACTTCAATTACCTCAAGGTCTCTGTGAAAGAAAAGACATCTTTCTTTCCGTCCTCTCAGGAGAGACGTGGAACTCGTTATCGGAAATCAACAAGCAACACCTGCAAACTTTCCTGCCCAATTTCCCAGAGAACGATGATGAAGAGAAGAACAAGACGTTACAGAAGCTCTTTGATTGTGAAACCTTCCGGTTTGGAAGCCCCCTGGAGAAGTTTCACGAAGACCTCAAAGCTGGTTATTTCCGCCCAGACATTGCCAACATGCGAAGGTTCATCCAAAAGGCGCAGAAGAAGGAAGCTGTTTATAGATACAAGAAATTCAGGGAGAAGCTAAAACAGGACGTGCTGGAATCTCAGAAGAAGTTAGTCAGTCAAGTGAACAATCTCCCTCCAGGAGTGGAACCGAAAGTAGAGAAAATCCATGACCCCAATCTAAATTACATAGTTCATCGCACGAAAAGGCGGTACTTTCAAATCCTAAGCTCAATCCAAGCGAAAACGGACGACAGTTACTGTTCCCCGGATGAGAACTACCCGGAGGGCCCCCCTGTCCCGCTGTCGAGGAAACAACGTCGACATCTCAACAGCATCCGCAACAGCCACTCCTCTGATGTTTTCACGTCGACAGTATCAGCAAAACCCGGACTTGACTTGGAGAGATTCATAACTCCATTGCGTAATCCGTTTTACATCACTGACGACACGTACAAGAGTTTAATTTCGGAGCATAAGCGCCGGAAAGTCGATCATTGGAATAACCCCGAATTTAATACGAAAAGTCTCACTTTATCAGACATTGTAAATAGGACACAGTTGCCTTACATTAAGAATCTTACGTTTACTCCCAAGCATCACACGGAAAAAGTAAGGAAGAAGAAGAAAGAAGTCCGATTAAGCACGCAATCCCCGAGCTTCGCCCACAGTTCCAACTCTGAGCTCGAGTCAGATTCGGACTCTTTTGTAAGCGTAAATCACGTGAAAAAAGTGAAAACGAACAGAAACGTAAAGAAAAAGAGTGAAGTTAAAACGGAGTTGTTTACGGCGCCGAAAGTTGAAGTGCCCACAGCCCCCGTGATAAAAAGCACTTTTCCGCAATACGGGAAAGTCACTCCGGTTACTATTTCAGATCTGGAGGTCATTGATATGATGGATATCCCCATTGATTTGGACAGTTCAGATATAGACATTCTAGAATTGAACAACAAACCTGAACTAATGCAAGAAACCCACTCAAACTTCTTATCTTTAGTAAGAGACATAATCTGTTCAACGAACGAGCATCGGATGAGTCTCGTAACATTAGAAGAACGATTAAAATCGTGGCAGGAAAACCCGATAAGCCCCTTAAACGACTGGTATAGCTTCTCAGACAATTGGATTAGTTTGCTCAAGAGTGCGGTGAATTTCCTCTGCGGGAATTCCCCGGAACAACCCGATGATTTCGTACCATACATGGAGTACAAAATTTCCCTAGATATGTACCAGTGGATCGGTGCAGGGCGCGATTCAGACGCTCTCTTGGCACCACTTTGTAACTACTGGTTGGAGCACCGAAGCGATGGAAAAACCAAGGAAAAAGACAAAGAAGAAATCGACGTGGAACTATCAGACCGATCGCAAACTCCTCCCCCACCTCGTTGTCCGACCAATTGGACCGTCCGCAAAGCCACTTGTGACGAAATCAAAGATTTCCGGGAACAAGAACGGAAACGATACGACAATCCTCACAAAGCGTTCACGTACCGTTGCAACGGGTACGAGAGTGTCGTGGGACCTTTGAAGGGTATTTACAATGCTTCAGTTGGTAACACAAAAGCTCGAGGTCACACTATGCTTAACGCTGATAGGCCGAATTTCGTAACGATATTGTCATTGGTTCGAGACGCCACCGCGCGATTACCCAATGGCGAGGGGACACGTGCTGATATCTGCGAGCTTTTGAAAAGTTCGCAGTATATTTCTAGCACAGCCCCGGATAATGTCTTGCAATCTGTGGTAAGTGGAGCTTTGGATCGGATGCACACGCAATTTGACCCGTGCGTGAAATACGATCCCAAAAGGAAAATATGGATATATTTGCACAGAAATCGAAGCGAAGAAGATTTCGAACGGATTCATCAACAGTACCAAGGTTTGAACAAGTCAAAGAAAGCTGCAACGAAGAAAGCGACGCCCAAGCCCAAACCCAAGTCTGATAAAGTCGCCAATAAAGTAATCAAAAACGAAGAGAAGAAGAGCTTCAATAAAATTAAGACCGGGGAAAATGTCACGCCAAAAACCAATTCTCTGCTTATTACAAATCAGGAAAAGACGTCCACTGCGGAGGAAAAAGAAATTACCGACGCTCTACAAGCCATCGTGCAAAGCAGAGTCGCCACGTCTAGTCCGACGGTAAAACAGAGCACTGTTGCAAAGCCCAAAGGCTTAGTGAAGATAATATCACCCACTCAAGGGAAATCCCTTATAATTCCTTCAAGTAACGCTGTTATTAAACAAATTCAAGAACAGAGAGCCACGCCTCCGAAACAATTTAACCAATCACAAGTAGTTGCTCAACAGCTTCTTCAAACTTTACAAGCCAAACAAAAACAACAAAGCAATCAACATAAAAACGAAGAAAAGACAGAGATAAAAACAAGCCAACCGCAGTTCATCCAAAGCATCACACCTCAACAATTGCAAAATATAAAGAACGTCACGTTGGTAAGAGGAGTGACGCAGGCGGAGCCAACCAAAATAGGCGGAGCTCTGTCGGAGCAAATACAAATTAAGACACAGGCGACTTTAACTCCTGCTCAACAACAGCAGATTTTACAGACAATCAAACAGAAGATTCTCCCTCAAGCCACAGTTCTTAATCCTCAACAACAACAGCAGATTATTTTGAAGCAGAAAGCGTTGCAGAAACAGTTGGTTAGTCAACAACAAGCTAAACAAGTTACGATTGGTACGTTTTGAAGTGGGCGTGATTTAAGTTTGTTTAATAGGTCGTTTTGCAGACGGTGCCAAAGCCGGGTTGACGCCACAGAGCCCTGTGGTGGCTAAAGTCTTGACGAACGCCGCTGGACAAGTCATTTCAGTGGAGAGTTTATTGGCGCATCAGAAACAACACGGATCGCTGCCTCAAGGTATAAATATTTAGTTCTGCTTTTGTCCGTTTTTTTATTTTAATTTTCAGGTACGACTTTGCGCGTTTCCGGTGCGAAAGGCGGCCCCACCAACATCATCCAACTCACAGGAACCTCGAAACAAAGTCCGATCGCCCAATTCGCAGTGGCCTCTCAAAACAACATCATAATAACGAGCCAACCGAAACTTGTTGTTGCTACGGCGACAACCACAACGACGACAACAACAACGGCCACTCTTGCAGTTAGTACGACAATGACGACCACCAACGCGAAACCAGTAGCGCGCGTCACCGCTAATAAAATTCAACCACAGGCTGTTAATGCCAACAAGTTCCCTCAGAAACTCACTCAGCAACTCATCAATGCCAAACTTATAACGTCCGATGGTCAAAAAATCGTTCAACCGAAGATCTTCATGAGTCAGCAGAGTCAAGTTAAATTAACATCCGCTAAAAACATCTCGTTAACATCAAAACCGATGACGTTGGCAGCAAATGCTAACACGATACGAATGGTCAATGCTGCTAATCTGAATTTAACGCATATAGGAGGCAAACCGGTGCTGTTGGCGAGTAAAGGAACGACGATCCAAAACATCCAAGGCCAAAACGTCATCCTACAAACGCAACCAAACACCAGCGGCGGCTCGTTGGTCTTGCAGAACGCCGTAAAAGCACTACCAACCACCCAACAAAGCACCCCGCAAAATTTAAATATAATAAATCAACAGAATGTCGTGTTGGCACCGCAGTTAAAAGTCCAGACGCCGCAACAAGTCGTTTTCAGCTCGGGGGTGAAAACTGCGCCCAACCAAAGTATGACTCAAGGACATATCGTCTTGGAAGGACATCCGGTTCGGTTACAGACCTCCACGGCAGCCAACACGCAGCGGGTGGTTTTAGCAAGTCAAGGACAAGGGGGTCAAATTGTGGCACAACAGATTTTATTACCGGCCGGGTTTCAAGGAACTGCTATAAATATCAAGGCTTTGCAAGGCGTCAAGGTCATACCACTAGCTCAAGCACACGGACAGGGAAGAGGTAATTTTCTGGGAGATGTTGAAAAATTGTTTTAAATTCACGGATTTTCAGGTGTTCAAGGTCGGCAAGTCTTTGCACGAGTTATGAGCCCCACTGTGGTGAAGGCAGCAACCAGTTCAAGCACGTCAGAAAAAAGCACGGATCCTGCAATAACAACGTCAGACTAATGTAAATATGTTTTAGTTTGATTACTAATGTATTCATAGGTGTAACAATTTTTAACAAAAAAACACTAAGCAACTCAATGTAAATTATCTCGATCCTGGTTGTAACATTTTTTATTTATTTCTGGTTTTTGTGATGTAAATATTGTAATAGTGATAAGTAGGTAATTTGTTTAATAATTTATGAATGTGTAGCTGCATTACTACGAAAGAAAAAACTTAATAAATTTAGGTTACCTTTTTATAAAGGGGAATTTTTACTTTTATGATTTTAATGCCGAACTGTCAGGGTTACCAACAGATTTCTAAACTTCAAGGCTCCTTAATCACAATTGTATCTGTCATACCAACTTAATTTGGTCGACATTTGGGGAATAACTAAAACTGAAATTCGTCACGGTGATAAAAAAATGACTTTAAATGAAACTTTATTGAAAAAATGGTTTACGATTGTTTCTCCTCATTTTCTTTCTCCGAGTCTTCACTGCTGTCTTCCGATTCCTCTTCATCATCATCGTCATCATCGTCGTCGTCGTCGTCATCTTCGTCATCATCAGAGTCGTCAGCTCCATAATACGCATATCCACCCGCTTCTCCACCATAATAATCATCGTCGTCATCATCATACGCGGCTTGTCCCTGTCGTCCAAACTTGTGGCTTCTCGCTAAAAAAGTATTTTTGTACCAAATCCCAGTAATTTTTCCAACTCGACTCACTCGACATGCTAAGATCCTTCGTTTGCGACGTTTCATATCCACACTTCGGACATGGAATCGCCTTATTCTTATCATATTTGAATCCTTTCCGCCTCACATGGTCCTCGCAATAACACGTCTTGCATCTGAGACAAGAATACTGTCCCAACTTATTGCACGACTGGCACTTGTAGTTCTCCGATTCGAGGACTTGACATGAGGCTTGGTGCTCAAATTGGTCGTCTTCACAGAGGAAACTGTCACAGAACGAACATTTGAAGAGGCGTCCGCCGTGGTCCCAGACCCCGCGTTGACATTCGATGCAGACTGCGTCTTGCAGAGGACACGTGCACGCGTGGGACTGAAGACACTTGCGGCCGTGGCATACCCACGCTTCGCAGAAGTCGCAGATCGCGCCCTGAAAAAACGGCTTCATTATAAAATTTTTGATACTGAATGGGTTGGCAACAGTTGACTGCTTTTGTCCTCCAATTCCAAAAGAAGCAGTGTTACAAACATACTTCTTATTTCAAAGAGCATGGAAATTCCGTTGATTCATGTAATCTCTAAAAATTACGCACCATAATACTGTATAATAAAAAGTTAATTATTTACGACCTGCAGTTAGTTATCGAATTATTTGATTACAATTAATATGTAATTAATCTGCACCTAATCGT
This sequence comes from Gnatocerus cornutus, assembly GCA_029298725.1. Taxonomy (NCBI): domain Eukaryota; kingdom Metazoa; phylum Arthropoda; class Insecta; order Coleoptera; family Tenebrionidae; genus Gnatocerus; species Gnatocerus cornutus. The sequence goes on from CM055516.1 coordinate 16,660,747, forward strand.
ACTATAATTTAAATAAGCGATAACATAATATTATCGATTAGAAAAATTTATTAATTATTTTAAGTGTTGGATTATCATAATCTGCATCTAAGACCAAGTGGCGTTTCCTCGACTATAAAAGCCGCGTGAAACAGAACCGAAACCAAACTCAATCGTGTTCTCATCTCCTGAACAACTCAAGCAACAACAAAATGAAATTCTTCATCGCCTTCGCCTTAGCAGCTCTCGCTACCATTCAAGTAAGTCTCTACTTTTTTGTGTATTTAACACCGTTTTCTTTCCCTCTAGGTGAGCTCTTCTGCCTCCGTGGAAGACGCCGAATTCCAACTGAAACTCCTCCGTGACGAAACCACCCGCCGCATTGACGAAGCTTTCGGGAAACATTCGAGGATGTCCAACGAAGTCGATGAAGTAGCTCTTAAAACCAAGCAACGTGGATTGGAGGAAATTGAGAAGAAAACCGACAAAGTCCAGGCGAAACTCAAAGCTGATCAAGCTCTAACTCACAGATGTCGTGGTTCCAGGGACCATATCTACGCTCATTTGAAACAATTGCACTCTGATGAGTTGGTGAAATGTGTGGACCAACAAGGAAGTGGAAGTGTAAATGTTCTCTCCAAACAAAGAATGGATTTGGTGGAATATGTCTGGAACGCCATTTATGAAGAAGAGAAGAATATTATTGTGTGTGGTAGGAAACCACACTGCTTGGAAGGAGCTGTGGCCAACATCAAGGATAAAATGGATGAAGTTCTTCATGTAATCAATGATGAGGTGAAGATCAGTAACCACAACAAGGAAGTCCAAGTACAGGCCATCAAGGCTTGTGGCAGCAGGAGCATTGCTAATGTTGAGTTTGCTTTGAGCAAGATTCCTACTTGCTCTTATTAGTCTTCAGGCTAACATTGTAGCATTTGGAATGTAATTACAATTGGAAATTGAATAAAGTTAATCAGCTTATACTTGTTTCTACTTATTTCTAATACTGATGTGTTGGTGCAATCAGTGCTACCAACATATTTCAAACTCCAAAGCCGCATGGTGTTCTTACCACCATCCCAATCCCTGTGGTAAAAACTCCAGGATGCTTGACCACACAGTCTCCTGTCTTCAGCATGCACTTCACCTTGCCGCATTGAGCACACACCGGCAATCTCTGCACACTCTGACAAAAGTAGCAAAACGCTCTACTCCTCTGTTTCCTAAAACCGCCAAAATAAAATTCAGAGAAACATCCAAAAAGCACTCACCGATGACATTTTTCACATTCCATCGTAACATTGCAAGGATGCTGAGCCAAACTCACGTTGTCTTTGGCAGTTCGAATTTCCTTCTGTCGGAGTTTCTGCTTTTCAGCTTTCTTTCGTTGTCCCGTTTTCTTTTTTGGCATTTTCAAGCTGTCACGGAGAAACTGTCATGAGGTTTGAGGTTGACACTTACTGAACATAACCTCAATTGCGTTGGCAGCGTGGCGGTAAATTTGAATATTGAAAGAGAAGTTTTCGGTTTTATTCAGAAAAAATATTGAGAGTCTATCCAATCATTGACTTTGTCAAGAGGAGCAACCTCTGGGACGATCACATCTTCGCGGTCTTCCTCCTCTTGGTCCCAAATTGAGAGGAAATTCGTGGCCAACTCCCCCATGTTGTCTTTCTGGTAACGATTTTTAAAGTGGTTGAAAAAGTAACCAATTTTCTTCGGTTTCTGCGTGAATTTGGTTAAATGTTTCTCTTCAATTCGTTTGTTAAAAGAGAATTTTATCTCGCTTGCGTTCACGACGTTGGTCAAGTGCAGAGGCCTCGGACTACTCGGTAAAATGTTTATCCATGAATACAAAGCCTCAATTGGAGTCTCCTCACTTGAAAACCCGCTGACTTCTTGTTTAAAAATATCACCCAAACTATTCGCTGTGTAAAGGGTCGTTTTACCACCATCCCCAATGAGTTTGACTCCTCCAACAGACATTCGTAACCGCTCTCCAAGATTTCTCTTCAAAAGAAGATCCTTCTTTAGTCTGCATCGATTTAAAGTATCTAAAACACTCGGTACGTGTGTAGGTAAGCTCCCGATGGGATCTCCACTGAAGACGACTTTTTCTTTAACACTCTGAGACGCCAGGCACAAATAATTCCCATCTAAATCCATGAAACAAGGCGAAGACTTCATTAAATGACTACAGAATTCCACAGTCTTGAAAAATCTGAGGTCCGTTCTGATCAAATGATGGCGCGTGGCCAAATATAAGACATTCCCGGCCGTTTTTAGAGAACATAAATAATCGCAAGGGCTCAAATCCAGATCCAATACTTTTTCATTTTCAGAACGTTGATCAGAAATTCGAAGTTTCTTATTTAAAATTGCGACACTATTGGTGTCGATAAACTCAAAATGAACAACTTTATCAATACAAGTTTTTTGTCTAGTTTCAATGTCGTAAAGTCTGAGTTTTAGGTCAGGTAGAATTACCCCCAAAGTAGTTTCATTAATTTTTGCTTCAAGAATGTCTCTTTTAAACTTTTTCGTTAGAGCAACTTGAGTAAGGTCGTCAATGCTTGTAAATTTGAGCAGAGTTAAGTCATTGGAGTGTTTAAGTAAGAGAAATGTGTTTCCATTGGTGTTGCATGACGACATTCCTGTGATTACCGTCGAGGCTTTCTCGCTTTGTAACTTTTGAGGTTTTAAAGGGTTTGACAGGTCCGTAGCATCTAGAAGTACGTAAGAGAATAAGTAATTAAACTCCGCAGTGGAACTTACATAAATTATTTTTGATGTCTGGTGTGACTAAATAATTATGACCACCAAATCTGAGGTGTTCAAGGCGCCCCATTGAAAAATACGGATTATAATCACAAGCGAATGGAGCCTCCTTTCTCTCCAAATTGCACACATTCAGCAGCCCCCTTGTTATTGTAGCGTGTGAGCCACTAAAAGTTTGATCTATTCTGCTTCTCACAGCACCAAAGTCTTTGTGAAGGAGCCCCAGTTCACTGTTATACTCCTCTAATTTGTCGTTAAATTCTTTAATTATGTCTGTTTGCGAGTATTTCATGGGCTTGGAAATTGGGTACGGAAGTTGGATGTTGGATTTGGTGTCCTCATTGTTGAAAAAATTCTAAAATTGTGAAAATAAATGGGAGCTAAACCAACGGAGGTTACTTACTGTGCTGAAGTTTAGATCTAAATAATGGGGGCACAAATCATCGTCCACTTTCATTTTTTGAATTTGCTCTAACCTAACTTTTTGAACGTGTGACAGCTGATGTTATGCAACCATCCTATCACTAAGCGCGTAATTCAAATTCGTAGTAAATAAAAAAAAATCCTAAATCGATCAATATAAATATGCAACCTTGTTCTTTACAAAATAAAATGGAAATGTAAATATTCACTCTCATTGTTAAGAGTAAACAAGTCGTTAGGTTACAATTGCATACTCACCTAGCAATTAGAATATTTATTATTTCCTGTTGATTAATCGGTTTTTAAGAATGTTTGTTTCATTTTCACCTTTTAAAACCAGTTGTATAGTTTAATTTCTTTCAGATGTTTGTTATCAGCGTGATCTTGTTCGTAGTTCTCATTCTTTACTACAAATGGAGATTTACATATTGGCGACGAAGAGGCGTCCCTTTTGTGGAGCCAACGATACCATTTGGTAACTTACAGAATCCATTATCACCAAACGATCCAATAGGAGTTGTTATAAAACACCTCTACGACGAACTAAAGAAGAGAAAATGTCGCTATGGTGGTGTGTATTTCTTCACTCGTCCCATCCACCTTCTGGTAAATTTACAATGCGTTCAAGACATCTTAGTCAAAGACTTTAAATATTTCACTGAGCGTGGACTGTACTACAACGAAAAAGACGATCCTATTGGCACCCACTTCTTTACTCTAGGTGGTACAAGATGGCGGAACATCAGAGTCCCATTGAGTCCATTTTTTTCTTCCGGAAGAATAAAAGAGATGTTTCCTCTCATAGTCACTTGTGGAGAAGCCTTGGAGGAGAAAATGGAAACCTTGTCCAAGAGTCACCAGCCGTTTGATACTCGTGAGATCTTCGCGTGTTTCAACACCGACGTTATCGGATCTTGTGGTTTTAATTTGAAATGTAACACTTTAAAAAATGAAAACTCTCCTTTCCGGCGTTTTGGTAAACAGTTCTCAATTTTCAATCGTTTGAGATTGTCACAGATCACCTTTGCCGCAAACTTTCCGGAAGAAGCAAGAATGTTGAAAATCAGAGCTGTTCCTAAAGAAACCTCCGACTTTTTTAGTGACGTTTTTGGAAAATGTATTAGAAACAAAGAAAACAGCAGTGACTACATGCAATTACTGTTACATTCCAAGTTGAAGCTTCAAGAAGTGATTGCGCAATGTTTCGCCTTGTTTATTCCCGCTGTTGAAAATCCTTCGACTGTACTGATGTGGGCGTTATACGAGCTTGTAGACAATCCAGCTATTCAAGAGAGACTCAGAAAAGAAGTTTATGAGACTTTAGAATGGCATCGTGGTAAAGTAACTTATGAAGGGCTTCAGGAGATGAAGTACATGGATCAAGTGCTCAATGGTTCTTATTGTCACTATTTACTTCCTTTTGATAAATTCTTGTTGTAGAAACCATGAGGAAATATCCTGTTATACCATTCATAACCAGGCAGTGCACAAAACGCTATAAAATTCCGGGTGACAATGTAACACTAGAAAAAGGAATGCGAGTCGTAGTATCTATCATGGGAATCCATTACGACGAGGAATATTATCCTGATCCGTACAAGTTTGATCCTGACCGCTTCAATGAAGAGAATTGTAGGCTTAGACCGAAATATGCTCACATTCCTTTCGGCGAGGGCCCCAGAAATTGTTTCGGTAAATTTTTCAAACTTTCCTATGCATTAATCTATGTTTTATTGACAGGTATGCGATTTGGGCTAGTGGCCATGAAAGTCAGTCTTATTTTTCTGTTAAAAAAATACAAGTTTACGCTGAACGAGAAGTGTAAAAAACCGTTGAAGTTTGCAACAGAGTCTGTGTCTTTGTTTGCTGATGGTGGCGTGTGGATGGATGTTGAAAAAGTGTAAATAAATAATAAAATTGTCTGCAGAGTCACAAAAACTTGTTTGTTTAATAAAAAAAAAGACAATTAGGGATTAAAAACCAAAATTTCGTAATAATCAGCATCGACTATGATGAGCTCTCTATTATTGTCTAAACCCACAAAACTACCAACAAGAGTTCGCTCCGTTGGCACTTTTCCGACATATACATCTCCTTGGTAATAAATCCGGGCAATGTAAAGAACTGTTGTTATTTCTAAAACCATATAACTAATTTTAAAATAAGTAATTCAAGAACAGAATTCACCTTGAAATCCCCGATCACTGGCCGTCTCCCTTCAAGATCAGTTAGAAACGTTGAAGTCGTAGTACCAAGCCATGTAAATTCGTTTAATTCTCCACATAAAATCTAAATTTAACAGCTCAAAGAATACGAAATTGAAATTGTTCAAATACCTTAATTTCTTGGGTGACATGTGCAGCTCCGTCGTACTCCACGTAAACATCCGTAAGAGAATCTGAAGATACTTCGCCCACGATTATACCTCTTTCAGCAACATAAGCTTGGACGATGTAAATGTCACTTCCATTAGTTTTTTTTCCAGCGCGGATAGCATTCGCCGGAATTTCGCGATCGAAATTGCACCAAGCTAAATTTTACTTTGTATTTACGTACTTTAAAATAAGACAAACTGTACTTACACTTAAGTGCAGACGAGGATGTAGCTGCACTTAGAAACAATAAAAATAAAGTATAGAAGAACATTTTTGATTTCAGTTTAAGCGGTACTCTACCATATCGATGATGAGCTAAAATCTTGACACGATAAAACGAGTTGTGGTTAAAACAAAGGTCAAATATTTTTATCTGTTTAATTTAAATTGATTTTCTACATTGATTAAATCTGTTGGAGTGTGGAGTGTGTGTGAAGTGTTTTAAGGGATTTTTCTTGAACGTTTAATTGTGAAATATTTGCAGCAGCAAGTGTTACCAAAGATGCAGATCAGAAATAATCTAAATCTAATCAAAAACAGTGCAATTACTTAAAAATATGCAATAATTAATTTTTCATATTTGTCTCAATTAGGAATTATTTCTAGTATTACAAATGGTGGAGGTGCCGGGTTGAACCTAATTAGTTTTGCATTTTTATAAGTACCGAAACCATAGAGGACACGGTTTTAGCAAACTACAAAAACATTATAAATCTTGCTAAAAGCATTTTGTCTGCCTTACTTTGATTCCCAAATCGTAATTAGCAGCAACATCTTCTGTTATTCTCATACGAACTGGTCGCATTAAATTCGCAAGAATGATTACATACGTTTGTTTATTTTCTTTGTTCCATTTGTACCATTTCAATAAATAAAAAGTGTGGAACATTTCTTTTGTCTACGATAAAGTTTTTTAAACGAGGCGGCTATTTTACACTAATAAACTTACAACATCTTCAAATCGTTGTCCGTAAAGCATTATGAGAGCTTCAGCAGACACACTGGTCAAACACAGAGGAACAAGTCTCAAAAATATGATATATAATCCTTTAAATTTTAAGATGAAAAAAATCAAACAGATTGTGAAGAACAAGCCAAGAAATAAGTAAGATATCATAAATATCCAAATTTTTTTGACGGTTTGATTTAAGATTCTGAAAATATTGTTTTTAAAAAAGTTTATAATATTCGAGATACTTAAGGAGTTGATTGTGTCGTATCACCACAATCTTAAGTGTTGTTTTAATTTCTTCCTGAAGCTCCCTACAGTACACGTCATCAGCACTATCAAAATCTATACCTTCCAGAAGACTCATCATAATTTGATACTGATTTTTCAAATGAGACAAGTAGTATATCACCCTATACAAAGTGCCGAAACTGACACAAATTGCAAAAGCACAACAAACGCCAAAAATAATCGCTACGATGTTTTTCCATTGAGGATTAATAAAATCTTTCAACAGAACGTACGCGATGTACACTTCTTCATCAGCTTTCGTTGGAAAGAAGAAAATGAAGCCACTAATAATCGCCCAGAAACAATTAAAAATCAAAGAATACTTCAGAAGCGTCGATTCTTTCCGTAGCTCTTGTGTTAGTTTACTCGTCTTACCTCTCGGCATCCATACTTTCAATTCTATGAGACGTTGCAATAGATAATCATCCAATTTTAGAATATTTGCAAAGCTTAAAATTGCCTGAAAACTACCTGTAACTTCTTGGAAACGTGCACGGAGACGTACAAAAACAAGTAGAAAGGTACTCGGACCATAACGTAAGAAGTAATGTCGGTCAAAATTCTTCATGAATAAGTACATTTGTAGCATGACGACTAACAGATTAGTTTGGAGATTCCCAATCACCAAGAAGTGGAGAATCTTATTTTTGTAAATGTCGAAAGAAAAGTAACGAATATATTCTAATGTGTCTTCTGCAAGGACAACTCAGTGTGTGTTAAACGACGTGAGATTTACCTTTAGGATAGTCAGTTATTTCTATTCCAAAATTTTTAGTTTTTTTAGATGCGTTGGCTCTGTTAAAGTTGGTCATAAGAAAATAAAAAAGAAGGTTTAAAGTCTCTTACGACATTGCAGCACGTCGACTTCTTTGCGCTTCTAAACTTAATCTGTTCGAAGGATAAACTGTCGGTTATTTAATGGGTTTTCTCAGGTTAATCGATCTCTTCCATCGACTTTTAACGATCAAACCAAGCAAATGAATATCAATCAATTATTCAATAATTTACTGCTATTAGTGTAAATTATGCCAATTAGATTACAAGAAGTTTTTAGTTTTATTAAATGGACAAAGTCGTGGATAAACGAAATGTTTCAAGTTTTAAATTTAATTGTTCCTTAAATCTTCTTGTAAAAGTTTTTTGAAGAATTGCAAATTTTTCAATAACTACATTTCATATTCGAATGACTTCCAAACCCAAATTCAAATGAGAATAAATAAAGGAGTATTTTAATTTTATTTTAATTACAGCTGAATTATAATAACAAAAAGCTTCGTCAAATACCCTAAATCGTCGTTCTATCAATCGAAAAAATCTAACGGCACTGAACGATGATTGGCAGGTCTTTTACTAATTTTCCAAAGTTTCTACAAGTTTCTAGCTCCAAGTTTCGTACCTCATGGAAAATTTTTGTGCTGTTGTTTTTAGTTCAGCACTTAGTTGACACATCACTAAAACAAACATCTACAAGAAATGTCACTACTAGAAAAGTTCCAATTTTTACCCTCAGAGTTGGACTCAAGCTGCCACTACCAACAACAACGTATGAAGTATTCTTAATGACAACATCTAAATTGATCAGACTATTTAACACCGTTAAAAAGAAATGTAGTCAAAATGACCCAGCTATAAAAATTGTTTAAAGTGTTGGAGTGTGTGTGGAGTGTTTTAAGGTATTTTTTTTAAATATTTTAACTGTACAAGATTTGCAGCAAGAAGTGTTAACAAAGATGCAGATCTGAAATAATCTAAAACAGTGCAATTACTTGAAAGTATGCAATAGTTAATTTTGCATATTTGTTACAACAATTGATTATTTTTAGTATTACATAGTATATTTAAAAATGGTGGAGGTGCCGGGTAAAACCTTTTTAGTTTTGCATTTGATTAAGTACCGAAACCGTAGAGTAAACGGTTTTAGCAAACTACAAAAATATTATAATTCTTGCTAAAAGCATTTATCTGCCTTACTTTGATTGCCAAATCGTAATTAACAGCAACATCTTCTGTTATTCTCATACGAACAGGTCGTATTAAATTCGCAAGAATGATTAGATACGTTTGTTTATTTGCTGTGTTCCATTTGTACCATTTCAATAAATAAAAAGTGTGAAACATTTCATATGTCTACAATAAAGTTTCTTATACTAATACTTTTAAACTACTTTGCACTAATAAACTTACAATATCTTCAAATCGTTGTCCATAAAGCATCATGATAGCTTCTGTTGACACACTGGTCAAGCCCAGGGGAACAAGTCTCAAAGATATAATATATAATCCTTTGAATTTTAAGGTGAAAAAAATCAAACAGATTGAGAAGAACAAGCCAAAAAGTATGTAAGATGCCATAACAATCCAAAATTTTTTGATAAGGTGATTTGAGGTTCTGAAAAAAATATTTTTACGAGAGTTTATAATATTAGAGATACTTAAGGATTTGGTTGTGTCGTAACACCACAATTTTAAGAGCTATTTTAATTTTCTCCTGAAGCTCCTTGCAGTACACGTCATCAGATGTATCAAAATCTATACCTTCCAGAAGACTCATCATAATTTGATACTGAATTTTTATGTGAAACACAACGTAGATCGTCCGATACAAAGTGCCGAGGCTGACACAAATTACAAAAGCACAACAAACGCCAAAAATAATCGCCACGATGTTTTTCCATTGAGGATTTATAAAATCTTTCAACAGAACGTACACGATGTACACGTCTTCATCAGATTTCGTCGGAAGAAAGAAAATAAAACCACTAATAACCCCGCAGAAATAATTAAAAAAAAAAGAATACTTCAGAAGCGTCGATTCTTCCAGTATCTCTTGTGTTAGTTTACCGATCTTACCTCTCGGCATCCATATTTTTAATTCTATGAGACTTTGCAATAGATAATCATCGAATTTCAGAACATATGCGAAGCTAAAAATCGCCTGAAAACTACATGTAACTTCTTGGAAACGTGCACGGAGACGTACGAAAACGAGCAGAAAGGTAATGGGACCATATTGTAAAAAGTAATGTCCGTCAAAATTCTTCATGAATAAGTACACTTGTAGTATGACGACTAACAGATTAGTTTGGAGATTCCAAATCACCAAGAAATGGAGAATCTTATTTTTGTAAATGTCGAAAGAAAAGTAACGAAGATATTCTAATGTGTCTTCTGCAAGGACAACTCAGTGTGTGTTAAACGACGTGAGATTTACCTTTAGGATAGTCAGTTATTTCTATTCCAAAATTTTTAGTTTTTTTGGATGCGTTGGCTCTGTAAAAGTTGGTCATAAGAAAATAAAAAAAAAGGTTTAATGTCTCTTACGTCATTGCAGCACGTCGACTTTTTTGCGCTTCTAAACTTAATCTGTTCGAAGGGTAAACTGTCGGTTATTTAATGGCTTTTCTCAGGTTAATCGGTCTATTTCAACGACGCATAACGATCAAACTAAGCAAATGAATATCAATCATTTATTCAATAATTTACTGCTATTAGTGTAAATTATGCTAGGTAGATTACACGAAGGTTTTCAGTTTTATTAAATGGACAATGTCGTGGATAAACGTAATGTTTCAAGTTTTAAATTTAATTGTTCCTTAAATCTTCTTGTAAAAGTTTTTGAAGAATTGCACATTTTTCAATAACTCTATTTCATATTCGAGTGACTTTCAAACCCAAATTCAAATGAGAATAAATAAAGGAGTATTTTTATTTTATTTTAATTTCAGCTGAAGTATAATAACAAAAAGCTTCGTCAAATACTCTAAATCGTCGTTCTATCAATCGAAAAAAATCTAACGGCACTGAACGATGATTGGCAGGTTTTTTACTAATTTTCCAAAGTTTCTACAAGTTTCTAGCTCCAAGTTTCGTACCTCATGGAAAATTTTTGTGCTGTTGTTTCTAGTTCAGCACTTAGTTGACACATCACTAAAACAAACATCTACAAGAAATGTCACTACTAGAAAAGTTCCAATTTTTACCCTCAGAGTTGGACTCAAGCTGCCACTACCAACAGCAACATATAAAAATAGAGTCGAAACCAATAAAGTATTCTTAATAACAACATTTAAATTGATTAGTCCGTTTAACACCGTTAAAAAGAAATGTAGTCAAAACGACCCAGCTATAAAAATTATTTAAAGTGTTGGAGTGTGTGGAGTGTTTTAAGGTATTTTTCTTAAATATTTTAACTGTGAAAGATTTGCAGCAAGAAGTGTTAACAAAGATGCAGATCTGAAATAATCTAAATCTAATCTAAAACGGTGCAATACTTGAAAGTATGCAACAGTTAATTTTGCATAATTACTACAATTAAGAATCATTTTTGGTATGACATATCATATTTAAAAATGGTGGAGGTGCCGGGTAGAACCTTTTGATTATTTTTGCATTTGTATAAGTACAGAAACCGTAGAGCAAACGGTTTTAGTAAACTACAAAAACATAATAAATCTTGCTGAAAGCATTTTATCTGCCTTACTTTGAGTCCCAATTCGAAATTAAGAGCAACATCTTCTGTTATTCTCATACGAACTGGTCGGATTAAATTTGCAAGAATGATTACATACGTTTGTTTATTTTCTTTGTTCCATTTGTACCATTTCAATAAATAAAAAGTGTGGAATATTTCATTTGTCTACAATAAGTTTCTTACACTTGGCGGCTACTTTACACTGATAAACTTACAACATCTTCAAATCGTTGTGCACAAATCATTATTAGAGTTTCCCCAAACACACTGATCAAGCACAGGGGAACAAGTCTCAAAGATATAATAATTAATCCTTTAAATTTTAAGATAAAAAAATCAAACATATTGTGAAGAACAAGCCAAGAAGTAAGTAAAATGTCATAAAACTCCAAAATGTTTTGATGGTTTGATTTGAGATTCTGAAAAAAATATTTTTATGAGAGTTTATAATATTTGAGAAACTTAAGGAGTTGGTTGTGTCGTATCACAAAAATCTTAAGTCTTGTTTAAAATGTTTGTTGTATCAAAATCCATAACTTCTAAAAGACTCAACATAATTTGAAACTGAGTTTTAAAGTGAGACATGTGGTATATCATGCGATACAAAGTGCCGAGACTGACACAAACTGCAAAAGTACAACAAGCTCCAAAAATAATCCACGTCAGGTTTTTCCATTGAGGATTAATAAAATCTTTCAACAGAACGTACACTATGTACACTTCTTCATCAGCTTCCGTCGGAATGAAAAAAATGAAGCCACTTATAACCCCGCAGAAACAATTCAAAAACATTAAAATCGTCAGAAGCGTCGATTCTTCCTGTATCTCTTGTGCCAGTTTACCGGTCTTATTTGTCGGCATCCATACTTTTAATTCCATGAGACGTTGCAATAGATAATCATCAAATTTCAGAATATTAGCGCAGCTTACAATTACCTGAAAGCCACATGACAGCGTCAAAATTCTTCATGAATAAGTTCACTTGTAGCATGACGATTAACAGACAAATTTGGAGATTCTTTATCACCAAGAAGTGGAGAATCTTATTTTGGTAAATGTCAAAAGAAAAGTAACGCAGATATTTTAATGTGTCTTCTGCAATTACATTTCAGTGCGTGTTAAACAACGTGAGATTTACCTTTAGGATAATCAGTTATTTCTATTCCAAATTTTTTAGCGTTGGCTCTATTAAAGTAAGTGATGAAAAAATAAAATGTTTCAAGTTTCTTACGTCATTGTAGCACGTCGACTTCTTTGCGCTTCTAAACTTAATCTGTTCATAGGGTAAACGGTCGGTTATTTAATGCGTTTTCTTAGGTTAATCGGACTCTTTGATCGATTTATAACGATCAAACTAGGCAAATAAATATCATTCAATTATTCAATAATTGTTGTTATTAGTATAAATTAAATTAAGTGGATTACAAAAAGTTTTCAGTTATATTAAATGGACATCATCGTGGATAAATGTAATATTTCAAGTTTTAAATTTAATCGTTGCTTTAATCTTCTGGTAAAGGTTTTTTGAAGAATTTTTCCCAATAACTCCACTATTTAAGTGACTTCCAAAACCAAATTCAAATGAGAATAAATAAAAGAGTTATCTTTTATTTTGATTTCAGCTAAATTATATTTAATAACCAAAAACTTTGTCAAATACTCCAACATGCTAAAAATCGGCGTTCAATTAATCGAAAAAAATCTAGCTACACTCAACGATGGTTGCCAGACTTTTACTAATCGTTCAAAGTTTCAACATGTTTCTAGTTTCACTTTTCGTACCTCATGAACAATGTTTTGTGCCGTTGCTTTTACTTCATCACTTAGTTGACATATTACTAAAACAAACATCTACAAACAGTGTCACTACTGGAAAATCTTTAATTTTTACCGAAAGAGTTGGAGTCAAGTTGCCACTACCAAGAACAACGTATAAAAATTGAATGGAAACCAATAAAACATGCTTATTAACAACATTTAAAATCATCAGACTATTGAACATCGTAAAGAGAAATGTGATCAAAACGACTAGATTATTTAAAGTGTTGGAGTGTAGGGTGTGGAATTTTTTAAAGTATTTTTCTTGAACGTTTAACTGTGAAATATTGGCAACAGGAATTGTTAACAAAGATGCAGATCTAAAAAAATTTAAAACAGTGCAATTACTTGAAAGTATGCAATAGTTAATTTTGCATATTTGTTACAACAATTGATTATTTTTAGTATTACATAGTATATTTAAAAATGGTGGAGGTGCCGGGTAAAACCTTTTTAGTTTTGCATTTGAATAAGTACCGAAACCGTAGAGTAAACGGTTTTAGCAAACTACAAAAATATTATAATTCTTGCTAAAAGCATTTATCTGCCTTACTTTGATTGCCAAATCGTAATTAATAGCAACATCTTCTGTTATTGTCATACGAACTGATCGCATTAAATTCGCAAGAATGATTAGATACGTTTGTTTATTTGCTGTGTTCCATTTGTACCATTTCAATAAATAAAAAGTGTGAAACATTTCATATGTCTACAATAAAGTTTCTTATACTAATACTTTTAAACTACTTTGCACTAATAAACTTACAATATCTTCAAATCGTTGTCCATAAAGCATTATGGATATTATTAAGCTTCTGTTGAAGCCTCAAAGATATAATATATAATCCTTTAAATTTTAAGGTGAAAAAAATCAAACAGATTGTGAAAAACAAGCCAAGAAGTAAATAAGATGCTATAACAATCCAAAATTTTTTGAGAATGTGATTTAAGGTTCTGAAAAAAATCTTTTTACGAGAGTTTATAATATTCGTGATACTTAAGCATTTGGTTGTGTCGTATCACCACAAGAGCTATCTTAATTTTCTCCTGAAGCTCCTTGCAGTATACGTCATCAGATGTATCAAAATCTATACCTTCCAGAAGACTCATCATAACTTGATACTGAGTTTTTATGTGAAACACAACGTAGATCGTCTAATTCAAAGTGCCGAGACTGACACAAATTGCCAAAGCACAACAAACGCCAAAAATTATCGTCACGATGTTTTTCCATTGAGGATTAATAAAATCTTTCAACAGAACGTACATGATGTACACTTCTTCATCAGCTTTTGTTAGAAGATAGACAATAAAACCACTAATAATCGCCCAGAAACAATTAAAAATCAAAGAATACTTCATAAACGTCGATTCTCTCCGTAGCTCTTGTGATAGTTTACCCGTCTTACCTCTCGGCATCCATATTTTTAATTCTATGAGACTTTGCAATAGATAATCATCGAATTTCAGAACATATGCGAAGCTAAAAATCGCCTGAAAACTACATGTAACTTCTTAGAAACGTGCACAGAGACGTACGAAAACAACTAGAAAGGTACTCGGACCATAACGTAAGAAGTAATATCGGTCAAAGTTCTTCATGAATATTATGAATATTATTTTTGTAAATGTCGAAAGAAAAGTTACGAAGATATTCTAATGTGTCTTCTGCAAGGACAACTCAGTGTGTGTTAAACGACGTGAGATTTACCTTTAGGATGGTCAGTTATTTTTATTCCAAAATATTTAGTTTTTTTGGATGCGTTGGCTCTGTTAAAGTTGGTCATAAAAAATAATAAAGAAGGTTTATAGTTTCTTACGTCATTGTAGCACGTCGACTTCTTTGCGCTTCAAAACTTAATCTGTTCGAAGGATAAACTGTCGGTTATTTTGATGGCTTTTTTCAGGTTAATCGGTCTCTTTTATCGATTCATAACGATCAAACTAGGCAAATGAATATCAATCAATTATTCAATAATTTACTACTATTAGTGTAAATCATTTTAAGTGAATTATAAGAAGTTTTCAGTTTTATTAAATAGACAAGGTCGTGGATAAACGTCCGTTTCCAGTTTTAAGTTTAATCGTTTCTTTAATCTTCTCGTAATAGTTATTTACAGAGCGTGCGGTAACTTACATTTTACAGCGCGAAATCAGTTTGAAGCACGACGGCGTAGCCGGAGTGCTTTAATGATTAAGCGCTGTAAAGTGGTTAACGCATAAGAGTTGTATTAAACTTTTTGGCCGAAAAATTTTAATTTAAATAATTGGGTTTTTCAAAATTCATGAGGACTGTCACATCTGACATTTATAAATTTTATCATCTGTCAATTCTGTCAATTTTGTAGTTGGTGCACAAAAAGTACACAAGATGGCGCTGTATAAAAAAAGTTTTAACATGACTTTAAAAATAGAAATATTGTCTTAATTGAGATAATAATTTAGGTAGATTCCACTTTGGTGATCAATCTTCATTATGGTGAAGTGATTTTAATTTATAAACGCATCTGAAGAGCAGACGATTTGGGCAATTTTTACCGCACGGCGTGTGTAAACGTCCAGGGCGCTTGTAAATATAATGTTTCCAAAGATGTCAATTGAATGGTAATTTGACGTTTACAATTCATGAGGCCAAAAAGGTTATTTAAAAAATTGTACATTTTTAAATAACTCCATTTCATATAAGTGACTTCCAAAAACAAATTCAAACAAAAATAAATACAAGAGTGTTTATTTTATTTTGATTTTAGCTGAAGTATAATAATTAAAAACTTTGTCAAATTGTCGTTTTGTCAATCGAAAAAAATCTAGCTGCACTGAACGATGGTTGCAGGTCTTTTACTACTTCTCCAAAGTTTTAACCAGTTTCTAGCTTGACTTTTCGCACCTCATGAACAATGTTTTGTGCCGTTGCTTTCACTTCATTACTTAGTTGGCATACCACAACAACAAGCATTTACAAGAAGAGTCACTACAGGAAAATTTTCAATTTTTACCCAAAGAGTCAAGCTCCAACTACCAAAAGCGACGTATAAAAATTGAGTGGTAACCAATGAAGCGTTCTTAATAACAACATCTAAAATGATCAGAAGGTTCAACACCGTAAAGAGAAATGTGGTCAAAACGAACCAGCTATAAATGAGATTATTTAACGTGTTGAAATGTCGATTGTGCATAGAGTGTTTCAAGATATTTTTCTTGAACGTTTAACTGTGACATATTTGCAACAGCAAGTGTTAACAAAGATGCAGATCAGAAATAATCTAAATCTAATTTAAAACAGTGCAATTTCTTGAAAATATGCGATAGTTAATTTTACATATTTGTTACAATAAATAATTAATTATTTTATAGTACATATTACATAGCATATTTAAAAATGGTGGAGGTGCCGGTTATTAATTTTGCATTTGTAAAAGTACCGAAACCATAGAGTAAACGGTTTGAGCAATCTATAAAAACATCATAAATTTAGTTGAAACTATTTTATCTGCCTTACTTTGATTCCCAATGCGAGATTAAGAGCAACATTTTCTGTTACTCTCATACGAACAGGTCGCATTAAATTCGCTAGAATGATTACATATGTTTGTTTATTTTCTTTGTTCCATTTGTACCATTTCAATAAGTAAAAAGTGTGGAACATTTCACCTGTCTGCGATAAAGTTTCTTAAACGTGGCGGTTGCTTTACACACAAACACTTACAACATCTTCAAATCGTTGTCCGTAAAGTATTATGAGAGCTTCTGCAGACACACTGGTCAAACACAGAGGAACAAGTCTTAAAGATATAATATATAATCCTTTAAATTTTAAGATGAAAAAAATCAAACAGATTGTGAAGAACAAGCCAAGAAGCATGTAAGATGCCATAAAACTCCAAAATTTTTTGAGAGTTTGATTTAAGATTCTGAAAATGTCGTTTTTAAGAGAGTTCATAATTTGTTAGATACTTAAGGAGCTGGTTGTGTCGTGTCACCACAATCATAAGTGTTGTTTTAATTTCCTCCTGAAGCTCTCTGCAGTACACGTCATCAGCAGTATCAAAATCTATACCTTCCAAAAGACTCATCATAATTTGATACTGATGTTTCAAGTGAGACATGTAGTATATCACCTCATACAAAGTGCCGAGGCTGACACAAATTGCAAACGCACAACAAACGCCAAAAATAATCGCCACCATGTTTTTCCATTGAGGATTAATAAAATCTTTCAACAGAACGTACGCGATGTACACTTCTTCATCAGCTTCCGACGGAATGAAGAAAATGAAGCCACTAATAATCGAGCAGAAACAATTAATAAAGAGAGAATACTTCAGAAGTGTCGATTCTTCCCGTATCTTTTGTGTTAGTTTACCGGTCTTACTTCTCGGCATCCATATTTTTAATTCTATGAGACATTGCAATAGATAATCACCCAATTTCAAAATATTTGCGAAGCTTAAAATCGCCTGAAAACTACATGTAACTTCTCGGAAACGTGCACGGAGACGTACGAAAACGAGTAGAAAGGTACTGGGACCATAACGTAATAAGTAATGTCCGTCAAAATTCTTCATAAATAAGTACACTTGTGGCAAAACGACTAACAGATTAATTTGAAGATTCCCAATCACCAAGAAGTGGAGAAACTTATTTTTGTAAATGTCGAAAGAAAAGTAACGAAGATATTCTAATGTGTCTTCTGCAAGGACAACTCAGTGTGTGTTAAACGACGTGAGATTTACCTTTAGGATAGTCAGTTATTTCTATTCCAAAATTTTTAGTTTTTTTGGATGCGTTGGCTCTGTTAAAGTTGGTCATAAGAAAATAAAAAAGAAGGTTTAAAGTCTCTTACGTCATTGCAGCACGTCGACTTCTTTGCGCTTCTAAACTTATTCTGTTCGAAGGATAAACGGTCAGTTATTTAATGGCTTTTCTCAGGTTAATCGGTCTTTTTCATCGACTCATAACGATCAAACTAAGCAAATGAATATCAATCAATTATTCAATAATTTACTACTATTAGTGTAAATCATTTTAAGTGAATTATAAGAAGTTTTCAGCTTTATTAAATAGACAAGGTCGTGGAAAAACGTGTTTCCAGTTTTAAGTTTAATCGTTTCTTTAATCTTCTCGTAAAGGTTAAAGGAAAAATTGTACATTTTAAATAACTCCATATCTTATTCAAGTGACTTCCAAAAATAAATTCAAACGAAAATAAATAAAAGAGTGTTTTCTCCAAAGTTTCAACCAGTTTCTAGCTTGACTTTTCGCACCTCATGAACAATGTTTTGTGCCGTTGCTTTCACTTCATTACTTAGTTTGCATACCACTACAACAAGCATTTACAAGAAGAGTCACTACAGGAAAATTTTCAATTTTTACTCAAAGGGTTGGAGTCAAGCTCCCACTACCAAGAGCGACATATAAAAATTGAGTGGAAACCAATGAAGCGCTTTGTTAGGTTAATTAGGATTTTTTTTCTAATTTTTGACACTAATACCATTGGGGTACATTTTTTAATTTTCAAATTTACAAAGGGTAAACTAAAGAAAAGCGAGATTACAACCCTCTGACAACTGGTGGAGGCATACTTGATATAGGAGATTTATCAGTAAATTTTGCTATATTTTTTGGAATTAAAGCCATTAGGGTACATTTTCGATTTTTTAAATTTTCAGAGAGTGAATCAAAATGGGGCGAGATTACAACCCTCTGACGGTTAGTGGAGACATACTCAAAATGGGAGATTTATCAGTGAATTTTTCTCTACTTTTGGGGATACTGCCACCGGGGTAGATGCTACATTTTTACGGTAACGGTGAAAAAGGGCGACACTACAACCCCCTTTGACTATCCTCTTTTTGTGTATTTTACTCCAAAGGATTCATTGTCTTTATGGGAGGTTGCTAACTTCAACGACATGATCAAAAGAGTTCGGACAAAATATTCAGCCTAATTCGGTCCTGGGCACATCATAGCGCGATCGAACCCCCACCTTATTAATACTTTATTATAATAGGGAGATCTAGGCGGAGCAAGACAATAGTGGGAAAGAGTTGAGGGTGATCTAAGCGATAACCGAATATTTTGTCCGAACTCTAATGATCAAATTAGGGAAAATCATTTATTCAATTATTGTTATTAGTGTAAATTAAGTTAAACGAATTACAAGAAGTTTTCAGTTCTTGAACATGGTCGTGAATGAACGTAATATTTTAAGTTTTTATCGAAACATGAACATTAAGTTGTACCTAATACGTTTCTATGGTTACATGTAAAGTCCATCATATTAGTGATGATACAAATAATTCATAATAACATAGTTACTGTTTCATAATAGCATAGCTGCCCTTAATGCATAATATTCAATGTATTTTCGGAAATGAAAGCTTTCCATTTATTTATATTAACTTTAACATAAAATCTCTTGGGAAATGCTTTCCTCGCTGTTTCATCGCGTTCAAAACTTAAGTCAAAAATTGGAAATTTGCAGAACTGTTGGGCATTGCCACCTTCGTACATGTTTCGATAAAGCTTTGTATTTACTACGAATATTAAGTAATTCATAAAAAACTAGCAAGTAACTTAGCAAATAACGTCCTCGTTCATCAAGAATTATTTAATATCCTTCTTAAATAAACAGCTATAAATTGGTGTTTTGATTACATTTTAATGTAAGATCTTTGACTTACATTAATTTCGAAGTTTATTTTGAATTTGGCGCCTATAAAAATTCCCCACAAGAAAAATAAATTTTAATTATAAACCATTTTTAAACCAAAAAAAAATAAAATTCAGTTATAAACAGGATTATTGTAAAATTGTAATTAGTTATAAATAATATTATAAAATGTACCGCTAATTAAAAAAAAGGTTATATGCAATCAGCAATACATAACTAAAAGGTTGGTGGTAGAATTCTGACGTTTAATTACGATTACTACTCTAACCTCAATTGGCATGTTCATGCCGTCAAATTTTGAAGTGTTTTTTCTTATAGAATTATTTTACTTCATTGTGGAACAATGCATGCAACGCCAAAGAAAAATACCGGGGGAAGAGAACCTGAAGCAATTAGAGAGCGGCCTAACAATCTTAAATATGAGTTCACAAGTCTTCAAGACTTAAATAAGGCTCCATTAGGTTCTTCTCTTTGGATAAGAGCTGAAGTGCACACTGTTGGAATTAGAAGGAAGGAATGTTTTCTAGTCTTGAGACAAGGGGAGTTTACAAGTTTAGTAAATATGCCACAGAGCGAGTTTTCAAGCATGTAACTATAACAAATTATTGTGCAATATTTTTTACATTTATTGTAGTATTTTTCAAGGTAGTGTCGTTGAGGTAAAAGCTAAAGTTACTGAAGTTGGGACTACCATTGCTGGGTTTCCCCAACAGAATGTGGAGTTGGTAGCATTAGAAATTTACGTTGTTTCTTCATCCAACCCACAAATGTCTTTGCTGATGGAGAATGTGGACATGTCTAAAGAGAAAGATGTAAGTCTTTCTCTGTTATACTGAATAATAAGGCAGTAAATTTATGTAGAAAAAATCCTCTAATTAAATATTACATAATTAATCTCTGTGCAAGGGAAAAATTGGCTCGAATTGAGGACCACTTTTTGCCCTCATTGAATTTTATTATGAAACAAATATTATAAGATTTACGAGAATTTTTTTATTATACAGTGACGGCCAAAAGTAACTGGTACAAACTTTGAACGCTATTTTCTCAAAAATTTAGCTGTGTAAACAGTAATGATTATTATGGTGGTTTTTAGTTTTTTGGAAGCTAAAATTCCGACTTAATTTTAGTAGCTCTAATGAGGTTTTATTAGTAGATCAATAGATTAATTTTTTACCCGTTCTACAAAGACAATAATACGTCACCGGCCGTCAGAACAAAGAATGGGAAAAGTGGTTTCAATGTGATCAGTGCTTTCGCTATATTCAAGTCAAATTTGATTGGCTAAAAATGTTGGTGTTCGTGTAATGAATGCTTGTTTTAATTCAATTTCAAAGTTTATTAATTTTATTTTTTTTTGTATATTTTTCACCAGATGCAGAAAAAAGTGCCTTCACCAGTCTTACCCAAGACCTCAAAAGTGAGTTTTAGAACATTTTATACAGATTTTTTACTTCCTGATGCTTTAAAATATTTTTCGCCGCACCATTTCCACTTTTTTTCTTTCTATTAGTTCTAGTTTTTTTCTTTTAGTTTCGCAAGTACGTTAAACGGACTGAAACCGTCGATTCTGGTAAAGAATATGAAAAACTCCTGTCTGCTTTTTATGCCTTAACTTTGAGTATCAACGATGATGTTCAAAACTTCGAAATGACTTCAAATAATAAAGACTGTGGCGATTTTGACGACCTAGAATTTCTAATCACATTAAAAAATGGAAGGAATAAGAGATTTATGTTTCAAATAAAACACAAAGATAACGTGAAAGTCTTGAAAAAAGAAGATTTTGAAATGAATAAAAATTATCTTCTTAAGAAATATTTTAAATCGATTCCTGGCCTTCAAGACGATGATGCGACTTATATTCTTTTTACGAACAACAAAGTTAATTTGGAAAATAATTCAGTTATATCAGACGGAATTGCCTTTGAACATTGTTCTGACTTGGAATACAAAGATATTTTACTAGGCACTGAAAGAAGCGTGGACAATATTTATCAGTTCAAGTCGGCAGAAAAGAAAATTTACCTCTTCGCACAACAAGACAACGTGCGCACTGTTGAATTCAAGTTAAAAAAAATGTTGGCCAATCTCCTCCAATGCGACATTTATGGTACTTTAACATACTACATGAACAAATGGTGGTCTCAGAACTACGTGTTGACCAAACACGATTTCATTGCGAAATTAACCGAACTAGCGTTCTCCCCTTTTATTAAGTCTCTTTCAAACGAGAAAATCAACCCGAAAACGGAATATCTTAAAGAAGAGATCATGAAGTTTGAAATGACACTAGTAGAAAACGGGGACATAGTCAACTCCATCTGGGACATCGAAGAAACGAGCGATTTCGGAGACTGTGCAAAGAATTTCGCTCTGACCAAAACCGACACTTCGAAACTGTTATGGTTTTTGGATAAAGTTCCACTCGTTGTAAAAGTGGAAAACACCCATGAATCAACAGTGCGCGCGGTTCTAAAACTGCTGAAGAAGGATCTTCGACAGAAAAAAATTATCTTGATTGGAAAAATGACGAGAGAGGACTTCGACGATTGGGATATTTTTGAAAACGTGTCGGATTTGATGGCCAAAGGTATCCACCACCCCATCACGAACACTTTTAAAGTGTCACTCCAAGGCAGAGGAGCGGTTCTTTTGAAACAACTCCTTGGTGTCGATGAAGAGATTTCAACGCACATCAAGACGCAACAACTGTTTGAAATGTCTCAAAAAGATTATCTAATTGGTGAACCGGGGGAACAACTACCAAAATTCCATGTTCCCAGAAGCGTTGAACAATCTGCGCACGTCATTGAAGAAAAGAACATTTTTCACCATTTCAAGGATAAGTTAAACGTGTTTTGCGCACCGCCTGGCATGGGAAAATCAACACTTTTGCGGTCTTTAAATAACAGTTGTCCTTCAGAGTCTTGGACTATCTTTGTGAGATTGATTAATTGTAACTGCTTTTTTACCACAGATCGACACTTTGATCCTGAGACACTTCTGAAGCTCGAGGGAGGAAAAGAAAACGACGCTTTAACCACTAAAGTTAAAGAAATGTTGATAAAACACAAACTGGTTGAGATTTTTTTAGACGGATTAGACGAAGTAGACAGTAAACACGTCCCTCTGGTAATAAAATTTGTGCAGCACCTGACGGAAAATGGCTTCAAGATTTGGTTGACATCTCGCGAAAACCTCCAAGAAAAGCTACGCGAAACCCTCGATGTCCTCCCGATTGAAATTAAAGAATTGACGAAAGAAGAACAAACGCGGTACATCCACGACAAGCTCGCAGCTAAATTCAACGAAGAAGAAATAGAAAACGTCGTCACTGCAGTTTTTGCGAGTGTTGATATTGCCAACAGTCAAAAACTCCTCGGAATTCCTCTTCAATTGTACATTTTGACTGAAATCCTCCTCCACAACGACGGCGTTGAAGAGAAAAACATGTTCGTATTGACACGCATGTACAAATTGTTTTTCTCAGGGAAGAAACGATTCAAGTTTAGTAAACTTGGCATTGATGAAAGTTTAGAGAGTCAGCTCGGGATGAATTTCGAAAGAGATTTAGAGCAGTACGAAAATCCGGGACTAATGATGTGTCTGGATTCTGACGACTATGCGAAACTCGGTTTGACTACAAGCGAAAGTGAGGGTTTTTTGACTGGACTTCAAACGAATGGTGATAAGTACGGCATAATAACTCGAGTTTTTAGGTCGTTCAGTTTTGATTTCCATCCTATTTTCATGCATCAAACTTTTGCTGAGTACTTCGCTTGTGTGTGGTTGGCGAAAAACAAAGAAAAACTCGTCGTTTTAGAAGACACGTTTTTTTCTCGAAAGTACGATAGTTTGCGGCGGTTTTTCGACATTATGTTGGCTGAACAGAATTCTCTCCATTTGGCTGTTATTTATGGAAACGTGGAGAAGATTTCAACTGACGTAGAGACAAAGTTTCATGAAGTAGACGAAGGTGGTCGGACGGCTTTGCATGTCGCTTGTACGTATGGTAACAGTTCAAATCTTTTCCCTAAGAATATAGACCACTTCTGGTTAGAACGAGGATCAAGTTCGGCTTTAGAAGTGATTGATTTATTGGCAGGAAAAGAAGGAAACTTGTATCAACAAGACAATCTATTTCGGTTTGATTGCTTCGATTACTCAATTAAGCGGGGCTGTCTTCAGTTATTAGAGAAGTGTCTTGCAGACAATCTTTTGACATGTGATCAAATTTTAAAAATAAGAGATGATAAGAAGATCAGTTGTACCCATATGCCGTTGTACTGTGCAGGTTTCGGTCATTGCAATTTATTTTCGTTATTTATGGATCAAAACCCAGACTTGGCACGTGCAACTACTCGATTATCTCCGTATTTTTTCCAACAGAATGTATTACATATCGCTATCAGAGGATGCAGAAACGACGATTATTCCAAAGAAAGAAAAGGAAACGTTGTGGTTGTCCAAAAAATAATAGAAAATATCAAAGATATGAACAGCGTCTACCAGAATGATAAAGACGGTAATTTAAATCCTCTTGATTATGCTTGCTACTATGGATGTTACGATATGTTTGAAACTTTGATCCAAAATGGAGCAAAATGCAGTGGTGGTAACTCAATCTTACACCAACTAGCAAGTGGAAAGGCAAGAATCGCTCTAAAGAGAATAAAACAATTCGGAATTCCAATCGATGGAACTAACGACAAAGGTGAAACTGCCTTACATTTAGCTTGCGTAAAAAGTAACTTTGAAAATCTGCAAATATTAACAAACTCTGAAAGCAATATCAATGGTGTTGATAACGAGAAAAATTCTACTCTTCATAAAGCAATGGAAGCAAAACGTGAAGAGGTGATGATAACACAATTGTTAATAACAAACGGAGTAAGCATAAACGCACAGAATGATGACGGAAAAACCGCGCTGCATCTCGCGGCGTCTAAAGATTTCGTCCAAAGCGCGAGTTATTTGTTGGAAAATTCCGCGGATGCCACAATCGTGGACAATCATGAAAATACTCCTTTGCATTGCATGAGGTATTTTAATGATCCAGTAGAGATGACGAAATTGTTGTTGACAAATGGTGTGAATGTCAACGCACAGAATGATAAAGGAGTAACAGCTTTGCATTTAGCGACTAAAAATTGTACTGAAAGCTTCAAATATCTAATGCTTAATGATGCTAATTTGGAGGCTCGGGACCGACAAGGTAACACTCTATACCACTTTGCGGTGAAATTTTGCGAAGAATTTGGCGGCTTTAGAAAGCAACAACGTTATGGAATTCTAAAAATATTGGCTGAAAAAGGTTTTGATCCCAATTGTCCGAACCACCAAGGAATGACACCAGCGCATTTGGCATGTAAAATCGGATCGTCCTCAAAACTGGAATATTGTCGGAATCACAGAGCCGATTTCCGGATTTTAGACAATGCCGGAAACAGTGCCTTGCACTTTGCGCTACAGTCGAAACATCAGAATTTTCAAACGATAGATTTCTTGTTGGAACAGGAGATAAACATTGACGCTCGTAATGAGTCTGGTCAAACTCCTCTGCATTTGGGTTGCGAAATTGGTGTATTTATAAACGTGAAATATTTGTGTGAAAAGAATGCAGATATAACAATCAGCGACAATGAACAAAAAAATGTGATATGTTACGCCCGGAGAAACGCAAAGAAATCTTTTGATAGTAGTGAACAGAAAAAAATGTTAGACTATTTCAAAAGTCGAGGCTTGGAAATTGTTTCATAATCCGTGCGTTGCATAATAGCTACAAGTTTTGTGGGCTCTTTTTTGAGTTCTTTGTTTTTTGAAAAATTTATAAAATGCTCTTTTCTGACGACCTCTATAAATATAATTAAAAAAATAAATATCTGTGTGTTTTGTGGTTGTCGGAAAAATATCGTGTACAACATGTGTTGAAAATTCAATTTCACACTCGTTTGCTTAAGCTCTGCAAACTCGGGTGAGATCTTCCATTTTCAACACTTGTTATACAATATACTATAATTTCCATATTTTTTTTTTGTGTTTTTTTCTTACACAACAGTTTAAGAATTAACCGCAAGAACTTTTCAGCGAAGGTAAAAAATCAATAACTGAAACGCGGCGAAACAATTTCTCGCTAGTATCATTACACATTAAAGTACCAATTTTGGCATTGGTTTGAAAAAAAAGAGTGACGCGGTGTTGAGGGTTCGACAACAAAAAACGGGCTACAGTGAACGTAGTAATTATTTATTGTTTATTCCCACATAACTTCTAGTTTTTACTCTTTTTTATTTATATAATACTGCGTGTTTCGTGATCTAATGTAAATTCTAGAGCCCAAGCATAAGACACCTGCGTAATTTTTGTTCGCGCAGTCATAAGGGCTTCGATAATCGACTAATTTCGGTAAACCGGTTTTTCAAATGAAACTATTTGGTTTGTTTATAGAACTTTTATAATTGCAACATAAGATGGTGCAAATTGATGTCTTGAATGAACGACCTCCTCCTGGTTCTTCTTCGCTTAGATGGGAAGAAGTTTTGGGGATGAAAATCCGCGCTGTCATGGTGGAAGAAAAAGTTACAAAAAGTTATCAGCTCAGGTATTCTGTTGATAAGTAATTCATGAGACGTATTCAGCTAGGATTGTTATTCTTTCAGGAAGGCCATTATTGTGTTTAAGAGTGAACAATGATGTTGCTGTTGCATACTGGAGAAGAGAAACAGAATAATTTGCTTTTTGGGCGCCACGACTGCTGTTCGTTGAAGAATTATCAATTTGCTTCTGTAAAAAAAATAAAATTTTCTTACCTGAAAGTTGTGTAGTTGTGTCTTGCTGGTTGTCTGTCACAAAAAGTAGAAAAAATACAGTTAAAAGTTATTGCTTTTAAAGACAAAAGAGAACAGAAAGCATCCGCGCAAATTAAAAGACCCAAAAACGTAATTTTACCAAATTATAAAAATGGTGGATGCGCCAGGCGACTTTTTCATTTGTACCTGCAAGTGCGACTTTACAGTACCAGTGAATTTATTCAACCTTTCAAATAATTTACAGTTTAGTTATATACAATCTACGCCACAACTTTGGGTGGCGCGGGCTCAGTGTAGGGCTCATCCACATCAATTCCTTGGTACGCCCCGTAAATCCAAGGTTTGAGTTCCCACGGTACTTGATCTTCCATCTGTGTCAAATGCACTCCCAAGTCTTCCAGTGTTGGGATATCATTATGAACGTCATCAGTGACGTGTTCTCTTTCCACTCTCTCCCAATGGAGGTTTCCAATAGGCCAGGCAACACGTAAAGCTTCGGTTAAAGTGACTCTTATTTGGAAAAGAGGGTCGAAACGCATGTCGTATCGCCAGTAGCCCCATTCTTTGTCTCTTCGCATGAGTCTGTAGAACCAATCTACTAATTCTGATAACTGGTAGCGTTTGGGACTACAAAAAAAAAACTGTAGCAACAAATTTGAGTGTAGTGAAACTTACCCAACAGCTTGGTAGACTTTTCCTGCAGTGTCAGGATCTTTGATGGCAGCGATAATTCCAGCGGCTAAGTCAGAGACGAATACTGGTTGTTTGATCGTGGCATCGCCATTTTTCCAGAGAGGCATCCATTGGCCCTGGCGCCTCCAAATGTGGGCGTAGTACCTAAAATTTCCAGTGAGCAGCAACCTAAGACTTGGACCACTACCTTAGAAATCTGTCTTCTTGTCCATAAACATCAGAAGGCCTGATAATTGTAGCCTCAGGGAACTCCTTCAAGACAGCTTGTTCTCCTCTCCATTTACTAGCTAACCATTGTGATCCATTCTTTAAAATAACAGGAGGAGGTCTTTCAGCAGCGTTCAGTGCCGATACATGTATAAACCTCTCAACTCCTGCCTTTTTAGAAAGTCTAGCCAAAGTCTGTGCCCCTTTCACATGAACATCATCAAAATTAAAATTCCTCGTTTGCCAATCCCGCCCCACTAAATTAATAACAACGTTGGAGTACCGCACGACTTTCTCTATCGATTCTTCGTCTCTCAAATTATAGGGATGGAAATAAACTTGCCCCAAGTCTCCACAGACTTTCAGGCGCATAACATCATAGGCATCGCCACGATATGGGATTATCATCTAAAGCGAATTGACTTAGATCAAGTTATGGACTTGAATCAATTACCTGTGAGCCAATTTTGCCCAATTTGTTACAAACATAACGTCCAACGAAGCCCGAAGCCCCAAACACTGTCGCCACGACTCCATTGAAACTGCTGCGACCTCCTGTGCCCCTTTTTAACGCCGCCAAGTTGTAGGAGTTACTTTCCGTGCTGTAGTTCGATGTGCGGATGTACGCGATTCCGATTATTCCAGTTTGTTGCTCTGAAAAAGGAGATTTTGAGGTTATGTTATGTAATGATTGACGTCTGGAAATGAAGGATGAGGAGAAAGGTGCCGTTATTATGGTGCAGGAAATGAAAACGAAGAGGGCTCGTGGTGTTTATAAACGGTTTTGAGTGTTTTTAACTACTTACTTAGTGCTTGGGCACCTGTAAATACGACCGCAGCCATTTTTGACGTTGTTGACATTTGGCTCTGTCAGAAGTCATTTAGTGGGGTTTGATATTGACACCAATAGATGTCGCCGTTTTTTTTGAAATTCAAAAAAGTTTATTTTTGATTCAAATAATACAAATAATTAAATGATTTACAGTAAAATAGTCATTGTTGGATCTAGTAAACAAACTAATTAGAGATTTAATATAAGTTTAATGGTTATCGAAGTCCAAAATTGTGCTACAGGCTCATTAAAAATGAAGCACTTTTTTTTTGAGTTTTATGATGCAAGAAATTATAAAAACAGAAATTAAAGTTTACATTGTAATGTCATAAATAACAATTCTGGGTAGTCGCCGGGTATATCCAACATAGACAATAACTTTTTACGACATCGTTTCATTATGTAATCCCGTTCGTGTTTACAAGCGGCAATTTTCCCCAAAATTTGTAATTCATTGTAACTATTTGTGTTAAAATATTTCTCGTCAATGGCCAGCGCACCTTGAATGGAACGAAATTATGAGATTTAACT
This sequence comes from Gnatocerus cornutus, assembly GCA_029298725.1. Lineage (NCBI taxonomy): Eukaryota > Metazoa > Arthropoda > Insecta > Coleoptera > Tenebrionidae > Gnatocerus > Gnatocerus cornutus. The sequence goes on from CM055516.1 coordinate 16,689,579, forward strand.
TTCGCGAAAGTTTCTTCGAATTGAAAGACGTTACGCTTGGCAACCACTCGTGTTTCCCTCAATCGTCTCATTGAAATTATCCAAGAACCCAGACACCTGTTTTATACGAAAATCGGTTCTTAGTGCAAATAAAAACCGTGGATTCGAAGTTTAAAGCAGCACGAAAGTAATTTAGCAACAACGGTGAAAATATTTGTGAGGCACAAAAGAAAGGGAATTAAGGACGTGCTAGTCGTGAGTTTTCGCCAAATGACAATTGAGGAAAAAACTTGTTGGAGTTATAGATGCGATAAAAAATACGAGTGTTTCAGTATTGATTGGTCCTGGAAATGAATGGAAATAAAAATGGTTTTCTTTCTTAAGTGTTGGAGATGAATTATACTTTTATAATTTATCAAATTTCTTCTTTTGTGTTCACAAAGTATCTTTCTGAGTAATTTTCGCCGTGATAACGGATCTGTTGAAAGTAACCCCAATAATTTTGGTGGGTTTCATTTATGTTCGCGCAACCCTAAATAATTAATTAATTAGAATGGAACAAGGGAAAATGTGTACATTAGTTTACTACATGTTAACAAGCAATTTTACCAAAGTCACGTTTCCGTAATAATACAAATACTGGAAATAAGTCGTTGAACGAGAGTCAAACATTATGTTTTAATTTCAAATATTTGCTTTATCTTCGTAAGAGTTTGTTATCGATTTCTGTCTAGCAAACTTCAGAGTTGTATTTCCTTCTATTTTTAAAACTGTTTCTAAGAAGCGGGAACTTCTCTAATACACGTGTTAACTTTAATTTTTGTTTCTCCGCAAAGTTAGTTTGATACGGCTTCTGGAGATCAAGGGAGTGATTAAAAGTATTCCAGACAACTTAAAAACTCTTTGAAATTCTATAAAATATGTAAATTAGCGAACATTTCGAAATTATTCCATCCTCGAGTTAATAACTGTGTCCACGGCCGATGACATTCCTAAATGACTCGTCCTTTGACAGTGTAATCTGAGTAAGTTATCAAACTTCACACTTTGAGAGGCTTATAATTGGTACACGATGTTAAACAATACACAACACCGGAAGTTTCGGGAAAGACAAACCAAAATTCTTGTATTAATATGCAAATTGCGATCCATATTCATGAAAGGTATTAAACTTTACCATTGTATCCAAAGAAAAGCATCTAATGAGAAAGTTTCGTGAAATCGTACCCTTTGAGGTAATTTATTAGTTTTTCCAATAACGATCCGAAGAGAAATGTTAGTCAATTGAAATTGAATTAAAAGAAAATGTTTTTGATGGTTCATTTTCCTCCAGTTGCTCCAGTAATAAAGTTGAAAATTTTTGGTTTGTTCAAAGAATAAAAAATTTGAATATCTGTCTCTTTTGGTATACAATTTTGGCATTTGGCGGAATTAATAAACAACTCAAATATAGTAACTTCCTAAATTTAAGTTACCATAGCAGCAAAAAACCCGGAGTTACAGATTTTTGTAGAAAAAGTTGTTTTTTTTGTATTCAGAAAATGAAAAATTCTAAAATTTGTGTTTTCTGGTTTACAGTTTTCGCATTTACCTGAATTAATAAACAACTTATTAGTAGTAACCTCCCCAAATTTAGTTACGGTGGCACCAAAAATGTCGGAGATACGAAATTTTGTAAAAAAAGTTGACATTTTTTGGTGCGTTCAAAGAATAAAAAATTCTAAAATGTGTCTTTTGGTTTACAATTTTCACATTTAGTAGAATTAATAAACGACTTAAAAATAGTAACCTCTTACATTTTAGTTACGGTGGCACGAAGAATATCGTAGTTATGAATTTTTGTAAAAAAAGTTGAAATTTTTACGTTCGTCCAAAAAGTTAAAATTTCTAAAATGTGTCTTATAAAATTTTGCCATTTTGAGGGATTAATAAAGAGCTCAAAAATAGTAACCTCTCCAAATTTCGTTACAGTAGCACCAAAAATGTCGGAGTTATAAATTTTTGAAAAAAAGTAAAAAATGTTTGGTTTCTTCAAATTGCGATCCATCTTCATGAAAGCTATTAAACTTTACCATTGCAACCAAAGAAAAGCATCTAATGAGAAAGTTTCGTGAAATCGAACCCTTTGAGTTAATTTATTAGTTTTTCCCATAACGATCCGAAGAGAAATGTGAGTCGATAGAAATTGAATTAAAAGAAAATGTTCTGTTGGTTCATTTTTCTCTACGTGCTCCAGGAAATAAATGCGAAGAACGTGATGCATGTGTAATCTCGACATTTTCTTAAAAATTTCCCAGAGGTGTGCATACGAAAATAGACAGGTGACGGAAGTGCAGATGTGCTGTGAAAAATCTGATTTTCCTGCAAACGAATCGACTGAGAAAATTAACAAGCGGCTTCCACTTAATGACTTCATCGTTAATTTATGCTTTAGCCTTCATAAAAATTTCAGCAAAAAGCTAAAGTTTTGCTTATCAAGAACATCCTTCATTAACATTGATTTAAAAACTCCACGCTTTTTTATTTGAAACATTACCTCTTTTAGCATCTGACTTGACTTTAGATCGGAGGCAGTCTCTTCGCTGGAACTTTATTTAAAATTATAATTAGGAACTCGGTAAAACATCAAGGGGCCGATCAATTGAACACGATACAACGCAACGATGCGCATTTCTAATTAGTATTTACCTACTGAAAAACCTGAAAATTCTTAATGAACTTAAATGGAAACAATGCGAGGAATTAAGTGTACTTTAGCTTTAATTTTAAACAGAAGCTATTTGCAATTGTGCGCCCCTAATTTTTGAAAGTGAAAATTTTGAACTCCAATTAGAGGAAAAGATGTTTTATACGAAATCTTTTGGGATTAGAATTGTCGAATAATTCAGTAAGTTGAGCTCTAGGAGATGGAAGGTTTAATGAGAGTCATCACAGTCCATTCTGATTGCTAATTAACACGAGTGATTTATTTCAAAGCGAGCGAAATTATGGGAGCTCGAATTATCGGATGTGTATTTTTTTTTTCAATTAATTTCCAAGTGAAAGACGTCGACAGTTGAGGAAATTTCGTGTTTTTAATACCATAACTAAACAACATTTTTCCTGCAGAGAATTTTTGTAGGCGGCAAATTTAAAATACGGTTTTGTGATTGGTCGTAATAGGTTCATAATTACTAAGAAACTTGTCAGTTACTTATCTCTGCAGGAAAAATTACGTATAGATTTGTGTCTTTTGGTTTACACTTTTACCATTTGGTAGAATTAATAAACGACGTAAAAATAATAACTTTCCAAAATTTAGTTACTATAGCACCAAAAATGTCGGAGTTACGAATTTTTGTAAAAAAGGTTGAATTTTTTTGTGTATTCAAAGAATGAAAAATTCTAAAATTTGTGTCTTTTGGTTTACAATTTTAGCATTTGATAGAATTATTAAACGACTTAAAAGTAGTAACCTCCCCAAATTTAGTTACGGTAGCACAAAAAATGTCGGATTTATGAATTTTTGTAAAAAAGTTGAATTTTTTTGGTGCGATAAAAAAATTAAAAATTCTAAAATTTGTGTCTTTTGGTTTACAATTGTGGGAATTAGTAGAGTCAACAAACGACTTAAAAATAGTAACCTCCTCAAATTTAGTTACTGTGGCACCAAAAATTTCGGAGTTAAGAATTTTTGTAAAAAAAGTGGATTTTTTTTGGTGCATTTAAAGAATATTTTTTTTTTAAATTTGTGTCTTTGGGATTACGATTTTGTCATTAATGAATGACAATAATAATTAATGAACGATTTAAAAGTAGTAACCTCCCCAAAATGAATTACAGTGGCAACAAAAATGTCGGAGTTAGCGTAGAACCATTATTGTTTGGGTGCGAATCATTCGGAGGAAAACCGCCTTCAAATAAATTCGATAAAATGTGATGCTTTAGGGGCGAGACGCGATGAATGTGCACAAAAATTGCGAAAATTAGTCAAAGATTATCAAATGATCCAGCCATTACTTCCAGCAGAGACTTTGAAAAAAGTCGATTTAGAACGCACTGGTTCAAAAATTAGTTTTAAAAGCAGCTCCAGCAAGAAGATAAAATTTTTTACCATCATCTCAGATATCTGGAACGAGCTTTAGAAGTGTCAACTCTAGAGCAATATAACGAGCAAATCGACTTTAAATTACGACGAAACGCGAGAGAAGAGAATAATTTCAACACGATGGTAACTGACCCAAAAAACTTCGATCAAAAAGAATGCAGAGATGTGAAATTACCAGTAAATTCTGAAATAACTGAATTACTCTAGAATTAACCGAATTCAGCTAGTTTTTCAACTAAAATCTCGCTTAGTTAATTTGTGTATCCGCCCAAAGAGAGGCTAAACTTAATTTTCGGAAAGACGTCAACTTGTGACTGGATATAATCTCGCATTATAATTAACCCTTTCATCGTAGTAAATCTCAGAAAGATTCGATTTATTCAACTAGTGAACAATAAGAAGCGCATGTCAACAAACTTTTGAATCTGCGACCGCTCTCCTTCAGTATCCTGAAAGCCGCATGTCGTGAAACATTTCAGCGATTTCTGAAAACGAGACGCTCAACCATGAACGGGGTGAAGTGCGAATAAAAAAAACTAAACTTGTGCCAGTTTTTTCCGACTCGTAAACACGAAAATAACGTAAGTGTGAAGTCTTTTTCTGTTATTGCAATGAAGTGCATGCTTCTAAAAATAATGCAAGGGGTTTAGGGGCGATTTATGATCCTGTCTTATCACTTTCAGAGACAGACTGTTTGTTTTTGGATAAAATAACGTGTTTCTTACGTGACAAATTGTTTGCGTGGGAGATGCATGTTCTGTCGGGTTTCCACATTTATATTATTTTTAAGGGTGGGTGCAGTATTAAACATTAAAAATAAAATTTTTTATTGGATACTAAAAGGAGTTCTCTCCATTTTTCTGTGTCAATTTCGTCATGTAATGAAGTTGGAGCAGCAAAGCCTAAATTATTACATTTGTAGGGCTTTTGTTACATTTTTCTTAGCTTCTAATTAAGTCTCCAGAGGATGGAGCTGTTAAAAACTACGGAAAATTAGTCTAAATACTGATTACAGTCATTCACGTGAAGGATTCCAAGACCCAATTAACATGGTTGAACTTGTCAAATGGTGCATTTCCACGAACCCCAAGATAACATCCTTTCGCTATAAGCAAAGCCCTTCACTGTCGCCCTTATCAAAACTGCTTGTTATAATTAGCCCTTTCCACAAAATCGCTTTATCAAGCGTAATAAATTCAATTTTTGTTTTCACATCAAATAATGTAAATAATATTTATGTATGTTCAGTGCATCCGGTGTGGTGCAACCATCAATGAATAATTAATTACAAACAATCGCAGCGTTATTTTAATGCAAAATATTCATAAAATCTAGAACAAACAAGTTGCTGTTTTCGATCCTCTGATTCATCAAGTTAGAATCAATATTTACATATCGAAGAATCTACGTTTTGTTTGTCAAGAAGCATCTCAAAAATATTTGAGTGTTTTTAGTAACTTTATCAAATCGACGTGTTTATTGGTTTTTCATGCAACATTTAAGAGCGTTTTCGAGTACGAAAGAGACCGGGTCAGGCTTAATCAATTTCCGAAAGAATGTTACGTTCAACACGGGTCTCTTAAAAGAACACTCCATTCATGGCGTCAGAAAAAGTTTCTGATTTATTCGGTTTAATTGGGGCTGTAGTTCGGACTCCTCCGAGACCGAAGAAGCAGATTCCGTCGAGATTAATACAACACATCAAAAAGCAATTTAGGCGGGGTGGTAAAAAAAGTTGTAGATTTTTAGTTTATTTTACTGTTGGGGCGAAATTAGCTTTTTCTGCTCGATTAAGCTTGAATCTTTAATTGAGATGTGGACAACAAAAAATTACTCCACAAAATCGGATTTGATGCCAAACCGCCTCCAATTAAAGCACTTAGAAAGTTTGGCGCCGACATGGTTTTTGCTTTGGACTTCCATAATGAGGGTAAAAGAATTAAGCTTCATATTTAACATGACAAAAAGTGTCTTTATTTCTCCGTTACGAGTTGTGGGCATCAATATCACCTCAGGATTTGACCACAATGTTTAAAACAAAGGACGACGACTCTTGTGGTGGTTCGACGTCGACAATTAATATTCGTCTCTGGTCGAAACTACGTGTCTGGAATTTGTTTGTCACACGATCTAAAGCTTTGAAAGTCACAATTAAGAATTCATTGACTCTCTTCAGTTTATTGGGAAAGTTAACCTGTCAGTCACAACCTTAAACTTATAAATCACCGATTAAGTCTGATCCAACTTTCAAGAAAAACGTTTCTGGATATTCTAAGCTTTATTTCCATAGATCCACAGAAGCAATTTTCTGTTTGGTTGCGTGCGATTCATCACTTTGAGCGATGACTGTTCGGCATTAATTAAGGTGAGACACGTTTTTACAGTCTTGGTGGTTTTTTATTGTTGCTATGAAAACTTACATTTAAGTATCTGTCAATTAAATCTTAATTAATTTAGTAAATTGTGCCAGCAGACTAATGGAATTATTCAGTAAACACTTTGAAAGTAACAAACTTTTCTCATGTAATTGCTGGTTCATCTTCAGTTTGTCTAACTTAATTAGCTTAAATAATGCTTTCAGCGAGAAGAAAATAAAACAGGACTGTCGGAGCAGATTTCGATGAGATTCAGGTGCTGGCACAACTTCACTTGCCACAGCCCGGCGCGGAATTAATTAAAAACTAATCTGTACATTGGAAAAATCAACTTCGGATGTTTAAAGTTACAGTTAAAACCGACAATTGCTGTTGCTAACAGATGTTGCCGAGTAAATCTTCTTTTCATTGCCGTTATTAAAAACAAATACCAAAAAATCCAAAGAAAATGTTGTGATATTCATTGCAAGCGCACGCTATAAAAATTCAGCAAGAATTCAAACAAAATTGAAACACCGTTGCGAATACAAAATGTAGAGATTAAGATAAAATTCGGATAAAAACGAAATGCTGTCGTAAATACATTTCATTCAACAGAACTCGATTTAATCTTCCCGTGTAATGAAATGGCACTTCCTCATCTACAAAACTGTGAAGCGTTATTTCGAGATAATCCGCACAATGTTGCTAATCCCAAAATTCTCAGGTAACGATTTCAGTTTGACAGCCATGAAATAGGAATTCGACGCGTTAAAACTATACACTTTTGCCCAACTTCAAAGCAATAATTTTCTTTTTCCGCAGTGATAAAGTGTCACGCGGAATTTCTAAAGCGAGGTTTCATATTAGCACGTTTAGCCAAGCGTTTACCCTCGATTTTCTCCCACAATAATAACATCAGACGTTTTACAGTGCGGATGTGTTCATCACTGACTTTCCACAAGAAGTGTATTACGCAATTGTGGAGATATTAGCGCGAGTTAACTCCGAGGAAGCACTTTCACAACTTTGGTTTGGTATAGATATGCTCTATCTTCCGTGGTGAATTATTAAGTCGGGTGAATTAGTCCAAAACGAAATATTTATCCCGGCGCATCCACCATTTCCAAATACCTGACTGGCGTTTCTTTGACGGCACGTGTCGTTTAACACAGAACTTATTTACGCACTTTCGCCTTTCATGATGGAAAGCCAGCGCGTTCCGGATATATTTCATCCGTCACTTCCGAATGCGAAAGAAAATTCCACGTCTAAACAGATTTCCTCACTGAAAATAGATTAATATTTCTAATTGTTTTTCGACGCAGGTGCGTTTCCAGTCAAATTCGGCAGTCAAAATAAAGAGGAGGGTAAGATTACCGATGGCTCGGGGATTATCGATGAAAAAACTTGCGCTCGAGGCGAAATTCATTACATGTCAAATGTTGTGCTAGGAAATACTAATTAGATCCGACAAGTCGGAAATTCTTCAAGATTCAGTGAGTGAAGCCTGTTTTCCAATAAACGCTGCAAGAACTCGAATTTACAAACTGTAAGCACATTACAATGAGGGCCCATTTCATTTCATGCGTGCTGAATGTGTGTGACACAGCGTTTTCTGATTTCACTTCACGTTGAATAACGTCCTTTGATGATGGAAAAATACGTTCTGATACTTCAACTGATATAATTTCTGGATAATTATACAGATAACGCAACGAATAACAGTTTTCCAGACGTAGCAACAGACGCATTAGCAAATGAAAAGTCGCTTGATTAAATTTTCTCTCTATAAAAATGACTCAGCCAAATCAAGCAACAATTTATTCCCCGTTTGGTGCCACTTAAATTTATCATTTTTGGGAAATGCAATTACGTCAGCCCTCAAAACTTATCAATTTTATTCCCTGTACGATCGCAAATTTTATCTCGGTGAAAAAACTTGAGATGAAGTGCCGCTTTTTATTCATGTTTTATAATATAAATTCCCGTGTGTGAGAAAGATAAACATGCTTGAGGTTGAGTTTGAAAATTAAAAGAATTTTTTACAAAGATCGGAAATGAAATATCGACGGATTTTACAAATTTACTACAAGAAAACAAGCTGGGGTTGTTGCCACCTTGAACGTTTAACTTCGGTAATTTAAATGCAAATTATTTTACCCTAATTTAATCAACATCAAAAATTGGTGATTAATTGAGACCAAGTTTCAGGCGTGAATTTGTAAATGTTGTTAATGACAGCCTCGCTTTTCCATCCTTTGAAATGTTTTGATAAAACCTGAAGTTTGTTAGTAAAATATTGAGTTAAAATTTGTTTATTCGCATGATGAAAAGCAAATGTGAGTATATTAGCACAAATTCACCTGTCGAAAGTGTTTGCTGCAGCGAATTAATTAAAGTAGACAGCCCGATAATCTTGCAATTATCAACAGAAGCTGCGATTGGCGTTTGGAATTGATGACAATCAATGGGAACATTTCAATTCAATTTAGAGGTAACCACAATTACATTTATAAAAATGAGACAGTTTAGAGTTTCTGTCACGCCGCTAAAATATTTACCGAACAAGATGAAAGCGCTCAAATTAAAACTAAAAGCTTTTGTTGTTCGATAAAAGGAATATTTCACTGATTTGGTTGGGGTGGGCTTTGTAGGCAAAAGGGAAGTAAATCCAGGGAATCCCAGAGCTTAACAACGCATTCTCTGTCTTAACAATAGTAATTTAAGCCCTTCTGGCCGTTCAGTGCTTCATGCAAATTCATGATTAGTTGATTCGTTTTATTTGGCATTTTGATGCACGAATAGTGTATCGCGTGAAATGAGTCTATAATACTGTAGAATTTTTCGTTCTGCGGCAGTAATTTCTTCTTTGAGAGCGCGTACTTCAAGTAGGGAAATCGATAGTCTATAAATGCTTCGAGAGGTTATAAGACTATAAATTTGTGAAATGGGCTTGGAAGAGTTTTCATCAATAATGGAGAAAACTTGAAGAGATAGAAAAGTAGTCTTTTAACAAAGATGTCAGAGTTACAAAAAGTTTCCAGTAAATAGCATGAAAATATTTATATTGCAAAATATTCAAGATCTTAGATATCCTGTTTGTTACGCTCGTTACGACCTTTAAAAGCACCAAGGCATAAGATTTGTAGACTCATTTATCCACATGTTCTAAAGGCAAAAACTCCACTAAAAATTCACTTTATACAAGCGGACACTTTTAACCTTTTTATATTTACCACCACCTCTGGAGCTTTAACTCAGCAAACAAAAGGAGGCAAAAGGACTGAAGTAAATAAACTAGATTTTAATACCTTCCTCTACTGGAATAATTAAATATCGCGTTGCGGAAATGAGTAATTTTTAAAGAGGGAGGGGGTTGAGGAGATTGTCGCTACATCAGGAAAGTAATGATTCAAAAGGTAACGATAATATTGCTTTTGTTAACTGAAATTTTCTTTGAAAAAAAGGTCAAATGTTGAATTTTTACAGAGAAAAGCTTCTTTTTATAATTCGTTCTGTACAGTCTCAATGTTACCACGACTAAAAGTGGGGAAGGGTAATAATTGACGTTTGAAATTTTAGCAAGATGGATTATTCTTATCAATCAACTTATGGTTTTAATATCAACTTCCTCCGGTGGCTGTTAGTTGTACCGGAAATGCCTGTTAACTTTGTAATTTTTATATCGAGCGATCAAATAATTTATCCTCAGTTACTTTTGGAATTCCAATTCACTTTGACAGCTGCCAAATTTAGTTATTTTATTTGGTACTTTAGGTTGTTTGATGGGAACTGTCTTGAAATGTAAAAAAAGGGAAGCAAGAGAACGTGGTGTGATTAATTTTTCATTAGAGAACTTTTCGCAATATATGGAATACGATTCAAACATAACGGATTTCAGAAAATTTGTCTTTAAAATTTCCACAAAATTTTTAGTTTGACAATGTCAAATTATTTGACAGAAACAAAACTCAAAAATTTCAAATGCAACTCCCTGTATTTTGTTCCATTTTTGGATGAATCAACCAATGACTATTCTATCCATTTAAACATTAAGACAAAAATGATGAGAATTTAAAACTAAATTCATTACACTTAAAATTTACAAGAGGTTCCATTTGAAAAAATCAAGTTCTAGTCATTTGTAAATTCTGAAAATTAAAATGGCCTGTGAAATAGTTTGTGTTTACATTTTATATTGTGCTAAAGTGAATATAAAATTGCAAACACTATGTTAAAAATGCCCGAACATGTCCTTTATCAATACAAAAGTGTCAAAAACAGTGCATATTTTAATATTGCTTTTAAATCGCGGTATTTAAACAAATTTTTCAAAAAAAAAAGGATATTTTACACTGTGAAATTTAAAGCCTACAAATTTTAAACTTGTAGGATATTTGCAGGCTTGGATTCTTTCGATTTCCATTACTTATTTATGTTTAAAACTCCTATAAATTGACACTAAAAGCATTAAAATATTTAATTCTCATTATTTTTAATAATAAATAAAGCTCTTATTAAAATTTATAAAATTTAAATGCAGTGACATTTGACAAAATATGCACACAAAACATTTCATGCATTATTTTTTTACCATAGTAAAATTAATAGGAGTACCTACTAATTAGTGTGCTGTAATTTTCCAGCCCACTCTTGCTTTTACTGTCGTTGACAAATATAATAAGTAATTAATTTACAATTACGAGTTAAAATTAATTAACTGTTACAAACACCCCCAAAAATGCCGTCCTACGCAAACGACCCATTTAATTTAGTGGCCTAAAAACTAAAAAATTAATATTTTTTGACAAACTGCACTGCGATATTGTCTAAGGAAAATTGTTTCCGCAGCTCTGTTGTTTCCGGAGTTTAAAAAACAATCACTTCTAGTTTGTTCGGCCAATCTATTGTTTGACTGGATTAATTATACCACGCATTAAACTAATCCGGTTTTAACAGCTATGCACCTGAGAAATATGCAAAATTGCAAAACAATGCAATTTGCCTATAATCCGAGCTTTAATCACAAATTGTGATCTTCAGGTACAATAATTGGAAGACGTACATTGTCAAGTAGCAACATCATAATTTAGTCTAGACTGTGATTATCCACCTAATTACAAATGCAGAGGTTCAGTTTTACCTCTTCAATAATCACCCTCTAAAATCTCTGATCAAAACGTTATCACCGGAGAATTAACAGCAATGGCACTAGAAAGCGTCGTTTTATGCAACTCTCTCATTACTGTGTTTGATGGGCAATAAAATAGTCAACAGACTCGCTACATTGAAATAAATTCGCTTTATTTCCTTTGACACAGCATCGAAATTACCTCGTGTTTATCCATAATTTCGTTCTTTATCACAGCCTCTGAATTAACGGTAAATCATGAATATTCCCCCTCGCTCGTTCAGCTACTATTTGTATTCGATAGAAAAATTAAAATAGTTCCGTCTGACTGAGTTTCGGGATCCTAAACCAACATATTCCAACAAGTGAAGATACTCGATCTTGACAGTGACAAACTATAAATACAATCGGCTCACATTTTGGCTTGAATGGTGGATGCGGCGATAGCTGTATAAAATTCGCATGTTTCACTTTCAAAGCAGTTTCTCTTCGCTTCCATGCAAATTTTCTCGCAACAAAATGGAAATTAAGCAACTACTTTAGAAGTATTAATATTCAATAACTGCAGTCTGATTGCGTGCTACATAATAAATGACTCATTCTGTAAGAAGAAAATTAGTTATATCCCGTTAAAACTTCTCTCATTTAACTACATTGTCAAGTTTATTACCCACTTTTTCCTTACATTCTTCGTGGACACAGTTAACTGTTTTAATTTGAAACTCCCTCGTTTTATAGCAATCACGTTAAAATTAAGCCGCTTACCTGCAGCTCGGGATAAACATTTCGTCCTCAATTAATACAATCTAAGCTTTATTCAGATTAATTTTTATGCGCTGGGCGATCGTAAAACGGTTCCGCTTTAAATCGAGGGCTAAAAGTACAGAGAATAAAGTGTTCGATGGCAACAGCTGCCGGGGGATTTTATTGTGCCTGCTGATGCGGTTTTGTCGTAAAATAATGAACACAATTGTAAAATTTATAACAAATGTTTAAATTTTTCGTGGAACGCCCTAATTCCGTACAATCAAAGTTTCGTGTCCGAAAAAAAACGGCTTGGAACGCAATATCTCGTGTTGAAACATCACGTTTTCCCGAGTTAGTAATCCATAAAGTTGCCTAAAAATAATTACATGTTGCTCTAATGATCCATGAGCGACATCTGCGAAGGCAGCAGAAATTTTAAACTCAGTTCGCACTTTGACTAATCAAATATTGCACTTGTTGCTAGTTCTGGATTCGGGATCAATAGAAACACTTTCAGGGATAACTTTATGTAATTGTTTTCGCCCCAAAACTATCAATATGTTTTCAAAGTGTCCGATTCCTTTTGTAATAAAATCGTTATCCGCGCCCCCGAAATTTGATTTGAAAAGAAGATTAGCTTTGTTGGAATTAACGGTCGTAACGCCACCCACGCTGAGAAAGTTGTGACGGGATAAAAGACGTTGTCATTTTCCCCAGAATCTTTCAAGTGTAAAGTTAAAACGCTTGAGTCGAAATGAAAAAAAGTATGTAATTTTGACTGGTATTGTATAGACACAATGTAGGTCATTGTCTCCACTTTTACACCTGAAATTAGAGTTCTTTATTGTCCTTCGTTTATTTTTACACGGTTTAATTAAAGTCTGAGAGCTTGCCATACACAACGTATTCAGTTAATGAAATTGAGAGTATATGGCGGCAAAATGACTTGAGAGAGAATAACAGCGCATAATTAGAATTCTAGAGGCTATAAATGAGTGGGTTTTATTAGAGTTGTATTGAATGCATCAGGGAGCTCTTAGTGTAACGTTAAAATCCGGCGTCAATGTTAGGAAAATTAATTGAGAAGTTAAGTAGCTAAACGATTCCAACGAGTCTCAGATACGTTATTTAGAAATTCAAGTTATGGTTATTAACAGAATGTTTGCATAATTTGTTACAAGTTGTGTCTATTCAAGTGTGGGGATTAAACTAACAGAGGATTGTTAGCAGCTGCGTGCAGCCACTGGATCAATATGGAAAATTAACTGCACGGGTTATTCAAAAAGACATTTCTCTTATTTAAGAAAAGTAGAATTTTTCATTAAGTTTAATGCAAAGAGCTTATATTCAAGTCATTTTTCCTAACAAAGGGGGAGAAACGTAATACTCTTATTAAAATTGTACAATCAATTCGAATTGGAGACGAACTAAAATGGTGGATGCGCTGGGCTAATTTACATTGGTTAACGGAATTTGCGTGTTTTTCCAACTTTTATTTAATTAATTTTTTTGGCTTTACACAGGAAAGCATTACCTTAATCACTTGGCTTAAAAAAGGAATTTAACAAAACGAGGAAAAATTTTAGGTTGTTTTTAAAATTCTAAAAACGAACTAAAAATTTCCAGCTTTGTAGGAAAAATTTCTTATTCTGGTAATTTTCGTTCTATGGCGATCAAATTTAGATATTTTGCTAGTATAAACATGTTTTTTAAATCTACCAAATTAGAAAGATTTAGTGTAGAAGAAATGATTTTTTAAAATTTTTATTTTTTAGACGAACTAAAATTTTCCATTTTTGAAATCAAAATTTTTCAATCTTGCAATTTTAACGGTTTTTCAACAAAATTAAGGCAGTTTTTTAGTTTGAACATGTTTATTAAATCTGCAAAGTACGCAAGTTGTACTCTAAAAGAAATTTTACATAAGAAATAGTTTTTAAATTTTTCAAAAGTCAAAAGTTGGAGTTTTACGCCAAAATTCTGATATCGATATCTCGCTTAATTTTTTGAGTAATCTTAAATTATTATTAGTTATTAGTCTACGCAGAATTTTCCGCAGATTTCAAATCTGCGATTTAAATTCAGATTGGACAGCAAATAACTGAGCTCCTCTTTCAACTCATGTAAACAAAAGGTATTAAACTACGTCAAAGTTCTGAGGTCGATATCTTGCATATCTATATCTTACTAGTTTGAACAAATTAGGAAATTATAATGTAAAAAAGACAGTTTTTAGAAATTTTTATTTTTTAGACAAGCTTAAAATACTTTAACTTTTAAAATAAAAATTTCTTATTCTGGTAATTTTCGTCCTATGGCAATAAAATTTAGATATTTAATTTACTAGTATCAAAACGTTCTCCAAATCCACTAAATTTGAAAACTGAAGAGTTTTTAGAAATTTTTGTAAGCGAGTTGTTCTGTACAAAAACAATTTTTATTTTTTTCATGGTATTTCAATAAAATTTAGTCAGTATACTAGTTTGAACATGTTTATTAAATCTACAAAGTAAGCTAGTTGTTATGTAGAAGGCACAGTTTTTAAATTTTATTTCTTTGCAGACATTTCTTTATTTTATATTTTCTTGTCCATGAATGCGAAAAATGCGATATTTTAATAGTCAGTAAATTACAATCTAAAGCATTCTAGCCAAAATTATTTACAAGGAATTTATATAACAATACGTAGCAACGCTTCGTTGAAATACGTTATATAAAAAAATATTCTTCACATGGAATTACTCATATAAAATTACATTTTTTCATTAGAAGTAATGCACAGGCTGACAAAACGACTCCAGCTAGAAATCGCTCTTATTGAAGTAATTTTTCTCAACAAACGGAGAGAGACGTAAGACTCTTATTAAAATTGTACAATCAATTCGAATAGGAGGTGAACAAAATGGCGGATGCGCCGGGCTAATTTACACCGGTTAACAGGATTTGATTTTTTTTGTTTCAACTTTTATTTAATTAAAATTTTCGGCTTTACTCTAGCACAGGAAAGCGTTGCCTTGATCACTTGGTTTAAATTAAAAACAAAATCTTCACTACCCGAGTTTTGATATTTAATACTTCTATAATATTATAAACTTTTGGTTGTTTATTTTAGCATAACTGGTTTAGAATTCTGAAATGCTAGTTTCTAGGCAAGTTCAGGTCAACACCTCTTTAAACAAAGCCCGATAAATAAATTCGCAAACGCTGCCGGCATGCTAACTTAATTTTTGGATGTGAATACACAAAACTTTGCCCAATTTCCTTCCATTCACTTTTAAATTAAATTCAAAACATCTTTCGCTTTGAGCCTTTTATTTATGTCTTTCTCAAAACACGAAACAAAGGGACAAGACGATAAGAGCCGTAATTACTGTCTTTTATTCTGATTTTAATCATAATGCTTGCACCTTTAAAAACTAAAGTTTATTTGCATGAATTACGTCCAGCATCTGCTGGAATTCCGTTAGAAGATCACTGAATTTTAATGCCAACGTAAATATTTATTTTTTATCACCCTTTTATCATAAAGCACGGTTTTTCCCATACGCATCGTTTACTGTAATAACGTTAAAGTTTTTTGTAAAAGATGACTTATAAAAAAACCTTTGACGGTGCCTTATCAAAACTTGCTTACTTCAATAGATTCGATATTCGGCAACTCGCTTTTCTTCTCATTAAACGCATTTTCGTGTGGATATGAGAAAGTCTCTTTTGTAGGGAATTTAAAATGAAATGTCAGAGATGAGACCCCAAAAAGTATTTATGGCTTACCTTGTAAATTGGCTGGATTTGGTGATGAATTTCTAACTATCCCAATAATTTAGTCTCGTGGAGGGACGTTACAAATCGCAGGGCCAATTACGACGGGAAATTAAATTCCATTCAACCTCTTGGAACTTGGCCTAGGTTCACGAAAAAATTGTGACCTTTGACATGGATTTCCAGCTAATTGGCCTTGTTCGTTACACCCGAAAGGGTGCGAAATGAATTATAAACACTTTCAGAGTTTGGCAATACTAAGCACGTGTCTCATTTCGAGCATTTTTCCCTACGCAAAATACCCGGAAGGTGGACAACAGAGAAATTTATTATTTACTGAAGCTCCGGTTGCCCGAAGGACCCAAAGACGTGACTTTTTTTACACATGATTACGCCAGAGGAAGCTCACGATCTTCATAAATTGGTAGTAAAAAGAATCTGAAATATTACTTTGATTGCAAACATGAGATAACATAAGGAATTCGGTCAATACGAAAAAACCTTTTGAAACTGGGGCGACAGTAATGTGGGTCTGTAGATGACAGGAAGTGAAAGATTGTTTTTTAAAGAGTAGGTAAAAACCGTAATACCGCTCTTTGTAAACTGTCTAGTCGGTTGTTTATGAAACGTCTCTGAATGCTCAAATAAAATGAACACGAGCGCATTTCATAAATCTCACCCAATTAAGTTTGAAAGGAAATTAGCTCAAAAGAAAATCTTACACTTCTCTGGGCGTCAGTTTTCATAAAATATCGACGCTCGCACAAAAAATCCTCAAAGGGAGATTTCAATTAAAATTGAAAGAAGCATTCCACAGTTGCACAGATTTGTATTTTGCTATAAATTTAATGAAGTTTCAGCTTGTTTTCCACATGCCATAAAGCGGCGGTTTATAATCCATCCTGAAATTTTATGGCAGCGCGTGATTTTTATTTACCACAAAAAAGGTCTAATTTTACTTTCGCTCGTAAATATTCGAAACGAGTCTAGACTTATTTCGAGTAATTGAACGGAATGAAACAAAGTTGATCGATTTTTTAATCTGTCACCTTGAACTTCAATAAATTTTCAATTTCGAACAAACTCTGCTTTGGAATATAAATCTCTTCTTCGGAGCTTTAAACCGTGTTATCTGTTTCAAAATCTGTTATTTTGGGGTCATATCGTTTAATTGAACTAATCGGATAAAATGCCACATTGCAGTTTTAATTGTTAGCGGAAAACCATTAATCGCGTCATTGTGTCGCGCGGCTGTATTTTATCCCCAACTCCCTCGGGGTGCCAATTTTACTGCCCCTAAAATTTCATTGTTGCCACATAAAAATTGTCTTTTTGGAGATAAGAATCACGTTTTGAGCCGGAACATTTGCACGTCAAACGGAAAGTTACGGAATTAAAAATCCTTAAAATACGATTTCTATTTCGGGTAAAAATGGTGGATGCGCCGGACTAAGAATCACGTTTTGACCCAGAAGAATTTACTGATGGAAATGACATGCACCGTATGTTTCAGCACGTGTCCACGTGTTCAATATTTTCCGCTAAACAAGTAAATCCCATGTCATGCATTTTTCAACAGACTGAAAATCCCCAAGCTCACGAAATGCACTTTTTGCGTGTGAATGCATCCAGGAACACCGACGACAGTTTATCGATGCTTTCGTTGTGAAAACTTCCTAAGTTGAATTAAAATGACAAG
This sequence comes from Gnatocerus cornutus, assembly GCA_029298725.1. NCBI lineage: Eukaryota > Metazoa > Arthropoda > Insecta > Coleoptera > Tenebrionidae > Gnatocerus > Gnatocerus cornutus. The sequence goes on from CM055516.1 coordinate 16,707,338, forward strand.
ATTGTGAGTAATTTTTCACCGTTAAATCCACTTTTTGGGGCGCTTTCTTGCCTCGATTGGGGTTTTGATCTCGCGGCAGTGTTGTACAATAAACGATTCAGTGTCGATTAGATGCTTTTCCCATTTCGTTTATATTCTTATGGTTTTATTCCCCGTTCGCCTATTTAAGCCGGGGATGTGCAGACAAATCGATTTCGCGAATTGGCACGTGGGAATCCGCCAGTTTTTACATCTTGGCATGAGGTCAACTAGTTTAAACGAGGATTGAAATCGCGATTTTCAGTCACGAGATTTTTTCCCGGTTCAGTGACCAGTCGGGAAATTTAGAGCACGTCGATAGTTGATGCAGTGCGCAATGTTTTTTCGCTAATTAAAACGAGTTATCTCAATTACTCTAAACGAACGTTGCAATTAAACAAAGTGGACGTTATCTTTTTTGAAATGTAGTCGAGATAACGAAGTAATTTAAGTCCCAACACGAATTACCAAAGCGAGGGATAAAAATCAAACACAAAGAAAAAACAAGATAATCAACTCTTAGATGATTTTAACATTGCAAGACTCTGCAGAGTACGTAAAAGGAAATAAAAGTTAGAACTACCTCGTTCTATCTGAGGTGACATTTTCGTTTTCGATTAATCGGTCCAGCGCTTCTTGTGCTTCGTTTGAAAAACCATTTTTGCGTTAAACGCGAGACAGATTTGTCAATAAAACAAAGAGTTGAGAAAAAGGTGTGGAGCTGCTACAATTTTTTTTCCACGACTGGTTGATGCCCCCATATTGCAATTCCTGTGACGTTTCTGTTTGTGACATGTAAACAAAAACAAAATCCTCTAATATCCCCGTCTAATGTCTCAGAATTCAGTAGGGTCAAGTCCTGAAACTTGTTTTCTCTCACGAACAAGTTTTAGACGTTAAACCTTTACATGTCAAGCTCTTTATTCTAAACCCCAGCGCTCCGGGGCGGCATACTCCCTGAAGTCCTAACAGCGCCGCCACTGTTTGATCATTAAATGTAAACAGTCCGAAACTACATTTCCGATAACTAAAAAAACTTTGCGGCGAAATTCATGAATTTGAATTGTTAATTCTTTTTTGACATCAAAACATCGGCCATAAGCTGTCCCTTCCAAAATCTAAAATGCAAATGAAGCCCTTAATTTTTAATATAAAACAACACGTCGGGCGGTGCAAACACAAGAACTGAACAGCCATAAATCGATTTCCGAAAATTTCCATTTATGGGGAAGAGCCATTAAGCTAAACTAGTGTTATTACGACGTAAATATTCGAAGTTGGAAACTCGGTGCAAACTTGACAAAAAGGCGCTTAATCCCACGTAACAGCTAGATGAATATAAATTAACGTTTCAATATAAGACGATTAAATCTGCAAAGGAACACATTGAAAAGTGGAGACTTTTATCTTCTTTGAACAGCTTTGATATTTCCTCAAAAGGTAACATAAATACGTAGGCAGATATTACCGTCCTTAATTTTCCTCAAGGGGCGATAAATGTAGCTAGTTACGATAAAAAACGACCTCGCACGCCGCTGTTTTTTGTCCACTAGATGCGTGAAAAATGGTGGATGCGCCATATCGCGAAAACGATTTTCGCTATTCGTGAATGAGAGGAAACTCACACTGAAGCCGTTTACATTTTACGGCTAAGCCAACATCGTAAGGTTTATATATCCAATCCCACAGGACTAGGACTATTTTTAGTCGAGTAATCGCTTCCGGGAACAGTAACCGTACCTTTTTCCACATTATCTCCTGATAAATTAAAACAGGTATTTACCGTGATTTAGCACGTCCAAAGAATAAATTAATTGTGTATTTAATGCTCGTATTGAATTCTGAGGATCGATTGGAAATGCGGCGTGTTCTTTTTATTATCTGTATCAAACCTCATTTGTATGTGTGCTTATTAAAACAATCAAATGTGGGTGGAATTACAAAGCTCCGAAATTAGCTTTGATCTATCATTTATAACCACAAAGAATGCACTGCTGTGATTTTATTTGCGTATATTAACACAACAAAAATGCTGAACACGTTCTGATATTACAATACTGAAACCCACTCAATTCGGAAATGGAAGAAAAATTCGATCTGAGAACTGCATTTGGGGACGTGGACTGAAACTCAAACTGGGCTGTCATTAAGCGAGCTGGTTTGGGGAACTTTTATTGCAAGTTGGGGCTTCCGTGAAACTTCAGATAATGCCATCAGAGCAATTTGCGGAGATTAATAAAACAACAAAATAAACAAGAAGCATCCAGAAATTTTAATCTTTTGCATAGTTATCAATATTATGGCAATAATAACGAAAATAAAAACAATTCCTGTAATTTGATGCAGAGGTTTATCAATGCATTTAATTACCACAGAAAAAAGGATATTGCAGGACACGTACTCAGATGCCGATAGTGAAACCCATTCCATTTCATAATGTAAAAAATTGGATCTGAGGAGTGCATGAACGTGAACTGAACGTGAAATTGGTCTGCCACTGAATTAACACTGCAACTGGTTTGGCAAACTCCGGATAATAGCATCAGACTAATTTGCGGAAATTAATAAAACAACAAAATCCAGAGAGGAATTAAGAAACTTAGTGAAGAAGCGAGCTTAAACATTGTGTTGGAGATTGAACAGCACTTTCACGTAGAATTTTTATTGTTCGATCGTTTCCCAACATCAAATCTCACTTACCGGAATACCGGGTTTTTAGTCCTGCAAGTTCACCCTTAATTAAAAACGTTGTCATCTAAAATTTAATTCACGTAAAAAGCCCTCGATTTTTGATCATATAGACTCTTTTATGCTGCCGGAATTCAATTCAGACTCTGTAAGAAACATGATTCATTTTGCATACTCTTATCTCCGGGAAGTAAGATATATTCGATTTTTGAGATACAATCGTGTGTGATTTAGACCCTCATTTCGCGACATTGTGTCGTCATATCATGCTGATTTATTTATGTAGGTCATAAGATATCGTCGTTTGACAAGTTAATTTATAAAGTCTGAACTCGTCAGGTGCATTCAAATGTAAACTTTCAAGGAACATCTGCCGTTTCAGAAGCGTCAGACCTTTCAGACTAGAACTAGTTTTACCATTAATGAATGTCTCTCTTCGCATAAAAGCGTTTTTTCGACCGTTTTACCCGAAACAATTGGTGTAATAACCATCAAAAAGTGATCGAGAGTTTAATACCCCATGAAAATTTAAAAAAGGTTCTTTTACGATAAATCAAGGTAAAATTGAATCGAATAAAAAGCAGACTTTAGTGAAATAGGAATTTCAGGTTCTAGTGGGTCATGAAAAATCACTTGGGAGGATTTCCGTCAACATTTCATTATTTCACAAGAAACTTGTTATCTTACTATAATTTTTTATGGGGGTACCGAAGTTCCTGTGTTTATCGCTTTCGCTCAAAGAATAAAAGAATGTAATGATCGAACTTTCGAAACAAGCTGTTGCATGTTGTGGAAGAGATTTGATAAATTACCACCTACTAAAGACCGTAGTAAGCGATTTTTAACTCAGTTTTGTTAAAATTTTCCAATATTTCCTGTCTAAGACGAGGCTCTTCTTTCTAATTCAGTTATCTTTTTTTTAGGCTAGCAAAATTTATAACAAAGTTCCCTCGCAGGAAAGGAAGTGTACGGAACATAATAATTCTGTATATTTTACGAACTTTCCGAGACGGTTTATGTTTTCGTGCTCTCCGGAAATCTATATTATGTTTTATCTACTTGTACAAAAAACGAGCTTTTATGGAAATGAAGAGAAAGTTGCCATCCATTAAAACAACTAACATCGTCCCATTCAGCGCTAGTTTCTGATTGCCAGGAATTTATTCCCGTCAGTTTAGTCGCCTTCAACATCTATTGCCAACGCCACAAACCGTCAACCCCCGACGTTGCAAATAAATAATCATTTAAGCACACCCACCCGATTTTTTTCTATCGCTCCATTTTCATTTCAGGTGAGGAAAATGTCACTGGAAATGAACTTAACAAATAATGCATTCGAGTTTATGACTGTTCAACCTTCGACGTCTGATATTTACAATTTAACCGAAAATTTTAATCGGACTGTCGTCACATCGACTTCTGGAGTCTTTGAAAGTCAGCTCATCATACCCCTTTATGTCATCATTTTCGTGCTGTCGATTGTCGGAAATTCGTTGGTACTCGTTACTTTGATGAGGAATAAGAGGATGAGGACTGTCACGAATGTTTACCTCCTGAATCTGGTAAGTTGACGAGCGAAAGAATTTCGTGCGATGGAAATTTTTATTCTATAGGCGGTGTCCGATTTGCTCCTCGGCGTCTTCTGCATGCCCTTCACTCTCGTCGGGCAAGTTTTACGTAACTTCATTTTCGGAGCAACAATGTGCAAACTCATCCCGTACTTTCAAGGTAATTTATTCGCAAAAAATGATCAAACTTGATTTGCTTTTTTCAGCCGTCTCTGTGTCAGTCGGCGTCTGGACTTTAGTAGCAATCTCCTTGGAGCGTTACTTTGCAATTTGCAGACCGCTAAAGTCCCGTCGTTGGCAGACTCAGTTCCACGCTTATAAAATGATAGCAGTAGTTTGGCTGGCGAGCTTATTCTGGAGCGCGCCAGTATTAGCTGTTTCTTCGTTAAAAGCCATGAAAGGACGAGGTAAAATTTGAAGTTTATGAAACTTTACACGTTCACAGTATTTTTTACAGGGCATAAATGTAGAGAGGAGTGGCCTAGCAAGAGCAGCGAACAAGTTTTCAACTTGTTTCTGGATGCAACGCTGCTGCTAATACCAGTTTTGATTATGAGTCTTGCATATTCGCTAATTATGACGAAACTCTGGAAAGGTCTCCGCAGGGAAATTCAGCACAACTCGTCTTTTCAGCAACAGAGTGAGTAAAAATTTCAGCCAAAATTCAGGAGTCTGGAGGTGCATGCCATAATTCTAATCTTATCTATCCTCGTTAATAAATCTGTGAATTTCCGACCATTACTTTTGTATTTTATTCCCGGTGCTGCACCACACGGTTGTTAAATTTGTAATTATTGTTCCCACTCGGCGATCATAAAATTCGCGCAGTTTTTAGCTCGGTGCGCCATTTGCCGACCAAATCACAGTGGTCCCAATTGTATGAAAAGTTGGACAAAACTACAAATTTGATTCAATTTCAAAAATTCGTAGTATAAGGTTTTCGAGTTTTCTTTTTAAAAAGCTTTTTAAAATGGCATCTTTAAAATGGCGGAAAACATCAAAATGAATTCTAAATATGTAATACTGCAAAAATTTTACTGAACACAATGGCTTTGAATTTTTGTTGAATTCAAAATTTTGTTTAAATTTCATATTATAAAAATAAATATTATAAGAATAAAAACAAAAATATCTATAATAAACAATATAAACAAAATCTTTTACATTTAATTTTTATTTAAAATAGTGATCAAATAACAAAAATTCCGACAGAGCTGAATTTTGATACAGAACTCGGGTACACTAGTAGAAATAAAGTGCCAAAAGTCCCCATGGATTCCCTGTGTGCTAAAAAAGTTATTTAAGGTAAAAAATCAAAAATTTTGTTTTTTTTGATTTGTCTTAAAAACGGTAAGTTTTATCAAGAATATAGCCCAGACAAAAATTGTAGATCATAAAATTACCTACAAAAATGGTTTTAGTACTTTTTTTCAGAATTACCATTCTTAAGATATCGCTGTTCTAAAAGTTGAAGGATTTACATTCTACATGATATGCACACAAATATACTGATTTCTATAAAAAAGAACGGGGTGATTTGTGGTGAAATTTATACAAAGGTTCTATTTGTTCATAATAAACAAAAGTGTCAATACAACTGTTAAAAATTGTTTTTTTGCAATAAAAACACACCTAAAAGTAGTACTCTATCAAGAAGCAACAAGCCCTCAGGAAAACATAACTAGTTAAAATATCTTAATGAAATTTTAATTTTTTCAATTTTATGCTCAAATAAAGCTTTTCTGCAAATTTCATCGAAATCTGATTACTGCTTCTAGGTGTTGCATTTTTTATGGAAATCAGATAGAATGTAAATTCTTCAACTTTTAGAACGGCGATATTTTAGGAATGATGATCGTTAAGAAAAAAGTATAATGACCATTTTTGTAGATAATGTTGTAATCTAATTTTTATTTGAGCTATACTTTTAATAACAAGCCAAAAAACCGAAAATTTTGCCCTTTTTTAGCATACATGGGATCTTTGGGGACTTTTGACACAAGTGAAATCACTTTTAAAAGTTTAAGAATAGTATCTTAAAAACAAGTTTTGACAAAAATCTTATTAAAACACCAATGCACGAGTTTTTAGGCTATTTTTCGTTATTTGCATTTTAAACCATCTTTTTCTTCTAAGATAATTCTAAAAAAAATAGGTAAATCGTAAAAACTGAGAACGTAGGAGAAGATTCCTAGGAGCCCACGCATTCAATATTCTTACAAAAACCTTAAAATTGATAAAAAAAATCTTAGAAAACCTTAGAAAATTTTTAAGAATTCTAGAAAACATTTGAGAGTTTAACAGAAACCTAAATAATTCAACAAAAAAACAAATCAAAAATTTTAAAATCTAGAGCTTACGAAGACAAAACTTAGAGATGGAAATTAATTAACCCAAATGAGTTTAAACAATTAAAAAAAATGGAAACAGTATTGCACACTAAGCATGGGTGCCTTTTTTTATTACCCTGTATAATTGAAAACCATACTACAATATGTATAATGCAAATTTTCACGTTGATCTGAAATTAACTTGGATCATACTGAACATTTACTCAAAATGGGGCGGAATATTACTTTTATTTTGAGTACAATGAAGTGGACACCTAAAAATGAAAATCCTTTGTAAAGAATAGATAAGACAACAAGATGCAATTGTAGGTGGAATCTATTCGAACCTTTTTTGTTTCTTAAGAAATATTTTCGAATTATGGAAAATATGCTGCCGTTTCAGCAAAAAATAACGAGTTGTTTTTTTAATAATTCTCAACTTTTATATAATTACAAAAATATAAGTCTTAAGGTTGAACTATCCATATTTGAAGATAGGGTGTTTCAATGTAAAAGTTCGTACAAAATTGCACGAAAACGAAAAGAGCTATTTAAATGCGGTTTTTTGTGTTTGAAAGAGCACAAAAAGTTGTAGTGACGTTACCCTATGAGATTTATATCCTGGTTTTATAAATATTTTTTTTCGATTTTAGAAAGTTATATTTTTCTTTATTAAAATTTGACTTAGTAACAACGCTACACATTTTCAAAACAAATCGATTGGCGCAAGAAAAAAGTCAATTTATTAATTAGGGCGGCTGTAGTTTGGTTAAACTTTTGAAATTTTAGCGATTTCGGAATGATGTCTGTCTTTTTATTTCGCCTCAGGCAAAGACGACCCTTAAGGGCCCCACAAATCTCGTTATTGCACGGCGTGGATCGAAAACTATAATTCTACCTTTTTGGGTATTAAAAAGATTTAATTTTGAGGAAAAGTAGATAAAATTTTTAAATGACTTGCGGAAAACACCGGAAAAAGTTTTAAATATTTCATTGGCCACGACGGATCAAAGAAACAGTGTTTTGTGGCACTGTAAACGAGAACAAAGACTGAGGCTAGTAATTTTGGTAGAATTTGTAAACTACGACCAAGTACAAGTAGAGCGAAGGTGGCAGCATGAATAATAGAAATCAAATTTTTGGGTAACAAATACACGTTTTGGGGCATTGAAAACGAACCCAAAGCTGTGGCTTGCGCGTATAAGTTATTAGAAGAAAAGGAGAAAGGATGTTGTCCAGAACAATAAAAAAATCTGAACCTGGACATTCACTGTAGAGATTCACCCCCACATGAAACAAAATTTCTCCCGGGTGGACTCTTCATATGTCAGAACAATCCATTTTTGGCAGTCTCACCAGATGGGCTGATAGGCGACAATAGGCTCGAAAATTTGACACCGCAGGAAAGAATTGTTGCAAAAAATAGTTATTTGTTTCACTAGGCTAGAAGATGGTCTTTTGGAAATGCAAGGAAAGTATTGAAATCCGAGCCCGGAGGGCGAGGATTGCAATTTCCGAGTATTTCCAAAACATTTTCTAGCCGTGTCAAACACGAAATTTTGTGCGCCGACAATTATTAATAGTTATTTATTTTGACTTTTGGTTTGAATTTGAAACGTCATTCCCTCATTTAGGGGAATTTCATCAGATGGAAAATAGGTTGGTAGCATCTCATTCTAATCAAACGATGGCAGATTAATTTAAATTCAAATGTGTTTCAGCAAATTTCTGTGGTACTTTTACTTAATTAATTTACTTTTATTATTTTCGAAGGTCATTGGTCTCCAAATCGACACACAAATTGACACAATTGACATTTATGCAGCGATGCCAACTTGTAAAATAAAACCAACTATTCGAAATGTCACGTTTGATTGCCTAGACATTCAAAAGGTGATTTTCTTGCCGCAAATTAGTATCACAAATCTCATGAAAAGTGACGGAGGCGCACAAATAAAATTTTGTTTGATCGCTGGAACAAACACGATTTCACTAAACAAAAACCATCAGTATTTTTATCAAGTCCAAAGACAATTACTAGTTACGAGAAGAAGATACTGTTTTTTCATAGTTTGGACTCCAAAGGGGTGTTTATATGATATTATTTTCAAGGATGAAGAATTTTGTGATGTAATGTTAATCAAACTAAAAGACTTTTATATGTCATGTATGTTACCCGAAATGGTAAAGAAATGCCTTTAATGGGCTTTTCACATATTTTTTGTTTTTTCTTTTTGTTTTTATGTTTGAGTAAACATTTCATGTTTTTTTCTGTATATTTTTATTTTTTTCTTTGTATTTTCTTTCTGTTTTAGTAGATTTTTTTTTGGTTTTGTAGTTTTTTTGTTTTTTTTTTTCATTATATTATTTGTTTTTATAAGTTTTATTACTATTTCAAATTCCTTTTGATCGTACACCTGAAACTAATTTTGCTTATTATGTGAGCAAAACTTATTTATAAAAAACATTTGTTTTAAAAAATGTGTCCCTTTTTTGTTTGTGAAATATTTGTGCAAAGAACTTTCAAACTAATTCTGCATTTCTTCTCCGTTAGATTTATGGTTTATTTACTATTTTATGATCTGACCCTCCATTTGACCATACGCCAAACTTTACCTCCTCAGAAGTGAGACGAGTGAGACCGATGCATAGTTGCTTCGAAACTGAAATTTACCGTTAGGATTTACTTACTTTATTCTTCATGATTCATTAAAACTTTTATTCTCAAAACCACAAACATTTGTAACTTTCGCGGCCTTTTAGGGCCTTTTGGGACCTTAATTATTTTAAGATGCACTGAATATTTCTACGCAAAATATAGTCACTTTTATTAATTTTTTGAAATAATTATTTTTCGAGTTTTGACCAACTTTTTAGACCATTGAGACCACTGTGCTATAATTTCCGAACCAAAAATAATTTTTTTCAGTGATTCAGCGTTCGAATAGTTCTCCGACTCTCAACGGCGACGCGGACAAATCTTCCAACGCCCAAAGTAAATCGGAGCCGGCAAACATAAACTTATTGAGACCAACAAACCGTCTTGTTCCTCCTTCCCAGAAGACACCATCCCGTGCCAAAAAAGCGACAAAAACGGGAACTATGAAAATGTGGTTCAAAAAAAGTATCGTTCAAGTACGATTACCTTCAACGATCAAAAAAGGTTACGCTTGTAAAAGTACAACGAAAACGACTTTAGTGCCGAGGTGTGAACTTACCACGCCGTCTTCAGAGCACTGTTCGTACAACGGACTGTGTCCTTCGGATGGTAGTTACGCCACGTCGTCTGTAGATGAGACAACTTACCACTTTACAAGACACGCCATCAGGTCGAACTACATGGATAAAAGCATTGAAGCGAAAAAGAAGGTGAGTTAGTTCAACGTTTGAAGGAGTGTTAAAACTGAGTGTAGGTCATCCGGATGCTCTTTGTGGTGGTCGCGGAATTCTTCATCTGTTGGGCGCCTCTCCACATTTTAAACACGTGGTATTTATTTTACCCTGAAGATGTTTATCTGTACGTTGGGTCCACGGGAATCTCGCTGGTGCAGCTTTTGGCGTACATCAGCTCGTGTTGCAACCCCATCACGTATTGCTTCATGAATCGGAAGTTCCGACAGGCGTTCCTCGCCGTCTTCAATTGGTACAGGTAAGAAACCAACACTTTAAAATGAAGAAGAGTCTGATAAGTCGTGTTAGCGTGTGCTACTGCTGCGTTTGTGTCAACTCCGACTCGCTCCGCACCAGGACGAAGACCACCCAAATGAACGGGATTCATAAAGTCGTCCAAAACAACTCCGACGTGTCTTGCAACGAGTCAACTATCTACATCGGGCGGCAGAGTATTCTTGGACGCTCTGGTAAGTCCGTTTTTTTGTCTACTTTAACTAGCTCGCCCCTCCACAGAAGTAGTCGTTCTAGAAGCCGAAGATCGTGTTTAGCAGCGGCTCAGAGTGCGCATGTGTGTCTTCATCAACGAGTGGAAGTCGACTTGCTCAAGTTGTTGCAGCTGATCCTGACGACGAAACCTTTCGGTATAGAATCACATGGGTGCGACCTCCAAATTCGCATTCTTTGGTAGCCTCACAGAACCAACTGTATTCTTAGAGTGACAAGGTGCCAAAATTAAGCAATACGTGATGGTGGTGAAAAACGCTTTGCTCAAAATATTCAAGTACAAAGACCAAATCGTGTTTATAATGTATCGTTAATAATAAGACTTCTTCTAAACTCAATGTAAACTTCTTTATCAATGACTCGCAGGAATGTAAATATCCTGAGTTTGCGAGGATTTTAGATAAGTTTGCATTGCAGTGCATTTTGTTCCTGAAAAATTGTGTGCTTTGAAATAGCGGCGAGAAACTCATTTAGCTGCTTATTGTTTACCGAATTTTACTCTACCTCAGCAGCAGAAGCTTCATTGATTTGCAATTCCGAGCGTGCCTTCCGCCTTATAACCGATCATAGGGTATTGCAAGTTTTAATAAGTTCTCATTTTGGGGAAATTTAGTGCCGCAATGGAAAACCGTCGGAGAGAACAAAAAGAAACTTGAGCTTGGTTTATCGAATTTTCATGTCATAAAGAAATTGTAAGAATGTGGAGCGTTCATTTTTCATTTATGAAATTATCCGCCGCAGTACTGACTTCGTTTACCTGCAATTACTGAAGAAAAATATTTGATTTTACGGTTACGATGCACTGACATATCAAAAATTGAGTGGGAATAGTGGACTTTAATTGCTTTACGAACTGAATTAAATTGGTTTCATGCAAAATTTACTTCGAAACCAAAATATGGGAATGAGGTGAATTGGCACTTGGCAGCTGCCAAGTTGGGAGACAATTTTTTGTGTTCTTTTAAACTTATAGATTCTCTGTGAAATTTTAAATTTTTAAACACGTTCTCAGATTTCTCAAGTTCTCAATTTTCTTAGATGAAAAATACAAAGGCGACAATCTCGAAGGGATCAACACATTTTAGAATCTAAACTGATTAATTTTAAAAGTTAATTATTTAAAAATCAGACAATCTTATAACGTGAGAATGGAATTTAAAAATGTAAAAATTCAAGACGAATCTACGAAAAAAAAAATTAAAATTTTAGAATTCAATATTCTCTTGTAGTTAAGTCTTGTCGTCTATTCGACTATTTCGTAATTCTCAAGTTTTTCAAAATTTCATGGTCTAAGATCCTGGAATTAGACTCTGATATCCAAAATTCTACGAAATTTGATAAATTAGGTTTGTAGTTAACAATTTTTGGAGAATATTTGTACTGAAGAAGTGGAAAGTGAACTGAATAGACTAATTCAAGATATTTAAAAAGTACATTGGAGAACATCGCGTTCACTTCTATTTTTTCTTAGTTTTACTTTACAACTTGCAAAATCATGAAACCGTATAAGTGCATTGTTGAAAAGGTAATTAAATAAGCTTTTCATCGAACTATAAACGTCTCCTGGAGAGTCAGCTTTTGCCAAAAAATTTGAGAAAAATGGATGAAAATATTGAAAAACAAGCGGTTCTTAAAAACTTTTTGGTAATTTTTTGAACATAACTGCCAAATTGATACTTTGATTTTTTAATGTTATACGTAATTTTAAAGGCTGGGATTTCTGTTTCCTAACGTGGTGTTAAACACGTTATTATCTCTGGCAATTTAAAAGTTACATGACAAAGAATATGAAGTGCTTTTAGAAATAACACACATTTTGTTAACTTCAAAGATTTTGTAAAATTTTAATTTGAATGCCCACAGAATTGTAGAGATAAATATTATGCAGCAACTGCTAAAAAGTCGTTGATCGAGTTTTGTTTATTCCAAAGAAATTTAAAGACGTTTTCGTATCTAAATCTAGATAAAAAAAAGTTCAAGTAAAAAAACAATTTCACTAAAATCCACCTCCCCATTTTGTGCTTTCCCACAGGTTGGCGAGTATTTGTGTTAAATAGTTACCTAATGAGTTCCCAGAAAATTCTGAACAATTTCTTTCAAAGATTTCCACCCTCTAATTTTGTCGGTCTATAAGCAAATTAAGAACTCTTCATCAACAAAAAGTTTTCTACAACGTATTATTCTGGCCTGCGTTAGCATTAAAGTTATTTTAGAACTTAATACATGTCTAGAAATTATGTTTTTGCAAGCAATGGCATTGATTTTTTCATAAAATTTCCAAAAAAATTTTGAATTTTTTGAAAAAGTGTTCAATGTTTTTTGTCCCGCAACTTCTAAACGATAGCAATAGATAGCAATGCATTTGATAGTGCCCCAAAAAACGAGTCTTCAATCTTTCCAAAGAGAGAAGTGGAATATAAGTTCAGTTTTAAAAAATATTATGGGAACGGTTAACCCTAGCGAGTAAAACAATATAGAATAATACCAAAACTTATGAAAAACTGAACAAAATAATTTTTTGTACAGTAAAATCAAAAAATCATTTTTCAAGAATATTTCTGAATCCGGACCTAATGGAAAACAGACTTCAGATTTGAAATCATTAAATATATTAATCATCATCATATTTCCGCTTCAGACATGACTTTCCACTTCTCTAGTTTTTTTTTCAAAACTTTTTCCAAAATTTGTTGACTGTTAAAAATAAAATTTTGTAATGCAATAAAATTTAAAAATTGCAATAGTTTGCTGAAAGAATGTAAGGAATTCGAAAGACAGCAAAAATCTGAAAAATGTAGAACATATGAATCTAAAATGATTTGGAATTTGAGGGACTGAAACTCTAATAACAATATGTCAAATCTAAAATTTTAAAATATTGTTGAAGAGTATGTTTAACTGGAAAACCGGAAAATCTACAATAATTAGATATAAAGCATTCAAAAACTCTATAACGAAAAATATGAAAGAATATTTCTAAATCCTGATCTTTCAATTTCGTAAATGTATCTAACAATTTTAGTTTTTACTTATTCAGAAAATTGATAAGAGTCTTAAAATATGAAAATATGACCTCGAGAACTTTATTGTAACTCAAAGCTTCCTAAAAATTTCAACATCATCGAATTTCGCGAGCTTAGAATAATAATTTATCTAACTAATTTCCACTTCATATTTTTACTTCAGGAACAACATGCACATCGCCACTTCCTATTCAGTACCTCTTTAATTAAAATTAAGACGGAATTGATGTTTTAAAGACTGATGTAAGAGATGTTTATATTTTTTTATTGCAGTAGTTATGTTGTGTGTCCTAGTGAAATTTTCTGCGTAACAAGGCTTTCCTCATCTTTACTCAGTAAGTAAATGTAATGTTTAATCAACGATTATCCTATCGAACCTAATAAACTGTTGAAAGAATCTGTCTTAGTTCGTGACGAACACTCTCATCCTCTTATAAAGTTTAAATAGCTTGCATTTTCCGGATGGAGTATTGATTAGCCATTATTAGTCAAAACGCAGGAGCACTCTGACTTTAATGGGAAAAAATGCTGATGGTTCTCTTTCGCTTTATGGTTATTTGTGAGCTATATCTCAAATGAGACTCGAAAGCTGCGTAATTCTCATTTTGCGTTATTCATCATCGGTTTGACGGCGTAAAAATTTAATTAAACAGGTAGAAGAGGAAGCACTTTTAGCTCATTAACTTTATTATGTCACGGCTTTATGTTTGATCCACGGATATTCCTGATGAGAGATTATTTTACCGAGCAAATAGCTCACATTACATCAGGAAATTACACAGATAGTTTATCACTATCAAGCAATTTTACCCAACCTTTATGGCTATATTTTAGCGGTTTATCGATTTTATCTGTATCCATATATTTGAGGGCTTTAATTGTGTGCAATTGCGCGAATTGCACTAATTGAAATCTGATTTCACCGAAATCGGCTAATAAACAAACGATTATTAAATATTTATCTAACGAGTCTGATCCTCTTACAGGATCGTACTTTGGGTATTACAATAAATCGTGGAAACGTTGGATTTGTCAAAAGACTAAATATAGACAAGAATTTCCAATAACCGACCTTTATTAACGACGCATGTCGGCAATAATGGGACCGTTCTGAAATTAATTTTTGTCTCTATAATACCCAGTTAAGTGGTTTGCACACTTCCGAAACATATCTTTTATTAAACTTCCCGTCATCACGTTTTTCCAGACGCCAGTGAATTTATTTACGGACTTAAATCTTCCTGAAGAAAAATGACCACCTGATTACTGTTACACAACAGATTAATATTTCTAATTACTAGGAAGCAGGTGCTCTCATTAATCAGATGTTTTATGACCCGGCAGGCAAAATAAACCCCGAAAAAAAAAGTAGAAAGGTTTAGGATAGAGCATCTATTTATGGGACTTGTAGTTGCTGTACTGAAACTATAAATTGAGAGTTAGGGCGTCCTTTAACTAATTATCTAATAATTAATCCTGACCCCCGTAACAAATGGGGTTGCTTCCCTGTTTTGGAACAAAAATGACGCAAATTAGGAACAACAAACATGATTCATTTGCACAACTTCACATTATCAGCGTTTCCGGTTCCGCTTCGCCATTGTGCCTCTTCGAAATCAATAACTTCAATTATTAAGTATTGCAGAATTGATCAAAGCCTTCCCACCAGCTTGTGGCGATGAATTTTAATTCAAAACAACTTTTCACGCAGTCCTAAATCAACAATTCCAAGAGGTTGAAATTGCTCTACTAACACAATAACGCACTAATCTCGGAAATAACAGATCTCCTAAAATGTCACTTTCCTAGACAAATTACAAATCCTGACGCTTTAATATTGTTTGGTTTAGTCCGCAGATTTGAGAAATGACTCCGAAGGTAAACGTGATTTCCATAATAAGGAATCGATATCCTGTCAGTTCTCTTTCTTCTCGTTCTTCGAGCCTTAAAAGCGGTAAATGAATTATTTTATGGGGATGTAATCGCGAGGAAAGAAAATGACGAATTGTTGAGTGAAGTATAAAAAGGGAGTCAATGGCGGTTTTTTCAGAGCTGATTGCTAATTATAATTTCAAGGCGAAACAAACAAAGAGTTTACGCGGTTTCTCCACTTTACCATGTTGTTCTTATGTAGATGCCGCAGTTCTCTTTAAAACTTCATTATCGTAGAATGAACAAAGTTAAAAAGCTTATCTTTTATAATAAATTCATAATATCAAATATCAAGACAGATAAAAACGAAATTTGAAAATGGTTCAAAGAATCGAGAGAAAGAAAAGATCAGAGAAATCAAATTAAAGTTTTATAAAGAAAAGTCAGGAAAATTTGGACAGTTTTGGGGTGAAAGTAATAAAATTTGGCGGATTTATTACTTTTTATACAGTGTAGTAAATTGGAGATTTATTAAAATCAGAAATAAGAATTTTTACATTTTTTATTTGAAAGTTTCTATTAAAGTCTGTAAATCCAATAGTTTTAGCGATAATGTAATGTAATTTAAGACATTTATTACTTCGGAGACGCTTATTGAATTTACTCAATTATGGAACATTAGAACAAGAAATTTTAAAAATTTTAGTATCGAGACAAACTCAAAAATTTTTATTTATTACTGGGAGTTTGGCATTATTTATTGCAGCAATAAAATTTGGCAGATTTATTAGCTTAAAGACTCTTAATTCGTGTACTAAATTCCAGAATGTTAGTTCAAGAACTAAGATTTTTAGAAATTTTCATTTGGAAAAACAAATGTTAAATTCTAAATTTTCTATTTATTTCTGTAAATCCAACAATTTTAACGTTAATGTGATAAAATTTAAAAAATTTATTATTTTGAACGCGCTTATTGAGTGTAGCAAATTACAGAACTTTAAACCAAGAGGAACGAAATTTGAAATTTTTTGTTATTGGGGCAATTTTAATTTCAATTTTTTTTTTATTAAATTATGTAAGTTTGACAGTTTTGACATTACAACAATAAAATTTTGGTAGATTTATTATTTTAGGAGCGTTTATATTGGAGGCACTAAATTACAACATTCTAAAATAAGAAAAAAAAATTTAGAATGTTTTATTAGTAAGGCAAACACAAAATTTGGAATTTCTTAATGTAGACACTTTTAACGACAAAGCAGTGAAATTTAGTGGATTCATTATTTGAAAGTCGCTTAAGTGTGCAAAATTTTGTAATTTTAGAACTAGAAGTAACAATTTTAGAAATTTCCATTTGGAAGATGATCTTAAACTCAAAATTTTCTAATAAATTTTGTAAATCCTATATTTCTAACGTTAAAGCAACGAAACTTGGTGGATTCATTAATTTTGATGCGCCAATTGAGTGTACTAAATTACAGAATTCTAGAACAATAAGAAAGAATTTTATAAATTTTTATAATTGGCATAAACTCAAATTCAAAATTTATTTATTAACTTTTGTAAGATTGGCAGTTTCAACAATTAAACAAAAAAAATTGTGGAATTTATTGTTTATTGACTGCACTAAAAAAGTTGCGAAAATGAAAAAAGGCTTTGGACGTGAACAAAAAATGTAAATAAAAAAAACCAAAAAAATCGAAATGCATTTGATAAAACGTACCATGAATAGAGAACACAAAAAAGCAACAATATAAAAGTTGCACATTTTTAAGATAGATTCACTTTAAAGCACCAATAAATTGAATGACTCGACTTCAAGAAATCCGATAAACTTCAAGAACCTTCAAGCTTTTGAAGACCATACTCAAGGAGACTCATAAAACTAAAGCGAACCTAAGGATCAACACAATCTCAACACTTCAATAATGTACAATTAAAAGAGCGTTTTGGAAACTACGAACAACTTGAAATTGAAAGTTACGAATCCATTTACTCTCGACCTAATCGAATAATTTTCACTTTAGACAGACCACCCGAACCCTTGTTAACTACATAGTGTTTGCGTTTTCACTTTCATTTCGCATTTTTCTTGAAAAAAAGTGGTACTTTATTATTTACAAAGCACTTATTTCTGAACAAAACGTGACTGTCATAAATCCCATCCCGCTAGAACTTTTATAAATTTTTAATGGATACGATGTTGCAATTTTACACCATTAAAAAGGCAAATCGAAACAGAACTATAACAACTTCAAAACAAATATTTCCTTTGTGCGAAAGAACTTTTTTAAAAACACTCCACATTCACATATTTTGTAACCGCGTAAGTTACTTGTGGCTAAAAAAACAAGAAACTCAGCGCTTGAATCCAATTTAAGAACAAAACAAGACTTTTCATTAATTTTAAGTACTTAATTAAATTTACTTTTTCGATTTAAAACACACAATGGCCGCATTCGTGTTGTAATTTCCCAGCTCAAATTTTAAGTGGCCATAATTTAATCGTGTAGTTAACAATTACGCGAAGAGCTCTCGTAACTTTTTATTAGACATGAAATTCTTATCTTGTTGCTTCGGAAGTCGAAACGATAAAAGTTTTAATGATAAGCGTTTTATTTATGTCGGATCTCTGGTTGAAATAAAAACTTTCTTAATCCATTTAAATCAAAGTTGCAGCCTAACGAGTAATATTCCCAGGCAATAAAATATACACGTTCAAAAAAAGCAAATTAAACGATACCTCACCAAGTTTAATTAAATCTCGCCTTTGGAGTAATTACAACTTCCGCGCTTCATAAAGCTGTAGTAAATTATTGTCTGTAATTTCGAGAAAATTCAGCCTACGTTCGTCAATATAACGAATCGATAGTTTGGAAAATTTCCCGGCGCACCCACCATTTTTTCACTATAAACTGTTTAATTAATTTAGACCGCACGCAATTCTGTTAATCCAATTTGCACAACTCTGCAAATATAAATATCTCAGTTAAGTCAATGGTGAAGTTCAAGTGTCCAAGTTAATAGTATAATCCGTTCGTGATCAATGATTGGAATTTACTTGCTGTATCTTGAGTTTTAAATTCGGCTCAGTAAACAATTAGCACTTCTAAAAGTTCAAATTACTTAACGATCGCTTAAGCACGTCAAGTCATATTTACATGACATTACGCAAACCCCAAACCTTCGTTAGCAAGTTCAAACTCGCAACTTAAGTTTGCTACAGTTTAATAATTAACTTTCATTAGCACCGTTAACAATCACACGTTGTTTTATAAAAACTTCAAAGTAAATTTGGTATTTGGAACAATTTCGTCACACGCAAAGCTTTAATTTAATTACGGTTGAAAGCATAGACTTTTTAATTGCGTTTTAAATTGCATCGTTCTGCCAGGGACAGCTCTTTGAACTCTGCCCATCATCAAGAGAATTGAACTCTTGTAAGACCCTCGGGTGTAATTAAATTGCTGCTGTTATTATTTTTCTTTTGGGGATAATAAAATCACGTGTGGCTCAATGACTTGTCCGGTGCTTTCATTTATTGAGACAAGAAGTGTTGTTTTGCATAAAATTGAAATTTAGGGGTAACATTCTGTGAGGATCGTAAATGTAATTAGAATGACACGACATAAAACAGGAGGAGCGGCATATTTCCATATTACCCCAATCCGCGGTGCATACAAGCTGTAAAAATAATCGTTAAGTAATAAATTCAAGCTTCTAGAAACTGTGGGGCTATAAACAGGAAGAGTAAACCCTTTACGTAATGTATCCACACCATTTCCCCTTCTGAAACACCCCCAAAGCTGCTTATCTGACATTTGCCCTCTCCTTCCAAAGCTCTGAAAATTACTATCTCTACAGCTACAGTAATTGTTATAAAGCACACATGGCTTCCAATTGCCGTGTCAGCTTACAATAGTCAAATTGTGTAAATTTCTATGCGATGTCATCTTCAAGATTGCATTTCACAGACTCGGTTCTTGCAGCGCTGCGACTTTTTCCAAAGTTTAGTGTGCTAAATTAGTTCCAATCTCTTTATGGAGATTATTTGAAACGCAGTCGTGTAAGTTTCAGACAGAGATTTTCCTGTAGTAACGGAACTAACACGATTGTTATGTAAACGTGTACAAACATTCCCACGCGAATGCAAAAATTGAATTACTTCACGTAATATTATCAGAAGCGATTGCAGTTTTACTTCAAAAAATCAACTTCATTTTGTGTTCCGAATTCAATTTCCAACTTAGTATTTACTTCGCTGAAGTTCAAACACGTTCACTTCATTCTGTTGCATTTATTTATTGATTTACTAGTAGAAGTTTCGGTTCACCGCAAATGGTCTGTTTGTTTAGTTCACTTCAATTTATTAAGACCACAACAAAGAAATTAAAACGAGTTGAACTCGTGGATGCGATGGAGCACTTTTTTCAAATATTTTGTTTGTTGACTTTACATATTACTTTGATCGCTCCCAATAACTGCTATATTAACTTTTTTCATGCAAATATCCCAAAAAAGAATCGGGTATTTATTCGGGAACATCAAACTCCTGCGTTTCTATTAGAGTTATGAAATATTCGATCTGTGTCCCACTTTTGGGATCAATCACAACTACAAATACATTCTCGTTCAAAAATCTTGCACCTCCTTATAAGTATGATAAATGTTAAATTTTGAATATGGGCATAAGTGTACTTTTAAACTCATTTAATAAAACGAAAGTTTACCAAGCTTTTTCGAAAGTCTTTAGTTCTTTAAACTAAAATCTCTATTTCTTGTTTAAAAATTTTGCAAGTTGGCACAGTTATTGAACACTTTAGAAGTAGTAATTTCCCCACATTTCATTGTGATATCTTAAAAAACAAAAAAGATACAAATTTTATTAAAAAAGTTTGAAAATATTTGGTTCCTCCTAAAATGAAATTTTCTAAAATCTCTATTTTCTGTTTTAAAATTTTGCACTTTAGCACAATTAATGAACGCTTTAGAAATAGTAACTACTCCAAATTTCATTGCAATATCTTAAAAACTAACAAAGATACAAGTTTTATTTAAAAAAAGTTAAAATTCTTGGTTCCTCCCAAAATAAAATTTTCTAAAATTTGTAATTTTTGTTCTAAAATTTTGCACTTTGGCACAGTTAATGAACATCTCAAGGTTAGTAACCTCCCCAAATTTCATTGTAATATCTTCAAAACTAACAAACATGCAAATTTTATTAAAAAAACGTTGAAAATATTTGGTTCTTCCCAAAATGATTTTTTTTTTAATTTCTTTTTTCTGTTTTAAAATGTTGCCCTTTAGCACAGTTAATAAACACTTTAGAAATTGTAAGGTCTCCAAATTTTATTGTCATAGCCTAAAAACTAACAAAGATACAAATTTTAATAAAAAAATGTTAAAATTCTTGGTTCCTCCTAAAATAAAATTTTTTAAAATCTCCAATTTTTCTTCTAAAATTTTGCAGTTTGGCACAGTTAATGAACAGCTCAAGGATAGTAACCTTCCAAAATTTTCTTGTAGTATCTTAAAAACTAACAAAAATGCAAATTTTAATAATAAAGACATTGAAAATATTTGGTTCGTCCTAAAATGAAATTTTCTAAAATCGCTAATATTTGTTCTAAAGTTTTGCACTTTACCACAATTAATGAACACTTTAGAAATAGTAACTTCCACGAATTTCATTGCAATATTCTAAAAACTAACAAAGATACAAATGTGAATAAAAAAAATGTTAAAATTCTTGGTTCGTCCTAAAATTAAATTTTCTAAAATCTCTATTTGTTCTTTTACAATTTTGCACCTTAACACAGCTAATGAACACGTTAAAAATAATAACCTCCCCAAATTATTGTCATATCTTAAAAACCAACAAAGATATGAATTTTAATAAAAAAAATGTTAAAATTCTTGGTTCGTTCTAAAATTAAATTTTCTAAAATCTCTATTTTTTTGTTCTAAAATTTTGCACCTTGGCACAAGTAATGAATACTTTATAAATAGTAACCTCCTCAAATTTTATTGGCATAGCTTAAAAACTAACAATGAATTTTAATAAAAAAAGTTTAAAACTTTTGGTCCGTCGTAAAATAAATTTTTCTAAAATCTTTATTTTTTATTATAAAATTTTGTACACTGACACATTGATTGAACACTTTAAAAGTACTAACAAAACTAACAAAGATATGAATTTAAACTTGTTTTTTACAGTTGAAGATATTTGGTTTTTGGTTGGGTATGCAAGACTTTTGAACCTTACTGTATCACTTCGTTTTTTTCTCCAAATGGAATTTTATAGAAGCCATTTCCTGGGATGCGCTCCCAGAGTTTATTCGAAACAATTATCGCATGCAGAGGTTCCAACGAAAGCGGCTACCGCAGGATCTGACATTTTTCATTTGCTCTAAATTTTACAGCAGATTTGCACGTTTTCAGATTTTCCAGGACTAGATTGCGATTCTTGCAGATTTTCCTGCTCAACCCTTCGTCTTCCAAATTTATGGCTTTTTTAATTTCGTCTATTTCTCGATTTTCCTTTGAGCCTCAAGATTGCTTAAACCTGAATTTTTTAAATAAAAAATTTAACAGAGATTGTCTGAAGTCTGAAGTGATGCAGATTAAGCCAGAATATAATTCGAAGTGTCAGATCTAGTCGTCACCACATGCAAGAAGATATTCCAACGTATCGTATAAAATCGTCCGATTCTCATTGTGGATCAAAAACCCTTGTCACTTTTATAAAGTTATTCGTGGCTACGTGTGCCGGATCGATTTTCCAAAGAAATATCATTCATTTTAGAAGTGCTCTTTCCAAGGAGAAATAGGTTATAAATACAGAGGAAATTGCAATAGAACGGAGCCTTAGAAGTTCGATTTAATTTCTTATACACAGAAAATGTTCCACGTGGGAACCGAATCGTGTTCGAAATTGTCTCACTTCAAGAGTTTTATTGATAACTTTTATTACGCTGTCGTTGTAAGTAAGAAAACATGTTAGTTTTAAAATCCGATGAATATTTATAACGTGCACGCGCAGGGGTGATAAACAATAAATCTGAAAAAATATTCTTCTTTGCGAGCGTGCGAGAGCTCTCGATACCTTTTTATTTCGTAATTCTCTTTAACCCTCATTTTGCTCTTTATATTTAACCCCGGTACGTTCACGCAAGATAACCGTCTCTCTAAAGTCTCAGGTTGATCGCAAGGGACCAGGTCAAGCCTGATAAATTTCCGTAAACGTCGAACTTCCCCGGATTGTTAATTCTCGAATTATCAAGAATGTCCCTCTTTCGTTAAGTATTCCGCACGGGCAAAACAACGGATTAGCCGTTTAAAACCTGCAATAAATTTCGATTAAACCCAAGCTGATTTGCGGGCTTTGCAACATGAGTAAAATATGGGCATCGACAGGTGAGTGGCGGATTTTACGTTTCGACAGCTTCCGGACGTTGATTCTGAACAGTTTCGTATTTCATTATTAACGAAATGCATATTCATTGAAGTAGCTGCGATTCAATCGTGGAAAATGTGGCGTTATATCACGCAGAGTTCCACGAGGAACTCAATCGTGTCCTTAAATCTCACCTACAATCACGGAAAGCCGAGATTGCACTTGACTGCGAAAATTTGTGATCTCGGAATTAGAAATAGAAACTCGGTCACCGGGAACGAATTCCCGAGTTTCAAATGACTTATCGCGCAATTTATTGATAAAATTGCAGTTTGTATGAAGTCGGCGTTATTATAAATTTCCGGGAATCTCCGGAAAAATGCTCCGGATAAAATTTGACAAACTTACAGTAGAAACGCCTCGATTGATCCCGGATCTTCCCGAAGCCCTTGAATATGAATGGAATCTATATAATATTACGATAAACTGATTAATTTGAGTCGAATCGCTAGAAACTCTCATCAAATTTCAAAGGTGAACTTTGACCCAAATCCGCGGAAAACTATTAAATTAATCTCGACAGATCTGTCGCACATTTTGCTGATTCTCTGTAATCAGCGGTGTTTACAACCTCCAAACAACCACATTTTTTGCATATCTTGTTTCAGCTGAAACGCTGAAACGTGGGAGCTTTATTGAACCAGTGGCGTTTCTTGCATATAAATGACTCTTTAAACTAAATTAACTGAAGTTTGAAAAATCACGTTGTGACACCTAATCAAGAAATGAGCGCAAATGTTTAATTCTTCAATTTAGAAATTGAGGTAATTTATTAAACCCAGCCGAAGGCGTCAAAATAAGTGAGTTTTATATCATTAAATATTAAAAGCAAACTTTACGAATACTGTTTTTACATTTGTCTTCATTTAAATTTTACAAAAACCTCCTTATAATTTAGCATTACAAAGCCAAAAGTTTTACGAGCAAAAACATTTCCACTGTGATCAACGTAAAAACTTTGAAACGACGGTTTGCATCTTTCATATTCTCGAAACGAAAAAAGTTATTTGTCAAAACGTGTTTAATGAAAGCAAAAACCCGACTTGTTTCATTTTAAATTTGTTTAGGGGTTTGGAAGAAACTGTTTTTGTGAGAACGCACCTGTTGCCTAAGCAAAATTCCGCTTTCTCATGTCCACTAGCTCTTCTGAAATGACCTAAATATGTGGCTCAGAATTGATTCGAAGGATTAGCCATCTTTCTATTTTACATTCCGTGAGACGTAAATAGTTATTTTCTTTCATACTTTATCCAGGTTCTCTGGCACTTCCTTGAAACATGAAACGTATTTCTTTCCATACATTAGTATCTCCGGAGAGTTTCCTCAAGAGAGCTGTATACTTGGCTTGATGTTGAAATTCATGACCGTTTTAAGTATGACTCGGTTTCTTCTTTAATAACAGGAACAGGATATTTTAACTCGAACAATGCACGCGAGATTCTCAAAATGAAAGAAATAATCCTCAAGCAAAATCTGCTATAAAAGCAAGCTTGTTTGATCAAAATTACGTTGTTTACCGGTTTGAGTGCGTGTTTTGGTTACAACATTGTCGGAGATTTCCGGAAATCAACAATGTTGCTTGTTCGTTGGAATGGGGAATATTACTCATCGGATTAGTGTATCACTGGATTGGAAGTTATGTTTCAAGAAGAATGGGGTCAGTTTTTAGTTACAGGAAATCGAACTCGCTGGTGGATTTTTACCAAAAAGATAATGTTGTTTCGAGCGCTGTTATTTACTATCTTCTCTGGTGCCCGATTTTAATTTTATTAGAAGACAGTCGAAATAGAATATTAAAAAAATGAGTTTCATTAATCTTCTATGACTATAAAATTTGGGGAGAATACTACTTCTAAAGTGTTCAATAACTGTGCCAAAGTAGAAAATTTTAAATCAAAAAATAAAGATTAAAAATGAAGATTAAAATTTTATTATAGGACGAAACAAAAGTTTAAAACTTTTTTATAATAAAATTCATATTTTTGTTAGTTTTCAAGTTATGACAATGAAATTTTTAGAACTTAATATTTTTAAAATGCTCATTAACTGTGCCAAAGTACAAAGTTTTAGAACTAAAAATAGAGATTTTAGAAAATTTTATTCTAGGACAAAGCAAGAATTTTAAACTTCTTTTCATTAAAATTCGTATCTTTGTTAGTTTTTAAGACATTACAATGAAATTTAAGGAGGTTACTATCCTCAAAATGTTCATTAACTTTGCCAAAGTGCAAAATTTTAGAACAAAAATTAGAGATTTTAAAAATTTTTATTTTAGGACGAACCAAGAATTTTAACATTTATTTTATTAAAATTCGCATCTTTGTTGGTTTTTAAGCTATGACAATGAAATTTCGAGAAGTTACTATTTCTAAAATGTTCATTAAATGTGACAAGGTACAAAATTTTTGACCTAAAAATTGAGATTTTAGAAAATTTTATTTTAGAACAAACCAAGAGTTTTAAACTTTTTTATAATAAAATTCATATTTTTGTCAGTTTTTAAGCTATAACAATGAAATTTTGAGAAATTGTAAGTTTTAAAATGCTTATTAGCTGTGCCTAAGTACAAAATTTTAAAACAAAAAATTAGGATTTTAGAAAATTTCATTTTAGGGGGAACCAAATATTTACAGCATTTTTTTATTAAAATTTGTTTTTTTAGGATGGAATTTAGGGAAGTTATTATTTCTAAAGCGGTTATTATTTGTGCCGAAGTGCAAAATTTTAGAACAAAAAATAGAGATTTTAGAAAATTTCGCTTTAGGATGAACTAAGAATTTTAAACTTTTTTATAATAAAATTCATATTTTTGTTAGTTTTCAAGTTATGACAATGAAATTTTAAGAAGTTACTAGTTCTAAAATGTTTATTAACTGTGCCAAAGTACAAAGTTTTAGAACTAAAAATAGAGATTTTAGAAAATTTTATTCTAGGACAAAGCAAGAATTTTAAACTTCTTTTCATTAAAATTCGTGTCTTTGTTAGTTTTTAAGACATTACAATGAAATTTAAGGAGGTTACTATCCTCAAAATGTTCATTAACTTTGCCAAAGTGCAAAATTTTAGAACAAAAATTAGAGATTTTAAAAATTTTTATTTTAGGACGAACCAAGAATTTTAACATTTATTTTATTAAAATTCGCATCTTTGTTGGTTTTTAAGCTATGACAATGAAATTTCGAGAAGTTACTATTTCTAAAATGTTCATTAAATGTGACAAGGTACAAAATTTTTGACCTAAAAATTAAGATTTTAGAAAATTTTATTTTAGAACAAACCAAGAGTTTTAAACTTTTTTATAATAAAATTCATATTTTTGTCAGTTTTTAAGCTATAACAATGAAATTTTGAGAAGTTGTAAGTTTTAAAATGCTTATTAGATGTGCCTAAGTACAAAATTTTAAAACAAAAAAATAGGATTTTAGAAAATTTCATTTTAGGGGGAACCAAATATTTACAGCATTTTTTTATTAAAATTTGTTTTTTGTTGATTTTTAAGATTTTAGGATGGAATTTAGAGAAGTTATTATTTCTAAAGCGGTTATTATTTGTGCCAAAGTGCAAAATTTTAGAACAAAAAATAGAGATTTTAGAAAATTTCGCTTTAGGATGAACTAAGAATTTTAAACTTTTTTATAATAAAATTCATATTTTTGTTAGTTTTCAAGTTATGACAATGAAATTTTAAGAAGTTACTAGTTCTAAAATGTTCATTAACTGTATCAAAGTACAAAATTTTAGAACAAAAAATAAAGATTTTAGAAAATTTTATTTTAAGACAATTCAATCATTTTTTTAGATTCTCTGTGCATATTTCCCATTAAATCTCGTTAAATTTATAAATATTCTAACCAAATTTTAAATATTCTTAGACTTTTCAAAGAATCAGACCCAGAATTAGTAATTTATTATCGACAACATGTGGAATAACTCATTGAAATTGTGTTTGATTAAACTTTGGTCTGCCAACAACAAAAACGCGAATCAAAGAATGACGTTGCTGTGACGATTGATTAAAACTAACAGCGAAAAATTCCCCACACAAAAAGAAAGTAATTCTGTTCTAATTTAATCAATACCATTGTGTAATCCACAATAATGACCAAGACACGACCGGAAACCACCCCAATTCAAACTGAAAACGCTTGTTTTAATAAACATCAAAGGACACGCATCTCTGCCTTTTTATAATTAGATGTACCTAAACCACACCAGTGGAAAAAGTTCTTTCATGTCCTAAAAATTCAGTAAAATAGCACTTAATGTATTCCAATTTTCCCGGCGCATCCACCATTCCCACGCAGCCTGTTTGTTCAAACACTTAACCCATTAAAACCGTTTTTAGTAATTGATTTTCCTGTATGCAAAAAACTAGATTGAAAACCGACCCGCCAAATTAGAATCATAAAGAATTTTTTTGCCATGTTTACTTTGAATTATGCATGGAACATCACAATGTGCGAACATTAAAAAACTCGTTAAGTTTCATATTTAAATTTTAATTTGTCCGGTTCTGGACAAACTGCTCCAAAACCGAGACAGAAAGATTTAGTTTCGTTTCGAGATTTCCAATATTGGATCGCTTAAACGATTTTCCCAGACACTAAAATTTGTTGTTCTGGTGATTTTATAAATGATTTTATTCTGGCCACAAACCAGCGACTGCCCTTTTATCTCTGGGATTTATTACCCGCTTAATATAAAAATTGGATAAATTGCCGGTCAAAAGAAATAATCTATTTTCTTTGACGTTAAAAAACCTTGTTTTATTACACGCGCGCAATCTGCTCCCTTTGTTTATTAGGTCAACCTACACAGCCACATCTAGAGTGAATTCAAAGCTCTCAATCAACGGGGAAAGATTTCTGCGGCTCACGTACGCGGAAATATAGTACACAACTCAATTTATTTAGTGCGGAATTAGAGGAGAATTTGTTTCCTGTTTCAGAGTCTGAATAAAACACACGAGTTTATTTATGAAGCTGATGCTTCTTTCTCTGTAAATTACCTGTTAGCAAGCGAAATGAAAATTTTACTCAAAGGCGGTCTGCATTAGCTTCCGTTTTGAACCGTCGGCAACACTTGGGGTGTCAAAACGACCGACATAAAATCTTACCCCAAAAATGTATTTCTTTATCTCGGCTGCGGCCGCAGTAAACTCGACGTTATTGAAACAATTTCAAAAGCGGCTCTGGATTAAAACACTTTTTATGTAGGTGTCGATCTAATCTAACAATACCAACAACTGTCATGGAAATCGGTTACGAAAAATCCTAAAAACGATAAACATCGCACGAAACGCAGTTCTAGTTCGAGCTATTCATAAGAATAGCACGTTTTTTAGCTGGAATTGAATGTTCGATATGCGCGTCTATTGTCTTCCAAACCAAATTTGCTACATTTCCAATA
Organism: Gnatocerus cornutus; assembly: GCA_029298725.1. Lineage (NCBI taxonomy): Eukaryota > Metazoa > Arthropoda > Insecta > Coleoptera > Tenebrionidae > Gnatocerus > Gnatocerus cornutus. The sequence goes on from CM055516.1 coordinate 16,735,599, forward strand.
CTAAAACTGAAAGCTTTTCTAAATTGTTTTTCACGCGCTACATACGTAAATCTTAAAATATGATATTTTCAGGGGTGTCCACTTTAATCAAACTCACTGCTTTAAATGAAGTTAGGGGCGTTTTTTATTGGGGACGTCTAGTCCGAGCCACTTGGCGCAAAAAGTGCGACCCAAGCTGGATTGGATGATTAATGTCTATTTTTCATGAATTCCGCGAAATTTTCTTATTGGTAAGGTTTTCCATTATGGGGAGCAAAAACAAGCGGATTTAATTTAGTAGAGGTAAAAGTAGGTTGGGAATTTAATACCCAGAAAGTTTTAAATTTTTTTCTAGTTTTATTTAAAACGGAATAATAAATGAATCTTTAATATCCTTCTGATTTTTTGTATCCTTTCTTTAAGATTTTTTAGGTTCTGTAGCTTCTTTAAAATTACAGCTTTTGAGTTACTCGACGAAAACCTCTTTCACGCACTAAAAGCACAAAAACTGCTTCCGATTCCTGCTTACATTTGTTTGCTACACAATGTTTATTTCTTCGCGAGGTTTTTCCATGAAGGCCATTAATCTTATCTAATCTAATCTCAAAATCCGTTAATTTTCTAACAACCGTAAACAAGTGTTTGAAGGAAATGAATCCTTTGCTGCAGTAATGTTGGATAAAACAACCAACTCAACCCCAAAGCATTTACAATTCTGTCATTTCCATAATGCGAGTTGTGCCAAACTAACCATTACTCCAGTTGTTACAACAATAAACGAAAACGAACGTTCCGCTTTTAAACACGTAGAACCAACAACCGATAATTCAACGGTGTGATCAATTTACGATTGTATTCAAATCCAGTTGAATGAAATATGGGATAATACGCATTAAATCTTGATTAAACCTCCTTGGCGGATGTAAAAGGCATAATTCGACACGAAAATCTCTGGATATTTATGTAAAAAACAGGCATCTGAAAAGGAAAGACCACTCTATTGAAATTTATAGATGTAAAAGCTGGAAGTGCCTCCGAAATGTGTGTTTCTGACTTCAAACTTTCTGACAAATTTCAAACGACCCAGCTGCATTTTAATGCAATCGGCATCAAACTTTTGTATGGTTGTTCGCTCGGTTTATTTGCAATGTACCGGCGCCGTAACTTTCTGTAATGGAGCATGGAAAATGCCTGTTTAAAATAAAGGAGGGTTTATGTTTATGCTGGGATTATTAAAATAGAGTTCTTATGATAAAGAAAAAAAGTCTTTTGAGGGTTCAATTTTGTATATGTTATTGGACTAGTGCTGAAACGATCTCCACTGGCCTGTGGTGAAGTCTGTTAACCAAATAGTTTTGTGGTGCAGTTTGAGCGGCTTACAACTCAAATATGCTTAGTGCAGCAGGAGGGCGAGTTTTCTCAAAGGAGTATGGAATTCGTATTGTAGAAGAATGTGCTCTATTTTAATTTTCTGTTTTATTTATTTTGTAATTTTACAATCAAAACAAGCTAAATTCAAGCGACTTCAGATAAAAGGGGATGTTAAAAGGGAAGCTACTCAAGAATCTCGTTTCAGTTTTTCATTTCCTGTAGATTTAATAGCTACTTCAGGAAACTATGAAGCCTCAAAACTCTTCTGTTCTAAAATTAGAATCAGAAAGTAATTCATCTACTGCTCCATAACAAATTTCGTCCAAAAATTATTAACTAGTGAAATTATCCATGCCCAATTACAAAATTATAAAACTTAATGGTTAAATATTTGAAATATTTATTTAAAGATTTTCATTCATTGGAGAGATGTCCAGAACTGTAGTTTATTTATTGGATGTTGACAACAAATAGTAAAGATAGATATAGAGTGCCATAATTTTAGTATCGACCAGTCGATAGTTGTAAAATTTAGAGAGGTTGTTCCTTTTCAACTGTTTCCTAAAAGCGCTAAATTTAATAAACAATAAACACAGATTTTATAAATTTTAAAATGTAAAAGTCATAATTTCAGTACCTCTCAGTCGATAATTGTAAAATTAAGTCAGGTTATTTTTCTTTAACTGTTTTTTTAAAGCGCCAAGTTTAAAAATTGTGGACCAATTAACACAGATTTTTATAGATGTAGAAATTTGAAACAAGTTGAAAAATCGATAGTCACACTCTGAGTATGATAATTTTAGTACTTCTCAGTCAATCATTGAAAAATTTAAACAGGTTGTTCTTTTTAAACTGTTTTATAAAAACGCCAAATTTAAAAATAATAGACCAATCAACAGAAATTTTATAAATTTCTGAAATATAAAAGTCTACTCTGAGTGCCATCATTTTAGTACCTCTCTGCCGATAATTGTAAAATTTGGTCAAGTTGTTACTCTTCAAATGTCTCTTCAGAACGCCTAATTTCAAAATTGTAAACCAATTAACCCAAATTTTACAAATTTTTGAAATTTGAAAGACATTGAAAACCTCGGACTACCATAATTTTAGCATTTTTCCGTCGATAACTGTAATTTTTTGACAGGTTGTTCCTTTCCAACCGTTTTCTAAAAGCGCCAAATTTGAAAATAATAAACCAATAAACTCAAATAAAAATTTTTCAAATGAAAAAGTCATTTGAAGTTCGACAGTGCTACTCTGAGTGCCATAATTTGAGTACCTCTTTGCCGATAATTGTAAAATTTGGTCAGGTTGTTACTTTTCGAATGTTTCTTCAGAGCGGCAAATTTCAAAATTCAAAATTTGTAAAATCTATGTTATTTGGCTATCTTGATGAAAAGTGATGATTTTGTAGATTTCGTGCTCTTCTTTGCGAATTCAACCCAGAAAACAACGAAAATCGGCGAGAAATCGTCGTTTTGCATCGAAATATGCGGTTTTCTCTAACAATTTTGATGATTTCGTGCAGAATTCTGCTGTTTTCTTGCAATTCACCCGTTGAATCTTGGTAAAAAGTGATGATTTTGTAGATTTCGTGCTCTTCTTTGCGAATTCAACCCAGAAAACAACGAAAATCGGCGAGAAATCGTCGTTTTGTATCGAAATATGCGGTTTTCTCTAAGAATTTTGATGATTTCGTGCAGAATTCTACTGTTTTCTTGCAATTCAGCCGTTGAATCTTGGTAAAAAGTGATGATTTTGTAGATTTCGTACTCTTCTTTGCGAATTCAAGCCAGAAAACAACGAAAATCAGCGAGAAATCGTCGTTTTGCATCGAAATATGTGGTTTTCACTAAGAATTTTGATGATTTCGTGCAGAATTCTGCTGTTTTCTTGCAATTCACCCGTTGAATCTTGGTAAAAAGTGATGATTTTGTAGATTTCGTGCTCTTCTTTGCGAATTCAACCCAGAAAACAACGAAAATCAGCGAGAAATCGTCGTTTTGCATCGAAATATGCGGTTTTCTGTAAGAATTTTGATGATTTCGTGCAGAATTCTGCTGTTTTCGTGCAATTCAGCCGTTGAATCTTGATAAAAAGTGATGATTTTGTAGACTTCGTGCTCTTCTTTGCGAATTCAACCCAGAAAACAACGAAAATCGGCGAGAAATCGTCGTTTTGCATCGAAATATGCGGTTTTCTCTAAGAATTTTGATGATTTCGTACAGAATTCTGCTGTTTTCTTGCAATTCAGCCGTTGAATCTTAATGAAAAAGTCATTTGAAGTTCGACAGTGCTACTCTGAGTGCCATAATTTGAGTACCTCTTTGCCGATAATTGTAAAATTTGGTCAATTTATTACTCTTCAACTGTTTCTTCAGGGCGCCAAGTTTTAAAATTGTAGACGAAATAACACAGATTTTACAAATTTTGAAATTTAAAAGTCGTAAAAAAAATACAGTCTCACTTTGACAACTATAATTTTAGTATTTCACAGTCGGTAACTGTAAAATTTAGTCAGCTTGTTCTTTTCCGACTGTTTCCTAAAAACACCAAATTTGGAAATAGTAAATCACTAAAAAAAAAAAATTTCGAATACTTAAAAAATATCGAAACTTTACCTCATTTTTATATTTTCAAATAAAAAAAAAACAAATGAAAAATCAGTAAAAAGGCAGGTAATTTTTTTATATTTATTCTCAGTCAAAAAAACACCATTTCATTAGTAAAAAAACTCTTTATTTATCTCCCTAACTAGTGCAACTAGAATCGGCGCAATCGCGCCAAGGATTCCAAACATACTGATAAAGCTTCGGATCAGCATTATCAATATCACTCATCGTCTCAATCTGAGGGACCAACCCCTGTCTATAATCGACCAAAGTCCGTTTAATTCTTCGTACAACGCTCGGGAAGAACTTCGCCAAGTCATTTTCCTCGCAAGGGTCGTTCGGAATGTTGTACAAGCATACAGCCCCACCTGAAAATCTCATAAGCATATTCTAAGTAACCACCGCACAATACGAACTTGCAGGATCACAAGGATTCCTCTTGGCTTTCGCGTCTAAACATTTTAAGGTGGCAACCGTGCGAAGACCCTCAAAATCGGTGTCGGTGAGAGGATTGTAGTTGATTTTTTTAGCGATGCGACCAACTGGACTGTCGTTGATTGCAGAGGTGTTGTAGGATTGGGGCTCAATGTCTTCGTTAAGAGGGGCGCCGAAGTACTCGTTGTAAGTACCGTTTTCGCTGGTACCGACTATTAACTTCCAGTAGGAGAATCTCAACGCTGCGTTTCTTGTTTTCTCGTCGATGTTGATGGGGACGTCGTTTCTTGCTGAGGGTAAGTCGTAGACCATACTAGACCATTGGTCGATTCCGTCGAGTTCGGGGTCTAAAACCCCTAAATCCCCCCCTGCGGCTGTAAAGAGAGTTGGTAACCAATCAGTTATGTGAATAAGATCAGTGGAGACACGTGATGATTGTACTAAGAGTGGACTGTAAATGCACGCCACTGTTCGAACACCTCCTTCGAATAAAGTGTCTTTTATACCACGAAGCGGGTAATTGGAGCCCCAGTTATGAGTTGGGCCAACTGTGGGGGCGCCGTTATCCGAAATGAAAACGATTACAGTGTTTTGTAGCATGTTTTTAGCGTCTAAAGCTTCAAACACGGCACCGACACTGTCGTCCAATTTGGAAACCATAGCTGGAAAATGTTAATTTAGATAAGAAGATCCCCGAATAAATCCAACCTGCATAGGTCCGTCGGTTGGGATCTCGAATATGTTTGAATTTATTTATAGTCTCTTGAGGCGCCTCTAACCATTTTCCTTCGTTGCCTCTGTGAACAGCCAAGTGGGCAATCATCATGAAAAGAGGCGTATTGACGTTGTGCTTTTGTATTGTTTCAACTGCGTGGTCCGTAAAAAGGTCAGTGGCGTACTTTCCGGCGTCGTTCCATGAAGGTAAAGTGTCGCGACGGAGGTCGAACCCACTGTACTCTTTACCATTTAACTAAAACCAGAACTGTGATCATCAGAGCGGCGAAAGATAAAAATCAACCTTCCAGTTTGTAACGTAGTCGTAGTAACTGGTGAAACCGTTGTAGAAACCTAAGAAGTGGTCAAAGCCTCGCGAGGTTGGAGTGTCGTTCCATCGAGAGTGGCCGAGATTCCATTTCCCGATGAGGTGGGTGGAATACCCCATTTCCTAACACATGCGATTGGTACGGTTTATTGCAAAAAAGTTACATACTTTGAAATACTCGGAAATGAGCTTTCCCTCGGGTAAACTCCGGGATTCCCCTGGCGTGATTGAGGGTCCTTGCATCCCTTGAAAATTTCCCGCAATTTCAAACAATTACAACTCTACAATACCAACCTAACTTCATGGGGTATTTCCCTGTTAAAAGAGCGGCTCTTGAGGGAGTCCCGAAGGACTGCGAGTAGTGACTGTTAAGAATAATGCCGTTGTAAGCAAGAGCGTCGATGTTCGGAGTGGGGATTTGATTACTGCCATGAAATCCCACGTCATTCCATCCCTAAAAAAGTCCCAATTAAAAAAGATGTTTGGAGTCTCATTAAATTCGGACTTTTGTGTACAAAAAGATAATTGGCTTAACATTGACCTCACCGACGTCAAGACTGTTAGTTGATGACAGATTTACGCTAATTCAGGTATATCTCTATTGCAAAAAACTAATTAAAACTTGAACCCGTCTCAAACGAGTTAGATTGACAAAAAAAAAGAATGTGGGTCGATGGTTATCGTCTTCAAACAGAAATTGTTCGTATTTTTCGCTTCACCGAGGACCCATAAAGCCTGTTTCATAACAGAATATAAAACCCATTTGTTACAATTCCCCCTTCAAAACAACCCTTTTCGGGAAACATCCAAATTAAAACAATTATTCCCGCATCTATATTTATGTGAAAACTTTCCTAATGATTTATCACAACCGTTGTACCAAAAAATAACGCAATGTCATCTAACTTCAACCTAATTAGAGCAAATTTCAGCTTAAACTCGTCAGGATTCTAAAGAGGTTTGATTTATGACTCGTTCCCTCCTCGCGTGAACACAATACAATGCTCAAGATTGTTTTATCTGAATTTCTTCCTTGTTCAAAACCGTAGACGAGGTTAAGGTTAAAGAATAAAGAAGTGTTTAAACGTTCAGCAGCTTGCACTTCCGTGAAGATTGCCATCACGAAAGTATTGTTTGAGGAAGGAAGATATAAAGCGCACGAAACTGTGATTTAGTGTCTATATCACTTGGGATGGCTCAAATTATTTTTATTTGTAATTATTATTATTAGCAGCTACTTCGTCATGATTGTCTCATATTTTTTCGGAGCGCTTCATTCGATGAAGTAGAGGGAAGTTCCCAGTCCGGAATATATTTCTTTCATTGTGAAACTTCATAAGTTATACTTTTCGTCTCCGATTTTAATGTCCTTGCAGACGTGCTCGAGTTTTCGGTAATGTCGGAAAGTTCTGTTTATTTTACACGGTATCGTCGCGAAAAGTTCATTTACGTTTTTTTGTAAATTTCAAATACTTAAAGTTTGAATTTAATGCTATCCTACTTGTATTAAACTACTGCGAATTTTATCTCACTTAAATAAAATTGGGTTTTTTGCTAGTTCGTTTCTTTTTATAACAGCGAACATTATGTTTAGAAATTACTATTCTGTAAGCAATCGCATTAATATTTAAATGAAATCGTCGAAAAATTATTGACATTTAAAAAAAATTTAATCTCAATCTTTGTAGTAATTAAAATTTGATACAATAATTCTTGCAATATAGCACATAAAAATCCTTAAAAACTGCGATTTTTGGGACGTGAAATCAATTTTTCAAAAATATTATGAGAACTACTGACCCTAGCGAAAATTTTAATAGGTCGCTGGAAAGCCTAATAAATTGGCTTCCAAGAGAGTCTCGAGCATTTTTAAGAAAAACTAAAGATAATAAATAAAATAAAAAAAATATGTTTCAAAAAAATCTTTGAATCAAGACCTGATAAAGCAAAATGGACTTCAGATTCGGAGTCAGGAGGTCTTTCTACTTTGTAATAACTTCCCATTTCGAAAGTATTAAAACCTTATTGACTGATGTAATGACTAATGAGTTATGGAGTTAAAGAGAAATTTAGCAATTTTGTGTTTGTGTTAAAAATTATTTTTTTTAATTTTTCTGGTTTAAAATTTGACACCAATAAAAAGCTTTTAGATGTGCAACAGTGCCGCATTAAATACCATATTTTAATAAAAGTTTTTGAAAATTTAAGTTCCGTACTAACTCATTTTACGCTGAATTTCGAGCAGAATCAAAAAGTTTCTGGTTTTCAAGAATTTTTTTAGATTTTTGAACCTAGTTATTTCCAGAACTATAACAAATATAAAGAAATTTTTCTACAAATTCATATTTTTGTTAGTTTTCAAGTTATGACAATAAAATTTTGAGATAAAACCATTACTAAAATGTCATTAACTGTGCCAAAGTACTAATATTAGAGCAAAAAATAAAAAATTTAACAAATTTTATTTAAGGACAAAACCAGAATTTAATTTTTTTTTATTAAAATTCATACCTTTGCTATTTTTTAAGCTGTGATAATGAAATTTGGAGAGGTTATTATATATAAAGTGTTCATTAGCTGTGCCAAAGTACAACATTTTAAAACAAGAAATGAAGATTTAAAAAAAATATATTTTAGGACGAACCAAGAATTTTAAACTTCTTTTTATTAAAATTCGTAACTTTGTCAGTTTCTAAGCTACGACAATGAAATTTGGCTACGTTACTATTTCTACAGTGTTCATTAGTTGTGCCAAAGTGCAAAATTTGAGAACCAAAAATAGTGATTTTAGAAAATTTTCATTTACAAAGAACCAAATATTTCCAACGATTTTATTTTATAAAAAATTGTATCTTTGTTAGTTTTTAAGATATTACAATTTTTATTTGTCAAATTTTTAATGCTTCAAATCTTCAAAACTACAACACATAAAAATTCATTGTTTCATTGTTTAAATTTCAAACTATTATAAATCACGACCTTTAAAAAATATAAATTTGTAAATTCTGTTTTTAATCAATATTGAATATTTTTAGTCAAAACCTTCTTTAAAATTTAAGCTTTTAAAAATGTCAAAGCTTAAAAAACTTCTTTTCGGATTAATAAAAGTCAGATGTGTAATTATTCATTAAAATAAATATTCTTTGAAAAGAGAATCATAATAATTATTTCAATGAATATTGATCACTTTATTTTTAACATGAATTCCAATTAATAATTTATTATTATTTCTATGAAAATTATTCCAAATTAATGTTATTGTTATTACTTTTCACGGTTGGACACTTCGTTACGTCATTAATATTTGACGTAATTAAATGCCCAATTTACACTGATTAAAATTAATTAGAAATTCAACAAGGTAAAAAACGATTTGAATTAATGCTAATAAATTTGGGATTTTTCGAACTCGGACATGAAATAATATTTTTAATGGGCAGATAAAACTACCGATGAACATTTTAGATAGCGCATCATAACACAAGTTTTCTATTTTATTAAAACAATTAACATTAACTTATTGTTTTGAAATATTCACAAGAAATTTTATAAACCACATATGAAGAAATTAATTTTATTTAATGAGTACTTGTAAGATACCTGATAGTATTGTATAAATTTTGAAACGAACAAGTCGTAAAGTTAACTTGAGTGAAAATTTCCTGGAGGTAAGAAACAACTTGCAAAGCTTACACAAAATGTCTGTTTTTAACCTTGGGCACCGAAGACTCGAAAACTTGTCATTTAATATCTCGAATACAATGTTTACAAAAAACCTGATTTCCATCATCGCAACAAAAAATCGCTTTACAATGCTACCTAGTAATTCATCTCTGTTTGCGTAGCAAATAAACAGCTTCCGGGAAAATTCGTGTTTTCTTACCAAGTCATCGGCGACAATAAACACAATATTTGGTTGTCCTGTGGCACATTGGTCCTTTTTCCAAAGATCACAAAACAAAACACAGCCGATAATAAAAAGCCACTGCGATCTCGACATTGTTTATCCTCAAGTGACCAGACCGGGACTAAGTCCACAAATAAAACTTCAGCTTAATTTATACACCTTTATCTGATGATCAATTAAAGTGAGAATCAGCCACGGTCAACTTCGTTACCATGTTCAACTGCCTATGAAGTTCGTTGATTTGCGGACATTCCATTCAAGATAAACAAGTTTTTTATTGTTTCGAAACAGCATCTAATGATTTCATCCAAATTTAAAGGTATTGTAGCCGGGTTATGATAATTTCCATGAAAGAGGAGACTGAAGAAGTCAGGAGCCATGAAACGAATGTGTTACAGTAACATGAGTAAACGGTTCAATTAGGAAATTCCTAATTATGTGAAGAAATGAAGGTTATAACTTATCCAACATGCAAACCGTTTTTATAGTGTAATTTAAGTTGATTTATTTTAAGAAGACAACAACGGAGATTAAAATCGCGCGGTACAGCTGTGGTAAAGGAGATTATTATCTAAAGATATCATTTTGTTTTATTTCGTGGGGAAATAGCCGATCAGAGCTGCATTGTTTTCCTAAATTAAAAATTACACTTCGTGGTAAAACCTTGCTGAAATTAACGTAAATTCTCATTGAATTGTTTGCTTTTAATTTACAATAATGCATAATAAATCAATCAGAGATAAGGTCAATTCGTCAGTTTTAAGAAAAACACAAAATCAAATCTGATACTTTCCACTCCCCAGCTTGCGAAAAAGCACTCTGGGCACAGTCGTGCTGAATTTATATGATGTGTTGAACCGTTTCAATGGCACAGAAGATTTTCACTGAATTTACGTGACGCGTATAAAAAAACTTGAAAACTCTCAAGTTTAATAGAAAAATAATTATAAGATTATTTTAGCGGAGACGATGCGGTACATTTTTAATTACCAGTGTAATTTAAGTTGTTTGTCTTCGGAGAAAAATATTGTAATGTATACAGCTTCAAGTTGGCTGGAAACAAGGTGGTTTCAATATCATGGACAAATAGGCTACCGGACACCAGAAAAATCGATGCACTTTATTATGCTTATGAGTTACGTATACACATGAATCAATTACCAAACAGATTTTTTGTTCTCCAAAGGTCGGAATTATTAGCTAAATATTCGTTTGAAATCCAGCTTCGCGCTGTTAGTTTAAATAAGTCTTTAGTGACTACGTCATAACTCCTTTCTATGCATATGAATTGAGAAAACGCATACGTCAACGGAATGTTGCATTGGTGAGAGTGAGATAGAGTAATCGTTATAATTCCTAACTGGTTTCCGATTTATAGCACACTTGCGTCAACCAATCAGAAGTTTTGTTTTCATAAGTCAGCTCAGGAATCATCTGCACCGAACGTCATCTGTCCATTTTCGCTTTTCGATTATTGCAGCCCTAAAGTAAGAAAGATACAAAAACTACAGCAATTCACGTTCTGCACACACATTTTATGCATTCATAACCTCAATTCAAACTCAACTTCATCGTTTTCACCAATGACCTCGGCATTACCTACACCCAATAGGCGTCGACTAAGAAGTTGTTACGTCACCAAGGCGCGTGTTTGAAACTATCTATTTTTTAAATAATTTTTTTTGGTATAAATAAAGTGCACAAAAAAAATGGACACTGATTTTTAATGTTTTCAGACTGGACAGATTTATTTTTTGAAATAAAAAAAAAACGGTCCGGTAGCCTATTACAGCTCCTATAGAAAGAAATAATTTGTTTTGCAGTAATTTCTTGCGTGACAAGCACAAAGGATGCAATATTTTTAATAAATTTACGTGGCGTAATGAAATTCAGTTCTTGCATGACTTATTTCACTTAAAGTTTATTTTCAATTAAATTTACATTGAATTTCACACTTCTTTGGCGCATTTCAAAGTTCGGAAATTTAAGGTATGCTCGTTAGTGAACAGGATTTTAGGAAAAATTGATATTCGAGTTTCGTGGTGATTCTCTCCATATTTTATAGACACATTTTGCATTTTTAAATAATTTTAAAACTATTAATTAAAGATCTCTGAATTCGATAAGAAAAAGGAATCAAAAGAATTAATTAATTCAAAATGTGGCAACGGATCCAAAATAATCAGGTTCTCACTGTTGGGAATATTTGGCTTTTTTTAGTCGAAGAACTAGAATAAGAGAAACCGAGGCTCTAATAATAAAATCATAAACATGAAAAAATTTCACTATTTTTATTACTGCGCAAAATTTGAGTCGTCAAAAACCTCCCCCAAATATTTTGTTGAAATTCTCATTTTTGCATACATTTGCAGCAAAAATACAAAAAACATAAAACCTTTTACTCGCCCAGTGCATATAAAATGAGACCCAAATAAACAAATAAAAATAAAATTTAATTGCCTAAAAAAAATAAATTTAATTATGTCCTATGTTTAGCAAAAAATTAAAAATATACAATACATTTCATTGGACCAACTTTACAACAAAAATATTTAAAAGTGCTTGACAAAAAAAAAGCTGTAAGAATTTTACAACGTGTTCTGCTGCGAGCGACAGGAGTGAACATGATGTCGCCATCATGAAACATTTCATTTTATGAGCCAAAAAAGAAAAAAAGTTCTACCCAAATGGAGATGTACATATAATAATACAATAATAGAAATATAACTCTTATGCAAAATGCACTAATAAAGTGCTTTTACTCATTCATTTGAGACAGGTAAAGTACGCTATAATTTCTCTAGAGCTATAAAGTAATGTCACATTTACATGACAACAATGCGGGCATTCTGGCATTTTAAATGCCAAAAATTGGTCACTTCTACCAGTTCGTGTAATGTTTTATCTGACGCCAACAAATTCTTTGGATAAAATCTTGTATTATACTCGCGTATAATAACATTCTGTTGACGTGTTAAGAAAAGTGGTATTTTCCTTTACGAATCATGATATTTTTAATCGAGGCGAAGCTCATTAAATAAACAATTTAGGTAAAAACGTAAACAGAGAATGTCAACTCACCAACTCGTTGCACACCGTCAAAAACAACACTAAAATTAGTGCCGTTTGGGCCACAGAAAAACTGCGATAATCCGTCACGAATATGAGACAATCATGTCCGGACGAAAGACGGCACTTAACTGAAGAATTTATTGGTAGTTAGGTAAAGAAATTCTCAAAGCAAAGGGCAAAAAAACTTTAACAATGCGGGTCTAAAATTATACAATTATACCAGTTCTTATCTTATTTTTTTTAAATTTTCGAATTCGTATTCTTATCTAAAACAGCGCGAGAAAAACGATGGTGAAAACCGCGTCTTAGTTTTGGAGTTATCGAGGTTTTTACATATATGAACTAAAAATTCACTATTCACAAATTTAAACGCTATTACTTCGGTTCTTTATTGACGTACGTGAAAATGTCGCTGAGTTTTGGATTCTGCGTGAAATGAGCACTAATAAGTAACAGATTGTGCCGTAAATAAGAAAGAAATCAACTGAATAATTAGATTTAGAAACCTGTTTAAAAATTTGTAATATTCACAGTGATGGATTAGAAACAATTTATTTTTAGGTCTCAGAAAAGAAATATTTTTAGTGCTACAGTTATGAAATTTAGGGAAGTTACTAGTTTGGAGTCGTTTATTAACTGTATCAAATTGCAAAATTGTAGACCCAAAGACCCAAATTTTTAAAATTTTCATTTTCAAAACCAAGCAAAGAATTCCCACATCCTCCACTAAAATTCGTAATTTAGTAATTTTGATGCTACAGGTATGAAATTTCGGGAAGTTATTACTTTTGAGTCGTGTATTGACTCCACTAAATTACAAAATTTTAGAACAAAAAATTTTAGATTTTTGAATTGGTAGCCTAAACTCCAAACACCCTTTAAAAAGCATCCATCAAAAAATTGAAGATTACACGAATCAGTGACGTATTTTATTAATTTATAATCTCATTTATTTATTTTATTTACTATTTCTTCCAGATTTCCCCTATCAAAAAAGATAAACATAACCAAACAACAATTGCAATTTCATTCCTGGCCATGTCCCGCAGACCACTTTTTCTTCTTTTCCTGCTATTTATAATTTCCTCAACAAACTGCGCCCACATTTTGGGAGTCTTCCCAGCTCCAGGTTACAGCCAGTTTTTTCTCGGAGAAAAACTGATGTTAGAACTCGCCAAAAGACACCACAAAGTCACCGTCATAAGTCCATACGCCCCTTCAATAAACCACAGCAATTACAAGACAATCTTCGCAAAGGGTCCTCTAAAACTTTACAAAGGTAAGCGAATGCTTTTCAGGTCATAAAACTTTATCTTTTGCTCCCAGACATTGATATGTTCAAAAGTGAGAATCTTCCTGCGACCACGACTTTGATGGGAACTCAGAAATCAGGACTGGCCATCACTGAGGAAGTCTTGAAGGAACCTAATGTGCAAAATTTGTTGCATTCTGATGCAACTTTTGACCTTGTCATCGTTGAACAGTTCTTTTGTGAGGCTTTAATGGGTTTTGCGCGACATTTTGGAGCTCCTTTGGTACTGTTTAGTTCAATAGGACCATCAGAGTGGAATAATAACTTGATGGGGAACCCAAATCTACCCTCTTATATGCCCATTACGAAACTTCCGTTTTCAACGAGCATGTCGTTGGGCGAAAGAGCGAAAAACGCGGTGGTTTACCTTTTTGATGCTCTATACAGGGTCCGGCAACACTTGTGTCCACCCCCAAAATCGTCTTTAATTTTAAAGACAAAATTTTGAAAATTTGCATACGCTCACAGTTGACGAAGCTCTAGAAGCTGACAAAAAAAATTGTTTTTTATCACGGTTTGTTTAGCGTCGCGACGCCCAAGAAGCCTAATTTTTAGCGATTTTTGAGTTTTTGCGGAAATATTCGCGAATTCAAATTTTTTTCGACATAACTGTAACAAAAATATTTGAATTTTTGTTTTAATCTAATACAAATTGTGTTTAAAATTTGCGAAAAAAACGCTGCTTTATCAAGTTAGTTTTCAAAATTATGACGGCACAGTGGCAAACTACGTTTACACCAAAATTTCACAAGTCACTTCATTCACTTTTATAAAGGCTAATTTTGATTAACACGGGCATGTTGCACTTTATGGACACCACAAATCGTTAATTAACATCGAAAAAGCGACAATTTCACCAAGTAAGACTTTTGTTACAATCTAAAGCGAGCTAAAGAATAGGTGTCATTTGTGACACAAGATGTTGACAGATGGGTGTAAACGTAGTTCCCAATTTTGACGTAATGAAATTGAAAACTAACTTGATAAAACAGCATTTTTTTCTCAAATTTTGAAGACAATTTGCATTAAATCTAATATAACAACTAAGATATTTTAAATATATTTATATTGAAAAAAAATTAAATTAGGGGTTGATATCACAAACTTTCACAATTAACTAAAAATTACATTTTCAAAGCGTCGCGACGCCAAAACTATCAGTGATAAAAAACAAATTTTGGCGTCAGCTTCTAGAGCTTTGTTAACTGTGAGCGTTTGCAAATTTTGAAAGTTTTATCTTTAAAATTAAAGATGATTTTGGGGGTGGACACAAGTGTTGCCGGACCCTGTATAAACACTACGTTACGTTTCCAAAACACGATAGACTCCTTAAGAAGTATTTTCCGAAGACTATGGACCTGGAGGATGTCATGTACAATGCTAGTTTAATGCTGCTAGGGTCACACTACAGTATTTCAGACCCTTTTCCGCTAGTCCCTGGAATGGTGGAGATAGGGGGCTTTCACATCACTACAGGGCTTTTGCCACAAAAACTACAAGACTTTTTAGACGGGGCTACTAAAGAGGTTATTTATTTCAGCATGGGAACCAACTTAAAAACTTCGAATTTAAAACGCGACGTTCTTCAAGAAATCGTTCGAGTTTTCGCGAGATTAGAACAGAGAGTAGTCTGGAAGTGTGACGCACCTTCTGCTGATTTACCCCAAAACGTAATGGCCGCCGAGTGGTTACCCCAAAACGAAATTCTCGGTAAAACATCTCAACTTCCAAATCACTTTAACGTGCAATTATAGCCCACAGAAACCTCAAGCTTTTTGTCAGTCATGGGGGTTTGCTCAGTACCACCGAAGCTGTACATTTTGCTGTTCCAATCCTCGGGATTCCCATTTTTGGTGACCAGAAGATGAACCTAGCGAAAGCAGAGCGTTTGGGGTTCGCGTTGACTCTCCCTTATTCTCAATTATCCGAAAAGAATCTTTACGGAGCGATTACTAGAATGCTGGAGGATCCAAAGTACAAAGAAACTGTGAAGATGAGGTCGGAGTTGTACCACGACCGCGTTGTAAAACCCATGGAGTTGGCGATGTATTGGATTGAACACGTGTTGAAGTACAAGACAGGACAACACTTGAGGTTTTCAGGGATGGATCTCCGATGGTACGAGCTGTATCTGCTTGATATTCTAGGTACTATTGGGGTTGTTACAACCGTTGGAGTAATATCAACGAGATGGTTGCTCCGGGGGCGCACAGAAAAACCAGAGAAGTGATAAAATATTACATAATATAATTGAGTACTTAAGAAATAATCTTATATGAACAGAATGTAAAAAATAAATGATATATTAACAGAAATTGTTTTATCTCCTAGGGCATGTCGACAAATTCGTACTTCTGTTGGACTTGTTTGCACATATCAAAGACCTCTTTTTGCAGCTTGCGCACTTCTTGCTCCTTTTCTAAGTCCATGTTCTTCAAAACCTTGGCGACAACGGCACACTTATCGTACGCCTCTTTGAACGTTATCGTAAGACCTTTCTTTTCAAAATTATACATCGCTCGGACACAGTACTTGATCAGATGTCCTTTAACATCAGCGAACCGAGAGAATCTCTCATCTTCAGTTTTGTTTTCTCTTGCGTCTACCACAACATTGGTGACTTCTGTTTCACTCCTAGTACCCCTCGTATAAGCAATCTTCAAATCCTTCGTCTTATTGCTTACCGTTTCCGTTGCACTGACTGTAAGAATCCCGTTATCGTCGATGCTCATGGTCACTGAAACCGTGCATTTTCCTGGAGGCGCCGGAGACAAATCCGTTATTTCTAAAACCCCCAAATAATGATTCTTCTTCGCATCCAAACGCTCCCCTTCGTAAACATCAAATGTCATGTTAGTCTGGTTGTTATAAACTGTGATTCTTTTCGTTGTGTTGCTAACAGGAATCGGAGTATTTCGCTGAATTAAAAACGTCATTACATCAACGAAATTACTAATCCCCAAAGATAACGCGGTGACATCTGTTACTTTCATTTTGGTGATGGCTTGTTGGGCATCTGCTGAAAGCATGGCGGCTTGAATTGCAGCACCTTCAGCCACGCATTCGTCGGGGTTCACAAATTTCGTCAGTTCTTTGCCGTTGAAGTAAGAGCTCAACAACGTCTGAACCTTTGGAATTCGTGTGGAGCCCCCAGCTAAAATGACTTCACAGATATCATCTTTCGTTAGATTAACTTTTTTCAAGCAGCGATCCACGATCTCGATGGTTTGTTGAAAGAAAGTCGTCGCCATGTCTTCGAATTTCACTCTGGTGATGGGGATTTCCACAGTATTGGGTTCCGCCAACATCGCGTTTAAAATAACGTTAGTTTCATCGACCACCGAGAGAATCTTCTTCGCTTCTTCGCATTCGTTGTTCAATCGCCTCATACTGCGCCGATCGTTCTTTGGATTGTAATTGTACTTTTCTATGAGCACCTGACAACAATACTCGACTAACTTGTTATCCAAGTCGTGTCCTCCAAGATGGGTTTCCCCGTCAACCCCCACGATATCAATATTCAACCCTCTTCGTCGTAAAATCGCCACATCAAACGTACCACCCCCTAAATCGTACACAAGAGAGTACGTTTCTTCTTCAGAAACTGGGGATTGTTCATAGTAGTAGCTTAATGCCGCCGCTGTCGGCTCGTTAAGCAACTTCAACACGCTGAAACCCGCTTGTTTGGCGGCGGCTAAAGTAGCCTCTCGTTGCGCTATAGTAAAATAAGCAGGCACAGTAATCACAGCTTTGTTCACGTTCTGCCCCAGTTTAGCCTGAACGTCCGTCTTGATTTTCTCTAAAATTAAAGCACACAAATCTTGGGGTCGTTTCTTGATTATTTGGGTCTTGGTTTGGACGACCACCAAGGGTTCGTTGTTTATATTTTTTACTTGAAAAGGAAGGTAATTGAGGTTGTTTTTCACGTAGGGGTCATCGAAGTTTCGACCGACGAGTCGCTTGATCTCTGGAAGGGAAAGATGATTATTAGGTAGTTTTTATAGAAAGGGGGTACCATAGATTCCGTACTCGGGCTTGGAGTCGGCCATGCGTTTGGCGTATTGCCCCACAATGGCGACGTTTTGGTCAGTGAAGAACACGAAAGAAGGAGTTATCCTTCCTCCTTCCTTGTTCTCCAAGATTTTTAGTTTGTTGCCCATGTGAACACAGACGCAAGAGTTCGTCGTGCCCAAGTCGATCCCGACGACGATTTCGCTCATTGTAGCTCTGGGAAAAACTAGTTTACTTAAAGGAGATGAAGCCCCCAATGAGGGGAAAATCAATTAGACAATCACACTGAGGTGGCGTTACGTAAATGACAAGCTAAATAAACCCAATTGTACTTACTAAATAGTTGAATTTATGCCGAAAAAATAACTATTTGTTTTTCCACTTGACACATTCCTAACCTCAAATTGCTGGGTTTGATGTAAGGCTGTGTTGACTCCACATGAAAGACTTAAAAAGCACAAGAAAAATATTGCGAAATGCTGTATTCTACTAGAAAACTGATAACAACACCCGTAAAAATAAGATAAAAGAAAAATACGCAGTAGTTTTTTGTTGCGCGGTTGGCAACAATTAAAGTAACTTTTTACTTTATTCGGAGAGAATTGGTGACAAATATCAAAATCCCCAAACTTGGTAATATTTACAAAACTTTGAAATAATACGCTCATTATTAAACTGTTTTTCTTACTAAATAATATCGTGGCAAATTATTATAAAACAATACAAAGAGAAGCCAGCCGATCTTATTTACATACTTCTGATCAATAAGTAAAATAAAAAAAGCAGAATTTCATGAGTTGGTATTTTCTCCATTATCTGACGCGTAATTGTTGGAAGTTCCATTAACAGCAAACGACGTGCCTAAACCGTACAAATGTCCCGAAAATTTCGTATCATCTATGGTGTCCTCAAAGAACATTTCCTTCATTTTAAAGAAAGCCATTCCTGTTAGCAAAGAATCTGAGCCTGCTTGATGCTGGGGACCTATTCTCTCCAAGTCTAGTTGCTCTGCAACTTCCTGGAGACCACCTTTCAAGTTTTTACAAGACTTCATTAGGTACTAAAAGTGAGACGTTACAACCTGTCGGTATAAACAATACAAACGTACTTTTACGTCGTAGATGGCAGGAAAATACAATCTGAGGAGCTCAAAAAACTCGTTTTCATCCTGAGGCAGGTGGTTATCCGTCAGTAATTTAATTAGATACCCAAAATCGTAGCCAGAGTGAAAAGACAACCATTTTATGTTGTCCATGAGGACAATTCCTGATGTCATTAGCAGCTCAGCGAAGTCTAAAGGCTCTATGCCTTCATCTTCGTGTTTCTTGAACTGGATTCCTGAATTTGTGAGCAGATCTATACTGTCTTGGGCGTACATGTCCTCTCTAAAACACAGAGTGATTCCAATTCCCTCATTTTGGTAAGACTTACTGTAAATTAAACTTGAAATTAAACTGCCATGTTGTGTAAGAACCTCCAGGCGTCTTTCCATTATCATCCAGAAATGTGAGCCCCAATTGAATAATTCTTAGTAAATCTACGTTACATCTTAACATCTGATACTGGTAGTCCGCTGAACTTTTAAATTCCCCAATGGGGCGCGCTACGACCCCCGGGAACTCAGTATCCATAGCCACATAATGGTATTTCTGGACAATCTATAACAACAGAATTAAACCAACAAAACTACAAGTATCACGCACCTGTCTGATCGTTCTGAATTCCTCTTCCAAATTGTGTGCCCAGACATCCCGAATTCCGCATTCTTCGTTCGCTGTTGAATGATTAATGCCACCTACAGCAGCTGGCATCTCACTTCTTCCTTCCGTGTTTGCCTATTACTAGATTGAAGTTTACTGGCGATGGTGACGATCATGGGGGCCAACACCCCTCGGAATCTCTTCAAGTATCGTCTGGGGAGTTGTAGGGGAGTAACAACCAACAATTTTTTAAAAAACTGGGAATATAACCTAACAAACTTGGCGTTTTGTGGCAGACTCCACCGGTAAAGCCAGACTACTAGTGTTACCTGTAAACTTAATTAAAAACGTGTCTTTTTAATTAGTTTAATTGTGGAATTATGCGAGTTTTGTACAAAGAGACGTATAGAACTTCATTTTTTGCTACATGTGTCAAACCGCGTAACAAAACAATCGATGACGTTGTCGCTACGCGGGAGAACTGTTTTACCGACGGGAATCTACGGGCGAAAATCCCTAGAAAACCAGTGTGAAGTGCGCCAGTTTGAAACCAAGTTATTAAAAACGAGCTGTTTTTATTATCACAAATTAGGTAATAATAACGTTATTATAACAATTGTATTAACTTCATAACGGTCTAGTTTTTATTCGTCTTGTATATTATTGATTTTGTTCTGATATCTCGCTTTCAGAAAACTCTGGTATGGATGCTTCTGTGGAGCTGACGCGGGGACGTAATGTCCCCCTTGGTGCTTCACCACTTCAGGCTCGACAAAACCTTCAGATAGTGCTTCACTCATTTCTGCAACACTAACTTCACAAACAACTCAAGAAAGTTTTGAGTTTACCAGTTGGAATGATCTTGTCTGTCTCCCCAAAGACATGGAGGGATGGTAAGTTTACTGGCTCCCCAAAGTACTTCATGTGGGGTAAACTCCCTGATTTAAATCCCGCCACCATTATGGCAAAATCAAATTTAGCCTTCAACACTGCAATAAAAAATTGTAACAACGTTTTAAGACGAATTTTCTAACCAACATCCCCTTTGTTGTAAATCGCACAACAGTCCCACAAAGCACGCCCCTTGTGAGAACCCGAAAACTCCATCAAAAGGCCCCTCTTTCTCAAAAACGTCCTCAATTAATTTTACACTGTCCTCAAAACCAATAGCAGGGCCCCCTTTCCGTATGCCACGAAACGTGTGGTCGTCGCGGTTGAAAAACCAACCATACTGTTCTAAAAACTCTGTTATAGTTCTTGTTACACAAAGAAACATTACCTAACCATCATCTTTGCTTTGACCAATATCAATGTCATCAATTTGGTTAATGTCGTCTATTAAAATGACTTTATGGGGGGCTGTTATGTAGGTAAATTGCGCCCACTTGTGTAACATTTTCCGAAAAGAGCCAGTTTTTTGGCGGAAAGTTTCGGCGTTTTGTCTGTAGCCATGTATAGCGAGAATCTTCAGTTTTTCACTTGGCATGGTCTGGGTGCATGTGCAAGACTTGTCTGGGTCGGTCATTTCGCCCTAAAATTATATTATTACAAAAATTAGCGGATCTAACCTCTTTTGAGAATAACCAGATTTGGATTGGTACCCCTTACTGTTTCCCCTAGGATTTCTAGGTTGGCATTGCGATTGTTACCAAACAAGTTTTGACATTTGTAATCCGCAAGTGTTAAGGTTATAAATTATTTTGATTCCATGTCAGACCAAATCACTTTCCAAGACAGAAATTCCGATGGAATCACAATGGAAAACATAATAAATGTCGCGGACTGCTGTAGAGCATGTCTTCGCATTGATTGTTCATTAACACCCACAAGTGCCCAAGATAATGATTCTATAAAATTTTGCGACAAATTGTTGTCGTGCGTTTCGGAAGTTGTAAGTTCGTCTTTTACACCTTTTCTGTGGTTATTTTGCATGTTCTTTCATAGATGTGGCAGAAAGAAGGTCTTCCTTCGTTGATATGCGCGACTTGCATAGACCGCCTCCGTGTGGCGTACGATTTTCGGAACATTTGTCTTCAATCAGACCACACGCTCCATCGGTACATAACTCATCTTCAAGACGATAAAACGTTAGGAACTAGGCAACTTACAACACCGACGAAATTCGATTTTACCATCACCACAACAAACCATGATGAGATTCCTATCAGTGTGGAAGAGCCCCAAAACGCGGAGTATCTCCACTTGAAACACTTCCTTGATAACGACGAAGATTTGGCGAAAAACGACACTCTGGTTGAGGTGGCGAGGTCGAATACCGCTAGCCCAGACTCAGCTTCCCCAGGGATAGTTATAATAAATCAGGAAGTCCACGAGGCTCCGACTCAGCCCCAACTAGCACCAATAAATCAAATTCAAATCCAAACGGTTCAGCTTTCGCAAATCCAACAGATTCAGATTCAACCGCGTCAGGTTATCAAGCGTACGACGGGGGTGCAAGTGCGCCCCCCAACTCCCACGTCCACAGACCAAGAAGGGGTTGATATCAAACCGTTTACTTGTACTGTCTGCGGTAAAAACTACCGGAAAAACGCGAATTTGCGGATACATATGCGGACCCACACCGGGGAAAAACCCTTTGAGTGTAAATACTGCGAAAAGCGCTTTTACCATTCATCCCATTTGCGGGAACACATCCGGAGACATACCGGGGAAAAACCATTTCAATGCGCCGTTTGTAGCAAGAGGTTCACTATTAAAGGCGAGCTCACAATGCATATGAAGTCGCACACGGGGGAAAAACCGTACGCTTGCACTTGCTGCGATCGGAGATGCTTGACCGCGGCAGATTTAAAAGTCCACATGCGGACCCACACCGGGGAAAAACCCTTCAATTGTGTAACTTGCGGGAAAAAATTCGCGAGTACTTATATCCTCAATTCGCATATTAAGACACACACGGGGGAAAGACCCTACACTTGTAACATTTGCTCCAAGTCTTTCACGCAGTCGTCTCATCTAAACGTCCACATGCGTAAACACACTGGGGAAAAAGTGGGCTGTAAAGTTTGCGACGCGAAATTTACGCATTCGTCCCAATTAACAGTCCACATGAGGGAGCACACCGGAAAGCAGCCGTACAAGTGTGCGATATGCGACAAAATTTGTAATTATGCTTCCGAGTTGCAAACGCATATGATGAAACACACTGGGGAGAAGTTCACGTGTGTCACGTGCGACAAGAAATTCACCACAGCTGCATATTTGCAAGAGCACACGAGGACTCACACTGGGGAAAATCTGTCGACTTGCCCCGTTTGCGATAGACAATTCACAAGACATCAATATTTACAAAAACACATGCGGACACATACTGGGGAGAAACCGTACACTTGCTTCACGTGTGGAAAACGGTTCACGCAGTCTTCGTCGCTTAAAGTCCATATAAGGATACACACAGGGGAGAAGCCGTACTCTTGTACTATTTGTGATAGGAGGTTTACTACATCTTCGGATCTTTCAGCTCACAATAAGAAACACAAAAAGTATATAAATTTGTAATGTAGGTAGCTGAATTGTAACTGAGTGTCTGAAATTGGAGATCGTTTTCGTGATAGCTGCGTTTTTAACAGCTTGCGGAGTAGCAGAACTGTGATAAAAATCGTTTGACAAAAAACACTCATTGTAACCTTAGAATCATAATGAAATATCAAAATGCAATCATGTAAGAAAGCTTAGTAGATCGCTCCGTTTAGCAATACAGTGTTCGCTTTTTTGTCTTCGTGCTTCGCTCTTTTGTACATTTTTTATTTTTATATTTAGTGTCGCATGTACTTCAGTATTAATCTGCTTCAATACTGTATTCCGTTCACATCGACACTCGTCTTTAGTTAAATGAAAGATCTGAACAGTCTGAATTTGTCGTACTATTTTATGTCAAAACTTTAATTTGTCAGTATTTTTTAAAAATAAACTGTTAGGAACACTCCCTTTCACTGCTTCCACATTTTATTTCAGATTGCTCCCTGGGGTCATAGTCGCTATGTAAGGACGTTCCGATGACTTGCATATGTGAAAACAACCATTTAATATAATGGAACGGTGCTATCATTGCTAATGATCAGCGTTAAACGTACTATCCATATAAAACGCGACGGAATGGTGGTAAAATTCCCACTAAGGGAGAGTTTTTATCTAGCACTGCGTCAACAATGAGGCGGAATTTACTGCGTTTTTAATGGACAAAGTCGTTGTTTTTAACGTTTGAATAAAAAGAAGGAAATTTTACACAAAAAAGATGCGAGAATTCTTTCGATTTTCTTTGCTCTCTTTTTTTTTAAATTCACAAAATTTTCTACTTTAGTTAGGTAAATATCACAAAAATACATTCATGGGTAGATACTTAATTAGAAACGAATAGCTATTTTCTCTGTTATTGTTGGATGTAGCTAACAGATATTTGTACAAGCGAATTATACATATACCTACCTAAATGTTTATTCGTGAGAAGAAAAGTTTAGCCCTTGAGCTCACAGGGCGCATGGGCTAATTTCTTCCTGTGAATAAACATTTACAATTCGCATTTGATATGCAATATTTTATTTAAACCCTTAAATGATTTTTTCTGATTTAATCCCAATAACGTTTTTATTATTTTTTTTTAAATTCCGTAGATTCTACAATAACTAATTAGAAATTTGCAAAAATGCGCGTATTTATAGTAGAACGCTTTTACCATGGCGTACCTGACTTTTAGAGTCGAATATTATCTTATTGCACTCATAATGTGAAGGGTGTAAACAGGCTATTGTGTCCGAAAATTAAAATTTACGACATCTTCAAGTAGGTAGAAAAAGGTTTACCCGTGCCTCTTCCAGGTATTAAGATGATTATTATTGATCCCTTCAATATTTTCTTTTAAAAACGTTATTAAATTTTTAATTTTTGTTTATTAATTTGAAAAAACCGAGAGACATCAATTTTTTAAACTTCTTCATTAGATTGATCTAACCAAGGTTGCCACATCATGAAATAGGTTGTAAAGAAAACAAAGTGAACAAAATTCGTCAAACAGTTAACATCAAAATGATTTTTCATACTTACCGGTCGTCTTTATACATATTACCACTTCAAATAGATTGTTTAAAAAAACCTTTTAGTTTAACGACATTTTAATGTTCGACTTAAAGTCCCCAGTTTTTCTAAAAATTAAAGAATTAAGAACAAATAGTTTAACAGACTTCTTACAAAAGATTCTGGAAAGTACCTATTTGTGGATTAATTAAACAGCAAAATTGGATTGCGATAGAAATCTAATTTTGCGTATGTCAAATACGGGTGCAAATGGTACCGTTCTGGGAAAAAACAATGAGAAGGAAACGAATGTTTATAATTTATTTTGCAAATTCAGAAACATATTGTTGATATTAAATTTTGAATTACTATCGCGAAATTAAAATTTCGCACATCAAATTGATTGATGTTTAAAAATTGTAAACTATCCTTTGTCTTTATAACCTTAAAATTTATAAACGGCACAGCAAGGGTCAGACATTTACTTTTTGTATGTCAGTCACAATGACAATAAAGGTTGCTTTACATTGCCATGTCAAAAAGTGATTCAAAAATTCTTTATAATTATGTAAAATACACGTTCCAACATTAAAATGATGCTAATTTTTTCGTTCTCATTGTAATATTTTGAAAACTTGATAGACCTCGATTTTTTTAACTTATTTAAAATTTAAATTAATAAACAAAAATTAAAAGCTTATCAACGTAATTAAAAAAAAACACGCTGAAGGGATCAACAATCATCTTGAGCCCCCGCGCTAATACCTAGAAGAGGCACGGGTCCACATTTTTCTACCTAGTTGAAGATGTCGTAAATTTGAATTTTCGGACACAATAGCCTGTTTACACCCTCCACATTATGAGTGCAATAAGATAATATTCGACTCTAAAAGTCAGGTACGCCATGGTAAAAGCTGCCTACTATACTTTGAACCGCTATCAATGGTCGTATTGACTGTAATAATTAACTCGAACCACACTAATTCGGTGTAAAAATCAGAGGAACTTTGAATTTTTCATCATGAAAATCCGCCTCGTGCTCTGATATTAAAATCAACTGCTTTAAATTGTGTAATTGAGTTTATAACGAGCTGAAAATGAATTGACTGTAAACACGACAGCAATGCAAAATAAAAATCCACTTCATTGCGGCAATTATCGAGCCACAGCTATTACATTTCTGAAATTGTAACATTGTAACGTTTCCGAAATAAAAAGTGCAAGAAAAACAGGTTTGTTTTGTACAATGACTGGTTGATTCCTGTGACAATTTAATTAGATAGTCGGCATCTTTGGAATAATTTAAGAGCTTGTTTTATTTCTATCCCATCACTTTCCTGCAGTAATGAATACTTTAAAATAACAATCCATTCTTGACATTATCTAGTGACGTCGACCTCGTTAAGTTCCTCCAACGTGGAAGTACATAAACAACAAATTGTGTCAGTGATTCCACAGTTATTTAAAACGAAGCGCCCCACATAATTTCCCTTCACCCTTACTCTAGTAAACAGGTCTGTACTTTCAATTTTCACATTCCTGCTGTCATTTTACCTGCTGCAACTTTTGTTAGGTTACTTTGGTTATTAAGCGCTACATTCCTGCTCTCGCGTTTGCGTAGTACAATTCCTGCTGCCTGTGGATATTTATATGGCAGCGTGCAGGATACCATGCGTGTTACAGAATACGAAATTGCGGGCAAACGGGCAGTTTTTGATTTGTACGAAAGATAAGTCAAACAAGATTTATTCGATAACTTATCTTCGTGTAATTTTTACCCCGAATTCTTGTAGTATTTGCGAGAGGTTATTTTTATTCGACGGCGAGCCACGTTCACAAATATTGTCTGCCGGCAGGTAAATAACGAAAGGTCGATGAGTGCATAATTTGGGTAGGGGAGATGCGCCTAAATTGGACAGCTCGCCGGTTCCGGTCTCTGCCTGGAGATGTCGGCACGCGCTTTAAACTTTTCTGATTTTGCAGTATTATACGTCAATTAATTTATTATATATGTTTTTATCTAAATTTCAGTTTTTCAGATTCATACGCTGTAAAAAGGTTCCATTTAGAGGATTAAGACTTGTTTAGTTAAAATTCGTATCTTTGTTAGTTTTTTAGCTAGAACAATAAAATTTGGGAAGTTACTATTTCTAAAGTGTTCATTACGTTTGCCAAAGTGCAAAAGTTTAGAATAAAAAATTTTAGAACATTTTATTTTATGAGGGACCAAATATTTTCAATGTTTTTTTTATTAAAATTTGTATCTTTGTTAGTTTTTAAACTATGGCAATGAAATTTGGGGAAGTTACTATCTATAAAGTGTTTATTATCTGTGCCAAAGTGTCAAATTTTAGAATAAAAAAGAGAGATTTTAGAAAATTTTATTTTAGAACGAACGAAGAATTTAATTTTTTTTTATTAAAATTTGTATCTTTGTTAGTTTTTAAGATATTACAATGACATTTGGGGAGATTAATACCTCTAAAGTGTTTATTAACTGGGCTAAAGTGCAAAATTTTAGAACAAGCAATAGAAAATTTTCGAAAAATTTTTCGAAACTTTTATTCTGTTGAAGTATACAGCAATTCCATATGTCACGGGTGTGACAAAATGACAACAGTTTTTTAATTTATTTACGACTAAGAGCTTTTTCAAGCAGAAGTACATTGTTATCAGGTAGGTTAAAGTGCTGCAAATTATCCAAATAAAATTTGTTAAGTTACGATTGCAGATAATAGAGCAGCAAATTAATTTGTGGTGTCACGGGTGTGACGCGTACAAAGTAAATTTATTGTTTTTAATAACATTTTTCTATATTTCTGCGAATCACAAAAGTCAGATTCCTTCTCTTTTAGTACACAAATATATGAACTATAGGCACACATTTTATAGCCTCTTTGCAATTAGAATAACCAATTCAATTGTGGACTGTATTTTTTAGAAAACTGTAACGGGTGTGACATACATTTGTAACGGGCGTGACAAAGCAAAACTTGTTAAATAAACGTTGCTAAAAAATGAAAATAATGTAGCAGAAAGACTAATTTTATTAATGCTTGTAACATTTTGAACAAAGTAAGTTATATTTTACACAGGGGAAGCGCCCACAGCCCCCAGTTTCGGTTTCACAAATTCGTCGAGTGTACTTATATCCGCTAGACATACCTACATCCACCCTAAACTAACTTCTTTATTTGGACAAAATATGAGATTTTGTTGGATATTTGTTATTGATTGCTTCAATATTTTTACTTAGTTGATTCAGATATTTTGACTTTGAATTCACCAGTATACAAAATATTTATATTATTAATTGATTTTTTGCTTTCAAGAAGAAATCCTTAGCAGAATTGTTGATTACCTTTCTGTGAACGATACGTTTATTTGTGCCTCCCATACTATCCAGAGTTTCTTTAACATGTGAGCATTATAATAGGAGTTGTTAAAACCAACTGTGTGTACATGTTTAAGCCTTAAATCATCAAATTTGGAAAGTCCGATCTAACAATTGTCACACCCGTGACATTTATTTTCATTTTAACTTTAATTAGTGTAAAAACTGCGTTATCAATTTGTTACTTTGTATACAAATTATCAATTTTTAACTCCACAAATTTCAACCAGTTTTGCCAACTTTTGTTAAAATATTGTCACGGGTGTGACAAATTTTCTTAAAAAAGTTTTGATTCAAAAACAAATTATGAAATTACTTTTTTATGTATTCAGTATCTGATGTGTTAAGTAAATAGTTCAAATTGATTTGTCCACTAATTTTAAATTCTTGGAATTTATATTTTGAGTGAAAAAAATAAGTGAAGCGAAAAATTTAATTGAAATAGATGAACGAAAGTGTAGTTAAAAGAAGGTGGTTATTTAAAGTATGAAGAACCAAACAATTCAACCATTCATGATTTTGGTTAATTTAAGATTTATATATTCGATTTTTAACAAAATTATGTTTCTGCAAGGTGTTTTATTTTTTAATGTGTCAGGTTCAGTTCGTGTGGAACTGCTGTATAATAACCACATTTACCATAGTTTCATTAGTTAGATTTTTTAACGTGCGTCTATTTTTTTTCCTGTGAAAATTCCTTGACATTTAGTAAGATTTTCTGAGATTCTCTTCTATTCTTTTCAGTTTGTTTGGATTTCGTAGAATTTTCTGGAGTTTCGATTGATGTTCACGAAGTTTTCAGTAAGTCTCGAGAATTCTGCCGATTTTTGTCTATAGAATGGTATTTTCACTGGGATTCTAGGATATCCAGGATCCGCAGATTCTTCTGAAAAAGTTTGTTATTACTAATCCAAAAAAAAATTATTGACGTATTTTTTGGGTTTATTTCTTTACAACTTTCGTGTGCGATTTTAGCAACATTTCCCATAAGTTGTCCAATTTATCCTAAGTCGACTGATCCGGGCAAAATGAAAAACCGGAATAAAAGAATGAACGACCTGAAGAAATTATTTAATCTTATCTAATATGCACAAACTTTAGGAATTTGAGTACAATAGGGCATTGTATAGATTTTCTAATACGGACCTTTTCCTCTAATTAAAATACAGGAGCGGAACGGCCCTAATTTCATAAAACGTCCAACGTTTTTAATTAGGGCAAAAAATCCAACACAGATCAGCGTTCTCGATACAAAATTCATGTTGTTTGAATTAATAACTAAATCAATTTTTAATTGAAGTAAATATTTGTTGATCTTTCCTTTAAACGTCACGCATTGATTTAATGAGATATTGATCGAATTAGCGTCGGTAAAAAGAAATAAACCTCAAGATCAATACGAAGTGCTTAATACTGTATTCATGTTCTGCCACGAGCAATACGCGTTTGTTCTAATTACTGATAATTGTGCAGCCATGAATGATTAATTTCATTAAATTTACCACGTGGATGGATGACGCTCGATCTTCTTAACGTTACTTTTAATGTATAAATGTCGTGGCGTGTTAGTCGATAAACGAGTAATCTCTTAAAAGGCAATTTTTACACTCGACGAAATTAATCGAAATTAGCACCTGACGCTCATTTGAAATATTTTTTGGTTTTTATGTTGTTTTATTCTCGGACACAATGATTTATTGTTTGGTATGAATGCTTTTATATTTTTTTCCAGAATGGCGACGCCGAACTACGGAAATCAGGACTATTTCAGTCAAACCGATGCTTCTTTTAATTTTGAAATGCCGCCTCAACAGGACTTCCAACAAGAGCTGTGAGTACCCATTTCAATGTTTTCGGATCATAAATTGTTGCTGTGACAAGATGATTAACGTGTCCCGTACTATAAATCAATAGAATTTTTTCAACGTCTGTATTTTCCGGATTAACCCTCGTAATTCGCTTCATTTCCCACATTATAGCAGAGCAATATAATCTTCCTCCACTTAGCAAGACACAGGCCGTTTGTATCGTCTAATTGGGTTTTCTTATCGTGATCAACTCGCCTCTTAATCCTTAGAAGGTATGAGAATTTCACTTGGCGGCCTCAAAATCATTGACGTTTCACGATCAAAGGGGATATTGAAAAAACAGTCGTGCCAAGGGTTTTTTGATAGCTGACATTTTACAGCCATCTCTTATATTACTATAGGTGGAGGATTGATGCTAAAGTGTTAGAATTTTGTAGCTTTAAGATGACGGCGCTCCTTCGAAAATTATCCATCTCCTTTATATATCACATTTCGTTTCGGCAAGTGCTCGACAGTAAAAAGCTATTAATTTCCCTTTCCTTAATCACAAAGTAATCAATATCTGGAGTTTGCCCGGATACGTGGATATTTAAAATTACAAATTAATTTATACGTGAAGATTGGGCCCTTTACGAGCTTGTTGAGGAGTAATTTACGTAATTTGACTCGGAGCACAACTTTAGAACTTTACAAATTCATCTTAGCCGGATTTTTAATCAGAGAATGGAAGAGCGATCCATCAAAACTAAAAATGCAAAATTCGAAATGGTGGATGCGCCGGGTCAATGCTAGTAAAACCGTCGTATCTGCATTTAACTTTTATTACTTTGAAATTAGTAAAAAGCGCCGTAAACTTGTGCCTCGAATTTAATGATTTCCTTCCGATACCGCCAAAGTTATTCAATATTGTGTCAACTTCCATGATGTGGCCTCTAAACATAAAAACTCCACGACAAAAATGAAGATAGCAAACTTTTGTTCCGGTATTTCCATTCCGGAACTTTCAGACACTTCGAATGTTTATATTAATTTGTTTGGACGTGCAAGTTGACATCAATTGGAAAATGTGTGGGCGTCGAAATAGTCGACGTCTTAGCCATGTCATTTAATTAAGAAAAATAGGCGTTGACATGCATTGAAGGGAATTTACGACAAAATGGATCATTTAATTATGCATGCTTAAATTTGGCGTTTTTATTTATGCATGATGTCGGGTATGACGGTGAATGTGTAGCCAAAATTTTAGAGACTATAAAGTTTATAATATGTTTAACGCAGATGAAACTAGTTTATGTTGTGCGATACTAACCCTAAAAATTACGGAGCGGGGCGCAAATGAGACACCCATTATAAACACGACGTGAATTTTTTTCCCACCTCCCAGCATTTAAATAAACACGTCTTTAGTTGTCACATCCATAAAACTAAATAATAAATTTTACGTCGAGTTGTAAACACGGAATGAAGAAACATAAATTAACATTCTCTCGGATCTTCAAGAAGCAGATAAATTGTATTTTTTGCTGGAGAGTTATATCTCCACAAAACTCACCGAGATTAAAATTAATTATCATCTTTTATTATTATTTTATCGCTGGCATTATCAACAAGTCGTTATTTTTTAATGTGGGCTGCTAAAACTGAAGGTGCCAACCCTAAAACAGTTATACAAATCCGGGGGATCGTTAAGATTCTACTAAAATGCGAAGATTCAAGACGAAATTCCTTCGGCGCGGTGCGGCCTGAATTTCTTTCGCAAATGTGAAGTTTATGGAATTAGGATGGGGCTGCTGGAATTTTGGGGAATTAATTTGGAAGATTTCCGGAAAACAGGCGATTTTGAAAATGGGGAATTCACGGAATTTTGAGTTTTTACAAGCTAATTGTGTTTTGCGATTTTTGTTAATCGATTATTGATTTTATGGACTGTCTTGGATGTTTTTAGTTTCTATAGGATTTTATGAGATTTTTTTAGAATTGCCACAGTTGTTTGTGGTTCTATGGGATTCAGCAAGGTACTTTAGGATATTCAGAATTTTACAGAAAGACTGCTTTGAATTGCGAAGTTGTTTTGACTCTAAGGATTTTGCGGAAGAATTTCTAACACTAGAGACCGGTTTACACAAAAATTGAAATTAAGTTAATTTTGCAACTAATTTGACGATTGGTGACATTTGATTGGCGGAGAAACGATCACATGTCACTTTAAAACGATGTTTCATATTTAATAATTTAATTTAGTTTCTGTAAACCGACCCTAATTTTGTAAACTTTGACTATTTCGATTTTTTAGGATTATTTTTAGTGTTGCATTCTTTAGAAATTCTATACATTTACCAAAATCTCTAGAATCTCTTCAGAAATGTATGGATACTAACTGCAGAAATTTTGTGAAATTAATTAGAAGAGGCAGATTAAAAAATCTAAAAAGACACAATTATTTTGAGTTTTGTTTTCGATTTTACCAAACTTTTTTGGTATTATATTGCGGTTTTTTACTGTCAGAGGCATAAAAATGGTGGATGCGCTGGGCTAATTTTTTACTGCTTTTAAATGGGATTGAAAAATAAAAAATCCATTGCAATTTATGACATCACTGCAGGACAGTGTAATACTTTTATTTAAATTCAGTTAATATAAACTTTACGTTTTATGAATTTATTGTCATCCATTGGTAAAACTTAATTCCAAATTCATATTTATTCATTTTCCCGATTTTCTGGGCAGTAACATGATTTTTGCACTCATGAAAACAATGGGAATTCTCTCATTACTAAAAAGCACACGTCCTGAGCTTTTGAAATTGGTAAAGCTTTGTAGCTGATTTTATAATTATTGCCGAAGCCGCCTGAAAGCTCGTGTTTGATTTCTTTGTTTTTTTGTTAATCACACCGTTGTTTTGTTTGGTTGGTAGCACTCCGGAATTAATTCTATCGCCAAATGAAATGTAGCTGAAAACTAGTATCGTAACTTTGCAGTGTACGCTTTGTGACTTAAAATCAGAGCTTGAGGGAGCTTTCGGGTTCGCCAAATAGAGTTGTTGGATAACAACACTGAAGTTACTTTTGTTAAGTTGGGTTTTGATTTTTGTTCCAGGAATTTCCAATCGTTTGAAGAGAAGGCTAACGTGGCTGGTGGTAATATTTACGAAGCAAATCCGTACTTGAATCCGGGGTCTTATGGGGGTGAAATGTACTCAGGTTCCGGACAAGAAACACGTTTTGGTGGTACAGCAGGAGAGTTTGAGGATGAACCTCCGTTACTTGAGGGTGAGTTTTTATGAGCTATCGGAAACGCGAATAAAAACTTATCGGTATTTACTCCGTCGAGGGAGACAAGAGAATTTCTAGTCATGTCCACGACAACTTTTTTCATTACCATCTTAAATCGGACGGGAAATTAAAATTTCCCCAAATATAAATCACTTTACTCGTTCATAGGAAAAAACTCATTAAAATGTAAAAATGTTTTACAAAGAAACACGTAATTATTGGAAAATAATGTAAATCCGGTGATTCATTTTTACGAAGAGCAAATTCGGTATCCGCTAATACCAGATCCATGTTTATTCTAATTTTGCCAAGCATCAAATCCTGCTTAATTCAAAGCCGGGTTTATGTCGTTGACGTGCGTTATTATCTAACAAGTAATATATTTAGTCTGTTGGTGTTATTGGTTTTGGAAAAATTTCGTTTCAACTAGAGTATTTATTTCTTTTTCAGAGCTGGGAATTAATCCCGAGTTCATCGTACAAAAGGTAAGTTTCCACGGATTTCTTTTTGAATAAGCCAAGATAGAGAAAATTAATAGCAACGGAAAATATTGATTGGTAGCCGCTTTAATATCGGAAAGTTGGGAGCTCCCCTTGGCTATAACGAGAAAAAATTGGGAAGTTTTTGCGATTCTCGTCGCTTTTTGCCTTTTATTATAACAGTTTATCCGAAATTCGTCACGTTTCTGGCCTTCCTCGTGCCAAGCGATTAATAAAATATGCAAAACAAACAGCACACTCCGAGCAATCGCGGAAATCCGATGACGTTTTAAAATCCTCATGAAGGTGGTGCTGCCTCCGAACAATGATTTCAAAAAAGAAGTAAAAAACCCGATTTTCTGGCGTCGCTTTAATTTGTGCGAGCGAACGGAATATTTTAATACAATTAGTAAATCGCGTGTTGGCTCTCTTGTTTTTATTATATTTCTTAAACAGGTTGTTCAGCCGCTGTTGTTGTTCACTGTTTCTAAAGAGAGCGTTGTAGTTTTACACCGCTCCTCCTGGGAAACATTTAAGCTTTTGTTTGCTTTATCAAAGTCTTAACTTCCTTCGTTTTTGGTTTTCTCTGTTGATTTGAAAGTAACAGACGGAATTCAAATTTTTTCGCCCTTAAGAGTCCCCGTGAAATCTTCCGCACTATATAAATACATCAGAAAATTCTGAAAGCCACCTCTTATCTAATGCTCTTTTGTCGTATTCAAATCGGATACGTAGAAGCATTCTGCTGCCTGCCTACGAGACTAAACTTTTATTTCTTCCTCGTAAATGTTTTTAAAATTTAACTTTACGTGCTGACCCAGAAATTACCTTTGGATACGTGCACGATATTTCCTTCGTACGACAGTAAAAAGTGAAATTGATGTTCGGAACTTTGGAAAATTTGAATATTCAAATTTCGCAAAAATTGCGTGAAAGTGTCTATTTGTTGCGATAACACTACCCTGCTTACATCTGTGTCGCTTTTTAATTATACACTTTATATTGATCTGTTTTCCAATGCCAATGCAAGAGCGCTCTTTAAAGTAAAAGATTAGCCTGTCTATTTATACTTTTTAATTTTTTATCGCCTACTTTTCTTATTATTTTTATTGATATCTGATACACATGACGCACGGAGATGGTTCATCTTTTTGTCGTCTTACCTCTAATATTAGATCACATCCGCCGATATTAATTAAGATTGTTATTAGATAACTTTGGCTGTTCGTACTGATTTACACGCTTCTTCATTGTTCACCTGAGATTTAAGCGTGTACTTCTATAATGCTCATCAGTCGGATTTCATTTGATGAAAATGGATAATTAGGTCATTTTTTGTCATGTCTAGACTCGGAAAAAATTAATTAATATGAAGGGAGTCTGAACGCTTCTGAAAGCAAGCAATTTTTAACTTCACGCAGGGCCAGGAATTTTGAAACTATAAAGACTTTTAAGTTCTTCAAGGATAGTTAAATTGAAAATGTGGAAATTGAGGAAATTCAAAGCTTTAGTTCTTTAGGAAACTTTGTCTAAATAGGTTCGTTTTATAAATAATTAAAAAATTTGATACTTAAAATATCACAGAAAAAATTGTTGACAGGACCGAAAAGGTTTAAAGTATGTAAAAAACATGAAATATGAAACTCCAAACCTCTAAAGAATCTAAAGAACCTTAAGAATCGTAAAGATATGACAAATTAGAAGACTTGAAAGAATTCGTTCGGAGGAATTTACAGAATCTAAAAAATTTTAGCCTACAAAAGTTTCTAGTAAATATCTGTGATAGAATCTTCAGGGTCTGTCGGAACGGCTTCCGGAATTTGGAGAATTACAACACTGAACTGGAGAATCCGAATAATCTAAAGTTAACATTAACACACTTCAACATTCTTCATCATTTCATCTGTTTTTTTCAAGTTTGCTGAAGTTTTTGTTCTCCAAGTTTTTTCTAGAATGAGAGTTTTTCCGTCTTGCATTTCTTTTTTCTGTTAGCATTTCACCCCTTTAACTTTTTATGAATGTGTATAGCCAGTTCAGTTTTTTTTTGCAGTTTTTGATGTCTCTGATTTCTGTCTCTCTTTTTGATGTACCGGATTTTACATGGCATTGTTTAACCATGCCATCAATAAATAGTGATCTGCTTTTTTTTAGACTTTTTTTAAATAAAAATAACAAACCAGAGTTTCTGCCGATGGTACAATAAAATTCAATTCGATTTTGGATATCCATTACTTTGATTTTGTTCAGTTTTTTGATAGAATGCATTCTTAATTGGCATGGCTTTTTTGTTTTATATTTACATCCATCATTGCTTTTTAAACAATGCGAGGTTAAATGATGTATTTTTAGATTCCAGTCGGATTAACCCAGACGGGAAATTTTAATTATTTGACAGTTATTAGTTTGGTTTCCACATTCCCTGCCGCCGTTGTTTGTTTTTTATTGTATTGGTTTTTAGTTAATTTTCTATCCAATGTTGTTTTTTTATGTAGAGTTGCACTTCGAACGGAAATACGTTATAGCAGTACCATCGTTTTTCTCGCGTTTTGTTTGCTAAGAATTCGTTCTTAGATTTTCCGGAAGTCGAAAATTTGATGTCTAAAACTCTTTAAACCTTCTTCGGTCGACTTCTAGTTTAGTTTTGGAGCAAACCTGCGTTATTGGGGCACATTTTTCGTAGAATTTTACGCAGATTCTAAATTTGAGTTCCAAATCCACGTGCGACAAATAACTGAGTTTTGGCCGATAAAAGTTTCGGAGAGTTTATTTTAATTTTTCAATTTTTTAAAGCTTAATATCTCGGAAACTATTACAGGAATAGAAAAACAGTTTTAGTCATCGTTTTTAAGAATTCGTTCTTAGATTTTCCAAAAGTCTAAAGTTGCAATTTTCGCGAAAATTCATGACTAAAACTATGCCAAATTTCTGATATCGATATCTCGCTTATTTTTTAGAGTAAACTTAAGTTATTGTACATCAGTGTACGCAGAATTTTTCGCAGATTCCAAATCTAGGATTTAAATTCAGATCCGACAACAAATAACTCAGGTATGGCCGATCAAAGTTTCGGAAAGTTGATTTTCATTTTTCCTCATTTTTCGTAATTTTTAAAGTTAAATATCTCGGAAACTATTTGAGATATTGAGATGCGGTTTGCGCCATTCTTTTTCTTGGCTTATTTTACGTAAGAAAATGTTCTCAAAAGTTCAAAATTCGATAGTCGATTTTTCGCGAAAAAAAATTACGACTCAAACGATGAAAATTTTTCATTTTTTTTATTTTTGGCCATAACTTGTAAACTATTTGTCCGATAGATCTCTAATTTGGCCACTAGATAGATTTTGAGCTCCTCTTTCGACTGATGTATAATTCAAAGCTATTAAACGTCGTTTTCATTTTGAAAACATTGATTGAAAATCACCTTAAAATGACGTTTTCAAAACAGTTTTTGGCCAATGTCTCGTTTATATATTAAGCAAACTCAACAAATTTGGGTCTCATTTTACGCAGAATGTCACGCTGAATCCAAAAACATGATAATTTTTTAATATTTGTCAATAAACAACCGAGTTATGGCCGTTTGAAATTTCGGGTTGTCGCCAGAGGGCCAAATTTTTGAAGGTTTAAAACAATTCGTGCTCGATATCTCGGAAACTATTTCAGATATTGAAATGCGGTTTGCGCCATCGTTTTTCTCGCGATTTTTTACATAAGAAATAATTCTTTGATTTTTCTACATTCGAAATTTGCAAATTTTCGCAAAAATTCATGACTAAAACTGTGGCCAAACGTCTGATATCGATATCTCGCTTATTTTTTAGAGTAAACTTAAGTTATTATACATCAGTGTACGCAGAATTTTACGCAGATTTCAAATCTGGGATTTAAATTCAGATACGACAACAGATAACTTAGTTATGGCCAATCAAAGTTTTGGATAGTTGATTTTCATTTTTTCTTATTTTTCCCAATTTTCAAAGTTAAATATCTCGGAAACTATTCGAGATATTGAGATGCGGTTTGCGCCATCGTTTTTCTCGGCTCATTTTACTCTAGAAAAAGTGCTTAAAAGCCCAAAATTCGATAGTCGATTTTTCGCGAAAAAAAATTACGACTCAAACGATGAAAATTTTTCATTTTTTTTATTTTTGGCCATAACTTGTAAACTATTTGTCCGATCGATCTCTAATTTGGCCACTAGATAGATTTTGAGCTCCTCTTTCGACCGATGTATAATTCAATGCTATTAAACGTCGTTTTCATTTTGAAAACATTGATTGAAAATTACCTTAAAATGATGTTTTCAAAACAGTTTTGGCCAATACCTCGTTTATTTATTAAGCAAACTTAACAAATTTGGGTCTCATTTTACGCAGAATTTCATGCTGAATCCAAAAACATGATAATTTTTTAATATTTGTCAATAAATAACCGAGTTATGGCCGTTTGAAATTTCGGGTTGTCGCCAGAGGGCCAAATTTTTGACGGTTCAAAACAATTCGTGCTCGATATCTTGGAAACTATTTCAGATATTGAGATGCGGTTTGCGCCATCATTTTCCTCGCGTTTTTTTAGGTAAGAAATAGTTCTTAGATTTTCCAAAAGTCGAAAGTTGCAGTTTTTCGCGAAAATTTATGACTAAAACTATGGCCAAGTTCTGAAATCGATATCTCGCTTTTTTTCTTGGAGTAAACTTGCGTTAATATACGACAGATTGAAAGAAACTGCTTTGGCTATCGTTTTTCTCGGAATTTTTAGCTAAGAATTCGTTCTTAGGTTTTTCAGAGTGCGAGAATTTGATCTTTTGGAGAAAAACTTGATGACTAAAACTATGTAAACTTTTTTCGGTCGATTTCTCGCAGCTATTTGATAGTTAAACTATGTTTACATTATATTACTTATAAAAGGATCTTAATTTAAGTCCAAATATCGATAAAAGTGATAAAAGCATTCATTAGTCTTCTGTTAATTTTAGCATAATTATTGATAAACGTGATAAAAGCTTTTTTAATTCAATTTAAAATTGAGTTCAATTAAATTGAGACTATAAAAATAGGAGTAGTTAATATTATTTTGAGCAGAATTGTTTTCTGTATTTCATCTAGATTCAAAAGAGCTTATTGTAATAGTAAATAGAGTCAAAGTGTGACCTGCTCAATTATCTCTTGTTGGAGTTGTCGTGTATTTTGAGCTTTTCAATTTGCAAATGGGTGAGAATGTAATGACTTTGCAGTGTTCACATTATAAGACAGAATATTGTCGTTGTCTGTAATCACTAAAACTGATTTTATCACCCATCTGAATGTCAGTACTCGTGCTGTAATTATGGAAACAGCTAGTGTTTCATGCAGATCGAGTTCAAGATCTGGAAGTCAATTAGGGGATGTATCTAGTGCGTGAGCTCATCGCAATATGTCACATATTGCATATATTATGAACTAAACATGCTGGTTTGCTATCACGTTAGAATGTGAGTGGAGGTTGTATTAAATTGTCGGTGTTTGAACAGTGAAAACAGCAAGAAGAGTTCTTTGGTGGTGAGGTAAAATTCCCCAATTTCTGGTGTCTGTTGAAGC
Source organism: Gnatocerus cornutus (assembly GCA_029298725.1). Taxonomy (NCBI): domain Eukaryota; kingdom Metazoa; phylum Arthropoda; class Insecta; order Coleoptera; family Tenebrionidae; genus Gnatocerus; species Gnatocerus cornutus. The sequence continues at coordinate 16,774,600 of CM055516.1, forward strand.
ATGACGAGGTAGGAATCCGGCAGCAAGAAAATGTCACTAAACTAATCGAAGGAATCAACTAATTCGGTAGGCGGTCGTCTATTTGACACAGCTGCCTAATAAAAACTGTTCTACACTGCAGTAATTACTAAACTTTGGATTGGAGGTGGAGACCCTTCAAAGTGTTCTTTAGCTTTCCTGAATCGCTTCAATTTCCAACTACGAAGCCGCTGCTGGCACAGTGCCATACACACCGTTTTCCTTAATTAAAAATAAATTAAACTCAGCATTGAAAAATTACGAAGATTGCCCAGTTATACCTCGATTTATGTAAAAATTAAAGACAGCTTATTGGCGCTAATTCCTGAAAACTTTCTTAATCCATTAAGAAGTCTTACGACGCCCCTGTGCTCCATCACGCGAAGAAAAATTGAAAATTACCACGGGGTATTTGCGTTATTAGGTCGACCAGACACGTGCAATTACCACCGTGTTACTACAACCAGCTGTCGTACATTGCTGTCATCTGCTTAGCGTGTTGATCTGAAGAGTTGTGCACGCGAAACTTGATCCAGGATGTAATTAAATTTGAGGAAATCCTTTGGAATTTTAGTTGAAACAGGACGAACTACTATTAATGTTTAATCACAGCAATAAATAATCATTCGGGCATAAGTGAAGACCGGAGATCTTATTACGGGCAACGTCGTAGAGAAAATTCGCCATGAACAATAAATGACACTAGCAACATTTTTCAAGCTGAAACGCGACCCAAGTGTTGTGTTCGTTTCAACTTGAAATATAGCCCCTAAGAAAAATGTGTACAAGAAAAATGATTCGCATAACCTAGATTTTCGGGAAATGTGCTCAAATTGCCTCCGAATTGCTAATAAACAATGACAGTTCTTCCGAAAAACGTCTTCATTGTTTTGTGACGACGATATTAAAAAACGCGGAATTGGAAACGTACAATTTGTCGCGTTATCGAACGAATTTCGTCTTTGAATCTTCATCAACGAAGGTAGTTGGAACAATAAAAAAATATTTTTAGGATTATCTTGTCTCGCTTATAAATCAGAGACACGACTTTCAACTTTTGGTGTCAGCTAAACTACAAATCTTTCGTGATCATACTAACGGAAATATTCGATTAAGGTTGTTCTGTACGTGAGGCAACAATTCTTTCGAAGCTTCGCAGTGAGAGTGAAAGATTGATTCAACTCAATGTTCTGATAGCTTAAAGCTTCAAGTTCCAATTTCGGTAATGAATAACTTGGAGGAAATTAAAAATATTGTTTATTTGCCAGGAAATTATTAAATAAGAATAATTGAAGTTGTCGATCAATTATTAACACATTATCCGTCTCTCGCGGCGAAGTTGATGGAGGATATTTTTATTCATTTTATTGATCTATGAAGTGGAGAAACCTGATCTATCTTCCATCAACTCCAGCAAGTTTCGCAATTACAAGAACAATCTCCCATAACTTATCTTCGCGGCGTAAAGAGTTTGATGAGAATGAGGCGGTGTAGCTTTAAGCTTCTTGGTTGACTTGCACGTATGCTAAATATACCCTTGAGTTCCAAACTTTAGGGTAGTAATACCTACAGCTCCCTCATGAGATTAACGATAGCTTGATAAGCCCCCGCATAATTGACCTCAATGCGAAATCTTATATGGAAGAATTTCCACTAACGATTACCAAAGAAATTATGTAATTTTGGAAACATAAAACTGAGAAATGATCTGCGTGACAGGTAATCCGATTTTCGCCAGACGGTGTTCGAGAAGTTTGCGCGGTTTTAAATGGCCACCAACACGCGCAACATTGAGAAAAGTTGAGAGGGAACAAACTGTTTCTCTAAATGCCATTTGTCACAATTTCTTTGCCAGCCGGCGCCGGAACGATATCAAAAACTAGGCTACATAATGTTAATATAGGTACAAGTCAAGTTTCAGCGATATTTTCCGAATTAACTTTGCAATTGATTGCAGGGGCAAAAAAACAAAGCCGGGGAAATATTAGATATGAGGTTTGAAACGGTGTACTTTTGCGAGGGTCGTTTGTGCCTCAATCCCCCCATTACTTTGAGTTATGAAGAAAGTGCGTCAGAAGTTCTATTAACAGCGCCTGTAGCTATAATCCAAAGAAATAAAAATAATTCTTACAAATTTATAGCGCGCAAAGAATTATTATATGCGCTTTAATCTTCTAAACACACCGACCATGCCGGTTTAAATTATTGAAACTTTGCGATGACAGCGAGCCACCAGCGCTCCATTTTATTAGTCGAGATTGGTTCTGTTGTTAGTTAATTAACAGGGTTACTATCTTATTACACTAGATTGCGCCCATTAATAAAAGATGTCGTGGTAAACACGTCATTGTCTATAGGGAGTGGTGTTTCCGGAACGGCACCATTTGAACTAATAATAATTACAGTCAAGACTCAACTAGTCCGAGTTGGAAGAACAAGTTAAATTAGAAAGTACAGACCGTCATGAGAGGCGGTGTTTTGAGCATACGAATACAAGACTTGTCCCTAGCGGTATGATAGGGAAATGTGGGCTTGTAAAGTGTGCGTGTGGCAGCCTTGCTGATAAGACTGACACCGACCTCTCTAGAGGAAACACACCAGTTCCGACAACTCAAGTTTTACCATTTCCGTCTTATTTACATATAGACGTTCTTATAACTGCTAAATTACTATATGCTAACATTGTATTACTTTAAATTTACTTGGCTGGTCTACAACTTCTTATCTGGCTTACGACCAGCTTACCTACCTACTTCTTTATTATGCCAATGATTTTTTTTCAAAAATTTCAAGCACGAGTAAAATACTAACATATCACTAGAGTTTGGACAAAATATTCGGTTATCGCTTAGATCACCCTCACTCTTTACCACTATTGTCTTGCTCCGCCTAGATCTCCCTATCATAATAAGGTATTGATAAGGTGGGGGTTCGATCGCGCTGTGATGTGCCTAGGACCGAATTAGGCTGAATATTTTGTCCGAACTCTACATATCACATTGTTATGAGTAGCATATACTAGTTTTTCTTCAAGCATTTTCAGTTTGAATTTTTAATTTGAATTTAATTGGAAATTGCCACATATTGGATAAAACGTTGTATGTCATACGTGGATTTATTGGAGATTACTTATTCGAGGTGTTAAACCTACTCTTGTAGGTAAGCTCTAAATCTTGCGTGAGTTGTTATTCGGGCAGAAACTTAAAAATAAAAAATTCTAAAATCTGTTTTTTTTACTCTACAAGATAACAGAGCTGCCGATGTGTATGGCCTTTCAAAGTTTTGCTGACATTTTAGAAATTCTTCTATTTTGGTGCTTTGTAGACTGATTTCAACACTTTTCAGACGATAAATTAAAAAAAAAATTTGTGTGTAGCGGTCTATTGAATTATTTGATGAAGTGGATTCTTTCTTATTTTTGATTTATTATTGATGCTTAGATTCGATTACATTTTGTGTCGTTTGAGTGTTTTGAATGCTTGCTTTTATTGTTGTAAATTTTGAAGATCTTAAAAAAATTGTAAATACCTTCACTTTCAATTTGCAATTTTTAACATGTTTATTAGTCGTGTCGAATTACGAACTTTTACAGCAAAATAGACACTTTTCGGAAATTTGGAATTTGATTGAAATCAGATTAAAACTAAAAAAAGAATTCGTTATCAAAGAAGTTTTTATAATAAAAAACGCTCCCGGACAACCAGTTAGAACGTAACTTATCATCATTCATTGGTTGAATGTCCAAAACTGTTGTTTATTGGATAGATTTTTTAGTTAATCAAAAAAAAGTGTCATTTCTTGAATATTTCTAAAATTCAAGTGAAGGATATCAGAAATTTTTACTTCGCTTTAAAAATAAAATTTTCTAAAATTTTACACTTTTGCTTTACAATTTTGCAATGTGGTTGAGATAATTGATCATTAAATTAAAAGTAGTCACTTCCTCAAATTTTATAGATGTGGCACCAAAATTACCAAAATTACGAATTTTAGTGACAGATCTAGGAAATTTTTGCTTCGTCTGAATAAAAATTAAAATTTCTTAAACTTGAATTTTCCTCTCTGCAATTTTACAACTTGGTAGACGACTCAAAAGTAGTCACTTCCCTAAATTTCATAGTTGTAGCGCTAAAATTACCAAAATTGCGAATTTTACTGGAAAATGTCGGAAATTTTTGCTTCTTCTTAAAAATAAAAATTTCTAAAATTTTGGTTTTTTGTTCTAGAATTTTGCAATTTGGTGGAGTCAATACACGACTCAAAAGTAGTAACTTCCCCAAATTTCATAGCTGTAGCACTAAAATTACTAAAATTACGAATTTTTGTGAAGAATGTCGGAAATTTTTGCTTTGTTTTAAAAATAAAAATTTACAAAATTTGAGTTTTTTGCTCTGCAATCTTACAACTTAATGGAGTTAATAGACAACTCAAAAGTAGTCACTTCCCCAAATTTTATAGTTATAGCACCAAAATTACCAAAATTGCGAATTTTACTGGAAAATGTCGGAAATTTTTGCTTTTTATTAAAAATGAAAATTTTTAAAATTTTAGTTTTTTGCTCTACAATTTTGCAATTTGGTGGAGTCAATACACGACCCAAAAGTAGTAACGTCCCCAAATTTCACAGCTGTAGCACTAAAATTACTAAAATTACACATTTTTGTGAAGAATGTCGGCAATTTTTGCTTTGTCTTAAAAATAAAAATTTCTAAAACTTGAGTTTTTTGCTCTGCAATCTTACAACTTAGTAGAATTAATTGACGACTCAAAAGTAGTCACTTCCCCAAATTTCATAGTTGTAGCATCAAAATTACCAAACTACACGACAAAAAAATAGTAACTTCTTCAAATTTCATAGCTACAGTACCAAAATTATCAAAATTACGAATTTTAGTGAAAAATGTCGAAAATGTTTGGTTCGTCTTTAAAATGAAAATTCCGAAAATTTGAGTTTTTTGCTTTACAATCTTACAACTTGGTAGAGTTAATATACGACACAAAAGTAGTAACTTCTCCAAATTGCGTAGCTGTAGCTCTAAAATAGCCAATATTACAAGTTTTACTGATGGATGTCGGAAAGTTTTGCTTGGAGTTCAAAACGAATATTTCTAAAATTTGTGTTCTTGGCTCTACAATTTTGCAATTTGATATACAATGGACCCACTTATACCACAAATAACTATTATTATCAATATAATGTAACCACTGTTAAAAAGCGAAATAATGGGATGTTGTTGATCACGCTTGAAGAAAAAAGCGTTTCCACATCCGAATCTTCGGTAAAACGCGTTAATCGCTCAGCGGCCTAATTCGTGTTTTTGAATGTCCCTTTAATTCCAAGCGTGCGATCAGCTAATGGAAACGCAAACCTTTGTAATAAACGTAGGCCTAGGCCTAATAACTCATCGTTTGGAGAGGCCGAATGAAAAATAAAGTTCTTGTTTTGTTTCAAAGTTCATTCAGTTACTTAGATTTATACCTTTCGCTCCTCGTATGTTCTCGTGCTTCATCAGACATTTAATGGAAGTTCATTCCGAGCCGTGCGACTTGTAAAGGGGAGAAATAGATCTGGAGCGTCTTGTTTAGGCCCGTTCGAGCTAGATAAAAAATGTATATTTATTGTGCTCGTTTCGTGTGCGACGGAGACCTATCGCCTTTGGAATTAGGCATCTCGTTTGAACCATGAGCGTCTCGAGCGTCCTTTTAGCGGCGTCTGTATATCCGTTTTCCCCCCTTCTCCGAACCGAAAGCACTTCGCTGCCATGTCCGGCGTTTTAACCAAACTTTGCCGATATTTCACTCGGTAAGTCGAGTTCACGAAACGCGTCTGAATGGAAGAGGACTTTGGATTACCATTTCGCGATACGTCATTGCTCAATCGCGAAATAATTAATGACTTCGAAAAAGTTACTTTCCCGCACGAGTGTACTCTGCAGGTAATTAATAAAAAAAGAGGTTTGTCACAAGATGAATATAATGAACTCATTGTGATGCGCAAGCAGGTGCTTGAGTGTGACGAAGAATTATCCGAAAGTTGATGAGCAATTTTCCCGAACTTGGACGTAAAGTTCAACACAATCTTGTCAGTGTCCCTTGAACCATTACTTAGTTAAATTCACTTTTAGACAAGTTAAATTAACGAATATATATTTATTCTCTTTAGAAATTGTCGAAATTACTGGATTCAATTATGAGAGATAGATTGAAACCGAGAAAATTAAAAGCACCACCGACACTGCCACTTTGGGGTAATAAAAGATCGTGTATAATTATTATTCACATTATCCAACAAGATAACTCTAATTTGGCCACACAGACTATGATCATCGTTATAAAGGTAATTTCCTTTTGCGCTCCCGGAAATAAAAATACTCCCAAAGGTTGCGTAATCATCATGCAAATTATCTCTGTTTAAGACTAAATGATTTTATACTTTTAAGAAGAGACGAGGAGGCTTCGCTCCAAATTAAATCACCGACACCACTTGAAATTTCCACACAGCCCTTTGATGCAAAAATGAAAAATGAAAATATCGAATGGCACTAACGGATTGATCAACAAACAGAATCGTTAAAAGGTAGAATGAATCGCGCTAATATAAATAAATTGACGGACAAAGATCAATACGCGATGACACGTACAAGTTTCTGTTTATTTTAGTTTTTGTCAAAGCGCCGTTAAAGGGTGGAAAATGGATGCGAGAGAGTTTCATTCTAGTGTCAGTTTTGTCCGAGGGGATGTGTATGTACATCTCGGCCACTAATCCATTAGGGCGGTGACAAGTGGCGAAAGTTGTCCCTGGACGGTTTTAGCAGGGGGTGATTAATTTTTTCTTTCTCAAACTTTAAAAAGGGGGAGGGAAGGAGGGTGTATTTTATAATAGTAATTATACAGTCCGTTGCAAATTGATACACGAAGTCATAATTTTTATTATTTTAAAACTTACATGCGGGTATTTGGGATTTTAATTTTGCTGCAATAATTGTATTACTAAAATAATATTACACATTAAAAATTACAAAAATAGGTGCATTTCATATTGAATAAGAGTCAAAAAATTTTCGGTCGTTGAAAAATGATAGAACTAACTGCTTTTACTTTTATTTACTTTTAAATTTAACAACTTTAAATATAACCCGGTTTTTCAATTAACTAAATAATTCTGTTTTCCAAAGAATTATATAGATTTATCAAAACATCTTGTGGTAAATCTTCAGAAACTGCAATTATGGCGCGTTTTTAATTTTCCGTCTAATAATACTGCTTATTAGTGGCATAAACTTTTCTTAAAATAATTCCAGACAGAGCTAAAGCACCAAATTTTTCATAAAAAAATAAGAAATAATAAAAAATTAGGGTGCGTTTATCATTATGCAACGCAAGGGGGAAAATCTTATAGGCAAACGCATTTCTTAATTTTCTTGTGGGAGAGAAATTTAATTTCAGTTCGGAAGTAGTCGACATAATGAAAAAATGTTTTGGTGGGTTGAAAATCGCTCATTTATTGGGTTGATTGGTTTGTCAGATGGGAGTGTATAATTTGAAGTGAAGGGAGCGCATTATTTATGCAGCAATCTTCCTGTCTGCCATCAGTCTTATTTCTTGCGATAACCTTCAGTAATAGGGGTTGGTTGCACGTTGTGTAATAACATCCAGTGAACATCTGGTATATATGGTCGAGCATCAGTCTTGGTTGTAGATAAGGTTTGTGCCGACCACTATATTGTTGATCTGTGCGAGTTGGGCGGCGAGAGATTGTATTGCCTGTTTAATACTAGAGGCGATAAAATAGAGCACCTCTAGCGACAAAAGCAGTAACCAAAGGCGATATAAATCTCACTCCAGGCTCGTGTCTCGAATGCCAACCACATTGTCCACCCTCTTCCCTTTTCTTTATCATTTGCCGGCTTGATGGGGTACCAATAAATTATCCTCTATTTTTGTACTTTTTGGAAACAAAGCGGGTCACAAATTAATTTTTCCCGAGCTACTTCAGAAGCAGATAAAGCATAGAACACAGCAGTGATATGATCTGGCCTAAATGAGTCTCCGAGTTCATTTCTTGGAGATTTCCGCGACATGCAAATGGATTTCCACGGTCGTCTCGGCCAATCGAAACAGTTTTATTCTCGAGCAAGCTGTTTTTCTGCAACAAGCTCGGGGTTTTTTCCTTTTTGGACGCAGGTGATTAACGAGTTCAGCAGAGCCGTTGATGTAAAAATGGTGACGTGCAGTGCGATCTAATAAATTGAAGTGGCAAATGGCCAGGCCGCGTGAAATTGGAGCTAGTAAGAATGCAATACGCGACAACTAATCCCCCATTTCTTTCTCTAATTTTGGAAAAGCTCTAGTATAGTCCTGGAAAGTCGGGCTTTGCATATAAAACATCCGCGATTCAATTTCAACTGTGTATTCGTGGAAAATTAGGGATGAATCGGTTAAGCCGTCTCGTATGATGGGGGCGGTAGGGTTGGGGGCGTAATAATAGTCGAGCATAGCACACGTGATGAATTCGTTGCATTAAGATGTAGGAAACTTGAAATTCACCCATCAGTTTTACTCGCTACATTACTCTGTTCGCGCTCAAGCCCCCAGTTTGCTCCCGACGATCTGGATCGAGTTTTATACATTCGATCTAACACCTCTACAAAAATATGCAAGCTTCGGCCACAATTAATTGATTGCGAATTCGTGTTTGCCCCAATAATCTTCCCACCATTGCAAGCTAAGCTCTATTAATTTTCGTTTTCTGCTAATGGATCTTATAAGTTATTTATTACCTCTAATCGTTTTTCTCTAACAAATGGTTTTCATTGACTTAATAACTTTGACATTGTATCTAAATTTTGATTAATGATCATCGGCGCTGATCTCCACATTCATTCCCATGCCCTCAACTTTCAAGTGAAAAGTACGTCGAGTGTTTCATTTTTCTTCACATAATGGAGGAGTAATGAGTTGATTTTCCCTGAGCCAAATAGTGCCAAAAACTTTATTAAAACGCCGAAGAAGAAACTTTTTAATTTGTTCTTTGTTACATTTTTGTCGCCTTAAGAGATAATGCGATTTCAGGCATCACTGGCTCGATTCTGGTTAATTTGGGCAGTGTTAATTACAAAGCTTGATTTCAATTTCCAAACTTTTTCGCGGTTCTATTCATTTTAGAAGACCGCAACATAGTGTCTAATTTCTGCTCATAATTCTGACGGTTGTTAATTACCAACAAATCCCTAGTTGATCCCGCAAGCAAAAAACACTGCTGGATAATTGGCTGGCGTTTTTTCTCATAGATACCAGTGTAAATAAATTTCCATAAAAATTATTTTGATTTGTAGTGTTTGTTTTGAACTATACATTCGGTTTTATGGTATTATTGAATCCGTTGCTGTCGCCACATTTTCATGCGGAATAATTTAGCATTGTTGCATGTGGAAGAGTTTAATAGTGTAATTTTTTAGTCTTGTGATGAACGATTCGTAACAAGGGGGTTGTAAATTAGGTCCATTAGGATGTGGTAGTCTAATAAACAATACTTTATTGTTGAAGGATAACGGATAATGGAGAGAATAAAAATTTTAAAAGAGTGGTTCGTAAGCGATACTTGCACAGAGATTTCTTTTCAGATTGATGGAAGTTCTTTTACTGCGCACTTTTGTCTAGCTTATAAGCGCTATAATTTATGATCTCGAGTTGTTATTTTAGTTTTGAGGTTGAAGATCGTAAAATGGAAACGACTGTGGTGTGATTAGAAAAGGTGCGAACTGGGGATTGTGGCCCCATCAGAATAAATGGGATTGACTTAAAGGGCGCATGCAAAGGATTTCGTTTGAAAAAAAGTCTTCGGTTTGCGTCACCATCAACACGAAATGTCGGCGCTAGAACGCATATCTACTGAATATGGATAAGAAAATAAATCAAAGACCCTCTCAATAGAAATCGCGGACTACCGCTTGCCAAACCATTCAATCAATTGAAAGTGCCCAAATCGACCTAAGCCACGCTGACATCTCTACCATCAGAGTGAAAAAAATTACGTAAACATGACGTTCATTCTTGAATTTATTGAAAGCCACGTCGCATCCGCCAAATTTGATTCGTTTTTTTATACGCTGATAGAAATTAAAGTGCTCCACTTGAAACTCTAATAAGCATTTCTCATGTTTAATAATGAATCCAACAATATGAGGGTTGTTGTAAATGTCTGCGATATGGCGAAGCGATATATCAGATCGCATCTAAGCATTCCGATCTCACTCGAAATCAATTCTCTTCCCGCATTGTCGAGCCACCACCCCTTTAGATTTATATCCAGGACCTTGTACAAACCCCCAACGTTGTCTTAACACGACGAGAAATACGAGCCTCATCGCAAATCACGACTTGACAACCATACACGAGACATTTACATTTTTACCCCAAACACGACCACTCCTGACACTCCTAATTGCTTGCTTCCAATCTTATTAGCATGTGCTGCTCCCTCTTAATTTGTTATTGTTTTCGCTGGGGGCAAAATCGTGCGCCAGTTTTGTAAAACGATATTTCTCCTAAACAACGAAACTTTGCTGTTGATTAACTCGAAGCAAGGGTGAATCTGTAGAATTTCTGTCGCAACACTCGTGCGTTTACTACCTGAATGCTATAAATTTCCTAATGTAATATTTTCTTTCAAAACTTTGATGGAGTGTAAAGCTTGTGAACATCGAACACAAGCTCAAATTACATTATGTAATAAATGGAGGATGTCGGTGCGAATTTATTGTAATAAAAATCTGCACAGAACTTGCAACAGCTGTTGTGTTACCCATTATTCCAAATGCTGGCTTTTACAAATATTTGCAATTATTACACCGAGATTCACGGAAAGGGCAATAAAAGTCACAGACAATGTAGCACAATTGTATTTTCTTTAAAATAATACCACTAACATTTTTAAGAATTTATGCAATGCCCGTCTGTCTCCATCCGATCGCGACTAATAAAACCGTAAAAAATAAAATCATCTCTGTCGGGACCATCGTTGGAATGGCATATCCTCAGGCAGGATCTTCAAGTGGCTTGCTCCTTTATACGTATAACTTGTTCTATCCACCATATAGCTTTATCTATGTATTTCAAGACCCTTCATTCAATAAATCAGACGTCTCCCGAATTCTTTTATGCCCCCGCAATTTCAATTATGCCGGAATTTTTTTAATTACATTTTTCTACAAACCACGGCTATAATTTGATGCAAACTTTTATTTTCGTATAAAAACCTAACCTACGAGGTTAATAAATATGAGATGAATTTCGCCGCTTATTCTACATGGCTTTTTGTGGAGATTTTGTTGCTGAGGGACGCCAGAAGGTTGCTGAAGACTTTATACGTCAAGATGATGTGTTTGTAAATTCTTCGAAGAATATAGACCAGTAGTCCCGACGTGCCAGCAAGAAAAGCAATCACATCAAGGAGGAAATATTGATAGAAGGGCATGTCAATTCCTGGGTATCTTAAATGATCGGCGCCGTCGTGTCTTATAACGTATTCAATCCACCAGACTGCTTTCTCCAACGCTGGCATTGGTTGATCGCTTGCGATTTTTGAGAGCTTCGAGACTTTCTCTTTGTACCTTTAAAAGCACTGTTAGATTTGGTTGCGTTTTAACTCGATTAACTTACGATGGATTTGTGATGAGTTGAATGATCTTCTCTTTAAGTTCTTCCTCCATGAAGGAGTGGAAATCTATCGAGAGAGAGCTGCCACTCTCGGCCAAGTGGTGACTGTTGTATCTTTGATCGGCGAAGAATGGAATCGTCAAAATTGGTACTTCTGAGCGAATGCCTTCATCGAGGGACTGAAGACCACCTTGAGTTATGAAGAGTTTTGTATTGGGATGATCTGCAAAAAAATGGGTCAACACTATCTTTACTACCAGAAGCTAAAACTTCTTACCTAGAACATCTTGTTGTGGTAACCACTTCCTTATCTCAACATTCTTCGCTTTGTTGGGCATATTTTCGTTCTCGAACTTCCACAAGACTTTATAAGGGAGTTGCGCGAAGACATTCATGAACTTGTTGTATTGCTCCTCCGGCAACATATCGCTTCTGATGTTGGATCCAAGACTGAAGTAGATCACTCCTTCTTTCGAAGTGTCCATGTAGGTCTTCAAATCCTTAGGTAACGGTTTTGGTTCTTTGATATGAATTCCTGAGAGTTCAACATAAGCGGGTACTAGAGGTTTCACGTTCTGAAGAGCAAGATTGGAGTTCACTAACACCAAACTAACATCTTGCGCGATTTCTTCTAATTTCCTAACTTCCCCGAAAATTTTTCGGACCATTTTGTTCATCTTGGGTCGCAAACTCACTTGAGCACCAACTTTGAACAGCAATTTAAAAACCGAGCTGATGACTCTTTCCTTGAACGAAAGATTCGTGGAGAATGGTAGAGTGAACTCCGGTTCCAACGCTGGGTTGCTCGGATTACCAATAGCCTCGTTTGCTGTCGCTGTTAAAGGTAGAGACGAAATTCCGACCATTGGACACTTGAACACGTCTTTGAAAGCGTACATCATGGGCCACAAGAACTCCACCATGATGAGATCAAACTCATACTTTGTGTTGTTTTTCAACAAATTTTGAACTTCTGGGTGGTTGAGTTGGACCTCGGATACGGCGAAGTACGCTTCTGACAACTTCTTGATTTCTTCAGACGAGGAGTGTTCCTTCGCCCCCAAAGTGGCGATACTGTAGTTGTCCCATGTCTTGTAACTGAAGCTCAAATCAATTTCTGTGAGATTCGTCAACGTTGGATCGTTGAGTGGATTTGGTGTTAGCACTGTTACTTCATGGCCACGAAGAGAGAGTTCTTTCCAAATTGGTTGGAACACAACTTGATGGCTGTAGCTTGGTGTCATGAAGACACCAAGAATTCGGGCACTGTGGCTCACCGACACGAGTGTGCACAACAGGAACAAAGCAAACATCTTTGAATAGTGTGAATATCATCGATTATTGTCGCGTTTTTATATTGAATGTTGTGACATTCGAAACATTCGAGTGGTACTTGTCGCTATTTCAAGTGGTCATGATTTGTTCACATGGCACACGTACCTATTGTCATGTATAAACTTGAATTTTAGGGAAAGAATCAATATTGCGAAATGAAGTGGATTGTTTTTTTCCATTCTTTTGAACGGAGATTGCATTTTTGACACACATTGTGTAATTCCTCAGATGGAAGAGTTCGGAGATTTTTCTGTTTTTTTTTTGTTGGATGCTAAGAAAATTACTAGAGGAAAAGCGTATGTTTAAAATTTCGGAGTCAAAAGGGCGTGGATTATTATTGTTGGTCAAACAAATCTCTATAGCAACAAACGGACGAGGCGTTTTTATCCTAACACCTGCACAATTGACGTACAGATTAATCTCAAGTGGCTTTAATTACCAATCATTTGATTTTAATTGCGATTGTCTTAAATTAATTTGATTGTGATTTTCCCAATTTGTGCCTAATGGGGTGAAACAATACACGCACTTGAAAATATTTTGTAGTTAATTTAGTTTCATGGAGAAATATAAAAATAATAGCAAGATAAGGGTCAAACAATTAGTGATGCAAGTTTCTAAAAGGTTTCTTTTGTCACGTAAACAGGTGTTATTAATTTTGTTTATTGATATTTATAGAGATAACATCTTAAAAAAAACAGGTCTAGTTTAACGCATTTCTGCAAAAAAGATCTAAAAGAATGGAAAAGTTAAAAGATGGAAGAAGAAAAATGGAACACATTGTTTGGTAATGAATACAGACAGAAGGTAAAAAAATACGAGGAAATGACGAGGATTAGAAAATATCCTACAGGATTTGAAGGTGAAATTATGAGAAATAGAAGACTTGAATTTTGTCTAGAAATACGGAGAACTAAGACAATACAAAATAGCTAAAAAACAAATGGAGAAGATAAGAGAATGAGCAGAATGCGACATCAGTAGAAGGCTTTAAGTAGAAAGAAAGAAAACAAAAAAAGTTATAAGCGGTGTATAAGAAAAGCGAAGGACAAGACGATGTAAATAAATGAACAAAAGACAACGTACAATAGGGAAATAACAAAGAAAAAAGACAACAGAAACAACAAATGTTTAGAAATAACAAACAAGTTGTGGGAGAATTTAGTACACAAATTTAATTATTTTGGGAATAAGAAGCAAGTGTCCATAACAGGGCAGAATTAAAAGAAATATTAGTACATTTTCTCCAATTCCAAAGTTCGAAACAATCCGTGTTCAATATCTCGGAAACTATTACACATATTGCGATGCGGTTTGCACCATCGTTTTTTTCGCGATTTTTTATATAAGAAATAGTTCTTTGATTTTTCTACAGTCGAAAGTTGCAATTTTTCGTAAAAATTCGTGACTAAAACTATGCCAAATTTCTGACATCGATATCTCGCTTATTTTTAGAGTAAACTTAAGTTATTATACATCAGTGTACGCAGAATTTTCCGCAGATTCCAAATCTGGGATTTAAATTCAGACCTGACAACAAATAACTGAGTTATGGCCGATCAAAGTTTCGGAAAGTTGATTTTTATTTTTCCTCATTTTTCGTTATTTTTAAAGTTAAATATCTCGAAAACTATTTGAGATATTGAGATGCGGTTTACGTCATTGTTTTTCTCGGCTCATTTTACGTTAGAAAATTTTCTCAAAAGCCCAAAATTCGATAGTCGATTTTTCGCGAAAAAAAATTCCGACTCAATCGATGAAAATTTTTCATTTTTTTTATTTTTGGCCATAGCTTGTAAACTATTTGTCCGATCGATCTCAAATTTGGCCAGTAGATAGATTTCGAGCTCCTCTTTCAACTGATGTATAATTCAAGGCTACTAAACGTCGATTTCATTTTGAAAACATTGATTGAAAATCACCCTAAAATGACGGTTCCAAAACAGTTTTTGGCCAATGCCTCGTTTATTTGTTAAGCAAACTCAACAAATTTGGGTCTCATTATACGCAGAATGTCACGCTGAATCTAAAAACATGAGAATTTCTGAATTTTTGTCAACAAATAACTGAGTTATGGCCGTTTGAATTTTTGGGTTGTCGCCAGAGGGCCAAATTTTTGAAGGTTTAAAACAATTCGTGCTCGATATCTCGGAAACTATTTCAGATATAGAGATGCGGTTGCGCCATCGTGGGTCCCTAAAACTCTTAGCTACTTCGGGCTTTCTGAATTTTTTTACAATTTGATAGGAATTGATTGATTTCTTTGGAATTGAAAAAAAAATTAAGAATTAAAATGCCTCATAAATTTATTTACAAAACTTAGAATGCGTAGATTAGATTATTATCATTGCCGACAAAAATAGAACCATTACTAGAACTTTTTGCTGCACTTATTTGTATTGCAGCTTACATTAATTACCACTTTCGCGTGAAACTTTCTTTGTCCGGCGTAATCCGCTTAAGCTCTCATTCATTATTCCTCCCTTGGTTTATCTACTCCTTTCATATTTAACTGCATTTTCTATTTTACTTATTTCCGTATCATTTTCCTTTGAAATATAAAATACCTGTGTATAATAAACATCTACTAGTCAGGAAAGAAAGTAAATAATACACTTAGCAATACATGAATATATTCCGATATTGCGACGTTAAATTCGCAGTGACGTTTTCATCAGCTATCGCAGACTACGTAAATGCGAAATAACTCAATGAATAATTAATAAATCTCTTCTTATAACACGGGGCTCAAAAAATAAACCTTCGAGTTTTTATTAAAACGTGGTAAAAAATTTACCACTCAGGTAGGAAGTTGCGATCAAAGTCCAAACTACAAAGTCGCACAATGAATGACTAATGAATGAAACTTTGATATTGCATTGTAGGAAGACATTTTGCAATGAATACTAATGCCCCAACGCGGATTAAGATAAGATCCTATAATAACAAAGATTATTAAAAATCTCAGATTTAGAAACTTGAAATTAAAGTAACATACACACAATCAATTTTAATTCGATCTGAGATAATCTGATTGGAGAGTGTCGTATTGAAATAATAAAATTGATTTGAAGGTGAAACCTTTTAATTTTGGCGGCCGTATCAAACAATAAATAGATTGTATAACAGACAGGTTTTAATCTTGATTTTGGGGTAAAATTTTAAATTGACACTTTGAAATTGTGCATTTTGCCGCAGTGACAGAATATTAGTAAATTTGAGTAAACCGGAGCCCTCGTCAACTGGAGTTTGTTTTAGAGTTGTAAGCACCTCCACAATGCGATGATACGTGTGCTCTGTTTAAAACTTTCGTAATCGTACGGGGTAAATTAGATTATGAAAATAACAGTTACACGCGTTTAAATTCTATTTAATTACTTTGTTGTGTCACAAAAACTTGGCACAAAGCGAGCGAAATTCTGGGCGAAGAAATTTGAAGCTCCATTAGACGAAACCTCCACGTTGGTAGTCAGCTCAGAAATGAATATCAATATTATCTTCGTGATTCTTGATTGCATCTTCATTATTGGTGAACACCGCCTTGAGTTATGAGCAGTTCCTGATTCGGATGGTTTAGAACATAATTATCTAATTTGATAAAAGGATCAATTCTTTAGTTCTTTACGTGTGTATCTGTTCGGAATAAATACATGACAGATGTAGAGAAAAATCTCCTTTGTTGGCAAACATCGAAGGGTCGGTAATTGAGCAAAAATGTCGGGCGGAAATATTCTGGCCTTTTGAGCACACAGCGTTGCATATTTGATCGGAACTAAATTTAGTCTATTAACCTGCAGTTTTTCGGGATCTGCAACAATCGATTTGGGAATGCGGCACGTCATGAACTGCCGAGGTGCTAAATCATTTGATAGTCTTGGTTAATTGGACTTGATCCAGAATTGGACTGAACAGATTCGGGAAATTAGAGTTTTAAATTGGGGAGCGGCGATGTTGATTCAATTTTTTCTGAATCGACGACTGCACTTTGCGTCTTTTGTCTCTGTGTGGGTGTTATTTGTGTAATCCCTTGATAATATCATTTTAATTGCTCGTCTTTTTATTGGAACACTATTCTGCGTCTAATAGAAGAGCTTATGTTGCGAAGAGAGTTTGGGGTTTATATACTCGAGGCAGAAGCGCTAAAATAGTATAATTACACTTAATGGAAACATTTTGTACTAACAGAGTGTACCGCTTACGCGAAAATTCACTAAATTGCAAGCTATAATTTTTTAAACAAGCTTTTATAGGAAAGTCATTACGTTTTTAGCCCACAAAGACCTCTTTGAACGGAACTATTTATAAGAGCGGAAGTATTTTATTAATCTGAATGTACGACGATTAGTTAATTTGGGTCGATAATTCGTCGCTTTTGAGGCGAAATTTCTATTATATTTGACCAGAAAGCAATTTTTTACGGCAATTTCTAAAACTTGTCACGAAAGCTTACTAAGTGGAGCACCCTCCATTTATTCATAAATCAAGTTAAGCCTGATTTCAACCCCCAATATTTATGCGTTTTGGTAGGACATGTTACTCGCATTCGTCATCATCATGATTCACAATGCAATAACATATTGTCCTTGGCTCTTCACCCCGAGTTTCTGGAAACAGTTTTTAATTTAATTAGCGATGACTAATGTTCGCTGCTTTTTGTAATTTTACATATTCTTGTAGTCAACTTCGTGTTGTAAAGTTGTATTAAAGTTTGAGGAACTTGAGTTAACGAAATTGTAATAAAAGATGCAATTTTTAGGAGTTATAGAGAAAGTTTCCTCCATAAATTTCGGTAAATATATCTAGTTAACAAAAAACAAAAGTTCTAATTTAAAGTGTAGCTTGTTCCTTGTGGAATATTTGTATTCCAGGCGGGCGATGTGAGTAAAAAGATCTTTAGCAACAAAAGAGGAATGATGGAAGAATGGCTTACTTTTTCTGCTCATTTAAACTGTGTATCTGAGCCCGCATGTACACGAGCAAGAAATCTTCGGTAACGACGGAAAAAATGAGCGGAAGTAGAATTTTTAAATTCGCCTTTGAGGTATTTGGGATTAATTCTACAGGATGTTTGGTTTTTTCGTGTCGGATGTGCATATAAATTCAATTCAATTTGAATAGTGAAAGCAGTCGCTTTATTGTATTAAATCGGACTAAAATCTAAACGTATGCAAATTAACGTCGTATCTCATTGTGCGCAAAGGATTTGGAACTGTAAGTTATCTTTCTATCCATCGTTGTCGTCCATTAATTAGGGTTTACGCTGTCAGCCATTATCCTGTCCCATCACTGGATTAACCCGTTTTCTTTTCATAAATGAAACGCGAAAATTATGGAACAATAGGAAGATGGGCCGGTCCTCACCATCTCGGTAAATATGCCGTTTGTATCCGTTTCCGGTCTGTTGGAAATTACATTATCGACCAGGATAAACTTTTGATAGATAGATCGCAGTTAGCGCACTTGCTAGTCATTCTAGTCACGATCCTGCTCGTTCTATTCAGCTCGCCGGACTGTTATTGACCTGGCTAACGTCACCACAAATCACAATTTAGATATAGATTAGGGACGTACACCATCTGAACTAAATAATGAGCCATTACCTGGAATTTGCTACCTATTTTCACTACATTCAACGGGCTTAAAGTCTGCTTTAGATTATAAATTTATAATGGGCCCAATTGTAGATAATAACCCGATTATGGACTTGGTAATGGACGCGATCCCAAGTGCCGCACCCCAATTTATCTAATGAATTCGTTCCGATTTCTAAATTTGTTAATATATCTCACTTCTGTCGACGGACCCTTTCTGATTATATGCCTGAAATTTACAAATTTTCCAGCTTCTGTTTTATATTTCTAATTTTCACTTCATTTACTCCAAGTGAGGGCTATGTTTACTTGGTCAAATATTGAATTGCCATTAAAAGAGCGACGGGATTTCAGGTAGTTCGCGTTTAATCCATTTTTGGACAGGGGCGGCCTCATACCTTGCAATTACACTGATGAGGTTTTCGTACAGGTATTTCAAAATCTACAAAAGTATTACTACACGTCGTGTGCGAAACATCCGTTTTGCACAAGTGACAAACAAGATTTTTTCTACAATCGCGGAAAAATTCGAAAACTGACGATAAATACTTCAAGTGACAATTATTTTTGAATTTTTAAACTGTTTTGGGGTGCGGTGATTAAATAATCAGAAAAATCTTGAATTTTTATGCAGATTCGACAATTTTAATTTGAGAAATCGGCGCGAATATGCGTGAAATCTAACAAAAGGCGATAAATCATCGATAAATGGGGGTACAAAACGATGGCTTAGTCACAATTTCAATTCCTGTCAAAGTAACATACTTTTACGCACTCGAATGATCACTTTTACGTACTGTAGAAATCAACGATTTTAAAGGGCGTAAACGTTAGTTTTTATTTTTCAAAATTCTTTTGACAAAGTAAAGTAACTATAATAATATTCCAAAGTTAAATAAATTTATTACAGCAATCTTATGTCACTTTTACGCACTTGGTTCTAAAAAAATGTCATTTCCAAATTAAAATGACAATCAAAATATTTACATTATTGTAGAATAAAATAATGTATTAGAATCTATCTTTTTACCTAAATCTATCTACATATTTGAATTCTAAATGTTTCACTATTTCTGCATTCTGTTTTCCTGTTTTCTTTAGATGCGTCAAATCTGTGGTGCATACTTCCGATTCTCTAAGTTCATCCCCATTTTTAGTTTCGATTTTCTCAAATTTGTCTTCAATCAGGACTTTTTGAAAATTATTACAACGTTCAGGACTCTTTAAATCCTTTATGGATGTCGGAAATGTTTAGATGTTATATCCTGCTCAAGATTTTGCTGAATCTTTTTAAGTGCCACGGAATCTTTTCGAGTCGTTTAAACTCTTTGAATTATTTAGACCTTTTTCATTCTTTGGGCCCTTGGGATACTTAAACTCCTTTCCCTCCCTTATACTGTTTGGTATATTGCACTTTCTTAGGATTTCTTTCATATTCCTATTATTGCTGTTTTTTTGTGTTCTAATGTTGTAGAAATTTTATTTCGGAGATTCGGATACTTCGAATTTAGCAGCCTAAATTCAATCTTTGAAGTTTCAAGAGTTTCGTATTTTTAGCTTTTGGTGGATACTCAACTTCATCATAGATCTTAGAATTTAAATTTAAAAACTACTCTTCTATCGAATTTAAACTGCAAACTAGAAACTGAAACAGAAAAAAAAATTTACTTGTACCTATCCTCTAATTCTAAAAATTTTCTATTTGCTAGTTTTTCAGTATTTTATTTTTACAAACTCGTCATATAAGCAATATTTTACTACTAATATAAATTATAAATGCAAAGAAATTGAATTTTTTTGACACTTCTTTAATCCTTACCGTACCTATTGTCAACTTTACGTGTCGATTTGTGAAATTTAAATGCCAGATTTAGAATATTTTGACTTCCGCGAAAATTTAATACAAAACTCGTCTGTTCCTGACATTTAATTAAACTATTTTCTAAATTCTAAATTCAGCCTTTGATCTTTTTTATCTAACAATTGCTCTAATTTTGAGACTCTATAAGTATTGAAGATTATAGTTTTTTATTGTATAAGTGTCTTAGACAATTTTTGATCCACACAAGAATGTTTAAAGGCGAGATCTTAGTTCGAGAGTTTAATATTCTTAAGTGGATAAAACACGATTGCAATATAATGTTTTATCCGGAATTACAAGTTCAAATTATTAAAATTAAAAAGGTTACATTTAAATGTCACACTAAATGTATTTTCCGTGATGTGGATAAAACGGTTTTTTTAATCCACTAGTGGAAAAAATATTAGTTAAAACAGTTCATAAGTGTGGGAGGAATTCGATTTAAAAGTTAATTTTGTGGATAAATTATTTTCCCCATTTTACCCATGGAAAACTAGCAGTGCACACAATCAATACGATAAAAATAAAACTGACCTTTATGAGCAGTTACAATGTAAATTTTCTGAACTAATAAAAGCCATAACATGTTTTCTTGTATTTATTACTGAAATATTGCATCAAACTCAATATATTTTTGGCAATGATAAATTTATTTTCGCGATTCGACTGAAAATTAACTAACGTTATCTAAAATTAAAATTCTGTTGCACCAAATGGTACATACCTACATATACACTAATATCAAAGTTGGCATATTAACATGAGCGCGTTTTCGAGCTATAATAATTCCGCTATTTGATATAACAAATTTCACAGGTCTAGGTCCAATTTTAAATTTGGACTATGCGCTTTGAACCAAGCTAGATAAAAAGTTTCATCTTGAAAACGTGCATTTTTTATGAATTTCGTAATTTCACGTTTCGCGACATTAACCCTTTCATAACTGTCCAAAGTCCACACATGCAAACGTTCCGAAACAAAAAGAATATTTGACGCAACATGATTGATCGTGGAATTTTGCCTTCCTAAATACCTGTTATTTATGTTCCTTGAGACGCAACCAGTAATACGTCTGTGAAATACGCACAGTCTGTTCTTAGTGCCAAGTGTACTTAAAAAAGCATATTTCAAAGTTGCGTGAAAAACATATTTATCATTATTATCACGTTTAGGGTGACATAACTGTTGGTCAGGTCGTTGAAAGTTTTGAAGTAGCACGTGCGCCACTCACGACGGCTTGTTACACCCTCGTTATGCAAAAGTTTCAAATCAAATTTACGGTACAGTTAGTACTAAAACAATTAAAGCGATTCATTTTCGGGGTGCAAAGAACTTTGAGTTTTTTATCACATGTTTTATTCACGAGCCGAGGATTCGACGGAATATCGAAAAATAATGTCCGTCGTAATGGTCGGTTTAATTTACTTCCTGCTGCGACTGTAAAACCGAGTTTACATTATGGATTTCTAATTTAATTCCTACACGATCGATGTAAGTATTTATGAAGCTAAATTATTTAGCAAACGCCGTTATTTAACACGAGACTATTGATTGCACCAACATGGGCCGCTCTGACCTACAACTAACGATTTTAATGTGGGTGGATTTTTAAAAATGCAACATCTTTGGGTCTGATCCATTGTCAGAGAATCTCAATCAGACGTGACACTGAATTTCTGAAAAATAAAATAAAAATCGAGGCAAGTTTTTATTTCGAGCAGACAGCGAAACTTATACCATCCGATTTATTGTTCCCAGCAAACCATCCGCGACGAAAGTAAATACAATGTGTATTTGAATGGAACGTGGAGATCTTAAGTTTTTTATAATTGTTTTTGTGGGCAGGACACGTTATTTTTACCTCTTATTTCCTGCGTCAAATTGCATTAGTCTCAAACTTTGGACAATGAAACCATTTAAAAACCAAGTTCGGATGGCCAGTTGGCTTTAATTGGAAGGACGTAAACTTTCTTTAATTCCACGTCGAAAAAATAAAATCTTACACACAAGGCACTAAAAAAACTAATCCCGAGTTCTCAAATGACGGCTCCGTTAAGATTCTCATTACCTCTTCTTGTAATTAGTGTTACGACGCTTCTTCTCTTTCATATATTTGACCAGAACTTTACTTCCTGAATTAGAATTCTGTCGGAATTAAATTAATTAAAATTGAATAAACATGCAGTATTTGAATGGTAATACCCGAAATTTTCATTAAAATTAAGACTGTTGTGAATTAATACGAAGGTCGAAGTAATTATCCCCGCGGTTTTAAGAAAACAAGTGAAATTGTGGTGGGAAAGTGCAAAAATAGTCGCAACGTCACACAGGATGAAACGATAAATTATTACTCTGGTCGGCAATCCCGTTGCAAAATGACCAACGGCTAAGGATATCAATATTCCGCAAAAACACGTATCCTGCCGACCAGTGCAATAATGGGCGTTTTTCTTTTAGTCCCTCTGTACACGAACTTGGACTGACACACGGTTTTCATATCCTGTGCGTCGTTTGAGGCGCCGATATCCTGTTTCCCGTGAAAAACTCGTATAAATTGATTCGGGTACAAATATTATGCTGTGAGAAATTCACCGGAAATAAAATGCAGTGGCATCCTTAAGTTGTTTATTACCAAAAATTTCGCACCTTTTCAGTTGACATTTATATACATCTTGGTAACATTAAGAATACTGAATTATTGTTAATTGATATTAGGTACCGTTAATTTAGGGTATAACATTGTAATATATTGTTTAACATTACACCTTTGTTGCAAACAACAAGACATTTTTACATGTTTACTGTCTATTTTTACATAAAAATCACTAGCAGCTGACAATGATACATTTAAGATAAACACAAGAGTTACAATTGAAATAAATACTGGGTCTATTTTCCTAGTTCCATTGATAAGCCAAGGGTGATAATGTTGGCGCTTCGATTGATAGTTTCTTTAGATTACGTATAAAATTATAATTATCAGTGTTGAATCAGAGAACCGATAATTAGACGATTTTGCAATTATTAATTATAAATGTTCAGTCTTTTGAGCGTGTTATACTTAACCTAGAAATTCATAACGCCATAAACAACATTATCTACAGTATCTCTATACACAGTATTTACAAGTTTCGCTACGAAACAATAAATATCACATACGGAAATACAAACTTATCTAAATCTCCCTTTTCCGGTGTACTTCACAGCACAGTGGTAAAAAAGAAAAGAAGTTTATGTACAAACAGTCTCAGCTGCGCCCCACAAACGGGGTAATTAGGAACAAACAGTCTTTGGTAAGAAAGTACGCACACTCTTAAACGTCAGTACCGCATCCTTCTTGATACCCTTCATCAGGCGAGTTTCTGCTGTGAGTCAGCGCCCGTTTGAGTGCCGTCACCGGAGGTAAAACGGGCACACCTCCCTTCTGCCACACCCTTAATGTTTTTGCGTTCGTTGGTAGGTTTATTTGTTGTGCAGCCGTCGCTACCACCGTCAAAGGTTTCTGTTCGGCTATAGGAAGACCGTAATCTGCAGGATATCCTTGAGCGTTGCGGAAAGCTAGTTCTTCGACGGACCCACCTCCGCTCATTCCGTCCATGATGGGTGTTTTATCGTCGTAGAAATTTAACTGTCTCGAGTAGTCGGCGTCGCCGTGCTCCCACAGCCCCGAAGGATATAAAGAGTCGGCGTTTCGACTGTACTCGCCGCTGGCGGGTCTTTCAGGAATTTCGACTGAATAACAATCCTCCGACGTTTTGGTGTCGTTAATTAGGTCGGGATTGTTCCCGGAGGCTGATGACGGCGAGACGAAACAGGAAGCGGGCATGACGCTGCCGTTGCCGTTGTAGTTCGCCGTCGTGTAAGAAACCTCGCTCATTCGAGGCGGTTTCTGCACGGGATTGCAGAAATTTAGCTCCGTTGGTTTATTGTGTTCGTTAAAAGTGGAGGTTTCGTCGGCGGGGACTGTGGAGACTTTGGATGTGCCGTTGACCACAGTAACGACTTCAATTTGACCCGAGGTTTTGCTTTCGGAGAATGGGATCCGTCTCAAGCGGACTAGGAGCACGAAAATTACGAAGAGTATGAAGATGATTAGGATGACAAGGGCGACACTTAGACCGACGATTTGGCCGCTGCCGAGGGTGGTAATGCCGGCGGCGCGCATCGATACGTGAAGGGTGAAGTTAGCTTCTGCGTTACCGGCGCGGTTCTCCGCGACACAATAAAATTCACTCGAGTTAATCTCTTGGACGTTGGTTAGCACTAGGACGCTGCGTTTTTCTTGTTTGCCTTCCTCGAAGACGTGGATTTTTTGGTGAGAGCTGAAAGCTGAGTTGTTGAGTAATGGGCGACCGTTCCAGTACCAATTTATGTTGGCGACCGGGATGGCGTTCGCCCGACATAAAATCGTAGCGTTTAGTCCGGAAGTCGCTTCAATGTAGCGGTTGACTGGGAGAATTTCGGGTTTGCAGGCAAAGTCGTCGATGTGAAGTTCTGTAAAAGTCTTGTCGATGACTCTTTCCGGACCTCCGCTGCAGATGGGGGCTATCGGATAAGGGATGTTATTGGTAACGAGCCATTCTTTGACGGCTCTTAAACGGCAATCACAATGCCAGGGGTTATCGTGCATTTCGATTCCGTGAAGGCGATTGAGAGTCTCCACCGTGCGAAGTCTTAATTCGGAGAGACGATTTCCGTTGAGCTTGAGTGATTCCAACATTTCAATTCCTTCGAAGGCCTTGGATGCTATTACTTGGATTTCGCAGTCAGAGAGGTCTAGTTTAATAAGTCCAGGAATCGTTTTGAATGCGTGACTATCAATTTTTTGGATCGGATTATGGGAAAGGACCAAGTCGCGTAAGAAAGGTACATCCCTAAAAGTTCCCGAAGGTACGGCCGTTAGCAGATTATGCGATAAGTCGAGTTCTATTAGATTCGTCAGTCCCCTGAATGCGAGATCATCAATTTGACCTATCCTGCACCGTCTTAAGAACACACGTTGGAGGTTAAGCAGACCTGATCTGACGAAAGTTTCCCGCGGGAGGATCTGCAAATTATTTCCCGACAAATCCAATACTTGCGTCTCTGGATCGACACTCTCGGGAATAGTGATGAGTCCTCTTTCCATACATTCAACCGTTTGTTTGCCACCTTTCCATTTACAGGTGCACGGCGAAGGGCAGTTGCCCCCTAACCCGCCACAAGGAACAAACACCAACAATGCCACCAACAACCGCAAAGGGTCGAACTTGAGTACCATCACTGTCACCATCGCGAAGAAATTGTTCATAGACGCGTCGACAGCACTAATTAAGTGGTTAGCCCCATGGGTGCGCGAATGCCATCCCTTAGCGCGTACATCACGGACGCCGAACGTTGACTGAATGAGAGGGCTATCTACTCCTTCCTCGTTGTCTCGCACCCTCACCTCACGCCTCCGGCCCCGTCACCATCTCGGCGTTGCGCACTGGTTCACAAGTAACCACCGCATCACCGTACTGATTTTTGCTTTGCCCCTACAACATGCTCTCATTAATAACATCTTTAAAACTTAATCAAAACCACGAATCATCCTCACTTTCCGAAAACAATTTGCCACGACCACACAAATTTTATTGCCGGGAACTTTCGTGGAACTGACACAACGCGCTGCCGGAGGATTTACGCTAAGTATCTCCAAGAATGAACGGTCACGGTCGAATTTCATACCTGCTGTCGCTTTATCAACAAAGAATTGTTGTGTGAAATGTCCAATTAGAAAAGTTTCAAGGTAACGCTTTTGACACCATTCAATACTTTAAGGGATTTTATTTTGTCGTGCCGTTACTATACCAGTTCTCACTAATTTATTTCTTCAATGCACAGGACACCGAACGGGCCTTTGTTGTGTCGGAGGTATTTGGCTATTTTACTCACGACACAGGGCCGGATTTTCAATTTTTACTACGAAAACTAGAATTTACATTTTCTTTCCGTTCATGCTTGTATTTCTGGCCTGAATTACTGTTATTATGGATGAGCTATTTTTGGGTTAATTGTATTAGATTATTTCGTGCACAGAGTTCTTATCACAAAACTTAAGTGATTCAGGACGGTTTATTTTACGTCAAGCAGCTTTTCCCCAAGTTTTATATGAAGAAACTATTATTTCCAACATGGGGTTAATTTCAGCTATCGTGGAAACAATAACAGTATAACAACGCGAGACTTATTAGGGCAAAAAGGCACTTAAAATAATCAATACAGATTAAACCACTCTTTACCGTAATAAATATCAAAATCGAAGGTAAATATTTACATTCGGCTTTAAACCAAGGGAAATTTAAAGTGACTGGGGAAGTGGTATTGACTGTAAATTCAATGCAATTTTTATGACACAATTGTCTATTTTATATTCACTTTAACTTGGAGAGTGGGCCGGATTTAAACTCGTCTAAAATTTAGGCGGGTTTGGAGGTGTCTGTCTCATTTATATTTTAATGGTCATTAATGTTGTCAATTTTAACGCAAAACGTAAACGTAAATTCAATATTAACACTACTAACTCTTGACCTAAAATTATCAAAAATTAAAATTGCTATCGAAACGCGCGTCAGGATATTTTTGACGAAATTTGGTGTTTGGGAATAAATTGTATTTTTGATAATTTTTGCCAACACCAAGATTTGATCCAATAAATTTCTTGAGTTAGAGTTAGCCCAGAAATTTTTGCGTTAAAAATAGAATGTTGCCGTTCCAATTGTTTTTTCGTCTGGCTAAGCAAACGCATCAAACAAATGCAATTTCTCCTTTCATTCCGCCATGCACTCGTGGCTTCACATTAGTTATTGTCTTTGTCTGCGCGAACAGATGTTATTAATTAAGAGTTTAAAACGAAGTAAAACTTTTTCTTTGCTCTGAACGCACTCCGCTCCGACTTTGATGAATGATTTAGCTTAATTGCATTTCACTTGTTCTTTGATTTGTGGAAAAGTGGTGGCCGAGCCGGTCCTGCACGCATACGAGGAGGTATTTATCCGAAAGGAAACGGAAATCTTAACGCTGGAATGACAACGTTGTAAACCTGGCGCGCTGTTTTAATGATCAGAAAGCATTCTTGTAGGTGTCGGTGTTTCCATTCATCTTCGTTTTTCACAAGGTTAATTCGATGCAATTAAAACGAAATTAACGCAGAATGTTTATGAAATATTGGAGGGAAAAGTTTGTTAATTAAGCAGGAAGTGGATACGTCAATGCGCAGTTGATCGAACTTGCATTTATTTAAAGATTAAAGCGGAATACATTCGAAGATTCTGTCGGTTCGCTAGGCAGGTCGCTAAAATGTGGAGCCGCGTTAGGCACGCACTGATGACTTTTATAATGGAGCAATTTGGAATATATTCAGCATATTTCTTGGCTGATATTCGCGGTGTGCTAATTTCCACCAGTGCGGGTTTCAATATA
The DNA here is from genome assembly GCA_029298725.1 of Gnatocerus cornutus. NCBI lineage: Eukaryota > Metazoa > Arthropoda > Insecta > Coleoptera > Tenebrionidae > Gnatocerus > Gnatocerus cornutus. The sequence goes on from CM055516.1 coordinate 16,802,506, forward strand.
CTTTTAAATATGTGCAGGGCCGAATCTGCGCTATATTGCAAAATAGGAGTCGCATTTGTGTGAAACGAGGCGCATCAGCGTTGTGTCCAGACGTTGCAAATGCCGACCTTCCAACATCTGCTTCCCTGACCCGTGTTTTTAGCTTTTCAGTGGCATGCGCTTATCTCATAACGCGAGAATACAGTTTTTCTCTTTTATAAAACAAGTGGTGTACAATACATCCGTTCCAGGAGGATACTTCTTGTGAACTGGCTTGATAACGGTCCGGAATTATTTACGAAGGAAAACTCGATTCGATTTTTTCCATTGCATCGATTTTAAAAGTGTCGGCCTAATACAATTTGGAAACGGCAAACAAACCCGAGCCAGAAGGTATTCTACCTGTGCTTCCGGAGGGCGATGCAAAGAGAATTTATAAAAGACCCACAGCGACCGCCATTCAAGTTAATTATTTACCTTTTCTCCTTCTCGCAATGTTTCAACTCATTCATCTTTTCAACCGCACCATTAGAAGCTCGGAGTAGTTATTTACTAACTAACCCCCCGGCACATCCAATAAAAAACCCATCGATTATTCAGGACGGAGAAAAATGGGGGATTCGACCGAACGGAGCTCAAGCCAGATTTCACCAAAAACGAGTTCTTGTATTGTTTAATTCGGTAAAATTAAAGTATTCTCGTTTCCAATCCGATCTGGCTGATTGTTTGTCAAACATCCGTTCGTTGAAGACCGTAATACACCGCTGAGGTAATCGCAGTAACAATAGCAATCTTTCAGATGCGGTTTCGCTTGAAAAACCCGAAGGAAGTACGGTCTACTAATAACATCCACTCGTTAGAGAGACCTTTGTCACACGTCTTGAGATCACATTGTGGCCATGCCGAGGTTTTTTCATGTCAGTGAAACAACGGGAGTGGAAAAAATATTCCAGAAATTAATTCAAACGCCGAGATTGTGAAAGTGCCAGACGAAAGCTTTCCATTTAATTTTCTGTGTGTCATCTTCTTCGAGTTTAGACAGTTCGAGAAGTTTGTAGTCGGCGGGATTTTGGCTAGCAATAGTAAAAGCGATCGGTTTAATAGTTTAATGCCGAAATAGATTACCAAATCGAAGAGAGAGGATTTCGGTAATCGGTGAAGTAACAAGTACCGATTCGTAAGTTTGCCACTTTGCCTCGCCCGAGTTTGGTGTTATAATCCAACGAACGACAGGAGATGTAAAACTAATGAAATTTCGGTTTTATGCTTCTTTCGCAAGTTTTGTGGGTCAATGAAACAATAACTTTATTTGACTTTGTGATAACATTGATAAAACATGACATGACAAATAGCTGTGAAGAGATTTCGGTATTTGCGCACTGAAAAGAACGTGGAAACTCTCACAGCGCATACATTTTTAAATTTGAATAGTTTTAAATCTGATTGTTCCAATGAAGCCCCGAATTCATTTGAGCGCAAAATTGCCAGGTTTTGCGGTTGGAAGCGCTCTTTATATTCACGACCATATGTTCAAAAATATGTTTAGCGCACAATACCGGCAGGTTTATCAAGTATGAAGTTTTTATTTGGTAAGACGCGCGACCACGAGCTTTCGGGTTGCGTAACTAGAAAGCTGTCGAAGAAATCGATATGCAGAAGCAGCATTGCGTTACAGAAGCAGAAAAAGTAGCGGAAACTTTGACCCCGGCGATTACGTTATTTTCGCGTTTAAGTCAAGCAAGAAGCGTGATTATCCAAGGTTTAAGAGACACGCAATCGAGTGAAGATGGAAATGAAAAAAATAATCGTTTGTGTTCAGCAGGTGTGTGAGCCATCAACCGGCAAATTGTAAACGAAATAAGACCGTGTCCGCTTACTTTTGTCGTTTTGTCGCATTTTGATTTGGTTTAGTCTCGCAGTGCTTCAGAATTTTTAAATCTTCCTCCAGCGCATCACGTATTCGAAAATTCTTTTATAACTCGACAAAAGTCATCAAACTGGCTAACCTTGTTTCCTAAGTACAAGGTGCCGGATTACGTTAACATTAAAATGAGCTACCGGAATACATATTTTTCGCAAAGTTTCCTGTGAGGATTATTATATTATCATCATCGCCTCGTCACTTAACTGTATGATCAATACGATGCAACTCGGATTTTTCTTTGTAAATATTTAGTCTCCCAAACCGCAACTTAAGTACCTCTTAAATTACGTTTATGCAAAATCCAATTTTTAAAGTGGCGTGTGTCCAACTTATAATTACTTTCAAACTCTCGTTTCATCTTTTTATTCAGCCACTGCTGATTAATATTCTGAATGGCGTCGTATTTAAATGAAGTTGATTCACTTATCGAGAGCCTTTAATTAAGAGGTGCTGTTAGTGAAGAGTTGATGGTGTGTGGTGCTTCGGGGAAAAGCTCGACATGGGTTGAACCTCCAAGCCATGTGTGGAGTGGACCGGTTCTTTATGAAATTTTCTAGCCTGACGAGCTCCCTAATTGATTTAGTATTTAAAAGACCTCGGAAATTTAATAATGCAAGGGGAAGTTGATTTCTCAACGGAATGTAACATGATTATTCGCAATGATTGACTTGAAAAATCCGCGGAAAACATCACTCACGATTAAGCTTTTCTTTGTTCCTTCGTCTGGACTTTTTCCCAGAATTAATTTATGGATTGCCGAAGAAACAATGATCTTAAATCTGTATTAAGACTGCCCCTTTCGATCTGCACACCTTACGATCGTCAAATTAACTGAACCACTGCCAGGAATTACATTGAAAAATTGCGTTATTATTCCGCTGATGAAGTGATTGATTACGAAAATGTGAAACAAAGGGATGTTATTATTTGCCGTAAATTAATTATTTTAATTAAAATAAGGAAATTCTTCGTCTCTGGAGTGCTTTTTCCTTGCTTTGTTTGCAACAACTTGAGCGAAATTAAAATTTATTTCAAATAAAAAACAGGAGCTAAATAAATTGAGTTTATTAAACTCTGATTTGACGTGCTCCGACTGAGGTGGCTGACATTTTAAAGGGGATGATTATTTATGTATACTATTGTAGAGTACATTTACCGATGAAAATGAGCGGTTTATTATACATCACTCAACTGAAGTGTGGCTGATTAAATTCAAAATTGAACTAGAAGTAATTCGATTGATTTCAATCGAACGACAGAAAAACCAGACTTGAAGTTGGATCAATACCACTGCATTTGGAAAATTTACGTTTGCTGGGTCCGGACATGAACTAACAAGTTCTAGCTTCTACTGACACAAACATGCTGGAACCTGAAATGTCCCGATTCAATAAACTTTTGTGGCTTAGGTTTCAAAGTTGTTCGATTCGGTTAAAAAATGCGGAAATTCATGGCATCAAAATCTTAGAATCTGAATAATAATACACTTAGTCCTAATTAAACTATTAATAGATATTATCTGAAAGATTGTAAGAACATTCTAAAAAGTCCAGAGAAATTGAGATTTTGATAACCTAAAAATAAATTAAGAAGTTACTATTATTGACTCTATCCAATTGCAAAATTGTAGAGCAAAAAACTCAAATTTTAGAAATTTTAATTTTTATAAAGAAGCAAAAATTTCCAACATCTTCCACCAAAACTTGTAATTTTGTTAATTTTAGTACTACAGCTATGAAATTTACGAAAGTTACTACTTTTGAGTCGTGTATTGACTCTACCAAGTAGCAAAATTGTAGGTCGAAAAACACAGATTTTAGAAATTTTCATTTTTAAGAAGAACATTCCGACATTCTCCACCAAAATTCGTAGTTTTGGTAATTTTGATGATACAGCTATAAAATTTGGGGAAGTTACCATTTTTGAGCGTGTATTGACTCGACCAAAATGCAAAATTTTAGGTCGAAAAACTCAAATTATCGAAATTTTTATTTCAGTCCAGGCCATCGAAACGTTGGAAGTTGGAACTAAAAACGCTAATAAACAAGTGGCAAAAAATGTCTTTATCTGAGTTCCCGTCAGTTTAGCAGTAATAGTTATAGAGAAATGTTGGTATTACAGTGTCAAATTGTTTAAATTTGGATTATTTTGAATTATAATTTATATTTTTTGCCAGTGGTTTCTTCAAACGTGTTGTGATAATCCTAAAGTTAAAAAGTTAAAAAAGTGATTTGTTTACGGGTGAAACTGACTTTGATATTGTGGATATTTTGTCCAATGGGCATTTGGTCATTTTTCGTAATAACTTAAGGTAACTTTTTCATTATTTTATTTCTAATTAAAATTTTACTTTGGTTCACAAAGCGAGTCGGAAAAAGTTGAACCAATTAGGGTAAAGATTTTTTTGAGGGCCCCATTTATTTCGAATACATTAATATTTCGCAATACTTAATTTTCTGAAATCTGTCAGATAAAAGAATATAGAAATGATTTGACCAAATTAAAAAATGGTTTAGTTTACATACTATTTTATCTATAATTATGATCTGATCGATGATTATGCGTGAAATATTTGAAGAATGAGTAATTTGTAGTCGGATATGAATAATAATATTTGATCAAATGCATTTCTGGTGGTGCAAACTAGCCGTTTGTGTTCCCATTGTCGAAGAGACCACGACGCTGTTAGTTTGTTAACAGGGTTGAAAGTGCGTGCATTATTGCAATAATCGAATTGTACCTTTGAATTAGCGAGTCGCTGACACAGTGTAGTAAAACTCATGTGGTGTGGTCAATCGCCAGTGAACAATATAATTGAAACAGCGCGTTAGAACGAGGGTGGTTTAGCGAAAAATTCAATATGTAGGAAGTGGGACATTGAAATCCGGAACAGATCGTTACAGTTATAGATTTATGAGCATTGTTATCTGTGGAACAATGCTATCATAGTAGGGATGATTGTCGGCAAGGGATGCAATTATTAAATTTTCAGAGAGCTTACGTGACTGACAGCACTTTTCGAAACATTATTCGACCCCAATCAAAATACGCGGTTTAAGTCTCATCCCTGGATGACGTTTAAAACCGTTGTTCCTCTAGAGAATGTCTTGTAAATATGATAAATGTGCCCTGGTGACGTCACCACATACTTCCTCTTCCTGAACTCTTCCGAATTCTTAACTTGTTTTGAAAGTTTTACGTGTTCGGATCTAATGGAATTACATGTAATATGATATGTTAGCCAAACTTGCAGTAGACGTGATCTCTCTGTTTTAACAATAACAACCTGACAACGTAACTGTGGTTCTTGGCTCGTCTTCGAGCTTCTTTATGAGGAGGAGATCCAATTTTATGTTGTAGGCAACCCCATATACATAAGCGTCCGAGATTCTTTATGCCACACTCGTAAAATTTAATAACTGTGGTAATAGCGGCTGCTTTTCGATTTTTATCCTCCGGCATGAATGATACGAGACTATTGATCGTGGTATTAAAAGATGAATGGCCTTTGAGTACTTTGAATTACTGTAATCAAATCATCACACGCAACGCCGTAATTTATCTTACTTAAGAGAAATTTTAACAACGAAATTAGTTTGTTTTGGTTGTGTTTTTAATCCGCAGTATTATTGCTCGCTGGGTATTCTATAATTCAATAACTCCAAGTATTGATTTATAAATTGAAAAATTTGTCGTAAAATTTAACCTCGCCGGCGACTTTATCAGTGAGTGTCGTATGTACACAATACGCGACTAAACAAAACTACTTCCTGTTCCTTATTTTATGCCCTGTTTCCTGGTAAAAGAACTTTTCGTGCAATTAAACTTAAATAACAGATTGAAACGTCTAAATAACTGATTTTCTCCAGAGCATGTTGCACAAAAATTAATGACAGTAGATTTACAAAGCATGACGCCGGCAACTCCTCGCTTTGTTCAGCGACGAAGATGCGATAATAAGACATCGGACGTCACTTCCTGTCCCACCTTCACCGACTCATTCCGTGATTGAATGTAAATAATGTTGGAACCGTCTATTCCACACGGTATTAAACCATAAGCACATCACATATCGCGCTCTCGCAACATCCCATAACCGTGGGGGCGAATTCTCCGGGTTGAAATCCAGTGAAGCACGCTTGAAATGCACTGATGAGCCCCAAACCAACCCCTCCAATCACAACCAGTCGCCAAATGAGATTGGAGACATTTGCTAGCACAGCATGCACTGTGCGCTTACTAAGCTCCAAAAAGCACACCCTGCATGAAATAATTGAAGCGGCTTAAGCCCACTTTCAACCAATAGGATTAGAAAATCGAGCTATGTTTAGAACGAGATTTTTAACTAAAACTGCACCTGGCGAAGTAGCGACTTCCGGAGCGACCGGAGCTCGAATCGGAATATCGGAAATCAAACGAGTACTGTCCATTTTGGAAAATACGGGATTGGGCTAAATCATTTTTTACAGGGAGCGGGCTCCATTTTATTTTGCTCTATTTCTAACCAGTAATAGTTCTTCAGATCAATTAAACTGGAATTCGCTTTTTTATATTCCAAAATCAAACGCGAAAAACGTCACAAGCACGACGTATTATTATGCTCCAGGCCTTTGGTTCCCACATTTTTGCCCTGAATCGGTAAAGCGCTCATACCGCTCTAAATATTTAAATTGTGACATTACAACGGGAAAGGAGTGGGAAGTGGTACAGTTCGGGAAAGCTATTTTATGATGTCATGGTTCGACTTGGGTTGCACATCAAAGAAAACTAATCTTTTACGTTTTTTTACCTCGACGACTTTTAATAATAAATTTGCGGTTTTTCGTACTTTTCGACGTCGAGTACAGTTCAAACAATTCCAGTTTATCGGAAATATTAAGCTCAAGTGACTTTACAACTCTTCTGATATTGTCATGGAAAAAATGATTGTTCGTTTACGAAACAAAAATTCAAATGCGAACGTAAACAAATCGATGGTCGCCTAAAGGCACGAAGGTAACGAAGGTCGCCACCAAATAAAACGAAATTTTCTGGTCTGGATTTTGGTGTTATTGTGATTTTAACGAAGTCTTCACGTTGTTAGTTGGTTTAAGAATCACTCTGTATATTGTATTTTCAGTGGTTGCTTATCGGCTATAATTAGTTGATGAAACCTATTGGCCTGATATTGATGTTGGGGCATTTGCATAATTACAGTTTGGTGTTTATCTCATTCGAAATTACTGCAAATGGCAACAAGTGCAGGAACTGAATCAAAATTTTTGTATTGTTGTTTGAATTTAATTAGTCCGCAGTATTTTGATCGTTATCGGTACAATCAGACCGAAAATTTCGAAGAAAGGAACTTAAGGAAGTATCTAAAACGATCATTAAAGCATTAATATAATAATCAGTAACACATCATTATTGCTTTATTTGGTGTCCCATTTTAATAATTAATTTGAGAAATCAATGCTTGCGACCCGAACTTTTTTCCAACTCGTCCTTGTCAGCGTCTTCCATTAATTATATCGTTCTTCGTTTTACTTATCTTAATTTTTTTCCGTTGCAGGTAAGCTCGTATTTTATTGACGACGGAAATTGTGGAGTGAGTATAAATAAAATAAATTATTTTTATAGAGGATCACGAATTGGCTTGCCGTAATTACTTCGAAACTGATTTATAAAGTAGAACAGGTTTTCGACTCTATTCAATTCGAAATAATACCCTGATCGTCTTACAATGTTTCGTAGTACAAGGTACCTAATTTGTATCCCTTTCCCTCATTATGCTCGACAAAAGCTTGAATTCGCACGTTTATTGGGGAGTTAGTCGCGGCTTGGGAATGATTTGGGGGAAATTTATTACTTGCACTAGTAATTTTTCATAGCGGTATTGATTGGGGCGAAGCAACTGGTTTTTACTAGAAACATATTTAACGACGTTGTTCTGCTTTGTTTTGTTATTTTTTATCTTGGGAATATTCGAGTATTCATCCATTCCGAGCCACGATAATGGCTATTTATAATAAAATCTGAATCAGATTGTTTTAACATGCAAGAATGTGAGATTATAACATTATTTTGCCGTTCTTTGACTTGACCTTCTTCAATTTGAATGAAATATTATGTTATGCTTAGATTTGCAGATTTAACTAAGATAATCTATCAACGGCATAAAGATGGATTTTTTATTGCCTCTATAAGTTTTAGTAATATGCGCAGTGATGGATTAGAAACAATTTATTTTGAGGTCTCATGGAAGAAATATTTTTAGTGCTACAGCTATGAAATTTGGAAAAGTTACTATTTTTGAGTTGTTTATTAACGTTACTAAATTGCGAAATTGTAGAGCCAAACACATAGATTTGTGAAATTTTTATTTTTAAGACCAAGCAAAAATTTCTGACATTCTTCACTAAAATTGGAAATTTTGGTACTTTTGGTGCTACAGCTATGAAAATTTTGGAATTTGCTCCTTTTATGTTTTGTATTAATTCTACTAATTGTAGGTCAAAAGACAAAGATTTTAGAAATTTTTATTTTTAAAAAGAAGCAGAAATGTCCAACATACTTCACTAAAATTCGTAATTTTGGCAATTTTAGTGCTAGAGCTATGAAAATTGGAGAAGTTACTACTTTTGAGTCGTGTATTAACTCTATCAAATTGAAAAATTGTAGAGCAAAAAGGACAGATTTTAGATTTTTTTTTTAGATGGAGCAAAAATTTTCGATATCCTCCACTAAAATTTGTAATTTTGGTGTTACAGCTATGAAGTTTTAGGAGGTTACTACTTTAGAGTCGTGTATTAACTTCACTAAGTTGCAAAATTGTAGAGCCAAAAACTCAAATTTTAGAAATTTTTATTTTGTGAAGAAGCAAACATTTCTGTCATCCTCCAATAAAATTCGTAATTTTGGTGATTTTCGTGCTACAGCTATGAAATTCGGGGAAGTCATTATTCTTGCGTCGTGTATTAACTGTGCCAAATTGCAAAATTATAGACCGAAAGACACAGATTTAAGAAATTTTTATTTTTAAGATCAAGCAAAAATTTGTGACGACTTCCCATAAAATTCGTGATTTTGGTAATTTTAGTGCTAGCGCTATAAAATTGGAGAAGTTAATACTTTTGAGTCGTGTATTAATTCTATGAAATTAAAAAATTTAGAGCAAAAAGTACAGATTTTAGAATTATTTTTTTTAGATGAAGCAAAAATTTTCGATATCTTCCACTAAAATTTGTAATTTTGGTAATTTTGATGTTACAGCTATGAAATTTCAGGAGGTTACTACTTTAGAGTCGTGTATTAACTTTACTAAGTTGCAAAATTGTAGAGCAAAAAACTCAAATTTTAGAAATTTTTATTTTGTGAAGAAGCAAACATTTCTGTCATCCTCCAATAAAATTCGTAATTTTGGTGATTTTCGTGCTACAGCTATGAAATTCGGGGAAGTCATTATTCTTGTGTCGTGTATTAACTGTGCCAAATTGCAAAATTATAGACCGAAAGACACAGATTTAAGAAATTTGTATTTTTAAGAGCAAGCAAAAATTTGTGACGTCTTCCAATAAAATTCGTGATTTTGGTAATTTTGATGCTACAGGTATGAAATTTGGGGAAGTTAATGTTTTTGAGTCGTGTATTGAGTCTACAAATGTAAAATTGTAGTGCGAAAAACTCAAATTTTAGAAATTTTTATTTTTAATATGTAGAAGCAAAAATTTGACATTTTCCATTAAAATTTTTAATTTTGGTAGTTTCAGTGCTACAGCTATGAAATTTAGGAAAGTTGTTATTTTTAAGTCATCTATTGACTTTACGAAGTTGCAAAATTGTAGAGTGAAAGACAGATATTTTAGAAATTTTAATTTTTAAGTTCTTAATTAAAATTCGTAATTTTGGTAATTTTAGTGCTACAAATATTAAATTTTAGGAAATTTAAGATCGATTAGCGCCGATTTAAATGTGAGTCACTTGTGTATTTAGGTTCTGGATTTCAAGGCTGAGATTCTATGAATCTAGAAATTTCAGAATTTGGGAAGTGGAAAACCTAAATATTCTAACCGCTGCTGTTGTATTGTCAGTTGAGAAGCTTCCAACTCTCCACTGTAGGAGATTCAGTCGACTTCAATTTTGTTTCCTCGTGACGATACAGTTTCCGGTATATTTCTTACGTGTTTATGAAGCAGTCAGTTTGAATTTCGCACTTTTGGCATCTAGATTTGGCGCGACTTCTCTATATACCGTTGGCGAAGAAGGTTCTCGTTCATCAAAGCACATAATTTCCACCATTCGTGCCTGTTTATGAATAATTTAATTGCAACAATGAAATTGTGTTCTAATTAGAAATTACTAATATAGATTTAGTGTTTATCCATGTGGGTTGTAATTAATCTGCAGTACTGGCAGCTTTGTGTGGAGATTTACGAATTTATCCGAATGATATTAATTCTACACACTTTCCCAGAAGAGGAATTTGTTTGTGACATTTATCCAATACTTCGTGATGTGTTTGTTCATCCGCGATCGGGAAAGCGCGCTGTTGCCGTAATTACCAACTGTCTGTTTAACAATGAGGGGGTTCACTCGTGAAAGCAATATGTGAAATCTTTATAACTGTCCCCCAGTTTTGAATTCAAGAGAGTGTTGAGTCAGAGACAGTTTGTTCCTGCTGATATTTGACGTTGGAATCAGACTCTTATAAATGAAATGTCACCTCGAAGTACACGAGGGTTGGTGAAACTGCGGCGTCTGTCAGCCAAACCGAAGCAACGCCTTCTCTCGAATCCACGCCAGAGAGATTTGTTACTCTTGACTTTCAGTACTTATATAAATCCTATATATGTTGATTTCAATTTATGATATCCTGCTTCCCAATAGACAAGAACAAAGCTTGCGGAAACATTCGATTCATTCACGACATTTTTCAGAGCTGCGATGAAATTGCTTTACGAAACAACGTTCGATTTTTTCACCACTGAAAATAAAGATGTTTTTCAACGTTTATTACGTTTTATTCAATATGTGGAGGCTACGTTCTAATGATTCGGTGCTTTTCGGGTTGTTAAGCCAGTTAGGGTACAAATCTCTAGGGCTTACCCCACGACTCTGGGATAATATCCAATTATAGGGAGCTATTTGCTCATGCGTTATCTCATTAGTGGCATAAGCTGCATATGTAAGCTCGTCTTTTTGCGACGACAAGTTTTTGCAAGCCTACTTCGTCCTCGGACGGACCGAACCTCCGGAGACTCCGGAGACTCGACTTCGTTTTCCGGCAACGCAAAATAGCTTCCCCTCGAAATTAGTGGCTAATTGTTGATTATCGGCCATGTTTTCACGGTTCCCAAGGGCGGAATTTGTACGTATGGCGGAGGAATAAAATGCTTTTATTTTTCCTGCTATTGAGAAGAACAGAAAATGCCCCCAGAAAGCATCGTATCCACTTTCCGTTCTTGTCAATTATTGACTCATGTTTTGTTTTTTTTTTGTTTGCGATGTTTATAAAAGGACTTTTCATATGTCGCAGGAAAATGCAGGAATTTAATTAAACTCCCTTTCTTGGTTTACCCGAAAATCTATTTATGTTGTATTGCGCAATTCGGAATCGCAGTCTGGGAGAAAATATTGAATTAACTAACACTGCTTGTCGGGGGCCCCGTGAGACTGTCACGTAGATAAAGTTGCTTAGATTTAGAAGAACCACTCTTTCTCTCGGTATCTTTTCACATTTCGGTTGATGTATTGGGGTGAATTTATCGTTTTAGCAGAGAAGCGACAAGGAAAAAACCGCTATTTTCTCATTTTGAATGGATTGTTTTGCGATTAGTATGCCCTATACATTTCTGTAGTGAAATAATGGCATAAAGTAAGCCTTTGACTATAGCATGTCGAGTTCGGTTCTTTGTCCCGACTTTACGAGGCGTGAAGCACAAGCGAGTGCTTTCCCTGCTACACGCGATACGGAATTAATAACGATACTTATATCTCCATTATATGCAGGCATCTTATTGTCGATCCTCTTTTAAGAATTTTGTCGCCGAGTCGAACAACAATACACCATTTATCGCGATTCCGCACCCACGTAATTACCCAACATTATATCCTTTATAATTATTGTTTTCAAATTTCACTTCTATTCAGAGGCATTTAAATTTTTATTGGAAGGGATTACCGGCTCCAAGTGCTATTAGGAAACTCGTTCCATCTTCTTAAAATATAAAGGCAAAGGCTTTAAGAAATTCAATTTCGTTACGTCATCAAATCGAAATATAATACAAGAGCTTTCAAGTAAACATTTGCGCATTCAAGATGAGGTGAATGATCTTAATATTTTCGTCCGAATTAAATCTGCAACTTTTTAATCCGACGCTTTTTCCACCAAACGAAACAGACTTTCTGTATAAAATGTGGACTTCTAATGCGACATGGACGCTCACAAGCGGATATTAAATAAAGTTATAGCTCAACTTGCATAAACACATGTGAGTTTCAAAGTTTTTTTGGAATACAGGACCGGCTCGTCTAAAGGTGTTGATTTCTCCTAGAACATACCTGCACATCGCACACTTTAACTCGCAATTTTATCTTCATCAAATTCTAAAGTAAGCGGTTTAGTGTGACAGACACCGTCGATCGTCGTAGCAGATTGATGGCGGTTGACATTTTAATGAGGACGGCGTTGATGGTTCTTGAATTTTTTAACAGGTGGAAATAATTTTATTGTCGAGATAAACATTGACAGAATGATAAATTTTACCAGGAGGTTTCCTACGACGAATTGCTGATATAGTTTTTCTTGTTATTGTTTTATTTGCTCCTGCAAACACTCAATAGTCCTGCTTTATTTGGTCGCCATCATTTATTTTCGTTTCTTTTAGAGTCGCGTCTGGAGTCTGCACTAACTCTGTATTTTTTCTTCATTCGTTATTTATCTACTTCCAGCTGTAGCATGAAAGCCAGTTTATTTTATTTTCTTGCTTCGTCTCATACGTCGTGACGTTTTGTTTTAGACTGTTTTTATGTATTGTGGGGACGTATTTTTTTTTAATATTTTTTTGAGAGGTTTACATGCCAAGTTTGGGGCTTTAGAGGTTATTTTATGGAAGCACGGCCGACAGGGCAAAAATTACAGAGTTTTCTCTTTTCTTGCAGTTTTTTAAATCTAATATTATTTTTGTTTGTTTTTACTGTATTTTGACATCGGAATCCGAAAAATTCCGAGATCCTCCACAAAAATTCGAAATTTTGGTAATTTTGGTGCTACATCTACGAAATTTGGGGACGTTACTACTTTTGAGTCGTGTATTTTTTCTACCAAATTGCAAAATTGTAGGTCGATAGACACCAATTTTAGAAATTTTCATTTTTAAGAAGAAGCAAAAATGTCAGATTTCCTCCACTAAAATTCGTATTTTTGGTAATTTGGATACTACGGCTATAAAATTTGAAGAAGTTACTATTTTTGAGTCGTGTATTGATTCTATTAAATTCCAATTTTTAGAGCAAAACAATTATGTTTGAAATTTTTATTTTTATGAAGAAGCAAAAATTTCCGACTTCCTCCACCAAAATTCGTAATTTTGCTAATTTTGGTGTTACAGCTATGAAATTTGGGGAAGTTACTACATTTGAGTCATGTATTGATTTTACCAAATTACAAAATTGTAGGTCAAAAGACATCGATTTTAGAAATTTTAATTTTTAAGAACCGAAAATTTTCGATATCCTGCTCTAAAATTCGTAATTTTGCTAATTTTAATGCTACAGCTATAAAATTTGGAGAAGTTACTATTTTTGAGTCGTGTATTGACTCTATCAAATTGTAAAATTGTAAAGCGAAAGACACAGATTTAAGAAATTTTCATTTTTAAGAAGAAGCAAGAATTTACGACATTTTCCACTCACATTCGTAATTTTACTGCTACCGGTTTGAAATTTGGGGCAGTTACTACTTTTGAGTCGTGTATTAACTCTACTAAATTTCAAAATTGTAGAGCGAAAGATACAGATTTTAGAAATTTTTTAAGAAAAAGTAACAATTTCCGACATTTTTCACTAAAATTTGCAATTTTGATAATTTTAGTGCTTCAGCTATGAAATTTGGGGAAGATACTATTTTTGAGCCATGTATTAACTCTACCAAGTTGCAAAATCTTAGAGCAAAATACTAAAATTTTAAAAATTTTAATTTTGTGTAAAAGGAAAATTTTCCGCCATCTTTCACTAAAATTCGTTATTTTGGTAATTTTGGTGAAATTTTCATTTTAAAGACGAAGCAAAACCTTTGGCATACTTATTATTATGGAATCTGAAAAATTCGACTGCTTTCAGGAAAAATGATAACACGGCGCCTCCACCATTTTTACGAAAATTTTAATTTTAGGGATATTTCGATATTTTCTTAAATTTTAGTATTAAAATTGGGCACAATTGGTGGGTACTTGAAAATACATACTACCATTTATAAAATTCCCTGTATAATTAAAATTTTTGGGATTGCAGGGATTGCAAATTTTGGAAATTTGTGTTATAAAAAATATATTTTTTTTTTGTTTTAACTTGCTACAATTTAGTACAAATATTACAAAATTGCTACAGTTACATGTAATTATAAAATTTCTAAAAGTGGTTGTTATATTCACAATGTTGTAATTTTGTTGTTTTTTGTCTCAGAATTGCATTGTTACAACATTAAAGTTCCGAAATTTTGGAAATTTGATGTCGTTATAAAGATAGAAATTTCTGTTCACTTTTGAGAGCTCAGACTGTTGATATTGTCTGAAAGTCACTTGAGTGCTAAAACGTATTTGCGCCTACAAATTGAAAAGTGTAACTCCTTATTTCCTCTTACCTCATTATTCATATGCTCCGAACTAGTATTTTTGATCTTCCTTTTGTAAATCAGCGAATCAATATCCAGCTCTGCATTTTGTTATCGTCGTTATTCTCCACATATAATTTCCTTTGAATGTATCGATTCTAACTGTCTTGTTTACTTTTGAAGAGTTTTGTAGAACCCTGTTGCATAATGCATTTATGAAATTACCTGTACGGTTTCGAAAGAAGAATTAATTATATCAACTAGTTTTAGCGAGAATACAAAACATTTCTCCACAATTTTGTAATCAAAATGTAAACTTTGGAGAATTATTCATATTGTTAATGTTTAGCCGAGCAGAGTATAATTGGAATTTTTTTAAGCGTCAGTCTCATACAGAAGATTTGTTATGAACAAAGGCTGACAGTTTGTGAAATTTTGTTCATTTGCTTCTTTAACAAAGGTTCCAAAAGCGTTACATTAATTATTTCAATATCATTTTTGAAACACTATTTTTAAAACTGTAATTTATTCCCACGATATTACGCAATGCTAGTCGGATAAATCCCCATTTGGTGCGTAAAATTGCGAAAGTTGAACCACTAAAATTTTGTCGGCTATACTTTATTGCCGTTCAGCAAATCAATAAAGAATCCGAGGACACCAAAGACCACAACAAATGGCTTCCTTTTATCTCATGTCTCTTAAATAATTTGACGCCACTTATCTGATGAAGATATTTCGTAGTAAAGCCACACTTAATTTAACAATAAGAATTAATCGAACCGGGTCGATCAATGGTTGAACTAATAACATTGAGGTGACTGTTCAATTGTCGCATTTATCAATTTGTGGGTATCTCAGGTAAAAAAGCCTCAGGTTGGTTACTTTTTGATTTATCCGCGTCCATTTGTCATTAGCAGCCCCAGATCAATTTTTATTAAGTCCGTTCCTGTTGCAACGTTCGCTCAAATTATGATTGAGTATATTACACGTGGCTCGTTTGTGTTGGCATTACTGTAACTAAATGGTGCTTTTAACTTTGTGTTTTTTAAGTTTTATAATGCGCCGCGACGCCGTTGTGCAGCTAAAACTAAAAAAACTCCGGTCGATATGTAAATCTGTTTATTGCAACGTGACAACATGTAAATATAGTTTTCCAACGTGTGCCTCTCGAATTTGAGAATGTATGACCTGTGAAATGAGTTGAGAGTTGAGATTGATTGTGCGTTGTCGTGCTGGATTAGTTCTATTATTGACCGTTGGTGCCATAGTTGCGTTTCTCACGCGAGCAGCCCCACGTTATTTCTTTTTACCACTTCGTGAAATTTATCACGAAATATGATTTACTTGTAAACGGAAACTTGAGCGTTCTTGCTTTACTATCCAGCTGGGAAGAAATTGCACTCTTTTTCGTGGGCTTTTACCTGGACTGCGTGGGCTCAAAGAAATGAAACTTTACGATTTAATCAAAAAGAAATATTCCGCTAATTAAAGCGTTTAGTGGGAAATTGGGAAAAGTTGATTTGAGGAGGGAGATTTTCAACGGTGAAGTCATGTCAACAACACAAGACGAATTTTCTTACGGTAATTTTTTCCTGCCGAGAACCGTAAAAATTTATCAGACTGTAGCAGAGATGAGGACGTCGCGCGTCGATAAAGTTCACTTGCTCGGACTATTATACTTCGCGTCTGCTGTAGACAACTTTCCGGGCTGTGATGTTTAAAAGTGGCAAAAATGCAGGCGAAGCTAAGAAAATATTTATGCTACATCGTATGCACAAATATGCAATCTTGAAAATCTTTATATCGTTCGGAAGTTTTTTTTTATGCTTTTCAAAATTTCAAAATTGAGTACCCAAGAATTTGAACATGAGACACATTTTAGATTTTAAGAGAGTTGCTTAGATTATTGGATTTTGTACTTTCAATATTTCTTATTTTTAATTATTTTTTATTTGTTTATTTATAGTGACAATCTAATTAGGCAGTATTGTAAAAATTCGTCTGTCGCACGATTTTAGAAAGTTTGAAATCTTGGCAAATTAAAACCTAAAACTTAAAATTGGACTAAGATCTTTAGAGCTAAAAAAATCGGATTTGAAAGCCCTATAACTAAAAAAAGAAATTTATTAACTATAAATCTAAACGCTCAAATTTTTTATTCAGTTTTTATTTAATATGTTTACCTAACTACAAAATTCTAAAATAAAAAAGGCGACTTTTAGAAATTTTTATTTTTGGGGAAACCAATATGTGCTAAAGATGTGCTAAAAAATAATAACAAATGTGATAAAATTTTGGCAGGTTACTTACTATATTGAACATGCAACTGTCAAAATTACAAAATTTTAGAGTAGAAAATAAATTCTTTTTCTTCAATTTTTTATTGAAACCTGTATTTCGGCCAGTTGTAACGCGAATTGAAAGAAATATGGCAAAGTTACTATTTTTGACCTGTTTTTTAATTATAAAATTTTAGAGCAAAGGACAAAAATTTTCGAATTTTTATTTTTTGAATGTACAACGTTTTATTCTCAATGCAATTCATTACAAAACACAAATTTTAGAATTTTATATTTTTGAAATGAACTAAAAATTTTCTAGTTTTTGGATTTCAAGCTGTTCTGACGCGAATGTGATGAAATTTGGGGAGGTTACTATTTTAGAATGTGCTTTCTGTCTATAATTACAAAATTTTAGGACAGAAAATAACAATTTTAGCGAATTTTATTTCGGAAATTTTCAACATTTTTTATTTAAATTTGTATTTCGGCTAGTTGTAACGCGAATAGAACGAAATTTGGCAAAGATACTATTTCTGACCTATTTTTTAACCGTCCCAAATTATAAAATTTTAGAGCAAAGGACATAAGTTTTAGAATTTTTATTTTAGATTGAACCGAGACATTTGGATTTGGTTTTTGGATTTTAAGTTGTAAGTCGGCTAGTTTTAACGCGAATCTGATGAAATTTTGGGGAGATTACTATTTTTGGCTTGCTTTTTATCTGCACCAAATTACAAAATTTTAGAACAGAAGATACAATTTTTTTTTGGAATTGACCGGAAATTTTCAAAATTTTAGATTTTAAGTTGTAAATCGGCTAGTTCTAACACGAATGTGATGAAATTTGAGAAGGTTACTATTTTGGATGTGTTTTTTGACTGTCCCACATTACAAATTTTAGGACAGAAAATAACAATTTTAGAGAATTTGATTACGGAAATGATTCGCAAATTTCAACATTTTTTATTTAAATCTGTATTTCAGCTAGTTGTAACGCGAATAGAACGAATTTTCGCAAAGATACTATTTTTGACCTGCTTTTTAAAGGTTCTAAATTATTATTTTTAGAGCAAAGGACACAAGTTTTAGAATTTTTTTTATTAAATCGAAAATTTTGAAATTTTTGGATTTTAAGCTGTGAGTGGGCTAGTTCTAACGCGAAAGGGATGAAATTTGAAGAGGTTACTATTTTAGACGTGCTTTTTAATTGTTTTAAATTACAAAACTCTGCGACAGAAAATAACAATTTTAAAGATTTTTATTTCGGAAATGATGCTCAAATTTTCAACATTTTTTATTGAAATTTGAAATTCGGCCAGTTCTAAAGCGACTGGATTGAAATTTGGAGAGGTTACTATTTTTGGTCTTTTTTTTATCTATACCTACCAAAGTAGAAAATTTTAGAATAGAAGATACAAATTTGAATTTTTGGAAATAACCGAAATTTTTCAAAATTTTGGATTGCAAGCTGTAAGTCGGCTAATTTTAACGCAAATATAATGAAATTTGGGGAGGTTACTATTTTGGACGTGTTTTTTAACTGTCCCAAATTACAAAATTTAAGAACAGAAGATACAAATTTTAGAATTAATTTCTCTCGGTAAATCAAATCTCTGCATAAAATTTTAAAATTTTTGATGGGTTGAGCAAATTTTTTATTTTTTCGGCAATTTTTCAGTATTACTAACAGGATACATTTTTTTGGATTATACAATTTTTGAATTGCTTATTAACTGAACCAAATTACCAGATTTTATGTGTAAAGACTAGACAAATTTCAAAAATGTTGATTTGAGAATGAACGAACAAACTGTAATTTTAGTAGTTTTAATGCGAATGCGATAAAATTTGCGACAAAAAAAATGAAGTCGAGCTGTGGATTTGCTGCGTAACTTTTTTGTTGGGTTTTGTCTATTGGATGGAAAAATCAAGAATTTGCTCAATTGTTAAATTCCAGAGCAACTTTTTTACTTGTAGTTGCCAAATCTGGTACCTAATCGCGACTAAGTTGAATTCTTAGAAAATAGAGGAAACGTTGCAAAAAATATCTCTAATTTGCCTCTAATAGCCATTTCTAGATTGCAATTAATATACAAATTAGCAAAAACAGTATAAACAACTCGTTTCATTCTTTCATTATGTTTGTTCCAATTTTTTGGATAATAGATCTCAGTTTAGGAGCTCAAAATGAGACGAAAACCTCAGTTTTCATTGTAATAAAATATGTATAAAGGATTCAACTAAAATGGAAATATAAAGTTATCGGTAAAAGTGGCACAGTTCATAAAATTCGCTCTTTAGTAAATAAGAATTTGGAGTGGGATCGTCACTAAACTGGAAAACAACGGCGCTGATTTATTCGGGAAATGAGATCCAAAATTCGTCTATTGGGGAGCGTTATCCGGTGAAAGTTCGCTTAATTGAAATGGTTCCGGGAGGTATTAACATATTTGGTAGATATATTTGTTTTTAAATCAAGGTCCCCATATTTCATCTAACATGCGAGGTTGCAGATCTGCCTATTTACATACTTTACACGCATGGCTGCTCTAGTATATACTTTAGGTTCAGTTTGGCCAACATAAAAGTGATACACGACCCTTGTGTTTCTGCATAATGCCCCTCTCGTATATACAACGAGTCGTCACATTGTTTCGCAGATATGTAAAGTGTCTTTTCCATTATTTAAGCATAGGCTTTTAAACTTTTCGGTAATTTTCCGGTGTGATTTATCTCGTGTGTATTTTTTATGGTCTGAAGAAGTGAGCACCGAAACGAAAACGGTGTATTATCGAGGATGAGTTTTCTGGTCGTGAGGAAAGAGTGTTGGAAATGAAAAGGGCATAGAGATAGAACTCGCAATGTATAATAATAGTACATATCCAGGGAAGCGCTCGGCCTCCTGTATCCGATAAAGACTCATAAATATCACATTAGTGGCTCACAGTTCTTCGACTGAGATGCGCAGCGTGAACATTACTTGCTCGTTTGCCGCAGCCTTTACCGCAAAAACCCACTGCGGCTGTTACGAACTGTTATGTGCGTCCCTGGTTGTGTTCAGGATTATGCCCTCGAAGATCGCTCCTTATTACGCACTTATGTCATATTCATGTTTCTACCGTTTCTATAGAATTAAACGAGTCTCTCGTCAACGACTCTCGATTCAATTTATTTACAGTCCGAGCTTGAAAGGACTCATTAAGGTGCCATTTATAAAATACACCTTCGACACGAAACTATTGAGACTTTGATTTCGCAACTTTGGCACAAGCGCTTGTTAGAAGCCGTCTTTTTATTTCAAGGCGCCTCCACCATTCGTAAGAGGGCTCTTTCCCAATTATCCGCAGAATTACATAATTATTGCTCATTTTTCCCAAGACATTAACATTCCGCGCCGATATAAACGTTGTCAATAGAATATTTGTAGGTAATCAAAATTCGTTGCACGTACAAGCTGCTTGTAACATCGAACGATGGGGCTGTTAGGATGTGGAATCTGAATGAAAAGTGCTTCAAACGAGAAGCACTTACAGGCTTAACTAACCTCCCCCCAATTCCCGATCTGATATCCTTATTTTCTAAGCATCTATAAGCAGGAGGGTTACAAAGCACCTTAAAATTGAACCAAACTTTACTGATTTACTTGGATATTAGTTTTATTGAAACGGAATTAATTATAGTGGTTCTTTAGTAATTCCCTGTAATCAGGCATTTAGAGTATAATACAACTGTCGTGCACCTTTGCGGCACACTGTGTACATTATTCGCAATGTGTTTCTAAGGCACGTCTTCCCACACTTCCTGCAGGATGTCTGGGACTTGGCGTATAGTTGTGAGCTGTGTTTGATGATTATTTTACTGTTCCTGGAGGATCTCTTAAATGTTCGTGTAGGCACTAAACGCGCAACGATAATACTTGAGAAATTAAAAATTCGACAACTTTCGGAGCTCGCCAACGAAATTATATTTAAGAAGCTTTTCGGATTTTCGCCGTATCCAAGAATCGATAGTTTCTTTTTGTTTACTTAGTGATGGTTGCTTTTATAGTATCACCAGCTTTTCATAAATATTTCAGTCCAACTGCCATTAATTCGATACTTGAAAAGATCACCGACGATTTTATCTTTACTTAAATATGACGAACGCACAGTTTATCCACGCAAATATTTACACAGTTCTGTGGTTTAATGTTTACCCTTTGAAATTTAGATTTAATCCCCACAAAGCGCACCTCTCCACAACACGAAAAATTAACGAAATCCAATGAAAGTAGAGTTAGATGCCTAAAAAATCCACCTACAACTCTGTTTCAATTTATGTTTGCCTGACGATCGACCCTAGATTAGTAGATACGATCCCAGAGAATATGCCAATTGTCTTGAATGTCCCATGGGGCGTTTGTGCGCATACGGAGGGTTGATAACCCTTGCTCAGGGGATAAACACAAGTTTTTATCGCAGTGAAATGCAAGCTGTAATCGCTGAACACAAAGAATACGAATGAAGTTTATCTCGGAGTATTGTGACTACTTTTCTTTATTTATGGAATAAATATTTAGAGTCGTTTAATTTCATGATATTTCACCTCAAGGGTCTGTACGGCGAAGATTACAAAAGCTGACGTGGAAACTATCGCTTTGGTCACGTTTCAAATGCGAGTTTTAGCGACAGGTTTATAAATAAAAATATCTTGATCTTCATACTTCAAGAGCTGATTAGAAATCTTAACGTATGAATGGAATGTTTACTTGTAGCAAATTTTCATTTTATTATAAAGTGGTTCCTCTAAATCAGTGCATTGGGGTATTTTGATATTTTGAGGGAGTGTGTACGGCCAGTTCAAATTTGAATTAGTTTCTTTGAGGAACTGTTTTGAATTTTTTTATAGCCAAAAATATTTCTTAAATGTTTTAAAAAACTTGTTAAATTGCCAATAGTTGTTTACGTACAGAGAGGTGCATACAACGTTTTATTCACAATACAATTTATTATAAAATATAAATTTTAGAATTTTTTATTTTTGAAATAAACTAAAAATTTTCTAGTTTTTGGATTTAGATCTGTAAGTCGGCTAGTTCTAACGCGCATCTGATGAAATTTCTTTTTTGGACGTGCTTTTCAACCGTCTCGAATTACAAAATGTTGGGAGAGAAAATAACAATTTTAAACAACTTTTTTTCGGGAATGATTTGCAAATTTTCAACATTTTTCATTGAAACCTGCATTTCGGACAGCTGTACCTACTGTAAGTAGAAAGATATTTGGCAAAATTACTATTTTTGATCTTCTTTTTAACTGTCCCAAATTATAAAATTTAGAGCAAAGGACACAAATTTTAGAATTTTTTATTTTTGGAATAGTTAAAAAGTTTTAAGATTTTGGATTGCAAGCTGTAAATCAGCTAGTTCTAACGCGAATTTGATGAAATTTGGGGAGGTTACTATTTTGGACGTGCTTTCTAACTGTCCCAAATTACACAATTTTAGAGCGGAAACTAACAATTTTATAAAATTTTATTTTAGGGATGGTTCGCAAATTTTCTATATTTTATATTTATTTAAATCTGTATCTCGGCCAGTTGTAACACAAATTTTAGAATTTTTGTAACGCGAGTTCAAGCGACAGGTTTATAAATAACAATATCTTGATCTTCACACTTCAAGAGCTGATTAGAAATCTTGACATATTGAAGGAAATGTTTACTTCTAGCAAATTTTTATTTTTAAACTGGCCCCTCTAAATCAGTGCATTGGGGTCTTTTGATTGCGTTTGCTATTGAAGCCCCGACTTTAGGGAGTGTGTACAGTTAGCTCAAATTTGAATTTGTTTCTTTGAGGAATCGATTTGAATTTTTTTTAAAGCAAAAAATATTTCTTAAATGTTTTATAGATTGCTAAATTTTCAATAGTTATTTACGCACAATTACTCGCTGGGAAGTACGTACAACGTTTTATTCACAGTATACCTAATTTATTATATTTATTATAAAAGACACTTAAAAAAACTCCAGTGGGCTTTCTGTAGGTGCAAAGTCAAATTTTCAACAATTGGAAATGAGACTAAAACTTATCACACAAAAACGTCGGTTTTTAAATATTCATGAACAATTTGGTAAAATTTCCGTACGTCCGTCACTGTGATTTTACTACACAAACACAGGAAGTGGCGGTATAATTTTTAGGTATCGATAAAAATGTCACTCGTTGGGAAAGTTCCAGACAGACAAAAAATGTTCGATTAATCGATTGAAGATAAAAATAGTACAAATCTCTCAAAATATCGTTATATTCTAGTGTATAAAACATCAAGTGATGACTTGAGTTTTTTGCGGAAATTTAAACAAAAAAGAGACTAAACACTTTGGGTACTTAAATATTTGCGAGCGGCATGGCAAACGGGTCCGTTTTGGTGCAGATCTTGTTATGCAGTCCGCGTTTGAATAAAATATTTCACATTAATATACATTTAGCGGTTTTGAGGTTATCGTCGATGTCGCATTTAAACTGCACAAGTTCATGTGATCCGCAGTCCGTGAAATTGTATGGCGTTCTGCCATTTGAATCCTGTTAGGGTTCAAACGAGTGTACCTTCAAATTGAGAATAGTTCAGTGCGATAGACTTTTCGAAAATAGCAGTTCACGCTTGTATTAATGGTTGCGTCGTGAAATACGGCGGCGTTTCTCGATTTAATTTGAATTATTTTCGAGCTTACATTTCCTTCACGTATTGATTGTAAATTTCCCTCGATTGTTGGGGTTCTTTCGTTAAAAGTTGCGATTGGATTCTGTCAAAAGTTGGAGCGCAATTTTGACAAATGCGGGGACTTTTGTGTTGTATTGTGGCGTGTTTTTTGTCGTTTTGCGCTTCGGTAACATATTAAGACCGCGTCCATTCCAAACCTTCAGGGACAGATTTCAAAGCGGATAGTTTCCAATTTGTTAATGACGAAAATAAAGTTTGCAGAGTAACACATTATTAGTCGCGCAAGCTACATTAGTTACAATCGTTAGTTAAATGCAGCACATGTGTTTCGTGGCGCTCGATTTATTTATTTCGTTTTTGTTATGGGAATTCGGGCGGTACGCATAAAATACTGCTTGAATAGAAGCGATATAGACCCGGGACCATGTTAATAACATCCGTTCAGGTTGAAGATATTCAAACAGGACTATTTCCGATCCATTACGAAGGGTAGTAGTCACTTTCTTTAAAAGATAAAGTCCAACGTCCGCGTAGTTCTGAAATGGAGTATCTCATTTCGCACGCCGTTACCTCGCCTGCTAAAGAAGTTAACTTTCTTCTGTGGTCATTTTCACGCTGTGGAATGGCCACTCTTTCGATAAATCAGGACACAGCTAAAGGGGCTACAAACATGTTGCTTAAAAAGTTATATAAACTTGATGGTTCCTCCAAATTAATTCTTGATGTTGGGTATTTATGTATGAGGTGAACCGACCGTAATGTGATGGAAACGTTTTTTGCACATATTGTCTAGTGGATCACTCGATCGTCTTCATTCATGAAATCCCATGTTGATGTGACAGGGACGTACTCATTGTTGAGCACGGTAAATTTATTTATTGATAGTTGGAGAACAATTGGTGCCTACTGATTGACGTCAATCAAAGTCAGCCTAGTGCTACGTAATTGGAATGGATGATAATTAAATTTATCATCCGTTTTCATGTATATTAATGGGATAGTAACGATCAGTTGGTAATTTTGCACAAACTTCCTAATTCGACCTAATTACATTTACCGAGGAACGATTTATCACGCTTATTCAATCATAACAACTATTACGGCTGAAAATTGTTTTTGCGAGATCAGGGACAAATGTCAAGAGATATTATATTTTACAAGCGAGCTTGTAAAAGAGCGCATAAAATACACAAAGGGATAGTAAAACTACAAGAGCATAAAGGGAACCCTTAATACGCAACCCAACAGCGGTCACTTTGCATATAAATGAGGCTAAATTGATATTGTAAAACCTCATATTTTAACCGAACGCTATTAAATTAGCGCAATGTTAACGCCTGAAAAATACGTGTTTATTTCATAATTTGTGCGAAGGATTTATTCAAAAAACGCGTGCGTGCGAACAATTTTTCCCATTCCAACACGAAATTAACAGTTCTCTGAGTTTGCCCTAGAAATCTATACTCTCCGCTATCTACAGGTACTCAGAATTTGAAATCTAGGTCACAAGAGACATTTGAATTGTCACAAGTCTTAATTACAACAAGATGAATAGAGACATTTCAGTTAGTGTAAATTTTCTTATCTTGAATGTTCCGTTTTTATTAAAATTAATAGGGGCATTTGTTCAACTACGACTATTGAAAATGTGTACGGAAACCCAGTTTGCATCATTATTTTCGGGCTGAAACTTCCTGAAAATGACATGGAATATATTATAGTGTATTTTCTTTTGAGAATAAAACATCTTTTTAAAAATAGTGCAGCGACGTCGACAAATGGCACGACGGGATCTGGGTGAAAAATTACGTCTGTGCTATACGTCATTATAGGAACGGCGACGATCTGTTTGAATTTCAAGTCATATTTTCTCGGTGCGCTGTTAATTGTTAGCTGCATGCACACACAATAATTTTATTGTATTGTTTTATTGGTGATTTTTAATAGGAAAATCAATGTTTTGTGGTTTTTGCTTTCATAGCTGCAAATATCTCCAAATCAGCAAAACAAACACGTTGTGAATAGAATAAATAAACAGCGCGTTTTATGAAAAATGCATATGCGTTAACTTTTGTATACATTTGTTTAATTTGCGGGTTTATTATTTTAATTTGTAGAGAATTTTAGAGTATTTGAGTATTTAAATAATCTGAAAAACTTTAAAATTTTTAAGCACCTGCAGGATCGAAAGGATATTTGAAGAATATGACGAATTTGCAGGACATAAAGCACAAGAATGGAAGTAATAAAGCATCTAAAAACATAATTCCGAATTTTAAAGAATCAAATGGATTGCAAAATTAGCAGAATTTTTATAATATATATTTTACATAATAAATAATAAGAGTTTGACAATTTCACGAATTTAAATGATATTAACAATATTGAAAAATTAGAAGGACTTGAAAACACAAAGAACTTAAAACTAGAAAAAAGAAAATATGTGAAGAATCTAAAGTGGATCTAGAGGGACTCTAAAAACTGAAACAATTCTATAAAGTTGAAGGATAATAAAGGAATTAAAAAAGATTAAAAGTAATCTTAAATATTTAAGGAATGTTTCAAATTTGAAGCTAAAGGATTTAAAAAACTTGAATAATTTTAAGTGCTGCTGGACCTAAAGGATATTTGAAGAATATGAGGGATTTGAAGGATCTCAGGAATCTAAATTTGAAAATTTGGTGAGACTGGAGAACTTTAGAAGATCAAAATGATAAATAACTGAAGAATCTAAAAGTGTTATGAAATTCAAAAATGTTGAGAAAATTTGACGTTTTTTATAAAAATAAAAAACAGTTTTTGAATGGATGGAATGGAATCAAAGCATCTAAAAATATTACTGAAAAATTTAAACCAATTTAAACATCCTAAAGAATCAAAATTATTGCAAGAATTAGCTGAATTTTGGATTTGACGGATTTGTAACATAGATTCTTCAATCTAGAGATTTTTATTTTATCTCAAGAGTTGAGAAGTTAGACTTAAAAGGATTTGAAAATTTGACAGATGTGAAAGTTGTCAAACATTTTGAAAAATTTGAAAGACTCGAGAATACGAAGAAACTGAAGAAACGAAGAAAATAAAAGAAATTTAAGTATAGAATCTGAAGAATATTCCACGGATAAGAGAAATTTTTAGTTTCAAAAACGTTTAAATAATGGGAAATATCTAAAGGATAATCTCAAGCTTTACAGTTTGGGACAGAGAGTTCTTAGGATCTAAAGGAATACCAAAGATCTCAAGAAATAAAACCTGAAAATGTGAAAACGATTAAAATGGAAAACAAAAAATAATTTCAAAATCTTGAAAACTATACTTTGTGTAAAAGTTTCGTGTTACGAATCGAAAATCCGAAGAATCAACAAGAATGTGAAATATTCAGAGAATCCAAAGCCTCAAAGGTAAATAAATCAAAGGATTCAACGCTTTCCTGCTGCATGTTTTTGAAATCCTCCTCATAAATATTTTGACCCTTTAGCAGTGAAAAGTTGGCGACAATTTATGAAAGCCGTTAATTTATCCATTTTGGTTTGGCTCTCAATTTTTGTTGAGAAACCGAATTGGTCATTGAAGTGTTTTTTAATCCACGTGATAGGCTTAGGCCCTTATCGTTCTGTTTGGTTTTCTGTCGTTGTTGTAAAAGTCGAGTGCTTCCGTTCGATACGAATCCTCGTCATCACTTTGTTACACAACGGGGCAGAAAATTGGGGTCGCTAGTCTCTACAACATTGGTGGTTTTCCTCCACTCATTCCGAAAGGAGAGGGATGCTGTTAATGTCGCAATTTCAATGTGAAATGTTAATTGTTTGTTAAATTGAACCGTTTTGTATTTGATTGGTGGTATTTTTGCTACCTGCTCCCGCTACTTAATTTAAAAAGTAATGGCATGCGACGTTTTTATAGCTTTGTAACGAGGCAAAGCGTCGAATAAAACGACCATTATATAAATGAGGGTTATTGTGTGAGTTAATGCGGCTTCAATTATTTATACAATCGTTTAAGAAAATAGTTGAGGGTGTTCTCATAAAGCAAACAGGATGCACGTATTTATATCAAGATACGATGCTAATGGGAGTATAAAAGAAAGAAGATTGCAATCTGCAAGAACAAATTTGCATAACATAGATAGCCGTGTCATATGCATATCAAAATGGTGATGAATGGACGTCGCTGAAACAATAATAGCGCCGACTTTAAGTTAAATCCCTGCCAGGCTAGCTCATAAAGAGCTTTGAGAGCTTTCGCTAACAACCGCACTTCATTAATTGTTGCGAAATTATTCATATCTCTAATCTGTGGACTGATGGTATCTCTGTTTACTCGACACCTAACCAACATACGGTTCTACAACCGACATTAGTACAACAATGAAACATCGTTATGCCGACTCAAGCCATCACCGGTAACCAACGTAAATGCTTGCGAATATCATACGCGGATAATAAGGTGAATTGCTCAAGTTTTCCGATTATAATGCCGCCTCGGTAACTTATCTCCATGAATTTTCACCATTAATCATAAATATTATGTTTCATTCCATTTGCTGTCTCCCAGATGGTTCCTCCCACTATTACGTCAACGAACTGATTGAAATCACACCCATTTTTCCTTTCATTTTCACGCTAAACTACTTCAGGAATGCTTCTGGAATCTACAGGTGTTAATACAACATTGTATACACACCTGGAGCATTATGTGGAATACAGGAGCGGCACCGACGGGCTTAATAAATAACAAAATAAATGTTTTAGCTTCTTGTTAGTTAAATGGTTCCTTCACTACGAGAACTTTGTTGTCTTGACTCTGTTTCTATACTCATTCATTCTATTGTACCTGGTAAACTAGGTATATTTCCTTAAATTTAGTTTCCTATTATTTCTTAATATTGTAACGAAATAAACAGCTGCTTGTGAGTGAGCTTTTCGCCAGAGTACTGTACATATTTTTTCATATTGCATGTTGAAAACTTCCAAAATTACAGAATTTGACAAGAAATTTGGAAATATTTGGTTTTCCCGAGGATAAAAAACGACTACAATTTCTCCTTCTTTTCTCAAAATTTTGTAATTTGGCACTCTGGATTGTTAACACTTCAAAATTTTGTTATTTTTACACACCTCGAAAATTACAGAATTGAAACAGAAACTTTGAAATATTCAGTTTGCTTGAGGATAACAAACGTTTACAAATTTTGCTTCTTTTGGTATACCGAAGAAAAAAATTTTTTAGTCAATGTATAAAATGTTTTCATTTCAAATGTTTGTAATTTGGCACAATTGTGAAGTGGCTCTAGACTAGTAACGCTTTAAAATTTCTTTTTTTTTTCACGTCAAAAATTTTACGATTACAGTATTTGAAAATAAATTTAGAAATATTTTATTTGCGTCAGGATAAAATTTTTCTTTCTTGTTCCAGAATTTTGTAATTTGGCACAATTGTTAATTGAGTTTAGAGTTGTAATGCCCTAAAATTTCGTTATTTTCACATAAAAACTTTCAAAATTGCAGAATTTAAAAAGAAATTTTGAAGTAATTATTTATCTTGAAAATCAAAATTCTAAAACTTTTCTTTCTTTTCTCAAAATTTTATAATTTGGCACAATTGTAAAGAGACTTTCGAATAGTAAACACTCCAAAATTTCCTTATTTTTGCTTGACAACTTCTAAAATTCCAGTTTTCCTGAAAATAAAACAGTTTTAAAATTTTTCTTTTTGATCCCAAAATTTTGTAAATTGTCACAATTGTTATTTGTCTCTAATTCTTAAACATTTTGTTATTTTCACATTAAACCTTAAAAACTTACAGAATTTGAACAAGAATTTCAAAATATTTAGTTTGAGGACAACAAAAAAATGTCTAAAAATAATTGTTTTCTTAAAATTTTGTAATTTGGCACAATTGTAAAAAACTCTAGATTAGTAACACCTCAAAATGTTGTTATTTTTAGATGAAACTTTCAAAATTTTCAGAATTTATAAAAAAATTTGGTATGACGGCAAAAAAAATTTTGTTTTTTCCCAAAATATTGAAATTTGGCACAATTGTGAAGTGGCTCTAGACTAATAACGCACCAAAATTTTCTTATTTTCTATTAAAATTTCTCTAATTACAGAATTTTAAAAGAAACTTGGTAATATAGGTCTAGAGTTAATATTTCCCGAGATCCGATGGATCGAGGGAAATTAGAAAGCGATGGCCTGAAAAGTCTTTTCTTTCGTTGTTTTTATATTTACGTCTACGAAGATAGGTCTATATTTAGCTTTTTTACTATTTAGTGCAGATTTCATGATTTTGTTCTTAGTCAAACACAAATTGTCATTTTCGATGACAGCGTATAAAAACCGTTTCTGCTTCATAAAGATTTGAATAATGCGCACTGTAGCGGACTAGCGGAAGCGCTCAATATTTAAACAGCTCTACGAGTCTGAAGCGTTGTTGAGACTATTTCATTCATTGCAGTTAGTTTAGATTTATTTTTGTGCTTCGCACATGTCTCTCTTTGACCAAAAAACCAAGATAACGATCCTCGTTCATTTTGCCATTATTTTAAGTAATAGAAAGTATTTTTGTGAAACGTTGTTTCGAGCGATTGCTTCGCTAACCCTTGGGCATTGCCAGCCAAACTGAATTAGCTTTATTGGACTTTCGTCGGCACTGATGTTATTAGCTTCACTAGATTGCTGATCTATTTATCCACGATACACATCACTCCGCCCCTGCTCTCAGGATCCTCCACCAAAAAATAAATAAAGTAACAACTTTCTTAGAAGAAGAGCCAGATTTCCAATGTTTTCCACGAGTGACCGACTTATCATTTTGAGCGAACGCAATTGTAGTCGATGAACTATTTCGAGGCAAAAGAGCGCTTGGTCATTTTAAATTAATAACGAGAGAGTCCTGCGGGCATTCCAGAGTTTTCATTTAAGCCACTAAATTTCATTTTGTTTCAACTTAGGTATGTTTCAAAGTTCTTAACGGACAAATGATAATAATCGGGAGGAACTGTGAAGCTAAATGAAACCACGGACAGTTTCGTAACGCGGTTCTATCCTACTTTATTATAATTCTCTTTGATTCTAGGGCTTAAATGGGGAGCTATTTGAACTGCATATTGTGAAAGCTGCAGCGCTATAAATGCTCATATTTGCTTAGAGTATTTCCGGGAAGATCGAAAATATGCTAACAGTAAAAGTTAGAGCTTCACATTTTCCATATTAAAAAAAATTGAAATTTTATTGAAGATAGATTTAATAGAGGTTTTTGGTTTTTCCTAAAAATATATTTTTTTAAAGTTGTAGGTATCTTTTTTTATAATTTTGCAATTTGGTACAGTTAATAAATGATTTAAAAGTAATAACCTCCAGAAATTGTGTTGCTCTATAACGAAAATTGACAGAATTAAGAATTTGATTGGAACAACAAACAGATTTTCGGCGCGTTTGGAAACAAAAATTTCTAAAATTTGTGTTTTACTATCTATAATTTTGCAAATTTGGTACAGTTGACAAACCGTTTAAAAGTAGTAACTTCCCCAAATTGTATTGCTCTAGAACGAAAATTGGCAGAATTAGGAATTTTTTAGAAAAATGTTGAAGATTTTTGACTTATATTAAAAATAAAAATTTCTAAAATTTGCGTTTTTTGCTCTATAATTTTGTAATTTGGTGCAGTTAATAAATGGTTTAAAATTAGTAACCTTTTAAAATTTTATTACTCTAGAACGAAAATTGTTAGAATTAGAAATTTTATTGGAAAATGTTGACTTATCGGGAAAATAAAAATTTCAAAAATTTGTGTCGTCCGCTCTATAATTGTGCAATTTGCTACAGTTAATAACTGGTTTAAAATTAGTAACCTTAACCAATTTTATTGCTCTAGAACGAAAATTGACCGGATTAGGAATTTTATTGAAAAGTGTTGGAGATTTCTGACTCATCTGGAAAATAAAAATTTCTAAAATTTGGATTTTTTGCTCTATAATATTGCAATCTGGTACAGTTAATAAATGGTTTAACAGTCGTAATCTTTCCAAATTTTATTTCTCTAGAACGAAAATTGACAGAATTAGGAATTTTATAGGAAAATGTAGAACATTTTTGACTTCTATTTGGAAAACAAAAATTTCTAAAGTTAATGTCATCCGCTCTATAATTTTGCTATTTGGTGCAGTTAATAAATGGTTTCAAAGTAGTAACCTCCCTAAATTTTATTGCTCTAGAAC
Source organism: Gnatocerus cornutus (assembly GCA_029298725.1). Lineage (NCBI taxonomy): Eukaryota > Metazoa > Arthropoda > Insecta > Coleoptera > Tenebrionidae > Gnatocerus > Gnatocerus cornutus. The sequence goes on from CM055516.1 coordinate 16,834,424, forward strand.
GAAAATTGACAGAATTAGGAATTTTATAGAAAAATGATGAAGATCATTGACTTATTTGGAAAATAAATATTTCTACAATTTGGATTTTTTGCTTTAGAATTTTGCAATTTGGTACAGTTAATAACTAATTAATGGTTCAAATGTAGTAAACTCCGCAAATTTCATTGCTCTAGGTCGAACATTAACAGAATTTTGAGATTTTTGACTTCTTGAAAATAAAAATTTCTAAAACTTTTATCTTTTGCTCTATAATTTTGCAATTTTTTACAGTTAATAAATAGTTTAAAAGTAGTAACTTCCTCAAATTTTATTACTCCAGAACGAAAATTGACAGAATTAGGAATCACTTTTATTTTATTCTAAAAAGTTAAGAAACCCAAAGAATTTAAGAAAGCTCAAGGATAAACAATTAACCAAAATCTGAAGAATCTCAAAGACTTAAACAACATGATGAATCGGAAGATTAGAAGCATTCTGAGGATCAAATTGACCTGAAATGTCGTATGTAGAGCTTAGAGCGCACAAATCAAAAAGAAATAAGTAAGATCAATTTCCTCGAAAGTGCATATTTATTTTGCTTTTATAATACATTATTCATACAGATTTCTAAATTGTTTTCGGCGCCGCGTATGTGAAAACCGATAAATTTAACGCTCAGTATTTTACATTAGGTTGAAGTGGACGAAAAATTAGTTCATTAAATAATTGCTTGTAAAATTGGTGGATGCGCCGGGACAGATTTAAAATTCCTCGTCTCAGCTTTGATCTTGGAGGTTGTGCGAAATAATAATAAAACAATGAACAATAAGAAAATAAATCACTGGAAAGTCAAGCAACATGACAAGAGAAATGTATTCGGAGATATGGACGTTTTTGCTATGAGTTCCAATACACGTTTCGGGTCGAGAAAGTTATTGAAACCATTTGTCAAATTCAAGAATACGAGCAAAAACTTTTCAATGTGTGAGATATAAAGCAATCGATTGATCATTCCACGCCCTGTATTTATTTATTATCGTCTTCTGCTCGGCTGATTAGCAATTTTAGCCAGCTGACGCTTGTTGGTATGAAAATTTCATGAGGTAGTAAAAATGGAAGCGCGACTGTCTTAATTTTGAATCGATTAGTGTCGATTGTAGGTTTTCACGATCAATTATCGTCACGTCATGTCTAAATTTTGTGTGAAAAATTTAAAGAAAATTCGTTGAATACCCAATAAAAATGACATTAATAGAGGCGTCGAAGAAAACAGCTGTGTTCAGTGTGAAGCCATCCATCAAAGACATAAAGCACGAGGTGACAAAGTGTGCAAGCGGAGCTTACAGTGAAAGCCTGCCCAGTTCCCCATTCATCAAGGGCTCAATGTTTAGTTGAGCTCGCTTATCACACCGTCACTACCTTACACCCTCTTACTTAGGTTAGATTGCATTACCTAAAAGGATTACACAGGCATTTTATGTACGTAATAGGTCAAGCTGATTGTGTGTTGAGCGGCTTTATAAACATACGCCCTCTCATGATTTATCGGCCACAATTTCTAAACAAACCTCTCACTGAAAGAATTGCTTTCTTCGGATTTTCTTTTTCAACCCTCCTGATTTAATTGCATTAACCGCGGAATAATTTGATAACGAGCTTTCAACAGTTGGCCACTTGGCCAACTTTCCAAGCGTTGCATCTATTCAGGTACAACCTTAAATCTTCACGAAAAGATCAACATCTGTGTACGCTCGGATCTGGAGAGCTTTTCAACATATCCTCTAGTCTAAAACGACGTTTAAAGAATGTGATAAGCTCAGATTAATTCACTCCGCTCCGAACGAGCTTACCGTTGTCTCAATTTAATTAGAAATATTTTTTTAAAGTTGTATCTTTTGCTTTATAATTTTACAATTTGGTACAGTTAAAAAATGGTTAAAAATTAGTAACTTCTATAAATTTTATTGCTCTAGGACGCAAATTGACAGAATTAGGAATTTTATTGAAAAATGTTGGAGATTTTTGACTCATATGGAAAAAAAGTCTAAAATTTTTGTCTTTCGCTCAATAATTTTGAAATTTGGTACAGTTAATAAATGGTTTAAAATTAGTAACGTCCATAAATTTTATTGCTCTAGGATGAAAATTGACAGAATCAAGAATTTAAAAAAAAAATGTCGGAGATTTTTGGCTTCTTTTGAAAGTAAAAATTTCTAAAACTTCTATTTTTTGCTCTATAATTTTGCAAATTTGGTACAGTTAATACATAGTTTAAAATTAGTAACGTCCTTAAATTTTATTACTTTAAAGCGGAAATTGACAGAATTAGGAATTTTATAGGAAATTGTTGAAGATTTTTGACTTATCTTGAAAATAAAAATTCCTAAAATTTTTGTCTTCTGCTCTATAATTTTGCAAATTTAGTACTGTTAATACATGATTTAAAATTATTAACGTCCTCAAATTTTATTATTTTAGAACGGAAATTGACAGGATTAGGAATTTTATAGGAAATTGTTGAAGATTTTTGACTTATCTTGAAAATAAAAATTCCTAAAATTTTTGTCTTTCGCTCTATAACTTTGCAATTTGATACAGTTAATAAATGGTTTAAAATTAGTAATAAGGTACAGTTAATAAATGGTTTAAAATTAGTAACGTCCATAAATTTTATTGCTCTAGGATAAAAATTGACAGAATTAGGAATTTTATTGAAAAATGTTGGAGATTTTTGACTCATCTGGAAAAAAAGTATAAAATTTTTGTCTTTTGCTCAATAATTTTGCAATTTAGTACAGTTAATAAATGGTTTAAAATTAGTAATGGCTCCAAATTTCAATGCTTTAGAACGAAAATTGACAGAATCAGGAATTTTATAGGAAATTGTTGAAGATTTTTGACTTATCTTGAAAATAAAAATTTCTAAAATTTTTGTCTTCTGCTCTATAATTTTGCAAATTTGGTACAGTTAATACATGATTTAAAATTAGTAACGTCCTCAAATTTTATTATTTTAGAACGGAAATTGACAGGATTAGGAATTTTATAGGAAATTGTTGAAGATTTTTGACTTATCTTGAAAATAAAAATTCCTAAAATTTTTGTCTTCCGCTCTATAACTTTGCAATTTGGTACAGTAATAAATGGTTTAAAATTGTCATTGTCATTGTCAAATAAGTCATATAATAGGGGGATTAATGTTAATAGGAATATTAATTTTAAGTATTTATCGTATCCAAATTTGATTACGCTAGAACGAAAATTGATAGAATTAGGAATTTGGATTTGGATTTGGAATTGGATTTTTTTTCAACCCTCCCGATTTAATTGCATTAACCGCGGAATAATTTGATAACGAGTCAGTTGGCCAATTTCTCAAACGTTGCATCTATTCAGAAACAACCTTAAATCTTCACGAAAAGATCAACATTTGTGTACGCTTGGATTGAAAGAGCTTTTCAACATATCCTCTAGTCCAAAACGACGTTTAAAGAATGTGATAAGCTCGGATTAATTCACTCCGCTCCGAACGAGCTTACCGTCGTCTCAATTTAATTAGAAATAATTTATATGTCTGGAATGTTTGTTTTCGACGAAAACTAATTATGAAAAGGCACTGTCGCAATTATCTAAGAATTTTATTATTAAAAACTTGCGGGATCACAAGGAGTTTTATTACATTGTTGACAGTTTTTGGTGCGATTTTTTTCTTTCCGCGGTTCTGAATAGAGAGGACGGGGCTTAACAGAGTCAGAGGTTTAGAACGTAAAGTTGTTTCTTAACGCCTTTACGAGCTAAAATACGATATTATTACGCAAATGAGAGCGATAAGGTGCTCGAAACAGGCATGGAAAGAAATACAGAACGACGGACAAATTGATAAAACAGAAACTCGCGTTGTAGAGTACAAGCAATGCGCATAATGAGGCTCCCGTTTCCAATATTTATTTAAAATAAAATTACTATCTGAAGAAGATGAAATACATAAATGCACTTACAAATGTGAGGGAATTGGAAAAATAGAGAGTATAAGGATTTTGGTTTAAGGGGCACAACTAGTTTGACCACTTAAAAAAATGATGATTTTTAGGATTTTTTTAAAGAAAACTACTACATTAAATGTTTTCAAATTTGGAGGATATATTTTTACATAAATAATTAATAAAAATTGAAATTTTCTGATCAAAATATTTAATTCTGGTCGAGTTATTAAGTATCTCCCAAGTCACTAAAAAAGGCCCTCCACTGCTGCAGTGATTGCGGCCTTCAAATAGGTTGAAATAAAATTAAATAAAATATTTGGCGTATGATGACCCTTGATAGTGGAGAAATTTGACAACATGGCGGAGTTTAAAAATTTTTGGCCCGCCAAATTTACATTTTTTATACGATCGAAAAACTGGAGGGTCATCGTACTGTTAACAGTTTATTATATGTACTAACAGCTGTAACTCAAAAACTATTTAAAATATTTATATGAAATTCTTGTATGTTATTTTTAAAGGTTATAGATTATCGAAATCTGCAAAAAAATCGATTTTTTCAAAATTTGACACTGGTTGTGCCTTTTAACAGACGAGCAATTTTTCGACGAATTCAAAGGAAGTAGAACTTTTAAACACATAAACGACGGACAAATTGATAAAACAGAAACTCGCGTTGTAGAGTAGAAGCAATGCGCATAATGAGGCTCCCGTTTCCAATATTTATTTAAAATAAAATTAAGGCAACATTGGAGAATTGTCTGAAACTAATGTCTATCTACGATATTTCCTGTTCAAGTTCTCAAGTCGCCAATAAGTATAAGTCTTATCCGGCTTTAACTTTAAGATGGTAGAATATCCTCTGCTCTACATAACGGAAATTGATGGCAATGCGACCCTGTGCGCAAATATCGATTACAGTCTGGCCGTACATTATCCGTCTATGATACCAAGTTCGGAATCAGTCTAATAGTTTACTTACTCATTTGTGTCTTGTCTCTGCATGTTAGTTTATTGAGAGTATTTGCTCTCCTGTGGCTCCCAGCAATTATGGCAGGACACCGGAGAGGCTTGACCTGCGGCTGACCTCCAAACACACACAATATACAGTAGCATCCTCCCTCTAGTCACAAACTTTATTGCAAGATATTAAGTTTGCTCATCAAATCGACCAAGACCCACACCGAGATTAAACGAATCATTGAAAGAATAATAAATTACTTCCTTAATACTACACGAGCGTTTATCTGTAGCAAATATATTCACGTAGTAGATTTTTCCTTCGACGCATAAATAACGAGATATCTTTAAAAGAGGGCCACATCGCGATCGTGCTCACTCCAAAATCTTTGCTTTAATCCACCAAAACGACCGGATTCCCTCACTTTCAATTTCGATGGCCTGATCTACACAACTATCTAAATCTTTTAAAATCCGACGTATCAAACGCGCGAGATTTAGGCCCTCCACAAATAATACCCCAAATTTCAAAATCACCTCTTAAAAGCCAACTTCTAAAGACCAAAAACTTTTAAACTGCATTAATAAAATTCCACGAGACGCCTTTGTCAATAAAAACGCCCCGAGTTCAGCCCTAAATTAAGTTTAAATATAAAAGCAGCCCATGGCCATGCATAAAAACTTGCACATAGACAAGATCAATCGATTTTATTTATGCAAGAAAACGTGCTTTTGAACTGTGAAATTAAATTTTTCTCCCACAACTGTTTGAAATATCATGTACAGTACTCTCGCGAAAAGCTCATAGCGAAAACCCGCGCAGAAGCAGGGGTACGGTAAATAACAATTTAGGTTCTAAAATCTGAGACGGGCCAAGCATTGTGTTGTATTTCCATTTTATTGATGTTTTTCTCTTCCGTTACTGCTGGTGCCGGATTTAAAGGGCTCTCACCGTGCATACTTAAAGAAGTAAACACACTCTGCGATTAATCTGAGAAAAATCCGTCGTCTGAGTGAATCCGTTTTATTTTTATCGATACTTGAGCAACTCAACATCTCAAAAAAGTGTCGGTAAAGTTGTGTTACCACCTGTAACGTGTCTTCCATCCAAAACTCGTTAATTCAATATAGCTGTAATAAAAACCACGAACAACTGTTGATGGATAAAACACTCTCAGAGTGGTGTATTTCCGTATTTTTTTCTCATATTAAATGGCCAGCGCTGTTGTGAATGTCAATCCAGCAGCTATCAGCGATTTGGTATTGATTTTCTGTTCGCTTCCATTTGTTACAGATCATTGATGTATATCAAAAATAATGGTAAAGATAAAACTGAAACGTACTGCTCGAGATATTGTTTTATTTTTTGTCTTTTCTCATTTTCACATAGTGTTCATTCTTTCGGAAGATTCTCGACCTATCTTCGATTATTGTTTTTAATCCTGCGACATGGCAGGAACGTGCTACTCATAACAAAAGTCGAGAAAAATTTAGAATATCGGTTCGAGTTCGGATAGCTTCTGCATCTCATTTTATATTAATACAAGGAGAGTTGATTTCATGATGCGAACTCATATCGGGAACTATATCCAAATGTTTATAAATTTTACATTGATTTAGCGGTAATATAATTATATTACTGTTGTGGACAAACTACGCTTTCCAATTAACGGTTATTCCGAACAAAGATTTAAATTGAAACATTGCTAAACTAATTGCTTATAATTAAAAACAGCGACCAATTTGCGGCGAGGGGCAATTAAGCGGTTTTTTGGAAACTTTGCTTATGTATTGAATTGAATACGGGGAGCGAAAAATTAACATTTGCAATTATATTTCATACACGCTTTTTAGGTTGTTTAATTTTTAGTTTTTACAATATTTTGTTCAAAATTCCTAAAGTTCTAAATACCGAGTCAAAAATTTTCGGCTAATTTTCTAAAATCTCTATTTCTTGTTGTAAAAGTTTGCACTTTGGCTCAGTTGATACACATTTTTAAGGAAGTAATTTTCCCAAATTTTGTTGTTATAACTCAAAAACTAACAAAAATACAAATTCGTTCAATTATGAAAGTTTTCTAAAATCTCTATTTTTTGTTCTAAACCTTGTACTTTGGCATAGGCAATGAGCTCTTTAGAGATAGCAACTTCGCTAAATTTCACTTTTATAACTTAAAAAACTAACAAAAATACGAATTTTATTAACAAAACATTGAAAATATTTGGTCCGTTCTAAAAAGAAATTTTCTAAAATTTATATTTTTTGGTCTAAAGTTTTGTACGTTGGCCCAGTTGATGAACACTTTAGAAATAGTAACTTCACCAAATTTCACTTCAATTACTTAAAAACTAACAAAAATTCGAATTTTAGTAACAAAAGTTGAAAATATTTGGTCCGTTCTAAAAAGAAATTTTCTAAAATCTAAATTTTTGGTTCTAAAATTTTGTACTTTGGCCTAGTTGATGAACACTACAGAAATAGAAACTCCACCATATTTCACTTTTATAACTTAAAAACTAACAAAAATACAAATTTTCATAACAAATATTTGAAAATATTTGGTTGGTTCGAAAATGAAATTTTCTAAAATCTCTATTTGTTGTTCTAAAATTTTGCATATTTGCACAGGTAATAAACACTTTTGAAGTAGTAACTTCCTAAAATTCCATTGACATAACTTGAAAACCAACAAAAATACGAATTTTATAAACAAAATGTTGAAAATATTTGGTTCGTTCTAAAATTTTTTTTTATAAAAACTGTTGTTTTAGTTCGAAAATCTTATAGTTCAGCATAACTAATGAACAATTTAAAAATAGTAATCTCACTGAGTTTTACTCTATAACTTAAAAATTAACAAAAATACAAATTTTAATGATAAAAGGTTGAAAATATTTGGTTGGTCTTGGAATAAAATAAAATAAAAGTCTGTATTTTTTGTTCTAGAATTTTGCATTTTTTCACAAGTAATAAACACTTTTGAAATAGTAACTTGCCCATATTTTACTAACAAAACTTAAAAACCAACAAAAATACGGATTCTAATAACAAAAAGTTGAAAATATTTGTTTCGTTCTAAAATGAAATTTTCCAAATCTCTATTTTTCATTCTAAAATGTTGTACTTTGGCTCAGTCTATAAACAGTTAAGAAATAGTATCTTTACCAAATCTTACTCTTATAACTTGAAAACTAACAAAAATACAAATTTTAATAACAAAAATTTGAAAATATTTGAATCGTTCTAAAATGAAATTTTCTAAAATCTCTATTTTTTGTTCTAAAATTTTTTACTTTGGCACAAGTAATGATGACTTTAAATACAGTAACTTTCCTAAATTTTATTGACATAGCTTAAAAATTAATAATTAGGTATACGAATTTTAATTAAAAAAAAGTTGAAAATATTTGGTTTTTGGTTTTAGGCGAAGATTATGGTTAGAAATTTTGTCTAATTTAATCCCAGAAACATGTTATTGTTCTGGAGAATAATGTAAGTTTAGTAACTTGAAAACTTGAGGACTGAAAATCCTAGAATTTCCGGAAAATTTGTGGATTTTGTGGCCTGAGAAAGAGATCAAAATCTGAGTGTAAATTTCCTCTCCACATTTTCACATCTGATGTAAATTTATCAGCGTCGATTTTTGTCCCCAAGCTGAATGAAAACTTTTCTCTATCTGGAACACATTTTAATTAGCAAACTATAATAAAAGTTAAAAGTTGCTCTATAGAATTCCTGTGTGTTGTGTTTTCACAATGGAGTAGCGGCGACGTATCGTGAATCTGTGGTAAATGTAAATCAGGACACTGGAATTTGGTTTGTGCACAAAAATAGAGCAGCAAGAAACGGAAATTTGGTCCTCTTGAACAGCGAGTGAGTGATGTTAGATCAAAATTCTTTAATAACAATGTCGACATCAGCAATTATCGAAAGGACGTGCTTAATAAAATCACGAGCTCTTGGAAAAAGCTTCGCTATAAATCGGACCTACGACTGCTTTTTTATTAAGTTACAGGCTGTCGAACAGTCTGCTCAAAGTGTTTCTTTGTCGAAAAGGTCCAAGTTTTTTGCCTTAAATTATGGAGTAATTTCGTTACATAATTTTTCTGTGAAATTATTTGTTTTCGGGAAAGAAGTGACACGAAAAGTTCCTTTGCTCAAAGAATTAAAACTTATTACGAAGTTCTGAACAGCCATTAAATATCCGAATAAAATAATTCGTGTTGTAAAATGTGCTCTTCGAACACGACTTTTTCTCCAGACCATTTAGCGAATCAGACAAGAACATAAATCTCGCGCTTTTTAAAAACTTAAACAAGCGAATTAAACTGGGAGACGAATTTTAATTTGCTTCCCTATAAACTTTTATTGCCCCGAAAAAGTTATCGGTTTTTCCATTATTAATGAATGTCGGTTGCATATTTCACTGTTTGTGACGCGTCCAATTTAAATTTAAATTCATGAAACTTTGGGTAAAAATTGATATATGTGTATACAAGCCGGGGAAGTGCTATGATTAAGGGATGAAAACGAAAGATATGTACATGAAGGGCTCGACCATTTCGTTAAGTGAATCACTCAGCTGGTCTCCCTCTTGTAAAGGGGATGCTTGGTTAGGGTGAGAGCGAACTGAGGCTTAGCGGTTAACGCTGCTCCCCACATTCTAGAATGCCCCAACAATTGGCAACCATCAACTTCCACTATTTCTGTGGCATTACAAGTAGATGCGCATTCTGTTAGCATAGATTTTTGCGTTACTAAACATAAAAAACGACGAATGCGACGAGAATAAATCGCGCTTTTCCTGCCGCTTCCTTTGTCCTGCTCTTAAAGCTGTTTCTCTGAGGGTTACAAATTACTCTCGTTGCTCATTTCAACAAATTGTGATGCTCTACCCGTCCAATATTTTCATTTAATCTAGAAAATCCGATACGTGAACTTTACAAGGGATTAAAACTCGTCAAACACCGCACTTCAATTTGAGAAAAATACTTTGGAAAGGCGACTTTTACTGCGAAATTATGAAGTTAACGCGGTTTCTAACAGGAACGAGTCTTTGCTATTTCCATGCAAGTGCATTATTTGCGTCTGAAGGACTCTGCATTACAGTACGGTTTAAAAGGAAAATATGAATAGAAGACACTGGAGACTTTGTACGTGTTGCTTTGTCTTGCTGCAAAACGTAAAAAATATAATAAAAATTTAAACAGACTCGTGCGAATATGTGCGGCCACCATGAAATATTAAAAGCAGTTTTCAGTACAAAAATATTGTATATTTTTAGTTCCGCTAATTTTTCCAACATAGACCGTAGTCAATTATTTAAATATCCACTGCAGTATTTTATATATTGATTGAGATTTTGAGTCAGGAGACATTTTTAAGTGTCGCACTTCACTTACCAAAATAATGATCCTCTGAAGATTTTTTTACATTTCTCCTATAATTGCTTTTGCTCCCCAACATTACCATTTGAATTCATTGTGATTATGCCCTCTAATCAATCGATTTCATCCCCGAAACGACACGTGCCACTTGCACCCGCTTAGTGGGGATTTTATCCATCCATTGTAATATACTGTGTGAGTCAACACTTCTGTTTACCCCTCATAAAGCAAGAACGGTTCTGGATACACATGGAAACCATAAAATATTTGCTATGGAATAATTTGCCGTGAAGTGACATTATTCATTATTTTGGTGATTTTTCTTTACACTTCTCTTAGTTTGTACACAACGTACTTTTGGAGGACAATTCAGAAGTTTGTTACTGTTGATTTAAGCCCTTTGAAGTGACAACCGCTCGCTTTTATGGGCGGTTACAAAGGCGACAATTAGCTGTAAGACCACTGTAATTGTTTTTCTAAGTTCTTGTTCAAATTTAAATGTAATTGTTTATTTTAACGTTATGTGGGACGCCGTGCAAATAAGGGGATGTAAAAATAGACATTTTTTCCCCAATTGCAGCAAAACGCAAAATTTAGCGATAAATACTTGTGACATTTCTGACAATTATTTTTAATATCACGAAATTACGAAGACATGAAAATTTTGAGTTTTAGGCAGATTTAACGGTTGGAATTTGAGAAATCGGCGCGAATATCTAACAAAACGATTGCTTACTTAAAATTTGCAGTCCTGCTAAAGTGACATGTTTTTACGCACTGATTGGTCACTTTTACACACTTTTATGTCAAATGTGGATTCTGTAATCTGGGAAAGAGATCAAAATAGATATAGAAAATTAAAATCCTTTAGAGAGTTTATCTTTCTATCTAAGTCTAGCGAGTTGCATTTTAAGTTTTCCTAATCTTTGCATTTTTTAATTTCAAATTTATTTTCTAGGTTTATCGGATTATTTTGGAAGTTTTTAGTTTCGATTTTGCCACATATGTTTCCAGTGAGGACTTTTGAACATTCTTAGAACGTCTAAGATTCTTTAAATCGTTTATAAGGTGTCGGAAATGTCTCAGATACTAGATCCTGGTTAAGATTTTCCTGATCCTTTTTAAGTGCCATGGAATCTTTTCAAGTCGTTTAGACTCTGAATTATTTAGACCTTTTTTATTCTTTGGACCTTTGGATACTTTAACTTCTTTCTACCTCTTTTACTTTTTGGTGTTTTGCATTTTTTTTAGACTTTTATATTTTTACTATTGCCCGTTTTTTCCATTTTTTTATTTTAAATGTTTTAGAATTCATTAATTTAAGAGCTTGGATACTTTGAATTCTACAGCTTTTAAAATTAAAAAACTAAAATTTAAATTTCCTTCTTAATAATTGCGAACTAAAAACAGAAATAGAAGACTAAATATTTACAAAAAGAAAAAAAATAGAATAAATAGAATTGCAGCAAAATGCAAGATTTAACGATAAATACTTAAATACTTTAAGTGACAGTTTTGATAATTATTTTTATCACGAAATCACGAATATACTCTCTTTTTACGCAGATTCAGCAGTTGGAATTTGAGAAATCGGCGCGAAAATGCGTGAAATCTAATCTGTCAAAAGTCGATAAATTGTTTAAAATGAAAGTACAAAACAATTGTTTACCTTCAACTTCAATTCCTGTCAAACTGTCTAAATTCATTTTGAATTTAAAATGCCAATTAAAACTTTATATAGCGATTATGGAAAAGTTATGTTCTTTTTTGGTCGTAGTAATTTAGAATTCTTTTATTGTTTTCGTTTATTCGTAATTTATCATACCGAATTTCCTCTGTAAATCTCTTTGGTTGTTGTATGCAATAAAATGATAATGTAAGTAGAGTCGATGAATGCTGGGTGGCTAAAAGCAGCTTTACTTTAGTATTCTTCTTTTGTGAAGTTCCAAACAAGGTGGAATTCATAAAAGAAATCAGTTGCTTTATGTATTCAGAAATATTTAATTCATGAGCATAACAGAATGACGATGAGCTTTCTTAATTATGGTTTATTCCTTTGTCAGCGCTTCCGTTTTGTTCGGTTTGATGCGACATTTTATCCCAAAGGACTGAACATTCGAGGTGATGAACTGTTCGTTAAGGTAATTCGAAGCATGTGGTGTACGAGTCTTCAGCAATATTACACGCCATTAATTACAAACCCTTGTCAGGTCTCCACGTGTTAATCTAGTGTGTTATCCAAACACGTAATGTTAGTCATGAATACAAGTGTAATTGAGTTTGAAAAAAATTTCGCCCGTTTTATCGACAGATTTAACCTGACCGAAAATTGGGGCGCGTAAGAAAAAGCTTGGAAATCCTGCAGTTGTTGGTGAAATTAAATTTGCACGTGAAGAGTGGCTGTATGTTAAAATTCCATCATCTGGCGCTGGCATATTAAATTGTAATTGTACTCTGTCGTTCTTTGAGTTTCCTCCATATTCCACTCTAAATGCCTCCCTTAAATTCTGAAAGCAGCGCTTTGCGATTTGTAATTCAATAATTCGCAAACGAAAGTTCTCGCTTCACATTATGAAGCTGTGTTATTGTCAACGAGAGCACTTTCAGGCGGCGGATCCTGCTAGGAAATGGGAAAGTCGAGTTAAAGGTTTTATTGATTAACTTCCTTTTGGTTTGGAGCCATTAAGTTTGCGAGTTGGTCTGACCTCGCCAAATTAAACTCCCCGCTACTTTTCTAATGAAGTGTTTCCTGGTTTTATACACACTTTACGCGGAGAAAAATCGCACCGATAGCTTCCGATTAATATTTTGCCGACGCAGGCAATTTTTTATTAGTGTGGGTTTAGAGATATTTTACTAAGAATGGTTCTCCCGAATGAAGTCTGCATGCCAAGGGAATTTAAGGATTTCACGACTAAATTGAACAAGGGATTTTACTAAGATGTAGACTGATCCCGATCGGAAACTTTAACAGAACTACTCCAAGCTTCTCTTGCCATACTCGTTGTTTATCTAATAAACGTTTTATACCACTTTGTTCGATAATTTCGAAAAGTGCATATTTAGGACTTGTCTGTTTAAGTAGCGGAGCGGAAGCCTGGCAAGTCTCAAACCATTAAGTTAAAGCTGACAGTAAGCCGCCTGAAATAATGACTGAGATTCAATAAAGGCGGCGAATAGTTTCCAAACGACAAAAGAGCAAATTGCAGTCTGTAATTAATGATTTGCGCATAGTTTTGGTTCAGTGATCAATTTAACTGTCTCTTACCACTCTAATTTAAATTACTTTGAAATACACTCAAGTCCGAACTTTTTTCCTCGATACCGAACCGAATTAAACACTTAAAGTCTGTGTCCAATTTTATTCGGATGAAAAATGGTGGATGCGCCGGGCCAACATTATCTTTCATCGCCACGATTTCTCCAGTCTTCTTACAAATTTCCATTGTCTTTGCAGGTGCGTTAGCTATCGATTCGTTCCGAGTCTTGTTTTTAAAAAAATGAAGTTGCATGTTATTTGTCTCCACCGACATGATTTATGCGATACATCCACGTCTCGTGAATTTTAACCGGTTTTGCGCTAAAATGCCTTCTTTTTGCTGGTGGAATTATTCTTAGAACAGTGAAGCAAACTAAGACGGAAATCGTCGCACGCGACCGTAAAACATACCGAGTCATATGTGCATCCGGCCGCAGTCAACTAAACAGACAATTCTATAAATTGCGGAGTTATTTCATATTCAAATATGTCCATTTACATATTTCAGTAATTAAGGTAACCCGGTGAGACTTGAATGTAAAATATTGCAGCAACAATAAATTAACATATCCACAAAAAGAGTCAACCGGCTCGGTGTAATTTATTTCGAGTGATAAGAAGCGAATATACCGAGCCAATTTATAGCGCAATATTGTTACAAAAATTAATTTCTGCTCCCCTTGTAATTTAGGTTGTTTTAAACAAGTGTTAAGGGTGGAAGTGGGGGAATTAACATAAATATTGGAAAGTGTATTAAACAGCTGTGGTGCTCTGGGCTTTTTTCTTTTTACTGCGATATTTCCATGTAAGTGCAATCAAGATGACGGTTATGTTACAGGAAAACATGTATTTTAGATTAACGCAGTCCACGAAGGGTTGTGGCGCGATACGTGTGATTTATACCAACAATCGCCGGGTAATGTTTTCAGAAAAAAACTAGAAACAATGAAAGAAGAAAGGTGTTAAAGTTGGCTAAACTGTACACCCGAATGCCGCAAGAAACAGATAAGATAACATCAGCAGAGGGACATAAAGTTCATTTGGGAACAACTTATGAATTGGTCCTTATCTTGGCGGTCCCAATTTGGCGTTGGTATAAGCTTCATGTCGAAAGGTCTACATATCTATCTGGTTCTCTAGTTAATAACGCAGTTATCATTGTGATAGCGGTGCGGTAATGAAACTGTCCCATTTACTGAGGCCTGTGTAATATTAAGCACTACATTATGCTCTCATGCCCAACTTACAACGTTAGATGGGTGTGTTCATTAAATTTTACATGCCGGCTTTCCACCCTAACTTTTTGCCATAGTTTCTACTGTATCATTCCAACTCAACGAAATTTTAGTTTCAATTCATTGTGGAGAACTTTCGCAGTAAAGTGTCGCCCGAATTCACATTATTACAGAGATAGATCAGTCGCGACTACAATTTTATTGCCTTTTTATCTGCACTGAAATAATGAAATGTTAATGGCTAGCAGTGCAGTGCGAAGGTGTTCATTGCTAAATTAGCTCTTTGTCACGCGAGACGACCAAAGAGCGGAAAATATGCCACAAATTGCACGGAAATATTGCCATATTCTGCATCACATTTTTCCAAAATATGCAATATAACTTTTTTTACATTTTAGATGCACTAGGTTATTTAAAAATTTCAAAAAGATGGTAATAACTATTCTTTGTATTTTCTGGGTTCTTTGTCAGACTTTTTGGGCCAACCTGATTATTTTTTTTTATTTTTGGATTTTTTAAATGTTGATTTTTTCTTAATTTTTCGGTTTTCCAAGGAATTCTGTAATTGTTTTTATACAACGTAGTTGGTTGAATTTAAGCCGTTTTCGGAATAATAAGAGGCTTTTCTGTTTCCAGACAACAAATTTGGATTATTTAAATGTTTAAACAGGCAATTCTGTACACACCTTGCTATTTCGATTAGTTAGAATTTATTTTTATTGATTTTTTGACTCCAAAAGGCATTTCGAGCATAAGACTAATTTTCTTTTTCGAGATTTACAGACAGGCATTAAAAAATAATTATTAATGTCTTAATTTTAATTTTTTCAAATATTTTTGAGCTTAGAAAGATTGAAAATGAGCCTTTTCAATTTTTGGGCATTATTGTGAATAAAATAGTATACAAACCGAGGCGTAGCCGTGTTATATTTTTTAATTTTTCTTTTTTTTTAAATTTTTAATGATTTTTAAAAGTTGAAAAATACCTATAAGCTATTATAACTTGTGGCTATAAAAATTCTGAATACAGTTTTATACAAGTAGTAGCCGAGTTTACTATTTAATGTTTGCAATTTTCTTTATAATATACATATTTTGATATGCAAAATATATAATATACAAACTAAAGCCTGTAAAATATAAATCCAACTTTATTTTAATATTAAGTTTTGGCGAAAGAATATAAAATTTTTGTACCGTAAACGAACGTCGAATTTAAATGTGAAGTCAAAAACGTGCTAAAACGCTAATTTTTATATACGAAGATTACGGTATTTTTTACAGGTGTTCCAAAACTCGCAAACAATATATTCGATCTTGCATTATAACAGCGAATTTACAAAAAAATCTAAACTCATTAGATTTTAAACTAGAATCATTTAAAGTTAACAACTCACTACCGTTTTATTTTTAATTTCAAATATAAATTCTTACTTATTTACGAACATAAGTTTTTTCGCAAAAATTCTGATTGTGATTGGTGGACTTGTAATTATTACGTTTATGATTGGTTAACTTTAAGTAGCTCTAGCTTAAAATTTTATGAGTTTAGAAATTCGCTTTTTCGAAAACTCATTTTCAGAATCTCGAAAGATTCTCTGAATTTTTAATAATCTTTAAACTTCCTGTTGCCAATTTTGGATAATTAGGGGAGAAATTTGATTAAAATAATATGAGAGTAATAAAATTAGAATTTTTTATTCGAGCACCACGTTTGTAATGCACGTATTTCTGTATTAATTTTTTATATTCATTTCTATTTCATCACGATAAAACAATGAATCTCATTTAGTTTAAAATAAATAAATTTGCTTTGAAAACTCCAAATACTACGTTTGTTTTGTTACAAAATAATTGAATTTTATTATTAATTTTGAAAACTCGACACTAAATTGGCTTATTGTGTGTTTTCGTGCGATAATTGAGAACTTTTTCCTTTGTTGGAATTCTTTGTAAGCAACCTGTAATCTATAAACCTGTAATTTTTATCGTGAAACAATCAGTTAGTTCTATTACAGCAATTAAGACTATTAAATTTCGTTCTTTCGTGGAGCCTTTATTAAATTCCTCAAGAACGAAGCTGCCATGTGGAAAATTTAATTTTCAGAAGCGCAAATCTATATGGTTGACCGACTATGGATTTTTCAACAAATCTTCCGCCTAATTACCCTCTAAACATGCGTGTAATTTAACCGTACGATGTTTATTTATTTATCAAATTTACATGTGCTGACAGTTTCATAGCGTGCATTCTCTGTAATTAACTGTAATGTTATAAATCATGTTTTTATTTTAACTAAATTAGTTAATTCAGTCGTCACTGTTTTCTCCGTGTTTATTTCTGGAAGTTCTTATCAGCTCCGGTTTGTTTTATGCTACAAAGTAAGGATTGTATTAACTCTGTCAGGATTTTTATTTATCTCTCACCCTTCGTCTCGCTAAGTGCCAGTTTAGTATCTTTTCCCTTTTCATGTTCGATACAAGATTTATTTATTATTCTTCACCCTAAGACTATATATTAAGCTTTATTACAGTGGGGGTGGCAATATAATTCTTGTTATTCCAGCTCCAGAAAACCGTCTCAAACTTTAGGATACTGTTAAAAATTTAAGACGGGAGGTCTACGAAGATAAAAGACTTTAACGCCGTTTTTCTCAAAATTTATTCGACACACTAAAACACGATTAAATGATCACATAAAATTTCGAATCGGTAAAAATATTTTCGATGTAAATGTTAGTGAAACGCTGCTAACTGGCTCTACTGGTTTATCCTCGCAAAATAAATATTGAAGTCAGGCTTGAGGCAAAAAAAAACGGAATCACGAAAATTCAATTTTCGTAAAACCACCGGTTTTTGAACGTTTTATATGATTCAGCGCCAATTATTGCTTCATTTCGCCGCAGGAATTTTTTACCGAACGAGGGATTTTATCACAACAGACGGGCGGTTTGAGGCGCCCAATCATCATTTTTTAAGCCTCCAAACTAGTGCTAATCTTTATCGTTGTTTACGACTGTTTTTAATAGGATATTATTATTCAGAGCTCCATAAAAAATTAATTAGTCTCAGTTTTTTACATTTTTTTATAAAGTGCAAACACAATGCTGACAATCAAGAGAAAACAAGAGATTTGATTACCGCTGGATTACTTGAAAATAATATCCAAACTACAGAGAAATCTGTGGCTTTGGTAAAAAAATTCAAAAGAGTCTGGTTACTAAATTAAATAGACATAAATTTAGAAAAGCTCGAGAGGGTGTAAAATTGGGTTGGAAGGTCGACTCTGTCAGTGCGAAATTCCACCCACATCACGAGGGTTGTTTTTTCGTCTTATGCATAAATAAATAACATTCTGGTTACAAAGCTTTTGATACTCGAAAAAATGTGTATTTTGAGCGATTTCAGATCAGTTGACAATTTGTGTCCCGAACTCCTTTTTCTGTTTCGAATTTTCTTCGTCTAATTAGAACGAGTGGGCGTTAATGTTTTATGTTAGTGTTGGAACCCTGCGCTCTGTCATCCCTCGTCACTATTCGATTAATAATTTCTTCAGGAGAGCTCTAAAAGCATTTTCTATTGACCCCAACTAGTGAAGAATCCTCTTAAATTAAAAAACTCGCGTTTCTTTGTCCTGACGCAATTAGAAGAGATTGCTCCTATTAACATGCAGAAATCGAATAGGAGAGGAGCGCAACAAATACAAAGTTGAAATTGGCGGATTTACCCTCCTGCTACGTTGATGGGTTAAAGTTTGGAACCTTGAGGGATTTCATGTGACTGCTGTATGAATATGTTATCCGAGTTGCGATGCTGAAACGTGATTCTAATTACATCGATTTTATAATTTAATATGACGTTATTTATACAGAGATATTTGTGAGCGGGAATTATTTATGTTTGTTCTCTAAATACGGACAGGGAGGAAAGGGTAAGAAGAAGAACACTTGGGGTAAAAATAACACTAATGAGGAGTGCTATTTTCGACGAGTGAAAGTGCCGGCTGCGAAGTTTCAACGGGAATTTTTTGTAAAATTGAAGTATGCCGAACTAATTAAATATTTACATTTCGTTGGACGCAGTTTCATTATTCAACACCGATAAATGTGAAATTCATAACTGATTTAATTGATAGTTTCAAACGGGATAATTTAGATGCGCGTTGGAAAATGCTGACTATTTATTATATTTCTATGATTGAATTATTTAACAATCAGCGACGTGTCCCAAATTGTTACACCGTTGTGTATGAAATAAAAATATTTAAATTCCAAACGTTTTTTTGTAGTAATGGATTTTATGTTTAAAATTGTGTCATAAAGCTGCTACCACCATCTGTGAAAATTGTTAGTGAATGTTATCTTTTTATTGGTATTGGAAGCGTACAGCGACTTTCAGTTTCATGCGGTGATAAGGTCGTATAATATCGAAATGGGAAAAGCATTTAATTGGTTTATTTCCCGCAAAAAGCTCGAGATCGTCCTCTTGAGATTTCAGTCCCCAATTTTTCTTCGAGCAACTAATGAGCGAAAATCCTAGAGCGTTTTAGTGTTAAATTCCGCGTCTAATTTCTGTGGGTTTTCCATAAATAAATTCGCCAAGTTTTCCGATCGCATTTGCAACTGATTTGGGTCATCTCAGGATTAATAGCTCCTCAAGGACCAAAGAATGCAATTTTGTGTAAAAATCGATAATGTAATCACTTGAACAAACACAAGCAGCGCTGTAACCCACATAAACGACTTCAATTTTTCTCGAGCAAAACTTCCACTATTTATTCTCCCGTTTTAATTTCGATAACGAGCGGCCGATATTATTTTTGAAGGAAATTTACGAAAGTGGTAGCAATCGCCGGTGAATTTACGGCGGAACGAAAACATACGTCAATCAGAGCTTTTACCACGGCATCACGGTTCCGTCAGAAAGCAATACATTCTTTTATTACTGACATTTCTGATTCTGAAGCTGCTCTATAAATCTCGACCTGAGCTTTCCTAGGCGGATATTAAAAAGAATCATTGACGATGCTTTCAAGTTGCTTTTTAAATTGCGCCACAAACGAAAGCTGGAGTTGTAGATTACTTTACTATTTATTCTCGGGCAAAGTGTTCAACTTTTATAAAGAGCGTCAAATTTTTGATCATCCGAATCAAATTACACGCATTAATTAATGCGGGCTCATCAAAACTTCTACAAAAAGAACTGAAACGCGGATTCACTTCCTTGGGGAATTTTTAAGTTTCTTCAGCAAAAACCGGATAATTATTCTAGGCGTTTGGTTTAGTTAAAGTAAAATTCTTCCGGTTTTTTCTTTAGTTTACTATTGTATTTATCACCGCCCATTAAGTCGGCGTTTCCGAGGCTAGAAACATAACGTCTTCAACGTTTAAAGCATATTTACGATCATATCCTTAATTTTATCGCCACGATTTTAGCAGAACGTGCTGAATATCACAGAATGCCTCGCGGGGATTACTTCAGATATGTCTACACAGGATTTTGAACAGGGAATAATTCCAGCAATAGTCGAAAGATTTAAGTACATAATATGAACAGTTTTAATAACAACGATAAACAACGAGGAACATCTGCAAACAGTCGCAGTTATGGGACAAAAGGTAATTAAAACCATTTCCAAATGGAGCTCACTTCTGAACGTAAAAATTAGCGCTATCATTAATGACAATCGAAACGAAATTCTGGTAATAATACCGTGACAAATTGTCTTTTTTGAATAATGCATATAATGGATATAAAAGGACCAAAATCATTAAATGCATTGTTAGGACGCTTTAGGGATGTTTTTGTTGATTATAACCAGCGGTGATAGTTGATAAGAATCTTGATGACAGTCGCAACCCTCTGGACGGAGCAAATGGGAAGCGAGTTCGACATTAGTAGATCGTTGTAATAATAATAATTATTGTTAGTGAACTGTTTCAATTAGCATGTCAATGGACGATGTCATAAGTCAATTTATTTGCTCCGAGTTCCCTGGAGGCGGAAAATTCATTTCGCTGCATTTCCACACTATTGTTATCATTCATTTCTAAACTTGATGGGTTTCTATTTTAAGCAATTGGACAGAATAGCTTAATAATAGCCTACACTTTATTATCCGATTTGGATTTCTCTATGACATTATGTAGGTTGCGTAACAAGTCTCAGGTAATAAATTGACAGTGGAACTTTTGGGTCAGAAATAAACCGGAAAATCTAATAGAATAATTTGAGGACTATTTGACATATACATACATATTCTTTTATCTTTTCAGATACTTTAATTTTCCTAAATAATACATTTTCTCTTCTTCTTTTTCTGATGATTTGGCTCAAATCTTTCTAAATCTAATTCGGTCAAGATCTCGCTTATTTACGGAGCAATCTTAAATTAGTGGTGCTCAATTTATGCTGAATTTTAAGCAGATTCCGAAACTGAGCGTTATATTTACGTACGTCAATAAATAAGCGATTGACGAGCGTTTAGAGTGGCGGATAGTGAATTTTAAGTTTTTGAATGTATAAACATCGATATCTCCGAAACTAATATAGAGCGAAGCATGCGGTTTTTACCATCCATTTGCTCATGCTTTTTTACATCAGAATCCTGTTTTAAAACTTATATCTTTGGATCGCCGGAACTATGACAGATAGAAATTCGAAATCTTTCGATTGTATAAAGTTTTTAGAACAACTTTACTATAAGTAGATTTTTTTTGTTCATTTTGTAAAGACTTTTTGCCTTTATTTTAAAATCACCCTGTATTTTTTATACTGCTTTTGGGTCGCCCTGTATTTTTTTTTTGTATACAATTTTCTAAATTTTTTTGGATAAACTTATTATTTCGTTAAATTTTGTTCTTGGAAAGTTAAATTTCTTTTTCTTTGGTTTTTCTTTATTTTTTTAATACATCCCTTGGATGCTTTAGGATCTTTATGAAAATTTTTGGAGTTTTTAGATATTCTAATTTTTTAGATTGTTCAGTTTCTTCTTCTGCCATAAAAACTCCTGAATTCCTTAAATTTTTTTTATTTCTTCAAATATAAAAATCTTTTGAATTTTTGGATCTTTTGGATTGTAATTTGAGAATTTTGTATTCTTTGAGTCTATGACTTTTTCGAATGCTAAATCTTTCATATTTTCGTAATTTGAGATGACAAAATTTAAAGAAATTTGATATTCTTGCAATTATAAAATTAATAATAAATTAATATAGGTGAAAATGATCGAAATCTTGGAATTTTGCTTATTCTCAAAATCTCGTTGTTTGGAGTTTTGCTTTTTGGTACTTTCCCAGCATTTTAGTTTTCAAATTCTTCAGCTTTGCATATTTTCAGGAATGTTTATGCTCTCAAGTTTTGATCAATAAAAAGATTTTTCACTTCTTGTATTCGCAAATACAGGTAAAAAAAATTGGCACAATGGAAAAGTAAATTTTTGAGATTTTGTGAAAATTTGGATCGTCAAAATTATGAATTATTATGAACTGGAATTAGGAACGCAAAACTGACAGTTTGACGAGCAAAATGGGAAAATGTAAAATCCAAAATTTTCGTAAGTTGGAGGTTTTTGAATTCTTGTATTTTCTAGGCTTACAAGGATTACTTGTGTAAATTGTCTCTAGAGCTTTTAATGCACCCTCAACTTTCTCATTCTCTAGGTTTTTTTTTAAAGTGTTTAAATGTCTTCTATTATTACGTTATATGTATGTTTCATATTTATGTTTTTGGTTGGTTATTATGATAACATAGAGTTATGTGCGCCATTATTCACGCCAAATCTTTCCCACAATCTATAAAATTTTAGTTGGACATTGCTACAGCAACACTTCTAGTCAATTATTCAGAAGAATGCACTTAATAATATACTGCGGTAATTTCAAACTCTTTTGAGTGGTAGTTTTGCAACTATCTCATGAAGTTAGGTCTTGATGGGCAAACTTTAAGTTCTATTCTTGTAATTATTTCTCATCAACTGCCGCGACAAAAAAGCAAAAACGACGAAAATGGAGCATTACTTGGCGTAATTACCATAATGATTGGACTTCCATACTCTTCGTTCTTTTGTTAATAAAACCGCTCCCAAACATGACATGCTGACATAATTCGTTTATGAAAAAAAGCAAGGAGAACTATCCACTTACCCTGGATTTTATTCAGTTTAATAAGACATCTGCAGGCAAATGCAACTCATTTTCTCTTCTAGAGATGGATTTTCCTTTTATGATAGGGAAATTTAAAGTTTATTATCTTTTCGAGCGTTTGTTTTAAAAAAGGAGGATAAATCGAGACGATGACAGCTTCACCAACGGCTAGGCTATAAAACGTTATAGGCAATATTAGCAATTTAATAAGAATTGAAGCTTGAAATAAATCTCAGTGTTATTATTCAATTGTGAGATGATATTACAACGTCCCATAATTGAAATTATGGATTATTCGAAAGGGTAAGAATGAAGGCACCGTGAAAGCAAAATTCTGGGTCGAGATTTACGGGGGTTGTAAGTCTCATAACTACTGACAGTATTTATGCGTGTCACTTACGAAAACATGTCTTGACAGGCCCTTGGGCGTCAAGCTCGTTCCGCATTTTCCCTCATATGATGTACGATGAAACATCATTATCTTTTAATCTGCCTTTGTGTCGTACCGAGCGATTTTTGCGGATATGAAAGTAATTGCGCTGTATTAAAAATTCCGATAGATTCTGAATATGAACTCATGACGTGGGCAAATTGAGATTTACCACTCCATTGTTTTTATGTTTACACCTCGCTAAATCCACCCATCAGCTCCCCTGTTTTATTTCCTGCGAAAGAATAATGGCCCCAATTGATTTATTCCCGCTTAATTATTCGATTTTGGTTCCTTTTTATTTTCCTTTGTTGGCATTCCGACTTTGCAGTTTTTCCTGACGCAGTAGGCACGCAAACCGATATCGTGTATCCCAAAGTATTAGTATTCTACTCCAGTTACATATTTTATATCTTTTGCGGTTATTTCACGACAAGGATATTATTCGATTCGAATGATTCTGGACAAGTAGCTCATTTCGGGTGACCACTATGTTATTGCCTTCCTGTTTGCACGGGGCCAGCTTGAATAGCCCGATTTTTTATTCCAGTCACGGTCTGTACTCTCGACACTCTTATGCACCATTCAGCACATCCTGCGCGGTCTCTCAAACTTGGAAGGATTTTCCAGAAATTGGTATTAGAATTCTGAAAGAGGAAGAGGACACGCGAATTGTCCAGCGTACAAGACGTGTTCGTCACATTTGCACTGTTAAACTTTTTCGACCACATGAAGTTTGCGCTGCTCCAGACGTGTTTGGAACACTGATCATAACAAACTTGGGACCTCCAACTTACGCGGATTATGCATTTACGTTATGTTACACTGCACTGGGCTTTCCAATTTTCAAGGGAGTTGCATACTTGCGGTGAATGCAGGAATTAGACAACATTGCTACTAACTTATTGTTACTGCATACTTTTCAACTAACTATTAATAAGAACAGTATTTCTGCACCAACAAGAATTTATTATTTTTAATATCTCTATTAAAATTTTGCCTGTTTTTATTATAAATTTATGCAAATTGTGTTTACAATTTGAGGGAAAAACGCGGTTTTGTTAAGTTAATTTTCAAACTCATGACGTGACATTTGAAAACTAGGTTTACACCAAATTGTCACATTCTACTCGACTAATTTTTGTTTGTGGACACCAAAAACTATTAATTAACGCCGTTGAAGCAACAGAGATGCCAGAGGTAAGACATTTGTTGCAATCTGAAGCCAATTACCTGTCATTTTGATTGAAGTTGTTGACAGTTTGGTGTCAATCGTGACATCATGAGTTTGGAAACTAATTTCATAAGGCAGTTTTTTTTTCTCCAATTTTTTTGCAATAAAATTTTTTCCACAAAAAATCAAAAAAATACAAAAAATACATTTTCTAGGCGTCGCGACGTAAACTGACTATCGGTGGTAAGCAGCAAATTTTTTCTTAAACCGACAGTTTTTTTGGCACGGAAATGTCAAATTATTTTTATAACGCTTGAATCGGAAAGGAGTTAATAGTTCACAATGAGTTTGAAGTGTTGACCAATTTTTGCGGTTCATAACATAACCTTTTTTTCTGAGAAAAAAATATTTAATTTATTCTGCTGAAAAGCTTGTGCGTTACTCAATTGTTAGCTCATTTCAAATGAAAACGTCACTCCAAATCATCGAAATTACCTAAGTGGCAAAAAACGTCTTTATATGAGTTTTCCTCAGTTTAACACTAATCGTGCAAGAGGTATGTTGGCTTTACAGTGCAGAATTGTTTAAAATTATTTGCTTAAAAGTGTTGTGATAAATAATAACTTATATTTACGGTGAAATTGAATTTATGCGTGGTGAGTAATGACTTCATGACATTGTGGATTGTCTAATGGAAGGCATTTTTTTTAAATTATTTTGTTAAAATTAAAATTTTAATTTGGTTTAGCGAGCGCTTTTTTGAATACTCCATTTATTTAAACAAAACTGTTTTTGGAATACTTAATTTTTGAAGTGCTTTGAAAACCAGTAAGAAGTGAAAGTTAGAAATTTGCGGTTTTTGTAGTTTTTTGGAAATTTTGTTTTTGGTAAATTTAGGGCCATAAGCCATAATTTTCACTTTATTTTTGCCGAATCATATTTTACAGTGCTGGTTGATGCTAAGCTTTGTACTTAATTGATTTTACGTTTATGTTCTCATAAGCGGAAACACTGTTGCTGTTCGTTCAAGAGAGATTTTACTGTAATGTACTGTAAAGTAAAAGTAGCTGTCTTTGGCAATTTTGGGGTTTAATTAATAACAATATTATTAATTTTAATTTATGTTATTGTTTATCAGGAAAATGAAACGAAATAGCTGCAGGGCGGTTTTGTATTAATTGAAAATAATTAATTGAAAACTTTAATTATGTTATTATTTTCATTTATTAGTTGTGAAAATCGGAAATCTCAACAGAGTTCAAGCTTGCTGTTAATGGTTTAAAGGAAAAATTATTTTTATACACACGCTTAAAAAGTTTAAAGAGTTTTATCAACGATTGTTCTCCATTTATAAATTGTATGAAACGTAATTAGAAATGATCAACGCTTAAATGACAACTTTTAAGCTAATTTGACTTAGCTGTGTGCAATAGACACATTTTTACACTAAAATATGTTCTAAAAACCTTTTTTTTAAACAATCGTAGATAATATAGGCATTATTTATATTAGGTTTTTATTTGGGGACATTTTTTTAGAACGTGAAATGTCATTCAAGCGTCTACTGTTAACAAAGGACGTTTATTATTGGATCAATTTCATAGTTTTGACAAGCAATTGTGCGAACAATTGAAACACATTTGCTATTTTTGACTTTTTTTGTAAATTATTGTTATATTTAGAACACCTTATTGATTACTAATTAATAATTTGGACATTAAATAATTAAATAAAGTTTATTGCATAATTAATATTTGTACAATAACGGAAATACATTATATAAATAGACTATTTGACGAGTAAACATTTATAATTTACCCGTCGCAAATGTTAAATGCTTGATCTAATTTTGCCGAGACGAATTATCTTATGACCTTTTTATATGGCAATAGGTTAGTAGTGATTATTGTACTCCTTAATAATAGTATATAATTACACGAGCATGTTATGAGGCTCATTATTCACAAGCTTGATGTTTGTGACACGAGCGCGTGGAAAAAAACAACAAAGTGAATAAGATCCATAACGGGTGAGTGTAATACTAGCTTTATTTACGATTGTGATTATGACGATTTATAATTATGTCGGTGTGTTTTGTGCAAAATCTACAAAATTAATTAAAAAGAAAAATAAAAATCCTTAAATTCTCTTACTAATTTAATTTTACAAAGGATGAAACACGTGCAAACATTTTCAACTTGTTTACTTACGAAGGTACGGAGGTTAGTTAAAAGTAAATTACACAAAAATTATAGAATGGAATGATTGTTAACATGTAAATTGACATTTCTTTTTGTCGCTCACTTTGCCCTTTTTGAAAAACCTTTGTAGTATGGTTAATTGTGAGATTTTCGTCCTTTTTAATGCTGCTTCGTCTTCTAATGCGTCTTCTAACAGAATAGAAAAATGTTGAGTGAATCAGACTTTCAACTAGAACTCTATTGGTTCAAAAAGTGGGTGGAACTTTACCAAAATTCCGACAATAAATGGCTTTTAGCCAATCAGAGCCAACTAATTTCATTATTATAAAAGCTAGTAAGTAAGTGGTCGTGGATAAAGAATTATTACACAAAAGACGGATTTAAACTATGAAAATTACACAAAAATAATTAAGCCATTTGTCTCTTGTTACATCCACCATTTTAGCTCCGAGTTTGTCTTTCGTAGTTCCCGGAAGCCGTATTCTAACAAATATGTTTTCCAACAATTCCAGTTTCTACAAATTCATTTCCTTCGTAAAATTCCAACGGAACGACATGTAGCTGCAACTATTTCAACATGAAAAGAATAAATTCAATAGCTGTTATACACCCGACGTTTCAGCTTCATATTTCTTGATGTAATGTTTTAAGTTGTCAAGACCGTAAACGGTTACTTGTTCTAAATTCCAACTAGCTGCATAACAGGGTAGTTTCAGGGTGAAAATGACAGGAGACACAATCACATCAGGGAATTATAATTATAAATTTCGCGAAGGTGCGAATTTAAGTTGATTTGCTTCATTTCTATTTGAAATGCAACGGTCTGAAACATGTATTATGTAGGATGCTTTAAACACCGAAAAATTGGACTGAAATTCAAATATGTTTTAACAAGTTTGCGATGTAATAGATTTCTGAATAATTCATCCAGTTTGATTTTATGTAGATCGCAGATGAATATATTTTTCATCCTTAAATCCACTGAAATCAACCATCTTCTCGCTTATATCAACATATTAAAATTGATCAGGAGCTACTTTCCATTTTTGTCACAACACGACAAGATTATTGTGTTTGTTGTTTTGTGGAAATCCACTCATCTAGTTATTTCCAATGTTTGATTATTCTTGCTCCGGGAAATGCGGCAGTTTATATTCAAAATTCAACCGTTCTTATTTCAGGACCAATATTGGTTCTATAAACGAGGTGAGAAGTAATCGCAATTAATTTTATCAGACGGTGGCCGTATTTCGCATTTTATCGCAAACTTTGAAGCTGAGTTCTCCAGACAGCATAAGATGGAATTTTTAGTTTGAAGCGCGTCCTCGTAATTTAACCGGAGGCGAACAGAGTTGGGATTTTAAACTTTAAGTGGAGGGTAAAAAAAAATTTCGAGTATAGTTTTTACAGTCAGATTCGCTCCTTTATTTAAATCGTGTATGACCCGAAGTATTTTAGGATAATGGCGCAGGATAAAAGCGCAAAATGTGGCATTAAATCAATTTTAATAATCGGACGGTTGATTAGTGTCAAGCAAGTTAATTGCTATTCTTTGATTAATAGTCATGCGGCTTTATTCCATTTTAACACGAGATATTGATTTTCCGGGCGCCCTCTTCTGACGAGTAGTAACACCCCAAAGCTCCAGGTTTATACAGGAGTTTGTTTCAGACTCTCACTGTGCTGAATCCTTTCCACACTCCTGAAGTCGCAGCTTTACAGGATACTGACTTAGCGGGACCTCTAGTGTTCTGTTTGGCTTTCGGAGGATTTCTTCTTTTGGTGAGTACAAATTTTTAACACTTTTTTGTTGATAGAGACTCATTGTTGAATAATTTATCGGTATCAATGTCCCCCTCATTCGATCTGTGTGATATTTTTGTCGGACGAGTCCACAGTTGCAGGTGTTCGACTTAATTAAACGGTGAAGATATTAAATTGACGATATTTTTTACAAGCGAGAATTGCTCAAATTCCTCTTTTATGAAATGCTCTCGGGAAATAAATCATTTTTATTTCAGCCCCATCAGTTGGGTGGGAAATAATGTTAAATGATGTAGTGTGAACCCACCGAATTGTATAAGCACAGGAAAATGCATTGTTCTTCGCCTGTAATAAACTTTTACGCCTCATCTACGGAGGTACTACATTATTTTTAATTAGTCGCGAGAGTTTAAGACGCGAACTGCATTTTCCTATGCGCGTTCTTTCCGGGAACAATAACTCGAAGAAAACTTTATTTATTCAACGATCAAAAAAGCTCGCGACTGAATTAGATGGAGTTTCATTTTGCATAATGTCTTTCATATTAATCACCGGAATAAAATATTGGTTCCCGGAGTTTATTGTGTCGCTGAATTCATATTTTGATTGAAATTTAACCTGATTTGAATCTTAATGTCGCAGTGCTATTATTTCAGAATTCTCCAGAATTGCCAGTACGTGTTTTCACAAATGGTGGATGCGCCGGGCTAAGCTTTCACAAAACTAAAACAGTGCTCGCTTAATTGTAATTTGATTGAAGATTTCGGCCGCAGGTGTCGAACGCAATTATGAAATATTGAATGTCGTCATAATTTCCCCATGTGTTCACTTCATTAACGCGCTGACCAGCAAATTTAATTTCGACCCAGAAAAAAAAGAATTAAATTAAACCTGCCGTACCTGGCCAGCGACTTTTTGTTGAACCATCATGGAATCACTGGCTCTCTATTATACTAAAACTAATAAGGGTAATCGTCCGTGATAGTCGATTATTGGCGAAATCAAATTAAACGAAGTGTTGTTATTGTTGCTCCAGACGCAGTTTTGTTCCCGCGGGAATCAAAACGATATCGTTTCTTTTTAAAGGGGAATTGGGTGTCATTGCTCGGTTTAAACATCAAATGTTTGTTATCAGTGATTAATCATTCCTTGTTAAAGGAAATATTGTTATTTATAATACGATTTGCATGGCGTGCGCTGAACGCACAATGGGAGTTTTTTAGTTATTACATTCATAATACTAAAAAAATCTGATTAATACGCGGGAAATGCGTTCAACGCTGATTTATTCAGTCCGTTGAGAGATACTTGGAAACTCTTCAAATATAAAGAAGCGTAATAACGGATGGGATTAGCCATTTTACGGACGCGTTTGGTTAAAGCTCCGAAAATTTTTATTTAACTGTTGTCTCAAGACGACATACTGCAACAAAGCCATTACACGATCTGATGGAGTTACAAGCATTTGTTGGGTGACAAGTCGAAGCTCTTGAAATATGCTAAACGACGGTGCGTATTGAATATCTAATATTTAAATTTTCATATTGTATTCGGTTTCGGTGCTGTCGGCAGTCAGTAAACGTATATTAGCGGATAGGGTGAAAGCATTGCGACAGACAGAAATTTCTTACGATTCACGCATTGTTGCTATGAGAATTGAATTCAACGTATTGTGCGTGAAGTTCGAGCAGTCTGGAATTTTTTCAAGTAAGAAGATTTTTTAGAAACACGTTTGCGTAATGAAAGTGGGTTTAAAATCAACCGGAATTTTTAATATCCTCGCAACAACCTTGCTAATGGATTTTTCGTCGCTCCTGCGAACGTTTGTTTCCACCGAAACTGAGTTATTGACGTAAGGGGTTGAATGACAAACGCCTTATTTATTAACCACTGTATTTCATCCCTCCGCATAATTCGCTCCAGAGTGAGTCCATTAGGGCGCAAAAGGGTGACTTCTCGGTGCGTTTTAAAGAACCAACTAATAAAGGAGAAATGGTTTAACCCAGAGGACTACGTGCAGAACTTACTCAAAAATGTCTTTTTTAATAAATTCAACCTTAAGGGAGGAGTTTTTCACTTAGATAAAAAATCGAACGTTCTGTTGCGCTGGCTGGAGGAAACCTTTGTGACAAAATACAGCAATATAGGAAATGTCATATAATTTTGTTATCCACTTGCTCTCTCATTTGTGATACAAAAAATGCGATGGGGGAGGACAGAATACATGTTGTGTTTTTTAAGCGGGCGGTTTCTTTACAAACTGTGAAACTTTGATCAGTTTTCGTCTCGCTGGATATCGATTACGATAATTGTGAATTAAGCAAGTTTTCGGTGGTTTTTCGAATAGTATCAGTGCTAATTCGTAACTTGGAAGCAAACGTTTAATCGATACGAGGGAAGCCGACAAATAAACACATTCGGTAAACAAGATGAAACGTTGTCAAAACACTGTAAATTTTGTAGCGGAAATTATCTTTTTTTTACGTTTAAATTGTTAGTTTTCACCGCGAATTTATTTCTGCTCCGGTTCACTCTTATGCCACTTCCGCTAATGAAAAGCGTCACGTCGCCGGAAATCAAAAATCAATTTAATGAACTAATAACTGGAGTGGAAAGTCTCGGTATCTCATTATATTTACTTACATTCAAAGCGGAGCGTCTAATTAATCACTTTTGAATGATTTTTTTTTTGGTGATCACTTTAATTTGGGATAAATACAAATAAAGTTGGACGCTACCTTAAGTTAATGTAATAAATTCCGGGAGAATAAAATAAAAGTTTGGAGAGGGTCCTGTTAAATACACCGTAGAATATATTAGTTTTAAATGTAGGGGAGAGAAGGGCATAGTGGGGTACCGGGGCATAGCGGGGTAACACTCCTGCTACTCAAATCAAACGCCGTGAAAAAAGTCGAATAGCGTGTTTTGATTGGTTGTTAGTTGACAGTTAACCACGTGTGTTTTATAAAACAAAATGTAAAAACCTATATGTTTTATAAAACAAAATGTGAAATTCAGTGTTTTCGTTAAAAAATTCGCGAGGATAGGGAGCAAGTTTTTTTCAAATCTGGTCATACAATTGTAGTGGCTAAATATGATGAACCTGCTCATTTATGTGCCATATGCATTGATGCCTAAGTAATTTTAAAATGTTACTTTTTCTAAGTAGGTACACAGTTATTCAAGAATTTGATTTCCCCATAGGGTACCCCACTTTACCCCTATGTGCGGGGCAAATCCCATTTTTTAAAATAATGCTCACATGTCGTAAGTTTTTTGTGGTAATCAAAAAAAGTACAACAAAAATCATCCGCAACACATTAGTCTCTGATATTTAGTAAAAAAAATTGTTAATTTCTATTATTTTAACATGCCTCGCTAATTGAATGTTAAGTACCCCACTATGCCCCCCTCTCCCCTACATTGATTTTTTCGTCCGTCTGGCATATTCATACTTTACGCCGTTAATTGAATTTGTGTTCGTAAAAGTTGACGTTTTTTGAAAGTTGCTAACTTAAACTTCAGTGCTTCAAGGAACGCGCCCGTTAAGAGATTTTTATTTTTATTTAGTTACGATCGGAGTTTGTTAAGTCGTCTCGTTTATAACGATATATTCCAACACAACATAAAACGGAAAATATTGGAAATTACAAGACTTTTAAAGAGGTTTGCAAATTGGACGAACTCAAATATTTGGATAATGCAACAACATTGTTGCTTTGAGCCTATTTGCATCAAAGGCATTCGTAATAATATAATACACGTGATAGTTCGGCGGTTTCACCCAAACTTTAACAATCTCGATGATGGAATTTTGAACACGCGACAAAGAATTTAATGATCGATATTTTAATACACGACAAAAGATTGCGAACCTGTTGAACATGTCACGGAAACAATGTTTTGGAAACGGGCTAATAAGACAGTGGCGGATTAAAAAAAAAATTGATCACAAAGCTCGAGCGATCGAGTAAAATATGAGACAAGTTGGTAACGTTTCCACTTGATCAACAAAAGAGCTTTGTATTGTATTATGTCTGTTTCAGCGTAAGTTTTTATTAAAGCTGTAAAATGAAGTAATATATAGCACGGGACTGTCGTAACCGTAAGTGGATGTTCAAAGCGAATAAATATAAATTTAAATAGTCACTACAAAATTGATTATATTCATGCTGGACCATAAAGCCTCGAAGAGTTTATGGGGGAAAAAATGGTGGTTCGGTTTCAAAGTTATTGTGACATGTAAGTGCGAAGCTAGTTAAATATTCTCGCGAAACTTGTTAAGAGGTTGTTAGACACAGCGTTGTTATAACTAAATAGAAGCTGTTAATTGCTCAAACACATTAGTAAAATATTAAGTTAATTTTCTTATGTAAGCGTCTATGCAGTCTTTGTAACGCGTTCAAATATGTTCCGTAATGAAGATATAAATATTAGATAAGTATTTGTGCGCCTTTACTGGTTTTAGGCGATATTATTATGCATGACTAACATAAAGGAACGAGAGCCCAATTTTAAGTCTTTTGACCCACAAGCATAGTGACAATATAAAATGAGAGATGATTACAAGCCGCGCTGCTCCATTTCCGAAATGAAAGGAGTTTGTTTTTGTTGCAGTCAGGCAAAGTCCACTTCAGCTACATCTACGGCATCGGAGTATTAGGCTGTTTGTCCATGTGGGCATTGTTGAGCCTCATGTCAGCTCAAGGTGTCACCATAGGCACTGTCGTGACGGTGTTGGGTTACTGCCTCCTTCCCATGGTTGGCCTCTCTGGAGTGAACGTAATCCTGAGCTTACAGTAAGTTTCGGCATTTCCAAAGAGCTTTTCTAATCTACGTTGTTTTTGCAGAGGCTACATCGGTATTGTGTTGACCAGCGTGGCGATTTTGTGGTGTAGTCTTTCAGCCTCGAAATTGTTTGTCACTGCTCTGGCAATGGATCATCAACAACCCTTGGTGCTTTACCCCTGTGCCCTACTTTACGGGGTTTTCGCTTTGATTACGATTTTTTAATCCTCGGCGGCTCTCGTTATAAACCCACAAAAACCAATATTTGAGTTACAATTAAATGTTTCAGGTACCCGCACCTGTGATTATAAAGTCTTTATTAAAGAACAGAATGACAGAATTTTTATTCTCTTAACTCCAAGTCGTTTCTTTTCAGGTAATTTCGCGAAGACACGCAGACGAGAGTAGCATGAATTTTTAACGCACATTCACTTAATGGTTTTCCACTGTTTACAGATAAACAACAATAACAGAAACTGATCATACTCGTTTTATCAATGGGAAAAGTAACCTCGAAGGCAGAAAAATATCAAAAGGGAAGAAGCGAAAGTGTTTTCGCACTTCGGCGCTTATGTAAATCAATAAAATAATTTGTTGATATAACGTGGGTTTGTTTTTTTTTCTTGTTTGTTCTTTAAAGTCAGGAATATTTTTAGCTGTGTAATGACTGAGATTCCAAAACTAAGAAATTTTTTACGTGAGCGCACACTGAAAAATTAAATGTCGTGTTTTATTAATGATTTTACAAAACCGCATAATGCAAATATTGTGCGAAAGTTTTGTACACGTAACTCAGCTCATAAAATATGCAATGCAAAGGTTATTTTTGTCGTTTGTGCTGCGCACTTCGTTGTTGGCTCAGATTTTAAACAATTCAAGTTTCTGGTATTTAAACTCTTTTAACGATTTTAATCTCTCGAGAATATGTTAGAATTTACCGTTCGAAAACCATAACTCTCACTTCTCGTAAGTCTCCATACGCCAGGTATGTAAATAAAATTTATGTCTCCTCGTGTACACACCGTTATGCTACTGTTAACGTCAATTTCGTCTTCCCTGGACCATCTAACAACTCTCAGTGGTTGTTATTTTAAGAAGCAGACCTTTGAGGGCTTCTTAAGTTTACTTAGCCGAGTTTATTTACAAGAGCGGATGAGATGCGTGACTTGAACAGACCCTGATTAAATTTACCGACAGAACGTTATAAATCCCCGATTATGAATGTGCAGCTTGCATTATAAGCCACAAACGACCAATTACAATCCTGACTTATCGAATTATGTAGTCAATTTGCTAACACGCTCTTGGTGCATTCTACATGTTTCCAAAACAAAAATTAGTCGAGATAAATGACTGAACTTTACCTCGCATCAATCATCTGATTTTTTTTGTAAAGCTGTTGTCCCCTCCGAATTTCGTTTCGCATTTATCTTATAACGAACCGCTTATGCAACATTACGTTCTGCTGCCACATCAACTTTTTGGAGGCCAGCTCGAATCATGTCAATGGTCCTATTAACGTCAGATGCTGAAAGGTAAGTTCTTTCCATTGTTGTTATCTGGCACTTAGTAGTGATTTTCTCGAGGAAGCATTTTTTAAGTACTTGATTGCTGACGCGAGAAAATCGGGTATTTACGATTTCCGTCGATGGAAATGAACTCGAAGAATTGCTCGTTAAAATGTTAACATAGATTCAGAGAGTGATTTACATTATTTAGAACAGAGTTTGATTTTCGGTTTTATGTTCTTACTGCTAATGAAGTGGCTTCTGTTTGTTGGCGTCCAGAGTTGTTAGTTGTGCAGTCTTTTCATTGTTAATGAAGCGGACATGAAACATTGGAACAGTTCGACGGCCGCTGTATGGAAAGACATTCTAAATTACACTAGTCCACAAATTTCGGAAAACAATTGAACTGGAGAAGTGGTAATTCCAAATCTCAAGTTTGTTTTGCTCTAGCAGGTCTGCTGCATTCAAAGATTTTTTTTAGGTTTTTTTAGTTGCTGCAAAATTTTTATCTTTCATTCTGTTCAGTAAAATTATTTAGAAACGCAAGCTTTATCAAAAAACTACAATTTTGCGTCAAGTGAAGAGAATAAACCCCCAAACCGCAAACAGCAAAAAAAATTTTTGCATTGCAAATTTTGTGACAGATCTTGAACGTCAGTTTAAAAAAAAAATCTCAAATTTGTATTCGTAAAAATTTGAGAAAAGTGATCGTGTCAAACCGTCTTAAAACTATGTCATAGTTGTGAAATTAATATCGCTTTTAAAGTTGCGTTATTATAGCTTATTTTACGCAGAATTTTGCGGCGATTCCAAATCTGGGATTTAAATTCAGATCCGACAACAAATAACTGAGTTATGGCCGATCAAAGTTTCGGAAAGTTGATTTCCATTTTTCCTCATTTTTCGTAATTTTTAAAGTTAAATATCTCGGAAACTATTTGAGATATTGAGATGCGGTTTGCGCCATTATTTTTCTCGGCTCATTTTACGTTAGGAAATGTCCTCAAAAGTCTAAAATTTGATAGTCGATTTTTCGCGAAAAAAAATTTCGATAAATTTTTTTATTTTTTTATTTTTGGCCACAGCTTGCAAACTATTTGTCCGATCGATCTCAAATTTTTTCAGTACAACGGGAAGTAGATATTAAATCTGCAAATAAAATTCAAGCGTTAAGAAAATTTCTATTCTAAGAAATTAAAATAATTTTGAGTCCAGAAGAAGTAAAAGGAGGAATGTAAATTTTTTTGGTCATTTTCTAATTCAAAAATGTGTGATTTTTAAGTTATTTTTAACAATTTGTAAGTACTTTGTTTTTTAATTTTATTCGATTAAAAAAACTTTTACTTTCCAAAAATTTAATACTAGGCGTGGCTTACAGATGCAAAATTTAAACTTCTATGTTACTAATTTGCATCATGAATATGTGGCCGTTTTTCCGCCAATCAAATGTCTGCAATTGCTAAATTAGTTGCAAAATTAACTTAATTTCAATTAAATTGTTATGTAAATCGGCCCATACTATTTTGTACAACGAATTTAATGATAACCAATAAGATTTCGAATTTCGGAAAGATGACCATTATTTGCACGCTACTTCGTGCTCAATATCTCGGAAAATATTAGAAATATTGAGATACAATTTCCGCCATCGTTTTTTTCGCAACTTTTTACATTACAAATAGATCTTAGATTTTTCAAAAGTCAAAAGGTGCATTGTTTTTTGAAAATTCATGAAACTAAAACTATGCCAAATTTCTGATATCTATATCTCGCTTGTTTTTTGGAATAAACTTGAGTTATTATACATCATTGTACGCAGAATTTTTCGCAGATTCCAAATCTGGGATTTAAATTCAAATCCGACAACAAATAACTGAGTTATGGCCGATCAAAGTTTCGGATAGTTGATTTTCATTTTTTCTCATTTTTCCTAATTTTTAAAGTTAAATATCTCGGAAACTATTAGAGATATTGAGATGCGGTTTGCGCCATCGTTTTTCTCGGCTCATTTTACGTTATTAGAAAAAGTGCTTAAAAACCCAAATTTCGATAGTCGATTTTTCGCGAAAAAAAATTGCGACTCAAACGATGAAAATTTTTCATTTTTTTTAATTTTTGGCCATAACTCGCAAACTATTTGTCCTATAGATCTCAAATTTGGCCAGTAGATAGATTTTAAGCTCCTCTTTCGACTGATATATACTTCAATGCTATTAAACGTCATTTTCATTTTGAAAACATTGATTGAAAATCACCCTAAAATGATGTTTTCAAAACAGTTTTTGGCCAATACCTCGTTTATTTATTAAGCAAACTCAACAAATTTGGTCTCATTTTACGCAGAATTTCACGCTGAATCCAAAACTATGAAATTTTTTTAAAATTTGTCAATAAATAACCGAGTTATGGCCGTTTGAAATTTTGGGTTGTCGCCAGATGGCCAAATTTTTGAAGGTTCCAAACAATTCATGCTCAATATCTCGAAAACTATTTGAGATATTGGAACGCGGTTTGCGGCATCGTTTTTCTCGCGATTTTTTACATTAGAAATAGCCTTTAGATTTTCCAATAGTCGAAAGTTGCAAATTTTCGCAAAAATTCATGACTAAAACTATGGCCAAACTTCTCATACCGATATCTCGCTTATTTTTTAGAGTAAACTTGAGTTATTATACACCAGTGTACGCAGAATTTTACGCAGATTTCAAATCTGGGATTTAAATTCAGATACGACTGCAAATAACCGAGTTATGGCCGATCAAAGTTTCGGATAGTTGATTTTCATTTTTTCTCATTTTTCCCAATTTTCAAAGTTAAATATCTCGGAAACTATTAGAGATATTGAGATGCGGTTTGCGCCATCGTTTTTCTCGGCTCATTTTACGTTAGAAAAAGTGCTTAAAAGCCCAAAATTCGATAGTCGATTTTTCGCGAAAAAAAATTGCGACTCAAACGATGAAAATTTTTCATTTTTTTTAATTTTTGGCCATAACTCGTAAAGTATTTGTCCGATAGATCTCAAATTTGGCCAGTAGATAGATTTCGAGCTCCTCTTTCGACTGATGTGTAATTCAATCTATTAAACGTCGTTTTCATTTTGAAAACATTGATTAAAAATCACCCTAAAATGATGTTTTCAAAACAGTTTTTGGCCAATACCTCGTTTATTTATTAAGCAAACTCAACAAATTTGGTCTCATTTTACGCAGAATTTCACGCTGAATCCAAAAATATGATAATTTTTTAAAATTTGTCAATAAATAACCGAGTTATGGCCGTTTGAAATTTAGGGTTGTCGCCAGATGGCCAAATTTTTGAAGGTTTAAAACAATTCATGCTCGATATCTCGGAAACTGTTTCAGATATTGAGATGCGGTTTGCGCCATCGTTTTTCTGGCGATTTTTTACATTAGAAATGGTTCTTTGATTTTTCTACAGTCGAAATTTGCAAATTTTCGCAAAAATTCATGACTGAAACTATGGCAAATTTCTGGTATCGATATCTCGCTTATTTTTTAGAGTAAATTTAAGTTATTATACATCAGTGTATGCAGAATTTTCCGCAGATTCCAAATCTGGGATTTAAATTCAGATCCGACGACAAAAAACTGAGGTATGGCCGATCAAAGTTTTGGAAAGTTGATTTTCATTTTTCCTCATTTTTCCTAATTTTTAAAGTTAAATATCTCGGAAACTATTTGAGATATTGAGATGCGGTTTGCGCCATTCT
Source organism: Gnatocerus cornutus (assembly GCA_029298725.1). Lineage (NCBI taxonomy): Eukaryota > Metazoa > Arthropoda > Insecta > Coleoptera > Tenebrionidae > Gnatocerus > Gnatocerus cornutus. Next base: position 16,872,967 of record CM055516.1, read on the forward strand.
TTTTCTCGGCTTTTTTTACGCTAGAAAATGTTATCAAAAGCCCAAAATTCGACAGTCTATTTTTCTCGAAAAAAATTCTGACCCAAACGATGAAAAATTTCCAGTTTTTTTATTTTTGGCCATAACTCGTAAACTATTTGTCCGATGGATCTGAAATTTGGTCAGTAGATAGATCTCGAGCTTCTCTTTCGATTTTTGTATAACACAAAGGTAATAAACGTCGTTTTCACCTTGAAAACAGCGATTGAAAATCTTTCCAAAATGGCCTCTTCGAAACAGTTTTTGGCCAATTCCTTGTTTATTTATTAAGGAAACTCAACTTATTTAGGGCCAGTTTCATAATCGGGCCTTAAAAGCGCCTTTAACAAAAGGTACCTTTACGCTAACAGCTCCTTTAAAGCGGCCCGCTGTTTCATAAACAGTGACAGACGAATTTTTAACTAAAAGCGCTTTTAGGGGAAATCACATTCTAAACTTCACTAAAAATAGGGAGTTTCGTGTTAATGTTCGCATAATCAACCGGGAACTTTGAAAATTCTGTTTGAGTATGGATAGTAGTAAGTGAATTTTTTTTTACATAGCTACTAAGTACAGGTTTGAACTTGTATGTAGTGTTGGAATAATAAATTTATGGCACCTGTTTTTAATTTTTGGTACTTCAACATTTGTAGCAAAAATGCAAGGGATGTTTTTAGCTATTTGAGGCTAGTTTTAGTATTCCGATTATCTTATAAACAGCAAGACGAACAAATTTCATACTTTTCACAACGATTTTCGTTATGTGAGACCAAAATTTTATGAAAATATCTCATCGTAGATCGGATCTTTTAGATTTGTTTGATGGTCAGCCAATAAAGACAAAAAGTTGAAGGAAGCGGCATTTTCTATTTAATACATTTTTAAAAAAGTTTAATGAAGTGTGCAACCGGTTGGTTCTAGAAATTATAAATATTAAATGTTTAATTTGTATTAACTAAAAAGTCACTTTATGTAGATGTATCAAAGAATTAGTAGATCCGAACGCACAAATGTGAGCAGTTTTTGAGGTTAGAATTGCTTTAAAGGCGCCTTTTAGCAGCTAAATGGTCGATGTCGGTCCTTTAAGTTAAAGGAGGATTTAAAGGAACATTTAAGATTATGAAACAAAATTTTTGAGTTAAAAGTCCCTTTAAGCTAAAGGAGCTTTTAAATTAGATTATGAAACTGGCCGTTAGGCTCATTTAATGCAGAATGTTACGCTGAATTCAAAACCGGAAGAATTTTTTAATTTCGTCAACAAATAACTGAGTTATGGCCGTTTGAATTTTTGGGTTGTCGCCAAAGAGCCAAATTTTTGAAGGTTTGAAACAATTCGTGCTCAATATTTCGGAAACTATGACAAAAATTAAGAAACGCTTTGCGCCATCGTTTTTGTCGCGATTTTTTAGATAAAAACTATTTCTTAGATTTTCTAAAAGTCGAAAGTTGGAGTTTTTTGAGAAAATGTAGGACCTGATAAGAGATAATAACGTGTTTAACTTCCTTTTGAGTTAACTACCAATTATAATAGCAGCACGAATTCTATCATTTGATTAAAGTTCAGATTGGTAGGACAAATATTTTAAGAGAGGCGGTCAAAAAACATAAAATTCGACTTTTTTAAACAAAACTGGCTTTCCAAAATGTGTTGACTAGGTTATTGGCTCACAATATTTTCTATTATTTCTATATTTCGATAAATGGATTGTTCGCAAAATGCATAAAAAAATGACGAGCTGGTAAGTGGTCTAAAAGTGCACATGAAATTTTGAACGAACTGCGGCGAGTAAGCGTTCAGTGCTCCATTTTATTTGTTATTATCCGTTGCGCTTTGATAATGGATATTTTCCGATCAAAGAAAAAAAAGAGAAAAGCTATTATACGTTGCTTGATTACTCCCGGACTGAAGGATATTAAGTTATCTTCGCTTTACAGAAAAAGATTACCAGTTTTGAGCGAGCTTATGTCCTCCAATTGTGCGTCGACTTTTATTAAAGTGCCGGTTTAAAATTAAGCATAATTTTGCACCGAAATTGGCAGGCACGTTCTAATTTTTGTTTTTTTCCTTTGGAAAACTAGGAAGATTAGTCAGATGTTTTTCGAGGGCTTAAAAATCAATATTAATTTACTATAATGCCAATTTAAACAACGCTTGGGCCTTATATGAATATTCATCGAATTTCGTGTCGGTTTTGTTGAAACTTTCAATCCGAATAAAGCTCTTCAATATTGAATACAACCTCAATTATACTTTTATTCATATTGTAATTCGTCGTGGAGGCCCCGATTATTGGCTAAATATTTGTGGAGATTAGAAACAATAAATCCACGAAATCTTGGATTTTAATTGAAAATTTCTTGTCTGAATCGGAAAGTAATTATCCAAGTTTTAAATGAAGCGTCGTGCGACACGGGTTTTCGCTATTAAAATTCTAGATAATCAGAATTGTTAAAATTCAACTGCAATTCCTCGGAAGCGGTTTTTAACTTTCATATACGATTCGTATCTCGGGCTCGCTTCTAACAAATAGATTCGTCTCCTTATTGCTGTTTATATTAAAGGGAATGCCCTTAGGACGGTCTGTCCTTATTACTTTATCAGAGCGTACGACTCGGAAGGCAATCTTCAACTCGCTTTGTTTTTGATTGTCTTACATAAGACTTTTTACGAAAGTGGAACTATTTCTTCGGAAAAATTAGTAATTATACTTTAAGCGCGTTTTTATTCTTCGCTTTCGGTTTACCGTAACATTCGTCTCTTCTCGGGTTGTGTTATCTAACTTCAGCTTTCGACAATAATTTGGTAGTCTAATGTGGTGTGTATCTCGCTGCTGGGATTGTTTACACGCCAGGGAATCTCTAACAACAAGAAACACAACTTGACTGAAATATTAGAGGGCCGACGGAAGCGAAAATGATAACACTCTACCGATTGGACCGGTCAAAGGTTACCAACGGATAAAGCTTACACTCCAACGAGTCGCTTTTACTGCATGTACATTTTTAATCTCTTTTCAAATACATAATTAAGTGTATCAATACAGCAACGTGGCCCCATTTATATTTCATTACTCCAAATAATAAAAAATTTATCGTGTTTACTGTTGGAAAGAAACATTTTTCACAATAGATATCTGCCAAAAACTGATCGATAGCAAACTCAACCATGAAGACATGCGACTCCCTCGACATGTCTGATTATGTATTGTTGAGATTCTATTGATTACAGTGAGTGCTATGATGACATGACTTGATTGTTCACTCGATTAATACGACTGAGATAACGGGACGTGGTACATGGAGGTTTGACAAGCGTCTTGTGCTCTAGACCTGTCGAAAATATCGTATATTACATATTATCAGACGTCGTATTCACTAATGATTTTGACATGGCACGTGAGCGTAAAATTTTGACGTTATTGGGCTCTTGATGGCTCCTTCCAAGACTATTATCGTTCAACAAAGTCTCAAGTAGGGAATTGTCAGGACTTGTTCCTTCATTTTAAGACGGAATTGTTCTATTGCCGTTAATAAACGAACAGGGAGTGTTTTTTGGAGAATTTATCACCAGGATGACAAGTGGAACCGGCGCATCCACCAATTTTGCAGGGAGTCAAAACAATGCGAGCACGCATTTAATGAAATAGAAACGGAAACTGCAACGAGATTGTGGTGGACCGTTTAGACCAGTAAAAAGAAAAAAGAAGAAGAAAATTGTTTAATCTCACAATCTGATGAAGACAACATCGAATAGAAGAAGTAACAGAATACATTTATAAAAAATAGTTGGTACTTTTTTCTTGTGTTTTATATCTTTAATTCTGTTTGTTTGGATTCTTCTTTTATTATCTGATTCTGAAAACTCTTTGGAATTTATAGAGATTTTGGATCTCTCAGCTTTGTTTCAAAATAAAAATTTCTAAAATGTTTGCTTTTTGGTCTACAGGTTTGGAATTTTGCAAAGTTAATACATGACTTATAGATAGTAACCTCCTCAATTTTTATTGGTGTAGCTCAAAAATTGTTAAAATTGCGAATTTTAATGTATAAGGCCGAAAATTTTCGTTTTGTCTTTAAAATAAAAATTTTAGTTTTTTGTCTTACAATTTTGCAATTTGGTTGAATTAATAGATGGCTTATAAGTAGTAACTACCCAAAATTTTGTTGCTGTAACTGAAAAACGTCGAAATTACGAATTTTAATGAAAAAGGTCGAAAATTTTAGCTTCATTTTCAAAATAAAAATTTCTAAAATTTTTGTCTTTTGCTGTACAATTTTGTAATTTGACTGAATTAATACATGACTTATAGACAGTAATTTTTCTAATTTTTATTGCTATAACACAAAAATTGCCAAAATTACGAATTTTAATGAAGAAAATCGAAAATTTTTGTTTCGTCTTCTAAATACAAATTTCTAGAATTTTTGTTATTTGCCCTACAAATTTGAGAATTGATCAAATTAATACACGACTTATAAAAAGTAACTTCCTTAATTTTCATTGCTGTTGCTCAAAAATTGCCAAAAATTATGAATTTTAGTGAAGAAAGTCGAAAATTTTTGCTTTGTTTTCGAAATATGATTTTTAAATTTTTTTTTTTGGGCTACAAGTTTAACATTTGGCATAGCTAATACACAACGAACAACTTGCTTAAATTTCATTGGTGTAGCATCAAAATTGTCAAAATTACGAATTTTAATGAAGAAAATCGAATTTTTTTTCATTTTTAATAAAAAAATTTCTAAAATTTTTGTTTTTTTGCTGTACACTTTTGTAATTTAGCAGCATTAATACATGGCTTATAAGTAGTAACTTTCCCAATTTTTAATGCTGTGGCACAAAAATTGCCAAAATTACGATTTTTAATGAAGAAAATCGAAAATTTTTGCTTCGTCTTCAGAATAAATATTTCTAAAATGTTTGTTTTTTGCTCTACAACTTTGTAGTTTGCCAAAATAACTAGTTGACTTATTAGTAATAATTTTCCGAAATTTTATTGCTATAGCTAAAAGATCGCTAAAATTACGAATTTTAATGAAGAAGATCGAAACTTTTTGCTTCGTTTTCTAAATAAAAATTTCTAATATTTTTTTTGCTCTACAATTTTGTAGTTTGGCAGAGTTAATGCACTACTCATACATAGTAACTTCTTTAATTTTTATAGGTGTGGCACAAAAATTGACAAACGAATTTATTAAAATTCATTAGAAGAAAATCGAAAATTTTTGCTCCGTTTTCTAAATAAAATTTTTAAAATTTTTGTTTTTTACGCTACAATTTTGAAATTTGGCAGACTTAAAGATAGTAACTTCTCCAAATTTTATTGCTGTAGCAAAAACATTATCAAAATTACGAATTTAAATGAAGAAGGTCGAACGTTTTTGCTTCGTCTTCGAAATAAAATTGTCTAAAATGTTTGTCTTTTTGTCTACAAGTTTCTAATTTGGCAGTGTCAATACACGACTCAAAAATAATAACTTCTTCAAATTTCGTAGCTACAGCACTAAAGTTGTCAAAGTTACGAATTTTAGTGCAGGAAGATGACGAAAATTTTTGGTTTAAAAAATTAAAGTTTTGAAAATCTTTTGTTCTAGTACATATCTTAAAAATAAGAAAAAGCAACGAATTAAAAATTCTAGCAATTAATGGTAAGCTAAAAAATCTAAAATAGACAATAAAAAAAGAAATTGTGGAAAACATTTAAGAAACGAAATCAAAACTTAAACTAGAGCTATAGATTATAAAACAGATACAGATTGTGAAAACTATTTAAATTTTATGTATTCAATTCTTTCGGCCTTCTCATAATTTCTAATAACAATTCCCTAGTTAAATTTAGCTTACGACTCGTCAATTCATGCGTAAAAATGTGGATCAAATTTTAGATATAATTTGAAATCCGCCCGGAACGTGGAGCTGTTAAGCGGAACATTATTATTATTATTATTATTATTATTATATAAATTAATTTAACGCACATTATTTTGATTTCCAAAAATTTGTTAATTGGATCCTAGTCTATTTTATTGACAAGCACTTGATTTTCCTTCGTGGATCCACAATGCATTTTAACGACATTGTCAAATACAGCAAACCGCCGCAAATATTATTTATGAAACTTTGAAAATATTATTCTTTAACCTAAAGCGCACGTTCGCACAATGCGGCGCGAATAAATTTTTAATAATAGATGCGGGAAATCAAAATTTTGTTCGGAAAGCTAAATTAAATTTGACACGTCATATCAAAATGGAATTTCGGTCTTCTCGTATCGACCTCATTTCGCAGTGTCTTTTTCCGTTCGTTAGATACTATTTGAATCTCGTATTATACTAATTTCGTTTATCTGGCAGATAATATTCCACGTTCTCGACGATACAGATCACATCTGAATATGTATTTACCGTGAAGGCTTTTATCGCGAGAACATAATAAATTCTAGGGAAGTTTTTGTTTCCTCTATCCTGATAACGTCCTCTTTTCTAGAAAATCGATTTTGGATATTAAGTGTAGTCATTCGATTTGCCTCGAGGCGCAGTTTTGGATTTTAATGGTTCGAATATTTATGGCAGAAAAATGTTGAGTCGTCGCATTGTCGTAAAAATGCTTGGATGTGATGCGGAAAGGGTTTTCTTTCAAAGTTTTGTTGTCATGTGTGGAAATATCGCGGTAAGTCTGTCAGATAACGGAAAGCGGTTTAAGGACTTTATAATTTTTCCCGCTCGCTGTCAATCGGCGGAGTAATAATTCAAGCCGCTCCTGAATTAGAACTTTGTTCTATTGCTCATTTCGGTAGCAAACAACAATAATCCGAGCACCTTTGAAGGATTTGTAGCGGTAGATAGGGTTCTGGATTTATACCACGCCCTAAAGTGGAATGTGGGTGCAAGGGTCTATCTTTTGATTAAAAATTAAGCGACAACAGTAGCTACAAAGCTCAGTCTGACAGTTTTTCCACCCTCAACAGAATTAACACATGAATTTTGAGTGTGAAAAAAATGTTGAGATGTCGTCTGTTTCTGGGGCGCCTCGACGGCAATTTGCAGCTGTGGTGTTTACAAATAGAGTCTTGTTTTTGTCTCAGCAGTGTTCGGAAAAAGCTCGGTAATCCTTGCGCCCGTTGGCAAAGGAAAAATGAGTGGTTTTCCTGGTCCTTTATGCTTGTTCGGTGGACTACACAACGGTCACTGTATATTTCGATAAAAGGTTTTGCTGTTACAAATGGCTCACCGAATATGAAAGCTCGAGTTTGCTACGTTTGCAGCGATAAACTCGACAATAAAAATGAAGATAAATCCGGATGTTCTTTCCGCGCCTACAGTCACAAAAATGCAATTTATTCATGTTAAACGCAGAGATTAAGAGTCATCAAAGATCCTCCCCAATTTCGAAATTCCATATTGCGGTGTTGTATGAGCCACTCGGGGATTTATCATCGCCGAAGAGACTCCGAACTAAAATATAATGACGCTAAATTTACCTCGTGCACCACCTAAGGGCACAACAGTAATTAAACGCGAGGTCGTATGAAACCAAAACGAAACGTGCTGGCTTTAAATAAGCGCCATCCATACGATATTTTTGGTTTTGGAACGCATTTATGCAAATGAAATGTTGGAGAAAGAGACGGAAAACAAATTTAGGATGGTAGTTTGGCTACAGAACCATAGCAATCATTAGCGTCAAATATTAAGCTCGGCTTTATTAACAGAAAAGTTCGCTAAGCCGAAAGCTCGGGTTGTATGCGCTTTATTAAATTTTGCTTTCGCTGACATAAGTCATTAATACCAGCATTTTGTCATAAAGTTTTTCGCAGTTTGCGTCTACAAACGGCCGAGCTCAACGAGAGCTTGGAAGAAAACGCCAAGGAAATATTTACGGTGCTTTGGCCCACGGCCGGATTCTGACACAACTTTACTGATTAAACCGAATCTCTGAATACCTTCAAGAACCTTTGAGAAATTATTAAGAAAATCGTACTGTTTAATTATGCATTTAAAGGAAACCTTCCATTAGTTTAATTTCTGTCTTATCTCGTACTGTACATCCGACGCTACTTCTATTCCGTCAATTACACTCCGAAACGGATCAAATTTCAACTAAAGGAAGTTTGATGAACATTTAAGGGTGCAAAAATTGAAAGGGGGCGAAGCTGTGGCTCGAATTCTTCCTGTCATTGATGCGAACATTTATTTTTCGGTTTTTCGAGGAAATCAAGGGATGGAAAATAAAAAAATAACGATATTAATAGGTACTCAACATTGGTTTAATCCTGTTAAAGTATTTTATTATTAAAAATTTTACTCCGATTTTTTTCCCAAAATCCAAAAAAATACGTTTAAAACTATGTCAAGTTGTGAAATTGATACTTCGCTTGTTTTTAGAGTAATTTTGCGTTATTATGGCCCATTTCACGTAGAATTGTCCACAGATTTCAAATCTGAGATTGAAATTTAGATCCGACGGCAAATAACTGAGTTATGGCCGATCAAAGTTTCGGATAGTTGATTTTCATTTTTCCAAATTTTTCCTAATTTTTGGATTTAAATATCTCGGAAACTGTTGCAGATATTGAGATACGGTTGCGTCATCGTTTTTCTCGGCTAATTTTAAGTTAGAAAAAGTTTTCAAAAGCCCAAAATTTGATAATCGATTTTTCGCAAAAAAAATCCTACTTAAACGATGAAAAATTTTTAATTTTTTTATTTTTGGCTGTAACTCGTAAACTAATTATCCGATCAATCTCAAGTTTGGCCAATTGATAGATTTTGAGCTCCTCTTTTGACTGATGTAAACATAAAAATTTCAAACCTCCTTTTCAGATTGAACACAGTGATTGAAAATCACCCTAAAATGACTTTTTCAAAACAATTTTTGGCCAATAACTTGTTTATTTATTAAGCAAACTCAACAAATTTTGGCTCATTTTGGGCAATTTTTTAGGTTTTTTTTAGGAATTTTTAGGTAGTTCTCACAGGGTCAAATTTTTGAAGGTTTCACATAATTCGTGCTAAATATCTCGGAAACTATTACAGATATTGCGATGCGGTTTAAGCCATCGTTTTTCTCGCGATTTTATCAATAAAAATAGTTTTTAGATTTTCCAAAGTCAAAAGTTGCAGTTTTTTGCGAAAATTCATGACTAAACCTATGCCAAATTTCTGATCTATATCTTGCTTAGTTTTTCGAGTAAACTTGAGTTATTATATATCAGTGTACGCAGAATGAATTTAAATTCAAATCCGACAATTAATGAAGTTATGGCCGATCAAAGTTTTAGAAAGTTGATTTTTATTTTTCCTAATTTTTAAAGTTAAATATCGCGAAAACTATTAGAGATATTGAGATGCGGTTTGCTCCATTGTTTTTCTCGGTACATTTTACGTTAGAAAATGTTCTCTAAAGCCCAAAATGCAATAGTCAATTTTTCGGAAAAAAAACCGACTCAATCAATAAAAAATTTTCAATTTTTTGATTTCTGGCCATAACTCGTAAACTGTTTGTCCGATCGATCTTAAATTTGGTCAGTAGATAGATTTTGAGCTCTTCTTTCGATTGATATATACAGAAAAGTACTAAACATCGTTTTCACATTGAACACAGTGATTAAAAATCACCCCAAAATGAACTCTTCAAAACAGTTGTTGACCAATTCCTCGTTTATTTATTAAGCAAACTCAACAAATTTGGGTCTCATTTTACGCAGAATATTACACTGAATCCAAATCCACAAGATGTTTTAATTTTCGTTAACAAATAACTTGGCTATGGCCGTTTGAATTTTTGGATATTCGCCAGAGATCCAAATTTTTGAAGGTTTGAAACAATCTGTGCTCAATATTTCGAAAACTATTAGAAATATTGGGAAACCGTTTGCGCCAACGTTCTTTTCGCGATTTTTTACGTAAAAAATAATTTTTATATTTTCAAAAAGTCGAAAGTGGCAGTTTTTCGCGAAAATTCATGATAAGACTAAAACTATGTCAAAGTTCTGACATCAATATCTCGTTTATTTTTTGTGCGAATTTAAAAAATCTAAGGTGATCAGAAAGCAGACCAGTAATGTAAAAAAAAATCTCAAACTTATCCATAAAAAAAACAAGCAAATATTTGAAGAAGTTAAAGTAAAGGGATAAAGAACATGAAGGATCCGAAGAATCTAAAGAATAAAATTTTAATTGAAAACATCAACAGGCTCTGAACTCCGAACAATCAGGATTAGAGAATAAATTACGAAAGTTTTAGGCCCATATAAAAAAACCAATATTCAAAACTTCAAAAGTAAGAATTAAACGTTTTGCATATTTTCGCATATTTTTCAATAATATAATGCTATTTTCGTTCATTGCTTTGAAGTTTTGAGCATTTGGAAAATTGCAATTTTGAGCGTGTTTATCAAAAGTTAAAAATGTTTATTTTTAAATAAAAACCTCTTATTTATCGATCCAACGCAGACAAATGTATGAACCTGGCGTGAGATTTAATTAACTCCCACTGCTGACTATTATTGGATTAAATAACTCAAAATAAAATTATGCCGTAAATTAAATTAGCTTTCTCTATCAGAAACTTCTGACGTTTAGACTGTTTGAACTAGTGCTAGTTTCTGTAAATTGTTTGATGTTTCGTTTTATGTTATACGATACTAATAGCGATAACCTCTATATTTGAACGGGATAGCGGATAAATTCATTAGTTTGTATCGGTCTAAGGATCTCTGTAGTAGACTATAATTCTACCATTTCCCCGGACGCTCTAATTCTCTGACATTAAAGTAATAGCTTGCAAATATGGAGACAATAACGTGGTAGTGTTATCCGTTAACGAGATAAAAATAAAACAAATTGTTCGTTGCATGCTGTTAATGGAATTGTATCTACTTGAGCTCTATTTACGGAGATATTCTGACAGGAGGTAATTTCCTGCTGTCCTGCAACTACTCTTTGTACTTTCCACTGCCTCGAATCAATAAGTCTAGAAATAAATCCGTGTTACTTCCATAATTTAATAAAAGCAAATCTAATTTTATCTGCTTTGCAATCTGAAATCTAATCCGGATTTGACAGCGTCTTGTTAATAGGAACAATATTATTACCTTTGAGTCAGTTTATCTCGTCTTGAGTTAATCGAGAGCAGAACGCTTCTCTGCCAAACTTGGAATAGCAATGCAGATATGCACATGATAGAAATAATAATTTTTCCCAAGTTGAAACCATTTCAGGGATTATTTAGCGTGACTGTGTCAGAAACAATGAAATCTCGAAATAGAACAGCCTGGCGAGGAAACAGTTCTAAACTTTCTTAGACGACTTTAACATCTACTTACATTTATAAGGAAATTAATGGAGTCTGAAGTTAAACATTAACGAAGTTTCAAATCGTCACGTATTACCCCGAAAGCCCGAAGAAAAATGAGTCTTCTGATTTTGTTATAAATAAACGGGTTTTCGATTTTCCTGCAAACCGAATGTTTGGCAAGAATCTGCGATATCCAATTTGTAGCGGCAACAAGGAGCTGAAACGCGATCCAAACTAACTTTTTTGGCAAAGATGTCAACGATTTTATGTTCTTTCGAAAATATAAAGATGGGAGTAACCCGGCGCATCCACCATTTTTAAAAACAGGTATAAACTTAGCGAGTTTGTCTGACCGGAATCCGGAAAAAGTAAATAAAAACTCCGGCGGTTGCAGCAATATTTCGTAATTTAACGCCCTCAGTAGTTTAATTGGAAGAGTCTAAAACTTTGTGTTTGCAGGAAAATGGGTCAGGTCAAGTTCTAATAAAAGCAGCCGTCGTAAAATCTGCAGATTTCAATCAAAGCTTGATCTCAAATTTGCACGTATGCAAAAAAGTAAGTCTCGCTGTATTTACAAACAAGTTCGAGCTTTCCGAAACTAAGTTTGAAAGCCCGTGATGTTTAAATTCCGGCTGGGAAATTTCACTTTACACGTTAAATTGTGAACGGATTGTAAATTTAAGTCTATGTTTGCTACTTAATTTTCCGTCATATTTTGGATAAATCTGAAAGCGAAGGAAATTTTATAGCACTCGCAACTTTGCGGACACAATGTTGGGAGCGTATTTGCATCAGTGTTAACATGGCACGGATTGGAACTTTCTGGTTTGATTTTGCCTAAAATAGTCGTTGAACGTAATTATCTCCATAAACCTTCTTTTCGCCCTTAAAAAATAACGGATTCCGGCACCACTGAGGGCAGTTATTTCCAGCTGTTATTGCTTTGTTTTAACTTGTAATTAGTTCGGTTTCTTTAATGAATAAATATTAACTTTGCGCTCGAGCAGTTGTGTAAAAAACTGACCACTGTGCCCTATTTATGCCACGCAAATGAAGTTACTATCAGTAAAATTGCAGCCTCTTTTAAAAACGCTTCGCTTTTATTGGATGGTGAATCACATTATACGCGTTCGAAGAAATTTGGGGGAATTTATGATAGTTAACGACACCGAAACCTTAAAATTCGCAGTAACAATTTGGGTAAACGCCCGTTTTTTGATGGCGCTTCCGCCGGAAATGTTGTTGTTTTCATTCCGGTAAGAGTCCGTCCATATTTTTCAGATTTAAACGTCATATTCTGTAGGCGTGAAGTTAAGTCACACATGAAATATCATTGAAGACGATCGAAAAAATACATTCATTCTGATTTCCGTGCGAGGAAGCAATGTTTAGTCGAAAGGAAATTTGTGATGAGATTTTCTAAAAGCTCGGTGCTTTTTCGCGCTTTTATTTATAGATCGCTAATCTGGGAGTTTTTAATCTTTCGAGACAAAATCTCTTGCTAACTTGTCGCAGTAACCTGAAGATTCTATGAGGGAGAGAGAGTCGTTCGTTCATTGAGCGGTATTTGCACAATAGCTGGAAGCGCTCGTATTTAGGATATTCCTTCAGGAAGTGTAATTCTTTTAGACGTAAAATATTGCGGGATCACGTTACTGTGGTTTTTGTTAAACTCTCGATTACCAAACTAAACACAGTCGAACTATTAAGTTGTTTTTATTTGACGTAAAAGATGTTGGTTCTTTTTATGTCCGAAAGTTCTATCAGCGATGAAAAGATCTAACTTTCAATAGAAATATCGTATCGCCATTTCAGCTCTCGAACTCGTCCTGTTTACGTGAACGTTTCATGCTAGAATCAAACTGAAATGTTAATATATCAAGGGTTTTTGACGCTCCGCAGATTCCCGGAGGATTTTCAGTGTTTTAGAAATTCCAGGACAACGGACAAAAATTTGCAATTAACACGCGCGCAAAATTTTCACACCTTCAATATAATTATTTATTTGTATGCAAATTTTTACATACATTACATTTTTATTTTTTTGTAAATTAGAGTCAAACTATGTAGCTAATGTCTAGACGATAGCAAAATGGTGGATGCGTCAAATTCTAAATAATTTAAAATTCTTTCTGATAGCTTCGATTTTATAAAATAACATAAATTAATATTTTTATTTCTTTGAAGACTGAAACCGAAATTGGGTTAATGGAAAAAAAGTTGTTAGAACAAACCACACTTTAAATAAAATTTGCCGATTTCCTCTGTTCCATCTGTTATGTGAAATGTGCCTATTTTGTGTTTTAGGAATTCTAGGGCAACGGTCATAAATTTAAAATACCGAAATAATTTTTTTTTTAAATAAGTGAAAATGGTGGATGCGCCACACTAAAAATAAAATTTCTAATTATAACTTAAGACAACAATAAGTCCAGGGCAACGGTCATAAATTTAAAATACCGAAATAATTTTTTTTTAAATAAGTGAAAATGGTGGATGCGTCACACTAAAAATAAAATTTCTAATTATAACTTAAGACAACAATAAGTCTAAAAATTATTAGTAATTTAAACAAAAATTGGAAAAAGCAACGGGAAGTAGAAATTAAATCTGCAAATAAAATTCAAGCGTTGAGAAAATTTCTATTCTAAGAAATTAAAATAATTTTGAGTAAAGAAGTAAAAGGAGGAATGTAAAATTTTTTGGTCATTTTCTAATTCAAAAGTGTGTGATTTTTAAGTTATTTTTAGCAATTTGTAAGTACTTTGTTTTTTAATTTTATTCGTTTAAAAAAACGTTTACTTTCCAAAAATTTAATACTAGGCGTGGCTTACAGATGCAAAATTTAAACTTCTATGTTAATAATTTGTCAATCAAATGTCCGTAATTGCTAAATTAGTTGCAAAATTAACTTAATTTCAATTAAATTGTTATGTAAATCGGCCCATACTATTTTGTACAACGAATTTAATGATAACCAATAAGATGTCGAATTTCGGAAAGATGACCATTATTTGTACGCTACTTCGTGCTCAATATCTCAGAAAATATTAGAAATATTGAGATACAATTTGCGCCATCGTTTTTTTCGCAACTTTTTACATTACAAATAGATCTTAGATTTTTCAAAAGTCAAAAGGTGTTTTTTGAAAATTCATGACTAAAACTATGCCAAATTTCTGGTATCTATATCTCGCTTGTTTTTTGGAATAAACTTGAGTTATTATACATCATTGTACGCAGAATTTTCCGCAGATTCTAAATCTTCAGATCTGACATCAAATAACTGAGTTATGGCCGATCAAAGTTTCGGATACTTGATTTTTATTTTTCATGATTTTTCCTAATTCTTAAAGTTAAATATCTCGGAAACTATTTGAAATATTGAGATGCGGTTTGCGCCATTCTTTTTCTCGGCTCATTTTACGTTAGAAACTGTTCTCAAAAGCCCAAAATTCAATAGTCGATTTTTCGCAAAAAAAAATTCCGACATTTCCGATGAAAATTTTTCATTTTTTTAATTTTTGGTCATAGCTTGTAACCTATTTGTCCCATCGATCTCGAATTTGGCCAGTAAATAGATTTTGAGCTCCTCTTTCGATTAATATATAATTCAAAGCAATGAAACGTCGTTTTCATTTTGAAAACATTGATTGAAAATCACCCTAAAATGACGTTTTCAAAATAGTTTTTGGCCAATGCCTTGTTTATTTATTAAGCAAACTCAACAAATTTGGGTCTCATTTTACTTAGAATGTCACGCTGAATCCAAAAACATGAGAATTTTTGAATTTTGGTCAAGAAATAACTGAGTTATGGCCGTTTGAATTTTTAGGTTGTCTCCAGAGGGCCAAGTTTTTGAACGTTCAAAACAATTCGTGTTCGATATCTCGGAAACTATTTCAGATATTGAGATGCGGTTTGCGCCATCGTTTTTCCCACGATTTTTTACATAAGAAATAGTTCTTTGATTTTTCAAAAGTCAAAATTTGCAAATTTTCGCAAAAATTTATGACAAACTATGCCAAATTTCTGATATCAATATCTCGCTTATTTTTTAGAGTAAACTTAAGTTGTTATACATCAGTATACGCAGAATTTTCCGCAGATTCTAAATCTAGGATTTAAATTTAGATCCGACAACAAATAACTGAGGTATGGCCAATCAAAGTTTCGGAAAGTTGATTTTCATTTTTCCTAATTTTTAAAGTTAAATATCTCGGAAACTATTTGAGATATTGAGATGCGGTTTACGCCATTCTTTTTCTCATCTCATTTTACGTTAGAAAATGTTCTCAAAATTCGATAGTCGATTTTTTGCGACAAAAAATTCCCACTCAAACGATGAAAATTTTTAATTTTTTTTATTTTTGGCCATAGCGTGTAAATTATTTATCAGATCGATCTTAAATTTGGCCAGTAGATAGATTTTGAGCTCCTCTTTCGACTGATGTATCAACTTGAGTTGTTATACATTAGTGTACGCAGAATTGCGTTATGATAACATATTTTACTCAAAATTTAGCGCAGATTTCAAATCTGGGATTTAAATGCAGAGCCGACAACAAATAACTGAGTTATAGCCGATCAAAATTTCGGATAGATGATTTTTGTAAGAAAAAGACGAACTTATAATAACATAATAAAAAAAATTGCATTTATTTGTGGAAATATGCAGAATACAAAGGATAAATACGGTGAGGTTTCAAAGAGCCCAAATTTCCTCAAAGGTAAAATCTTATAAAATACATAAGTATGTTCATATTTTCCGAAATTTTCGGCTCTTTATGATATAACAATTAAATTTAAGATTCCCTCGTCGGATTGCTTTTGAAATTATCCACCCACAAAGTCCACTTCTGGTCCTAGTAACACAATATACCGAACTAGAACCTTTGTCCAAACGCAATAAAACGTTTCACAAGTAGATTTGCGTAATCAACAAAGACCAACTTTGTCACTCAAGCCAACAATGTCCTTTGCACTTTCGAACTGGTTTTTGTCGAGCCCACGATTGAAGAAGTTTTACCGTTCCACTAATCAAACGAGACTTTTTGTCGCT
Source organism: Gnatocerus cornutus (assembly GCA_029298725.1). Lineage (NCBI taxonomy): Eukaryota > Metazoa > Arthropoda > Insecta > Coleoptera > Tenebrionidae > Gnatocerus > Gnatocerus cornutus. The sequence continues at coordinate 16,889,346 of CM055516.1, forward strand.
TGTATCAGAAACGCTGAAATGCAGTGGTGACACTCGACAGAATATTATAAATGGACGTCTATATTTATAACGGAATTTTTGAGATATTTTCTTGGCTCACATTGTTTGAACATGAAATCGGTGCCGGGGAAAAATAGCACGCCCAGAACATCGGATAACCGAAAGCTCATCTTGTTATAATAATAACCGTAGTAATAATTGTAAAACTTCCAATCGGTGGCTTAATTAATTCCCTTCCATGCGATTTGAAAATGTACGGCTTACTGCACCGGCGCCTTGGACGCTCGGCGTCGTCGATCTCCGTCAGAAGCACGGCGTCGACTCAGTTTATTGGTAGCATTGAAGCTACCGCGATCTTGGTTTCCACAAAATCCATGTTTCATAACAAATGGACAATTGTGCGTTTTGACAGTTTTTACCGGAAATGAAACGGAGCGTTGATAAATAATTCAGGTGAGTTTTGCGATAATTGTTTGTAAACTTGGCCAACAAATGCTATTTATCTGGTATCAAAAACAATATATCATAAAAAAGTTTTTACAAGCAAACTTTCAATACAACGGACGAAAGTTTCTTTACTACCAACGCATCGTGAATAAATAATGATGGCACAGTTTCGGGATTTTTTCCAGAGAGAGGTTATAAAATTTTATTGCGTTGGCAATTAACTTGATTTAAACGGAGCTGGGATGATTCAAAAAGTGGCTGTCAACGGGCAATCTTGGTAATTTAATCAAGAGATGGAAGCGAAATCTGTCTGTTTTTACGAATGAAAGGTGCATAAGCGTGTGATGATAAATTAGCCGTGCTTAGATTGCACGTTTAATGACAGAGCTCGGATTATAAAAGTTAAGCGCTCTTGAAATCAATGGCTATTATAAACGATTTAGCGAGGTGGCATCAAAAATTTTGCATTTTCGCCAAAATCCATTGTCTCCACTTGTCGCTGCACTTCGCTTTATTATCGATAAATCTGCAATTTGTCAAGGCAACGGGCCCATCAATAAATCCGGCGTTATATTGTCCCAACGAATATCGAAGTGCAATTTCCGTTGTCAACTCGGATTAAAAAAAAATCTCAATTTTTTACCCCGACTTTAGAGATTACAGTTATTCTGGTCACGCCATCTGATGAAGCCTTTTGATGACGCTATAAAATGAACACTCTAGGGTCGGTACTTCCCCGTTCCTGATCGAAAAATATGAAATTTGCACTCGCATCTGCGACCACTTAATTTTTCCGACTATTAAATTACTCGCTTGTTTCCAACGAGAAACAAAATATCCACATTAAAGGAACAAAAATGATAAAATTTCATTAAGATGCAAGAAAAGCTGTTGTCTCCTCTGAAAGCGCGTGAATGCTTCTTGCTTACAAGATCGCTTTTGCGCCGCAATTTGTATTCCAGGCTATTTCCGGATTTGTTCAGTCAGTTGTTAAAAATTTTGTTTTGGCTGCTTTTGAATTTTCTATCGGGTCACATGAAATTTAATTTGTTGTACGATTCAATATCTTAGAGACGTCGGACTTGTTCAAGTAGAAATTTCGAGACGTTTTTTACAGTTTTATTTCGGGCTGGCACCAGTTGTTTGGAACGTTGGATTACAAATCTTTAATAAATTTACTTGTTCTCATTTCGAAGTTTCAACGTTATTAAATCAAATGGGGATTAACACGGCTGGATTTAATAAACAAAAGAGCGGAGGAAAAAGTCATTTTCGTTTTTAAAAAGTAATCAGATTAATTAATACGAGATTAGGTAGCTCGCAATATCTTTTCTTTTATATTATTATAAAGATGAAAAATTTTGCACGAATTTTCATTTTGCTAACAAACTGAATTGCTCTGAGCTATTTGCATGTTTTAGTACTTCGTTCATTACTGTTTTATATTTTATTTGTGGTGCTTACATTTAGTCAATAGTTCTGTAAAGCTCATAAATTTCATGTTTACTTTAATATCAACACGTCCAGCAATGTGGACGTTATTAGAGCTTGAAGTTGCGTCCATAAAATAACACATCAAAGTTTCATATTCTATGCAAACTTCTCAAGAATCTTAGTGTCAATTCCCTCTTCAAAAGCCCCCTTTGAAATTCCAATGAATAAACAGAATACATAAAAAATGAATCAATTTTCGCGCAATTATATTTTTAACCGCATAAAATTGAAACGACTAAATTACAAATTAATCAAAAATGAGTATTGTGGTAAATTTCGCTCTTTTATTAGTATTATTCGGTAGTACAAAGAAACAAATTTAAATTAACATACTTTTTTGTACTAAAATTGATTGCTTTTCAATTTTAACTTTACCGAAAGTGAAAAATTGGTTTCAGAGACCACATTTATCTTGTTTGTTTAAATTCTTGTCGTTATTTTTTATTGAAACCTCAAGTAATAAAAAATGGGAGATACATTTGACGACCTATCGTTCGTCGATTTAAATAAATTTGTTCCGAGCCATGTCCACATAAATTTTTATTGATTCAGGAAGGATAAAAAGCGATCATCTTTTATAAACCACTGTGCTATCAAACTGTGCAACAATCCTGTAATTTCTGTTCTCGTGTTCTTAGCATATGTCGAGAAAACTGAGCTATGGCTACTGAACTAAACTACAAACTCAAAACTTTGCATAAGTTCACCAAGGGCAGTTCAATATCTGTTTCTGAGTTTGGAAAGAAAAGTCGTGAAACTTGCTTTGTGGATTTTACAGCTAATTAGAGATAATGTGGTAGTGAAATTGTTAGCAATGTTGCCACGAAGATACGTACTGGTCTGGTGCTGATTAAATTATTACAAAACAAGATCTTTAAGGTCTTTTCTATTCGCTAGAATTGTTAGTCTTTCGATGCTATTTTATTATCACTATTTTTAGTATTTGAAACATTCTCTAAAGTTTAAGAACCAGAAACAGATCAATTAAAAAAATATATTTTAGAACAAACCAAAAATTTACAATATTCAAGATTCAATTTTCAATTTCTTCTAATTTTAGGAATATAAGAAAGAAATTTGGAGGCATTACTACTTTAGGCACGCTCATTAACTTGGCCAAATTTCAAAATTTAAAGGCTAGAAACTGATTTATCGGAATTTTTTTATTTTTGGACGAATCAAAAATTTTCAATATTCTCTATTAAATTCTGTATTTTGCCTAATTTTAAGAATACACGAATGAAATTTAGAGGAATTATTACTTTTGACACGTTTATTAACTTTATCGAATTCTAATATATTAGGACCAGAAGCAGATGTTTTAGAATTTTTATTTTAGAACTTTAGATTAGGATTTCAAATATCCTATATGAAATTCTGTATTTTCGCTAGTTTTAGAAATACACGAATGAACTTTGGAGGCATTATTATTTTTGATGTGCTTATTAACTCTCCCCAATTTTAAAATTTTATAACCAGAAACAGATTGTTCGGATTTTTTTAGGACAAACCAAAAATTTACAAAATACATTTTTATTTCATATTTTTGCTAATTTTTGGAATTTGAGAATAAAATTTAGAGGCATTACTACTTTTAACACGTTTATTAACTTTGCAAAATTCTAAAATTTTTGGGCCAGAAACAGATTTATTATAAAAAATGATTACAGGACGAACCAAAAATCTTTAGAATTCAATTTTAAAATCTGTATTTTTGCTAATTTTAGGAATATACGAATAAAGTTTGGAGGCATTACAAGTTTGAACAGGATTAATCGTGCTAAATCCCAACATTTTAGGAATAAAAACGAATTTTTTAGAAATTTTTAACTTTAGGACCAACTAAAAGTTTCCAATATTCAAAATTAAATTTCATATTTTTGCTAATTTTTGGAATTCGAGAATAAAATTTCTAGGCATTACTACATTTAACACGCTTATTAATTTTGCAAAATTCTAAAATTTTAGGACCAGAAACAGATTTATTAGAATTTTTTTATTTTAGAACGAACCAAAAATTTCTAAAATTCAATCTTAAAATCTGTATTTTTACTAATTTTAAGAATATACGAATGAAATTTGGAGGCATTATTAGTTTGAACGGGTTTATTAATCGTGCTAAATCCCAACATTTTAGGAGTAAAAACGAATTTTTTAAAAATTTTTAACTTTAGGACAAACTAAAAGTTTCCAATATTCAAAATTAAATTTCATATCTTTGCTAATTTTTAGAATTCGAAAAAGAAATTTGAAGATATTACTATTTTTAACACACTTATTAACTTTGCAAAATTCCAAATGTATTTTCGCTAATTTTAAAAATACTCAAATGAAATTTGGATGCATTATTAGTTTTAACAAGTTTATTAACTGTGCCAATTTTAAAAATTTTAGTAGCAGAAACAAATTTTTTAGAAATTTTTGGAATACACAAATAAAATTTGGAGACGGTATTATTTTTAACACGTTTATTAATTCTGCCAAATTCCAATTTATATGGCTCCTTTTAAAATGTGCAAAAAAAAAACTTCGACTTTTGCATCAATGAAAACAGCGACCTTTAAAGAACTCGTCTGATTAAATTATACTTTTGGGGTCGTGATTTTTTGGAGCTGCGATGAAGAGAAACTTGTAATTTGATTAGTAGCGTTTCATCTGTGGAAAACCCTTTTCCGATTAATAATGCACTGAATAATATAATTTAGAAGTGTAATAATACTAATGGACAGACGTAAAATCTCTCTTCCTCCTCTATAAATATCCGCTTGTTTTGAATCAGCTTAACGAGCATGAAAATAATTACTCGTACATGATACAAAGTGCGCAAATATTGCATCGATTGCCTCTTAGTAAAATGAAAATTTCCCTTGTTAGCTCGAAAACTCGCTTTGCTTGTTAGTAAAATAAACACTGACTGAATTTCTACAATAACGTTTCTGGACTTTGATATTAAGATCTGGCTCATCCGACTTTTAAATTCGCAGAAAGGAAATAAAACTAATCATACTACAATCTCAACATTGTTAATCTGGCGCAATTATCGTGAAGCTTCCAACTTTTACAAATTCGCTGGTTAACATATTTGGGCAAATTCCTTGAGTTTGTTCAAAGGGAGCGTAAACATCTTTCGGGGAACTTTACGGTTATAGAGTTATTCTATTAAATTTAGAAGAGAACACATTGTACGTACAGACTAAACTTTTCTTCTTACTTGCTTATCTCGCCAAATGAGAATTTTAAGAAACTGGGAGGGGCGGAAAAATCGTTTCATTTCCGAGGTATGTGCACGTTCGATATGAATTTTCCACGTTCACGTCGCTGTAATTGTCACGTGGCGAACAAGACATTTTGTATAATCTACTTTAATTTTGCTCTGGAGTCTTATTAAGGGCTCGAGGAGGAAGTTTTTAGTCCGTCAATTCGTTTCGTTTTGGTTTCTTTAACAGAATTATGATGTGAATGTCGGGGTGACAAATTGTTAATTCCCTTGCAAATGAAAAATCCGTAAATCCCCTAATCAGATTGTTGTTAACACGGGAGCGATTAAGTGTGTTTTTCTTTGTATAGATTTATGAGATCCCGAGCCGGTGTGACAAATGGTTCGTGTGTATGTGAACCGAATTTTTGTATTAAATAATTAAATTAAAAACGGGGCTGTCGAGGGCCAACCAAACAAGAACCGGGCGGTATAATCCTGGTCATTAAAACCATAAATCTACAACTTGGCAGTCATCTGAAAGTTTAATCCTGTGTCTCTATTCATAAGGGATATTTGTTTTAACCCCAAACGCCATATATCATTACTTTATAACTTTTACTAATAAAACGAAACGCAAGTCCAATTTATCGTATTTATCTCTCTTATCGATTCCCCGCTTCCCAAACACCTACGGAAGATTTTCGGTGCTGTTTTATTTTATTATTGGCGAAAAGAAACGCGATCCCGCATACTTTGAATGAATATTAATGAAATGACGGGAAATATTCCTCAGCCAAATATAAAAATCACTTAGTGGAAGTGGATACTCGTTCTATAATATTGGATTTCACCTGAAGAACTTTTGATGCGTCTTCCGTTTGCGTGCCACATCCATAACAGACTGCGTTAAATTTTAATAAAGGGATCAAGGGCCGACATTAGAAATCCCAAGTGACCAATTCGAAAGATTCAAACTGCACGTACATCCAAGCTATTTAAATAACTAAAACATATTCAATTCTCTCTGCTTTGTTTCATAATTTGCACAAAACGTAGCAAAACGTTTGAGCTGGGGCAGAAATAATCAACTCCAGTATTGATTTTCTTTTAAACTTAGTTCAACAAATTAACAACTACAAGACTTTTTATTTTCTTCGTTCTTCCAACAGTTTTCGGAACTCGTAATGAGCCACTTTCAGGTACAAACGCTACAATCCGTCCCGGTTTTAAAAATATTTCTCAATACTAACGCTATTGAAAAACTTTCTAACGCGCGGCTCAAGACGAATACATTCATCAATAGAAACGACACCTTCAGCTAGAATTTTTCATGTAAATATACTTCTTTTTCACAATGGAAGGAGTTTTTTAGCTTCGCACATGGCTGCGATTTATCAAGATATGTATTATTTCGCATCGTAAAAATAGAATGATGGTTGGAATATTTTAGTTTCTCCTTTAATATCCGTTTTTTTGTGCCGATTTTCGTTTCAAAGGAACCCGTGCAAATTAGCGACAGACATGTGTCTATTAAATTTGAAATGAATATTGATGACTTGTCCATGTTTTCGTGAAAGGGGATTTATGAAATTCAAATGATGAAAAAAATTATTTTAGGACGATGGAGATGAATAATTTGTCTGAGTAAATGTTGAAAAAATGAATGCGATGGACGGAAATGGAAGTGCTTGAGCTTTATAGAGCTAGGATTAGAAACCAAGTGAAGCGACCTTCTAGTTCCATCTAGGTTAGAATGAATAAAATATAAAAATATGCTTTTGAAAGCTCTCACATTAGGCGATTTTATTGTTTTTTTATGTGATAGTTAGGATTTTAGTCATTTTTACATTCTAATAGGATTAGTAAGATTTATAGGCAGAGACGGGTTAAGGGTGATTAAGACCAGGGGCAGTTTAGAAAAATGGATACAGTTAATTTCAAAATTTTCATAAATATGTATTTTAAAGAGCCTGTAGATGCTACTTCAATTTTTTACGTTTTCTTGAGTTTTTTTTAATTTCCTTAAGATTATATAGACTTACTTTTACTTTTGATTTTCTTATTTGGTTTAGAGATAAATTGTTTTTGATTTTTTTAGATTCTTCTGTTTTTTGGATTCTTTAAATTTTTTGTGTTTATTCCAGATCCTTTTTACGTTCTTTTTTTTAATTTGTTTATTATTATTTTTTATGATTATTTTAAAGTAATTTTAAGTCATCTTTCTACATTTTTATTAAATTTTGAAAATTTGCTTATTCGTCTCTTTTTATGTCTTCTAGAACTTCTATAACCTTTTCAATAATTTTTTTTTTGGATTTGCAACATTTCTTCGTATTATTTTTTATTTTTCTTAGATTTTGCTTTTGATTTTATACATGAAATGCACTTTAAAATACATATATCTGCTTTATCTAGATTTTCTGAATTCTTTTTGGATATTTATTAAATTTTTATTAAATTTCGTCTATTTTTTATCGATTCTTCATGTTTTGCTAATTTTGATTGGTCTGATCTATAATTAAGTATCTATAATTACTTTTTCCATTTATTTTAGATTGTTTTTTATTTATTTTTTCAAATTTCAATAAACTTTCTCTTTTGATACGAGACAGCTTTTTATGAAATTTAGTTTCAATTACTTAGATTCTTCTTAGATTTTATACTGATTTTCTCTCCAGATTGCGTATAAATCCTCTCTGAGCTCTTTTTAGTTTTTTTCTAACATCTTTAATTTTTCTTTTTCTTGGTGTTTATTCTTAAAATTCCTCTTAGATTTGCTTAAAGTTTTCTTCCGATTTTTTAGATATATACCCAGGTCTTCATTTTCCTTGAATTTTCTACATTTTTCCGAATTCAGTTTAGATTTTTTCTAGATTATTTCCATATTTTGTATATTTATCTTGAATTTCTTTAGGCCGAAAATAAAAACGTATGTGTATTTCGAGCACGGAATTGGAATCTGTGCAAAATTCTGCTTAAAACGAGACATAATAAGTTACTTCAAAAAGAAGCTAGATTTCGACCGATATAGATTTACATTGTTTGAGCTTAAATTGTTTCTGAAAAATTCTAATTTTCGAATTCCAGACAATGTAAAAACGGGTTATTAGTAAACTACAGCAAACTGCAAACAAAATACAAGAAAAATATTAGTGAAAAGCGTCTCATTATCTGTCGGAGTTTCCAAGATTTTCCGTAATATTAGCGTTTTGGCAACAACCCGAAATTTAATTGACCATAACTCAGTTATTTGTTGACCCACGTAAAAAATTAGCACAGTTTTAAATTTTGTGTGAAATTTTTCGAAACATTAGCCACAGTAGCGCAAATTTGCTTTAGCAATAAACTAGATATTGACCAAAAGAGGCGGTCAAAAAGGGAAAAAATATATACAGTACGTGCCCGGATTGAGTTCACAAGAGGAAAAAAACGTTATATTTCATTTTACAAAAAAATGACAAAGGAATAATATTTTTTGCTTAATTTAAATTAAATAAATCTTTAATTAAAACTTTAATATTATCAAGCTGTGTTCTTAAAATCGAAAAAAAACAAAATATGGAGGAACTTTTTTATTTTTAATTTTGCAAAAAATGTCAAAGGAATGAAATTTGTTCTTTAACTCAAACCAATTTCCACTATTTGATTGACCAGTTACCTGTTTTAGCACATAGTTCAATTCTAACTCGTAATTCTTTAAGACTGTTTCGAATTTTCTTAATTATTGTTAAGAATGCAATTGCATTTCTTTTCCAATTTTTTAATGCTTACACATTATTAGGTAAATTTTTCTTTAATCTTTAACGTGAATCCACAGCCTGCTATTATTTAAATACGATTACAAATTTAATAAATAAAAATAATAAAAAAAATAATTTTAAGAGTACAAACCAATAATTTTGAAATTTTAATTGCAGATTTATCTGTTTTGAAATAAGTAAAAAATGTTATTCCTTTGTCATTTTTTTGTAAAATGAAAAATAAACTTTTTTTCCCTCTTGTGAACTCAATCCGGGGACATACTGTATATTTTCTATTTACATTTTTGAGATTTTTTTGTAGATTGTGATTTTTATTTTCTCTTGATTCTTTCTAGTATATTTTTAACTTTTTTAGATTCTTTTTGGGGATTTAAAATATTGGCACATTTAATACATACGTTTGTAATTACACCCGAAATTTCTCGAGATTTTGATTGCCATTCGTTTTGGTCATACTCATCTTGTTTTTATGATTAGTTGTTCTAATTTATTTAAGTAAGTGATTTTTCTTTTTAGATTCTCAATATTTCTTACATTTCCGTTTTTTATTGCTTTGAATTAAAACTTACAGTTGAGACCTTGCGGGCAGGGGCCCTTCGCCCTCTAATAAATTCACCTCTCCTCAAAAGTTTATCGATATTTAAAAAGTTCAGAGTTTTTAGACATTTTTAAAATATTTAAGCACAGTTCGTAGAATTCCCTATAGTTTCGAGTAAAACGTATAATTTTGGGTTGATTTTCTAGTCCCGTTATTCCAAATGCTCTTCATGCTGTATTTCATTTCAACTTTGAAATTTCCTGTTTGCTGTCCAACTTTGCCATAACTTCCCACGTGAAACTCCATTAAAAGCTCTTTCTATATCGATCAAGCCCAAATTCGGGTTTCTTTTTGCCCTATTTATATGTACAAGATTAAGTTTTGTCTTTTTCAGGCTTGTTTAGGGATTCCAAATTTTTCTTATTTTTCCCTCTCTAAAAAGCATATTTTGTAGAAAACTTCGGAATCAAAAGAAATTTTATTAGGATTTAAGCTCAAAAGCTATTAACTTTAAAAGAGACCTAATTTATTGTGGCAGTAAATTGTTTTGAAAAGAAAGTGCCTAATCATTTTAGCTAATCGTTATAAAAGTTAGCTGCAACTCCTAAATTTGTAATGAAATTTCGAATTTCGGAGGACCAGAAATGGAGGCAACTCAATCGCACTTGAATGAAATATGAATCGTTAATTATGTCGGTTATCTATATTAGATATCGCTTCGAACGCACATAGTTTTGGTCAGCAGATATTTGATAATGAAACCATTGAAAGTGGCTTGTTCGGACGGTGGTAACGTTACATTGTTGAGGGCATAAGCTGGACGCAACCATGCAGAGAACACAGAAGCCGTTGACGTGACGATATAATAGAAGGTGATACGGGACTCTAAGGGACACTAACCACACTCAAAACCGCGAGAGCGCATCATTATCACATACACACTCACTCACGATTCAAAATAGACAGTGAAATCGATACCTACACTCGACTTTAGGGTCAAGCACGTCCTCCACTCGATGATAAACGATTCGGATTTAAATTCGCAAGGAAAAAATCATCGAAAAACTTGGGCGATAAAAAAGAAACGGAATTTATCATGATGCGTGGCCGGGATAGAATTTGACGTGTTTTCGATACAAACAGCACCTGGTGGTATTCTCATTTGTGCTACAAATTAATTAATACTGACAAATAATTGCGGTGAACTGAATTACGATGTTACATGCATCGGAAATCGAAGGGAATTCTGGAGTGGCATCACTAATTTTATCCTTGGTCAGTGCCGTTTTTCACGTGGACGATTGGATTCTTGCCAGCGCGAGATTTTCTTTAACTTAATTTCATTTGATTTTTCCCCTAAATAAACAAACAATAAATTACCGAAAGCGACACTGCGCGCATTTCCATTAAACCCTGTCAATAGAACACACATTTTCCATAAATACTTTATTTATACCATTAGCGCGTAGAGAGAGTATAAAAATTCCCAAGAGGTTGGTACACAAGTGATGCAGGTGGCGACGCGATGTATGTGCATCATAAACTATTTCGTTACGCTTATACGAATCTCCGCAGAATAATGTACAAGCTGACACTATTTGTAGTGCAAACAGCAATTCACGTTTCGTATTTTGTTTAAAAATCACGACATGCATCGCCTGTCACAACTTTTATAATATTATGTTGAAATTTAGAACTACATATCATGCAGTCATGAGTCTAATAAGCGTCCGCTGTAAATTTGAGACTTGACAGCTTTAATTCGGAAAGTTTGTCAACTTATTTTATTAGTGTTTGCAGGTACAAAGAGATAAAATATTTAGCTGGCAAACGACGAAATGTAATTCGGAAATGTAATCTATTCTAGACTACTCATATAAATGGAAAAAATTAAATTCGTTACGTCTCCGGTTGCCCGGAATTTGTGAATGATGTTAAACTGGGATCGGGATAAAGTTACAGTTTTTGTTGTATTAAGATAAAATGGTGGATGCGCCGGGAGAATTATTTAAATTTTTAGTTTCTTTTTTTTTGTCTTATTTAGATTGTTTTTTAGCTTTTTGGTACTTAATGTGAAAGCTTTCGGATTCTAAGACTTTCTTTTTTGTTGGTAATCAAAGGCGCTTTTGGCTCACTGAATCTCAGTTACTCAGCGTTTCAGTTGTGCGATTTAACCTTTCATTCCCTACATTTTGATTCTTGAATTTTAATCAAATCACGCAAACACTAAGAGAGAAAACTAATCTTTTTAGACACTTTTTAGTCTACTTTAAATACCATTTTCTCAAAAATTGATCAATTTTAATTTATTGAACTTCTAGACAATCTTTGTTCGAAGTTTGATCAAAATGCTAGAGAAACGTCTTGGCCATATTTCCTTGAATGACTAGATTTTCCAGATTTTCTGGAATAAAAATTGTTTGCTCTAAAAAATGTATAGTTTTCCGATTTTCGTGTTTTTAGGTGTTTAAATTTGTATTTCTATATTTTGAAATTTACATTTCCTTCACTTTTTGATCAATTTTGAGAGAATCTAAAGTTAGAGTTATGGAGACGTTTTAAGATCATTTTTAATAATTTTTAGATATGAACTTCTCTCAAGCACAATAATTGTCTATTACACTTCCAATTTTCAGAACTTGTTAAAATTCTCTCCAACAATTCTTTTTTTTGGATTCTATTGCGGTCTTCCTAGACTCTTGAATTCAGAAAAAACTTTACATTATAAATATAATTAAATGTAGCCATTTTTAAAAATGTTATTTAAAATTACCATAAACTACTTTAAATTTTAGTCTCTGACTTTGGTTTCCAACATTTTTTATAATTTTTTGTGTTCAGATTTATATACCTAATAGATTTATCTTAATAGGATTTGGTCAAATTTCAATAGATCCTCTTTTTAGATTTGAGCTTCAATTTTCTAAATATCTATTTCTAGACTTTGCAACATTTTTTTCTTGATCTTGAATTTTCTTTGGATTCTTTCCTAGACCGTCTAAATTTGGTCTTGAATTTAATTTAGAATTTTGATTTTAATTTATATTTTCTATGTTTTCTGTATACATCTTGTCTTTGAATTTCTCTTTCAATTGCATTTTTGATTGTTTTCAATTAAAATTCGGCGTTGCAGGCGGAGCTTTGTGGAAATACTTAAAAATTGGTCGTTTCCAGAAATTACGATTTTTTTCTACCAAAAATGAAAATACATCGCATTTTTCAAATTCTGTTGCATTAAAATGTTTAAATTCTGTGTCATCGTATTATTGATTTTTTTTCCATTTTCTCTATGTTTTGACACTTTTTGTCCGTTCAAAAAATTTACGCTTAAAATGAAAATATTTAGTTTATTTGGCTCTCTGGATTGCAGATTTGCTTTAATTAATTAAAAAGTTTTTGATGTTTTAAACTGTTAGTATTTGATTATAAAAAAATAAATCGTGGGATGTTCTGATTGATCTAAACTTTCTCCTGATACGAATAATAAATTGAAATACCTAATAATTTTAGTTTTCCAAAAAATACAAAATGTTAGATATTCTCGTTTCGAAATTTCAATAATTCCAAGTTTTCTTGTCTTCATAAAAATGTTCAGTATTTTGAAAAATGTAAATATTTATCTAGATTTTCCAGATTTTCTGAAAACTTTGGATGTTTTGATTTGAATTCATTCTTTAAAGTCTCTAGATCTCCCGTAGAATTTCCAGATTCTTGTAGATATTTAGTGTTTGAATTACTGAGAAGATAATCTGAAGACTCTTATTATTATTATTGTGTAAACCATAAAACAAATATCGAAGTACATATTTGTAAAAAATTCAAATATTTTTAGGTGAAAATGGTGGATGCGCTGGGTTAATTTATCAAAATAGCAAAATTAAACGCTTAAGCTCTTGTAATAATAAATTCGATAGTTATCAGCTATCAATTCCTCTGGATTTGTAAACGTGCCGGTTAAAACTACAACTCTGCAAAATACTGCAAATACAAACTAATGTTTGAATATGTAATATATTCGGTGTGATGCCCGTGTAAATAAACATGAAAAAATGTACCTTAATTTAATGTACTTTTTTTTACATCGACATTTAACTAAAACAAATTTAGTTTTTTGTTATAGCAAGGTTCTAAATTGTATAATTGATTTAAACAATCTTGTTTAGTACTAACTAAATTACGAGGAGTAATAGAACGTATTTATTAGTAATTCCAACAACTTTAAATTCAATTTAACGTGACGTTATACATAATATCGACAAACTGTAGAATTAGTTTCATATGGTTTCAGCTTCCTATATTGTATGTAACTGCAATGGAAAACTGTGCAAATTAGTTTGTAACTTGTAATTACTTAGTGGTTTCAGTTTGCTTTACAAACTTCGAGCCCTTTTTTTGAATTAGTTTGAAAAATAAAATTGAAAATAAGACTAGACGATGTTTCCGCCATTTCCTCGCTTAGTTCGTCATTAATTGCGTTGCATCTCCAAGTTTCTCACGTTTTCCGCCTCAACTTAAATATACACACGTGGGGAATGCCAGCATGAGTACACACAGTTATTTGTTTGAGATTTCTAGTCTCTTGGTAACTCGAGGAACGTAATCTAAAACAACATTACTCTCCCATTTCGTGCGAGCAAATTGCTCGAAATATTTTGAGCGGAAATGTTCGACGTTTAGAGTCAAGCAAACTTTACATTTTTGAGCAGATATTTCGATAACATGAAATGATCTGTTATTCACAAAGGACTCAAAGTCGTACGTCGAAAATATTTGATCATCATAATACCTCACTTAGGGTCTTTATCGTCTAATCCTGGAGCTGACGACTTGTATTCTGTGTGCACCAACCAACATCTTAATGGGAAATCTCAGGGTCCCTGTTTTATCGATCGGGGGAGTTTATTTATGTGTGGATCGTATTCGGGTTTTTTGTTTAAACAAAGCGGGGTTGTGTCAACCCTTTGGCAGCGTCGGAATTACGAAAGTTTGGATAAAAATTTAATGATTTTCTTTGACACAATGTACTGTGTTTAACACTGAAAAGCTTTTACTTTGATCATAAAAGAAAATTGAAAAGTTTTGATAAGTACTTTTTTTGAAGCAGCCATATTTCTTACTCAATTTATTTACATTACTAACTTCTAAACGATTTATTGTTTCTTAATGCGTCTCACACTCGACAACGCCTGAAATATTGCTCTCCAGGCGGCTATTTATTTCCAATCGATTTAATTAAACAAACCTTTTGGCTTGACGTAACGTAGCTAATTACGATATCAATTGTTTAATGCAGAGAGTATTTGCTATTAATGTATCTGTTGGTCATCCAATTACTCGAATTAGTCTTTTTGATCAAATGACTGGTTTTGTTTATGTGAGTCACTAGGCAATTAGCGAATCAAATCGGGAATCACAGGGGTCGTTTTAACTTTTTTTATTGTTTAATTAAAGGATTTTATTCGTTTCGTGATGAGAGAAGTCACGTTAAATTAACGCGGTAATGGTTTTTGGCGAAATAACAATTAATAATACAATTTTGCCTGTGGTTTTCGACTAGTTTATGGGGTTGGGACACAGGCAATTAATGTAAGTTGGAATATTTAACCACACACGACCGGAGCAGTCATGAATTTTTTCCGGGCATCGAAATTAAATTTTAGGGCTTCATTATAAGAACTTTTCTAAACCGGATAATTTACGGCGGAAATTTGTCGAAGCTAGTTACAAATGACTCTCGTTTAGACCCTTATGATTCCACGTTTTGTTTAGAATTCATCAGTTGTTGCAACAAGGTTGCCCGGAAATTACCGGAACAAAGCAACTACTAACCGGACCAAAACTCAACACCTTGCTGTATCCATCTAAATGTGCTTACAATATGTCAACCTCTTTAGTACTCAGAGGCGGTACAGACACAATCGATTAATCAGGATTCTCTTATAGTTTCATCATAAGCTCAACAAATTGAAGACAAATACGGTCATCAGCATTTTCGCCTGTTGCTGGAAAACATTTTGTGCTTCCCTTAATTGGAAATTCATTAAGTCTAAGCTTAATGCAAATTAATGGATAAATATAGACACGCTTTAAAGTAGGTCACACGGTCGTAATCTTACATTGAAATCAAAATGAACGTTCTGGGATTTTTGGGAGATAAAACGCCCTCCCTAAACAGGGAAATTTAGTTTGTTTGCCACACGTTTTAAATATGCATGAAACGTTGGTCGTGTCGACTTTTTACATCTATCTAGAATTTATTTTATTGACAAGAGTCATTTCAATTAACCAAATTCGTAAACATGTAACCTTTGGAAAAATTTTCAATCGACACCGTTTTAAAATCGTGTCAACAGAATACTTCAATTTGCTTCAATAAATATTTGTCAGAGAAAAAGTAGGAAAAAATCTATATTTGTTTAACGGCTCGAGGGAGTTGTTAATTAAGTATGTGGTAAATGAGTAGAGTAATAAAATTACGTTACGATGATTTGTAATTTTAAAAGATGGCCACATTAGAATGCATGATCTAATTATGCACATTTACTAGTTGACCAGTAATGTGAAATGTGCGCATTTGGATGCAGGTTTAATTCTGCAAAAATTATGGTATGGCCTTTGGGGATTTTATATTAATACTCGCGTCAAAATTTGGAGTGTTTAAATATGGACTTTTGAATTTACATATTTTGCAAATTTTTTAGTTTCTTAGAACTGTAAATTTTCAATTTTCTGGATCTAGACACTATTAGCTGAAATATTTAATTTTGAAAACTTTCGTCTTATGTTTTTACCTTCAATCTCCAAATTTTCTTTAGGGTCTTTTAGGATCTTAAATGAGGAGATCCAATTTTTTAGAAACTTTCAAACTTTCAGACTTTGTAATACGCAATGAGTTTTAATATTCAAAGTTCAGATTTAAGTAGTCCTGATATATTTTTTTGTTTTTCTTATTTCCATATTTTAAATTTTTAGACTTTTTCTAGTATACAGGGTGTTAGGTAACGTTACGGCCATAGACTAATCGGTAATTAAGGAAGGCAAACTGTCTTGGAATCCGCAATTAATTTTATTTTTTTCGTTTTAGTTAAAAAGCTACAAGGCTTTAAAATTGACCAATAGAATGGCTTCAAATAATTTTTCAATTTTACAGATATCCAAGCTTTCGGACCAAACGAATATTTGTCACTTTTCCGTCACATTTGAAGTTTTAAATCAGTGGCTTCAATAAAAGGGAAAAACAACGCAATTTTATTCAAAAAACAGACAATAAAGCAACACTACAATAGATGTTCAAAATGGCCACCATCTTGTTGAACATATAATTGTAAACGACGCAACAATGTTGCCTTTATTGTACTCAACACATTTTCGTTTTGATGAACTTGATTTGTGATGTCCACAAAAATGGAACAAGTACGCCACTGATAAAAAATAAGAACTATCAGTTTGACATCAAACAAAAAATTTCCTTCAGTAACTCTGATTCAAATTTTTGTAACATGCAAATTGTTCCCTGATTGGTCATATTCAAAGCCTTCCAGCTCTTCTATTACTTTTTGGTTTTTCCTAAATTTCTAGTTCTGTTTAAATTTTCTTTCTTTTCTGTTGATTTTACTTTCTATACTGAAGTTTTTTTTATTTATATGTATTTATTTTCTTTCTCGATTCTATTCACTTTAAATACTATCTAATTTTTCTAGATTTTAATTCTTTAGATTTAAATTTTCGCAAATTATCACTTTTCATTATTTACATTTTATATTTTTGAATAATTAAATTGTTTCGATTTTCTTTGATTTTTAGATTTTTTGATTTTTTTAGATTTTTTTTAGTTATCCTAAAAACTTCAATCTAATAAATGCAGAATTCTTCAAGACCTTAAAATTTTTATGTTAGAGACTCTAGACATTTTAGATGTGATTAAATTTTATTGATTTTTCATTGTTTTTATACATTTTTCTAGATTGAGCAAAATTATTATTCAGTTTTCTTTCAATTCTTTAAATTGTAGATAATTCTTAATGATTTTTCGCAAATGCAATCAATTTTCATTCGATTTTTTTTACGATTTGTGTTAGATTGTCTTTAGAGCTTTTAGTTCTTTTTACAACAATTTAATCCATTCTCTGGATTCAAATTCTGTTTAAATTTTTTAGAATTTTTATTTTATTTTATAATGATTTTCTCTGGGTAGTGTTTTTATTTTCTTTCGATTTTGTTTAGAGTCTCTTTATTCCGGTTTGATTTTGTTGAATCTTTTTGTGTTTTTTTATAACTTCTTATAATCATTTATATTTAACAATATCGTTTAGCGTCCATAAAGTAGTTCTTTATTCACGGCGTCTGTTTTGATAAAGTAAAACGGCCGCTTGTCAGTGTCACATAACTATCAATAAATTAATGTTGAAATACAATTTTACTTTCTGTATTGGGATCGAGAATAAAGTATGTAATTCGTAGATAAATGTAGACTCGCTCTATTTATTGACTTAATAATTATATGGCTCATCCACAAAGACCTAAATTTTGTATTTATAACATAAATAACTTTATTGGGGCTTTATACTTTTCTTAATCTGATTCTTCTCCGGTTATGCTTGAATTTTCTAGATGCTTCTTTGGATTTTTTTAATTTCTATTTTTTTTGTAATCTTTTTGACTTTTTATGAATATTTTTAGATTGTGTAAATTTTTGCTTTGCGTTTTTTATAGATTTTTCTCTTCTAAGTATATCCAGATTTTTTTAGATGTTTGATAGATTGTCATTAGCATAATTTTGAATTTTTCTACAAAATTATTACATAGGCTTTTTAGGAACTTGCGAACTTAAATTTAAAATCCAAAAATTGTCGATAATCAAATTGTGAAACTGAAAAATATATAAATAAATCAAGCTGAGAAAGAGGTCACAAAATAGATTGTTCGAAAAAGGTTATTTTTACATTACACATTTTTTAACAGCTTCTGTGATGTATCACTTTAAAACAATTTCGCTTTTTCCTAGTTTCTCAGATATTTTAGATTTTAGGATTTCCTGCTATGAGTTTTTCCAAGTTGTTACTTTGAGGGTCTAAAATCATGTCGATTTGTTGTATTTTTATTCTTTGTGTGTATTTATTTTAAAAATAAAAGATTCCTAAGAATGTATTTACATGGCTAGTGGTTTGAATGTGAGCACTATTGATTTAATTTTTGCGACTAATCGTCTAAAAGCAGCTTAGCGAGCAAGTATTCTCTCCTTGAACGCGAAGCCAGCGATATTACGCTGGATATTTTGCTCTTGTCGTAATGAGGTCTTGTTTTGTTCCGAGTTTTTATCCGAAAATATCTCGAACAATTATAACAAGCTCTTAAACAAGACGTTGGCTGGGAAATGGATTGTGTTTCATCTTCTTGTATTCTACTTTATTACGCTCCCTCGCATATGCATCAAAGTTTGCCACCATTGTGGAGTGCAGTTTTCTTTTTGTTGGAGTTGCGACGAGGAGGAATGTTCTCACAATAAAAACAAAGCCGAAATGTACGAAATACGGCTTTGATTAAGTTGGACACGGTTCGTGATTTATTGATAATAAATTGGGTGAAGTGGGAGAAGCTGCCGAGTACTTTGGGGCGATTCCATAGAAATTATAAAGGGGACTGCCCATAAATTAAAAAAGCTATGAATATATAAAGCGGCAAACACTGCATGTACGGCTAAGTACGCCTAAAAGAAAAATTTCACATGAATAAAATATTAGATTGTAATTCAGAAGCGTTTTTAATGTTTCATCTGCTTACTCCTTGTTTCCTAAGTAACGTTCTTATCTTTGTTAAATGAGACAAAGTGGGGAATCTTTTAAATTTAGGACTTTTACGAGGGCATCTACATAATTCAGTCGAATTAAACTATTTAAAACTTTGCTTTCTAGTCCGCGACATTATTACCTCAATTTATAGACATATAATTTTTACCTAATTTGATGTTTCTAACAGCGCTTTATTTGGAAAGTTTTAAAAATTCTTCGGCGGAAATTAAACGTATAAATTTGTGGGGTGACTGTCAAATTTTATATCCTTCCACTTTAAACATAATAAGTTTGTTCATTATCTGAATTTATTATGCTATCGGCAAAATGTACAATTAGCAGGCTATCGTTTCGAGAGCTGCGTAAGGGCTAAAATGTACACCTTGCGCCAACACTTTACATTAAACAAATTTCATTTTCCATCTCCGGTAGTATTATGATATTTAATTAAAGTGCGAGTTGTGCACAAGGGTCTTGATTTATCAGATTAATTGAATTGTGAAGTGGATATTGTAAGTGTCGAGACCAAGTAGTATTAAACTCGATATTGGAAAGGGGGTCTCAACAAAGTGTTGTAATTTATGTAAACCGATTCAAATCAGCTCAACTAGGATGATATTTATCGGACACATGCGGTTAGATTAGGTCACTACAAAACTAGATTTGTTTATTTCACTCAAACAGAATTAACTGCCCCGCATTAATTCCATAACAAATGCACGCGTTACGTTTCCCACCCAAAAGACTAGACTGAACAACCACTAAATCAAGATAAAAATATTATCAATCAATAAATTGACCCGGTTCCAATACGGGTTTGATTTCTCACCGGACCACTTGATATTTCAATAAATTTTTGACAGGATAATTTACGTTGTATTTCCACGTCTTCTCTCAAATTGAAATTTTGTTTTTTCATACCTGTGCAGACGGAATTGGATATTAAATTTTATTGCGCTGAATGGTCAGAATGGGATAGAATTATTATTTTCCGCTGCAACTGAAACATGTTTGTATTGACCGTTTTGCGTTTCGCTCTATTCATTGAATTATCTATCTCCACGTTCCTGATAATTACATTTTTACAGTCGAACCTGCAGTGTCTTCCCTTTGACGAAACTTTTGTAATTACTCCAATATTTAATAACTCTTGATGAAATTCGATATTGCCCTTGTTGGTTATAAACAGGCTGTCTCTTCTCTTCAAGTATCTGAGCAGTAAAGGTGCACTTCGCCTCAAAGAACATTAATTTATTTAAAAACTTAATCGGGCGAGTTATTGGATGAAGTGAAAGGTTTTTCGAGTTATTTTGTCCACTTAAATTAGTGAAATGTAAAAATGATTGGACGGAAATAAAATTCAAATACTGCAGACGGTATTGATCATAATTGTCAATAAAGTTAATGGATACGATTTTATATCTGTCTCTCATTTTGAATTTTATGAACGGTGTAGTAAAACAGCCATAAATCAAATTTAACGTACCTCTGAAAAATAAAAGAAATCTATACTCAATAATAAAGCTGAATTAAGGAGAAGAGCGATTTTTTAAGAGTTATCTGCGTCAACGGATTCGGAAAAGATATTTGAAAATACCAAAAATGATGGATGCGTTAAATTGATCAGAAATTTTTATCTATTTATAGATTTCCTACATAAATCTCAGGTTGTCTGGTTTGTAGTTTTGGAGTTCTATTTTTGGATAAGTGGTTTTTGGTCGTAAAATTTTTACAATCTAGCTTCTCAAGTTATCGATACTTTGAAAATTTTAGATTTCTTTGGATTTAAGTTGTAAATTTTAATCTTTTGATTTTTGATTCTCAGAGCCTAAAACCACAAGTCTAAAATTTTAAACTTAATTTTGTACATTAATTGGTCTTACCAATTTTCTGATTTTCATACCTTGTATTAGCTTCATTCTGTTGGTTTGAATTTTTAACTCATAATTAGCATGTCTCTGAGGTCTGAGGATTTTCTAGATTTTTTCAAATTATTTTTTTTAAACATTTTTTCACTTTAGTCTTTCTGGAATCATTACATTACATTGAATTATCTTTAATCTATTGAAAGATGAACTGACATGGAGTCTCATAGTTTCTTAACTTTTCAGTTTTATTTAACAATAATACGTTATAAGTCAAAGTTATCAAAAATACAAAAAAAACAAATTAAACCTAATCTAAAAGACAAATTTGTGCAAAAATAAGACGGTTCAAAGACAATTTACAAATTTAAAGGTCTAGAAAAACTCTGAAAAATCTAAGGAGACTTTATCGAAATTGTAAAAGGAATTTAGAGGGAATCTAAAAAAAATTATCGAGAATTCAGAGATGATAAAAAAAATCTGAAAGAAATCGAAGTACTGAAGTAAACCTGGAAAATATAATGGAAATCTATACAGTTATAGATAATTTATCTACTCTAAAATGAAAAAATTAAGAAGAATTTTTTATAAAAATGTACGCAGAATCATTTAAAAAGAACTTATGCACTTTTAATAGAATCTGTAAAGTTTAAATAGAATTGGAGAAATCTGAAGATAATTTGGAGCATCTAAAAAAAATTGACCTAAACCTAAAAAAATGTAGAGAATCAATAAAAAATAGAGCGGACAGTTTAAAAAAATCTAACAAACAAAATCATAGAAAATCGTTTCAATCCAGAGAAACTCGAGAAAAAAATTTGAGGAAAATTCAAACAAAATTTTGCAAATCTCTTAAACATCCAAAAAAAATTTTAATTGATCTAAGCAAATATAAGAAGAATCTAAAGTATGTAAGGCAAATCCACTGAATCTGGAAAAATTCAAGAAGAAATAACAAATACAGGGTGTCCCAGAACTCGCGCCCCAGAGAAAAAGGGCTTATGAAGGCAATAATTCTGAACCAAAATTTGGAAACCATATTTTTTTAACTCAAAAAATAACCGAGATAAGACAAAAAAACTGTAGCCAATCCTGAAGCTGATTAGAATTTGAAAATTGGTAACTATGGACACATACTATCATCCATTGGTCAGTTAAGCATTAGTCTCTCGTTGTCTAGGAAATTGGGACGGCCATTTACTCCACTTCTCGAATAAGCTTTTGGGATTGGTTGTTAACTTTTTATCAGTTCTCGAATACTATTAAACTTAGTCAATTTTTGTTTTGAAATTTACCATCTGTATTGCTGTCGGCACCCTCCCTTGCTCCCTGGGGCGCGAGTATTGGGACACCCTGTATTTATAATAATATTTTGGTAAATAAAAACATATCAAAGAAAATCTGTCAAATCTGCAGAGAATTGGGCTAAATTCAAGAGAATCTAAAAAAAATTGCTGTACAAAGGAATTTAGAGAAAAAACTAAATAAAATTTCAACTGAATTTAAAAAGAATCCACAGAAAATCAGAAGAAAGTAAGGAAAGACGATTAAAAGAAAAATCGCTAAGAATTTGAGCACCTTTAGAAATGTTACGCAAAATCGAGAATAAATAAGAGAAAATTAAGCTAAACGAAAACTAAAAAAAAACTAAAGCCAACGTGATGGAAGTGCATAAAAGAAGAATCCAAAAAATCTAAAAAATATATTGTATTCCCAGTGGAATAAGGTTATATGGCCTCCATAAACCTATTTAACTTCGTTTAAGAGGTAGCCACCCACCATAATTTGTACCATTGTTAAAATGATGGGGACGCTTGTAAATCAAAGGCCTCCTGTAATCCGGGGAAACAGCCAAATGTAAACTAGGTAGCCAGACAAGAATTTTTAATTTATGATGGGGGTAGTTTGGATAATTTAGCCTATTGAAAGAGGAATGACTACACAACAATAGCGTAAGCAATATAACCTTAAGAAACTGGGAATTCTATAAATACTTTAAACACAAAATATTTACAGAATCTAAAGGGAAATGGTAAAGAATTTCAGAGTCGAAATCTAAAGAATCTGAATAGAATATAAACAACACAAATCCAATTCTTAAAATATTAGTATTTGTTTTTTAAGGGTCCCAATATTTTCTGATGCCTCCAGAATCTCAACCGACCGTTTCTAACTAAGCGGTTGCTACAACATGACTGAAAACTGAGGTATTTACAATTTATAAGCTTAAAAACTCGGAAAAACTTAGAATCTCTGAATGTAAGGAGGATCTGAGAATCTGAAAGCTGAGAGATCGAAGATTCTGGACATGTAAAGTCTTTCTAGCGATAGGACTCCTAAAACAATAACAACATGAGAAATAAGTTACAATTTGCTTGTGAAAATTTGAATCAAACCAAATTCCTGCTGGAATTTTTTATAAGTGAGAGTTAAATCAAAAGTCATTTTTGTCTTAATTCAATAATGTTAAAACGAATATGTAAACCAGAAGATCAAAGAATCTGAACCGTCAAGAGTCAAAAAAATCAGAATGAAAATAAAGCTATTTTAAAAATTTCGCGTATTTTTCGTTTCATTTTCCTCTAATTTTGATTAAAACTTTCGGTAACTATTTGAACTCCGCAATTGCATATACAGTTGACTCGTTCCCTTTGGTAAAAATCAAATCGCGAGCTCTGACTTGCCCCCGGACTTTCCGGGAATTTCCTCATATCAAAACCGTTTGACTGGACTTTGTGTTCGTTTGTATCGAACTCATTACTCTGAACGTGGTACGACATGTCTATAACAGAACGTGCTTTTGAAGCCGCTTTTCACACTCTCCTAGCTTCATTTAAATGAAATAAAAACTAAAGCGAAAAGGTTAATACCTAGTTAAGGAAAGTTGTAATTCGCAATTCTTTCGAAAATTTAATATTCCCGCGGCGTCTTCTTCATCTTGCAAGTTATTTAAATAATTACAAGCAAATATTGATCGCAAAATTACTTTTTGTTTGAGGCATTGTAAGAAAAGTTTAGGGAGGAAGCGAGAGAGTTGGAGGGTCTCTTTCGCAAACGGTTTAATTATTACTGTGAGTTGCCTGTGGACGTAAACCCGAACTGGTGTTATATAGCGTTTGATAACAAGGATGAAAAATTTAGATAAAACTTGAGATGATTTATGGGTGCTACATCATTTGTCAAGCGAGTTTCGCTTTTGCTCAGTATCGTTACTCTGTGTCCGCAATTAAAATTAATTAATAGGAATAAAAACGGCGTTGGGACTTGATCCTTTACGAAGCCGTTTTGGGAACAGTTGTTTTCGACGATTTGCAACAATTAGGCACACACTTTCGAAGTAACCAAGTAAGTTCCGGTTCCCGGTTACTAACTAAGATGTGAGCCCTGGGAATATGTTGTGGAGCTCTAGAGCAGTTTATGCCTAAACTTGCGGAGTGCATTACGTTGTAATGTGTCTTTTATACACGTATCTTTATACCAAATCGATATCGCTTTTGTTATCATTACAGAGTCTCGTAACGCTGTGATTACCCGATACCTTCATTAAAAGAGCAAAGAACGTGCATATTTTCATCGAATCTCTTTATTGGATGAGTTTAATTATTACATCAATCAAGCCGCTCGTTTTTGAGAGAACCTTCTGTCCGCAATTAGCAGACTGAATATGATGGAGGAGTTGAAATGCTAACCAATAACAGCAACGTCAATACCAATTGCACAATGGGACGTATTTTAATAGAGCTTCGCTGTTTCTCTTATAGAGCTTTGACGTTAATCTTAAAGGTTGATTTCACAAGAGCATGTGCCAGTGACAAGCAGGTTATTACTGTTCTGATTTAAACGCACAAGTGGCAGTCAGGTTACCGGTTTTGAACAAACAATAAATTCCTTCTGCCGTTACGGTTTCATGACTTTTCGATGGTGCTCCAGGTTAAAATTCCGCCTCTGAATTATTCCGCCTATATCGTATGTCTGTCGTGCAAATAGAGAGATATCATATCTTTTTGAATCCGACCAAGACAAACGGCTCCAGGTTCGGAGATTTTGCATCCTAATACCAACTTTTAAAATGGAAATTTCGGAGATTCGTTTCCACTCGCAGCTGATCTTTCGTGGAACTTTGAAGCACCGGAAAATTGGAAATGCGCCGTCTCACGCAAAAAACTATTCAGTCTTTGTCTACGTTGCTTTCAAAAGTATCTCAATTAATACCGAGCTAGGGGGAAAATCGATGATGCGGTTACCACTCTTGACGGATCGTATGCAGGTATGTCGCAAGAACTGCAATATTCCGACGTGCAATGAATTGATCGTTTGAGAAACAAAGTTGCAACTTCATGAGGCAGAAACCGAATTATTAATTTACTACGACTAAATATTTGTGGCTTTACTTCCTTGCTGACATGCACATTGTGTCAGACTTCAGGAAATAAATGACGCCAAGTTTACAGTTTCACACATTATTTCCAAATTGTACATATACGGTTCGAGAATTCATAAGTCCAAACTGTCACTTCAAACTAACATTTCCCGCCATTTCACGAACTGACATTGCATTCTCGAAATGTTCAGCCAAATGGCAAAAACATATAATTGAACATCAGAAAGTAAAAGTTAAATCTGTGGGATCTAGGACTGATTTACAGAATAATTTTATTGAAATTAAGTTAATCTGACTAATAATTTTGTTTGGGCGAAAAGCGATCATATGTCACCTTAACATTAAGTATTTAATCGAAATTAAAGATTTAATTTAACTTCTGTTAACCGGCTCCTAAAGTGCTTAGTTGACTCCAAAAATCAATGGCCGGTTTATATAATAATTTAAATTTAATTGAAATTAAATTAGTGTTGCATATAAACGAAAAACGGTCACATGCCACTTTAACAAGATCTTAAATATTTAACTCACAGTTTAGCTTCTTTAAACCGGCGTTTATTAAGGTGCTAGAAGATCCAAAGTTATCCAACGATTTTTAGATTATAACAAATATCAAAGTTCTAAAAGAGAACAAATATAAACAAACAAGAGTATAAATCAAGGTTGGGTTATGAGACAGTATTGGGCTCTTTAATAAAGCGAAAAGGCAAAAATGAAATTATTTATAGTCGCCATTGGCATGTTAGTTTGAAGTCAATTTTAAATCTTAGTTTGGGATTCTTTTTTTTCTGGTTTGTTTGGATTTTCTAGATTTTCTGCATGTTTATTTCAGATTTTTTTTAAATTCTCTCTAAATACTTTTTTGATTTCTTTCGGGTCTTTTGGTTATATGGAGATTTGTTATTATTTTTTTTTTATTTTTTTTTAAGTTCTGTTTAAATTTTTGTTTACTTCATTCTTTTATATTCTTCTCACATTAATTCCTCTTCTGCATTTTTAAATGTTTTAAATTCTTTAGTTTTCATTGAAATCTTTAGATTTTTTTCTGGTAATTTCTACATACCTACGAGTATATTCTGTGTAAGAGAACTTTAAATTTTTTGTAGGTTCTTATTGTCGCAACACTTTTCTTTATCTACATTCTCCCTAGAATCTTCTGATATTCGTTTTTTTGATTCTCCAATGAATTGAAATTCAATCGTTTAAATTATTTGCAATCTCCAAAAATTTAGGTAATAAACAAATTTTCAGTTTCTCCTCTTTTTTGATTTGGTCCATTTTAGACTTTCTGAATATCTATTTTTTTTTTATTCTGAGAATTCTTATTTGACTTGAATTTTCTACACAATTTAACAGTTCTGTTGATAATAGTATTTATAGATTTTTCAGGACTTTTACTTTTTCAATATTTAAATTGTATATGTATAAACAAACCTTTTAGAAGAAACAAAAATAAAAACTTTAAAATTTTTGTTTTTATTTAAATACAAAAATAGATAAAATTGAAAAAAACAATCGGCTCATTCTCGGATATGCGGGAATAATCGCAGAATTAATTGAAGTATTTTTTGAGAAAGTAAAATAAAAAATAAAAAATAAAAAACGGCGAGAAAATAATATTTTAACTTTTTATTCTGTTTTTCTGAAAAGTACATTTCAAAACACAAATTTAAAAATGAAATGTCCCAATAAGTAATTTCTGAAAAAGTTATTAATATTTGAAAATAAAAAAAATATTTTTTTAAAAAAATTCATAAATTTTTTTGAGGTGGGTAAAAAAGATTAAAAAAAATCTAAGAACTGTATTTCATAGAAAAGATGAAAAATTTTCAGTTATATTGAAAAGTGTCGTAGTCAAAGTAGTCGATTTGGTATGGAATACCTCATATAAACTCTGTTTAGACGCATTTTTTGAAAAATCCGTTAAAAGTGTTTTCTTACTCAGTCCAGAAATGTATATGAACAATTTTCCAACGCATACAGGAGGTAAATTGTATTTTGACGTTTATTTATAATTATTTGACCCTAACAAGCGGCCGTTTTGCTTTATTATTACAGGTGCCGTCCATAAACAGCAACTTTATGGACGCTCAACAATATCGTAAAACCAAATTACAATCGGACACAATTGCTATTTTTGCAACAAGTAACGAAATGGCAATTTGTAACATCTAGCGTACAAGATTTTTTCCACAGGCGCAGCAAAACGCAAAATTTACAGATATATAATTTAAGTTGCAGATCTGATACTACTGGTGCTTCTTTTAGAATCTTGACAGAATTTTCGCTCTGCATTGGGGTGCGAATTCAACGGTTGGAAATAAAAAAAAACAACAAAAAAGTATTAAACGATTACTCACTTTCAATTTGAATTTCTATCAAAGCGACATTTTTTTACCCACCTTTTGATCACTTTTAGGCATTTTAATGTCACTTTTGCGCACTTGGTTTTAAAAGAATGTCATTTTTTATCACTGGGCAGCGAATGCGCAATGTTCCTAATTTTGGGAAGACCGGCAACAATAATTTGGTATTTAGTGATAAAGCCACAAATCAATTCCGGTTTCCATGGCGGCGCAAAGTCAAAATAAATGAGCTGAATTATCTGGGAGGATTTTCTTACAAATTCGAAGCAGCTTGATAGTAGAAGTTGGAAGTAGTTAAGGCTATTCTCGGTGCTTTCCTGGAAGGTGCTATTATCAATTATCCTCGTATTACAAATAAGTTGATTGATAACGCGTTCGATTAACAGCTCCCAGCTGAGCTTCCGGGTATTTGGGATCAATATTTAGAAACATAAAATAAGTCTGATATTTGAGTCGGTTAGTATGTATGACACAATCTCACATGAGCTCAATGCAGCTCCATGTTTGATCCCATGATACAATTTGTGGAATAATGAGCTTTACACGTGCAGCACGATTATCTCTAAACTGTCTCTGAATTTGCCACATCACACGATGATTCTGTGGCAAACAACAAGTTTTTTTCCACTATGGTAGCACGCACAAAAGGTTTTCCTATCAACCACTGTGTGAAAATGTGATTTATCCTATCAAATTTTTGTAGGGTCGCTCTGTGTTGGTCACGACAACATAACGTGAGAGCTGCTTTACCATTCTAGATTGGGTCTTTTCTACCTGGTTCTACAGCAGTTATTGTGAATATTTGATGAGGAGGTCTCCACAAGCTTTGAACCGTCGTTGGGTTTTATTCGGGAAAATCTGATACTTTGCAACGGTGCCAATCATGGAGTGACGTGCCCTTTATTGTTAATTTAAAAACTAAAAATTCTGAAGCGCAGTGCGATAAATTTCCGCGGAAATGGCTTCGACCGAAGCTGAATTAAATCAATGATCTCTGTTCGAGAAAGATTGATGAATAACTTTAACCTCTTCACTTCTTGATAAAAGTTTCAGCACCATATTGTGATATTTTCACTCCATTATTCGTGGAAAAAAGTAACGAGAAAACGGACGATCAAAAGTGGATTTGAATCTGATTAATTTTAATTTACTGCGAGAAGTTTGGGGATGATACAAACATTTTGTTGCGGTAAAGTTTCGCCTTACAACAACTTAAAGTTTGAAAGAATTCTGTCGCTAATCCTTTTACCCTATTAGATGAGCACGAGGTCATAATCTCTTGAAATCCCGGCGGGATTATTAGAACGGATTTTTGCTTTTGTGAAAGTTTTATTATTTCGTCGTATTTTCTCACAGCGTGCATTAGTTTTTCTCCGAGCGACATCTGTTGTCCCCGACTTTGCACTTGATTAAGTAATTACGTGAAACGAGAAATATTTAATACGTTATGTAAAACGGGGAAAATTCCCGTTTCAAATCCTCTGCAGCTCCTTAATCCCGTGTAATGAACGGCTGAGCCATTATTTTAAGCACTGATGTATCTGTGTGTCTCACCAAAAGCTTAAAACGTCACACTTTGTGCTCCTTTTGCTTAATAAAGTTAAAATTATCTACCTTTCTATGGACAAATTATATTTCGTGTACTACCGCAATTGCGCCACGTGAGGAAGAAGTACAAATTTGCTTGTACGGATCGTGTAGACACTAAACAAACGAAAATAAATGTAAAATGTAAAAAACGTGGCCAAACGCAATCATTCTCTGTTGTGTGGCTATTCATTGAACCAGACATCGTTTGAATTGGAAATGCTCCCCTACTCCGGTCAGCCTCGATCAATTCCCAGCCATTGTTAGGCCAAAAGCAGAAAAAAATATTCAATTCGACCCACTTTTACGAGCAGATTTCAATTTTACTCTTCAAAGCATATTTATTAATAAACGGAGCGAAGAGGGGATTAAGACACGGAAACGAGATTTTTGCCTGCGGTGCTTTAATTGCGCGAATTCTAGGAACTATGCTACGACTACGAAACTATTTAATTTAGCCACAAATTATGGGGGTGTTAGGTATCCAGGTCTATACCATTTTGCGTTTTTTCTGAATCAAAACGGGAGTTATTGTTGAAAATCGACCAAACTTTATTTACATTTCTGAAGGTTTTTCACAACAGAAGCGGTGTTGGCTTTATTGAAAACTTTGAGGAAGCAATTTTTCCTTCCTACGATTTCTGGAAATTGCCAACGCTCCACGAAACTGAACCTTGAAGTCGCCATATTTTTTTTAATCAGGTGGAAGTGGCCCGGCGCATCCACCATTTTTAGAGGATTTTAAAAATTTGTAGTTTCTTTAATTTTATGGATTTAGGTAGAAAAAATACAAAAATATGTGTTGACTTAATTTCATAAATTGACATTTTGTTTGTTATTTTAGACCCAATTTTTTTAGGCAAAGTTCGTATCTTTGTTAGTTTTTAAGGTATGATAATGAAAGTGGAGAAAGTTACTGTTTCTGAAGTGTTCATTAACTGTGCTATAGTGCAAAATTTTAGAACAAAAAACAAAGTTAAAATTGAAATATTTTCAAGGTTTTTTTTATTAAAATCTGTATATTTGTTTAAAGATATTGCAATGAAATTTAGAGCGATTACCACTTCTAAAGTCCTCAATAAATGTGCCAATATACACAATTTTACAACAAGAAATAAAGATTTTAGAATATTGTATTTTAGGACGAACCAAGAATTTTAGACTTTTTTAGTTAAAATTTGTAAAAATTTGGGAAAATTACTATCTAAAGTGTTCATTAACTGCGCCAGAATTCAAAATTGTAGACCAAAAAATAGAATTTTATTTTTTTAGGAGCCAAATATTTTCAACTTTTTCTTATTAAAATTCGTATTTTTGTTGGTTTTTAAATTATGTCAATAAAAATTGGGGAAGTTACTATTTCTAAAGTGATCATTAATTGGGCTAAAGTGCAAAATTTTAGAACCAAAAATTAAGATTTTAGAATTTTTTTTAGGAGGACCCAAATGTGTCTTTTTATTAAAATTTAATTTTTATTAAAATCTGTATCTTTGTTAGTTTTAAGCATATTGCAACGAAATTTGGGGGCATAAATACTAAAGTTTTTAATAAATGTGCCAAAATACACAATTTTATAACAAGAAATAAAGATTTGAGAATAGTATATTAAAACACCGAGTTTCATAAGGCAATTTTTTAGGCACGATTCCAAGTTTATAAAACGAGCGGCAAGGCCGCGAGTTTTATAATGGATGAGTGCCTAAATGGCCTTATGAACGAGGTTTTTATATTATTTTTCCTAATTTGTTCTTGTAACAGAGCTATTTTCGCTATTTTCCAATTCGTTTTCAGTGCTAGAATATCCACTTCGATACGGAATGTTAGAATAGCTTTGTTTCCATAGCAACTTGGGAATGTTTAAGATACAAATAAGGAAAAATTGTATTTTAGGACGAATCAAGAATTTTAAACTTTTTATAGGTAAAATTTGGGTAAGTTATTGTTTCTAAAGTGCTTACATTTTTAGATCAAGCAATTTTTCTTTTAGAAGTAGCCAAATATATTTTCAACGTTTTTTTATTAAAATTCGCGTTTTTGTTAGTTTTTAAGATATTACAAAGAAATTTGGGAATGTTTTTACTTCTAAAGTCCTTAATAACTGTACCAAAACTCAAAATTTTAAAATATGAAATAAAGATTTTATCTTAGAAAATTAAAGGCTTTGAAAATACTTTCATTTTATTAAGTGTTTAAATTTTAAATACAAGTTTAAAGTACAGTTATGCATATATTCAAACTTTAATATTTATCAACGTTTCATAAGAGACTGCAAAATGTTTAAATGTGACTGTATAGAATTTTTTATACTTCCTGAAAATGAAATTTAATAAATTTTCTTTTATTGCTTTAATATACATTTTGCTTTCTTCTTGTATTTATGCTACTCTGATATTTAGTGCCAAAAGCGAAAACTTTTATAAATTTCGTTGCGTGTTGAAAATGTAATTGAAATAAAACACAGGAATTTAATATCATTTTAATAAATCTTTTCTATTTTTCTGTTTACTTGGCTCATTATTGTTAAGCCTTTTAGACATAATGCATTTTGACGCGCCCACCCTTTCCTATAAACGAATTTTCAGTCCGGATCCATCTCAATCAGGTCCATCCCTTTAAAATTTGAAACACAATTAACTGTAACACAATGCCGCGCGACAACAAAAAGAATTTAAAATGGATCTCAAAAAGAGTAATATAAAAATTACCATCGAATTGTGTTGTTTCGTTCTAGAAATATCAAACTTTGAAGCACACAGTAAAGGATTTTTTGGAGTAAACATTAAAGCATTTAATTTATCCGAGTATTTTGCCTTAAACTGTTTGTTTTTACAAAATTTTCAATGTCATGTTGTCATAGATATTTCCTAAAGTGTAAATTAAATTTTTATAAGTTGCACGCGGAGCTAAATTAATTTCAAGCGTGCAAATTCTTTCGAACAAATGACATGGAATCCCAATTTACAATAAATTTCCAGTTTTTGATTTGAGAGTGTACGTTCAGAACAATATTTTTATTGGGGCGAAGGACAGCGATGCATAAAATGCACATCCGGTTGAAAAATGCAATAACTGAACGTTGTTAAGTTTGGAAGTTTTGTGTTGGGAGAATTATTTACCACTCGTGTTTGTAAATACCAGAGGAGCTTTGTGGAGTAAATAGAGCATTGTGTTTTTCTTTCGGGAACTCTATATTAAGTAATGATGGATCCGTATTAAAAAAGCTGCTTTAACCCAGCGCACGCGATTTTGCTTCAATAAAACACGTCTCCTGACAATAGTGAGAAGGAAATCCTTCATAAATTGAATCAATTTCGGCCGTGATCAGAATTCCCTTGAATTTTCCTTAAACCTGTCCAGGTCGTAATTGTAACAAAAATGATCAAAAGTGCGATGGCACCAATTGAAAGGAAATCTGTTGAGAGCGAACTGAGAGTCCCATCTGATTTTATTGAAGCAATAAAGCTAAGCATTGTTTTGGAAACAATGAAAGAAACGGGATAATACGGCCCTGCGCCAAACTTTTTCGAAAATTTATTCTATTTGTAAATCAGAAAATCCTAAGGGACAAACGAGTCCACTTTAGAATGCAAACAAGACCCTAACTTTCTCTCCTTTTTATTTCAAACCGCGCCGACTCCAATTTCGCACATAGGCCCAAGGGGAAATGTTGACGAGACGCTATCAAATATAAAATATTGCAGAGATACTGCTGCAACAAGAGCACTTTTCATTTCGTTATTCCTCGCAATTGAATCATGAAAAGTTTTCATCAGTCAATATGCCGGTTGCGGTTATCACCAAAATTCCGGTTGCTTTGAAACGTGGTGTGGCAATTAAATCAAATTGGAGCAAGATTTGCCGACATTGTATCGCAGCCCGGAGAGGACGTTTTTACCCTTTTTTTATTGAAAGTAAAGTGATATACGGATATAAAGCCATAAAAGCTGCCTTAGTGCAGGACGTAAAACTTGAGTTTATTCCTGTGGTAGTTGCGATCATGGCGCTCTCCTGTTTTCTAATTAGCCGAGCGAAGGTTATGAGGGACGTAAATTGCCACCACACGCATTTTTAATTCGATGATTTCTGCGCTTCGTTAAATTTAAAGCTCATTATTGAATTTTTGCGTAAGAGAGATAAAGTCTTTAGAGTCTGAACTAATTTAAGTTTAGGACATCGGATGTCCCTATCGGCATTCAAACGAGCGTTTATTGCACTTCCGGAAGCAAAGTTCGACCATACGATCTTGATGCGATATATCATTAACGACCACACCCTACGCAATTCTCGCCATTGTCACGACGATTGTTGTGGCAATGTTTGGTGTCGAACAGTTTGCTTGACACAGCAAACAGATTAATTTATTCAGTATTCGGGCGACCTATCGTCGAAACGGTTATTGTAAGCTAACGCCTAATCGACCGTGTTTCCATCTGATGCTACCTGCAGAAGTTAATTTACGGTCCTGGGAAATTTTTCAATTAAAAATCGACAGGCGAAGAATTTCGGACGCCTGTTTCCTTTTATTTCGGTTCACAATTAACCAACAGGAATCCTCGAGACCATTTAACCTGAAAATGCTTAGAATGCTTTTCGAAAAGCACAGACAAGTGACTGACGTTCAAACTCGAATGGTTGGGATTGTTGATTGATCGATGGTTTACTTACGGAAGGGTTTATTGCTACATTAGTCTTGCAGTACAATGTATTGCATTTCTTTTGCTTGCACTGCAAAAGACCCAAATGGAATTCTCACGCGCAAACAGATGAGATTTTTCTAAATTTTCTTTGTAGACTGTATTTCAACTTTAATAATTCTGAGATTCAGTTTTGTTGAATTTTAGAAGTAATGTTTTAAAAATGAAACGTCAAAAATAGCTATTAAGACAACTAGTGTTTTATAGAGAGTTTAAAAATCGAGTTCGTAGTTAAAATCCGAGCGAGCGGGGCGAGCGAGGATTTTATAGAACGAGATTTTTTAACTATAAAACACGAGTTGTCTTCAAGATTTTTTCTAACACTAATGCTTGTTTTATGAAAAATCTTCTTTGATTAAAAAATTCTTAGTTGTAGCAAAATGTGTCAAAGTGTGGTGGTAAAGGGTGCGGTGGTAGGTTTCCTATAGTAACAGTAAACAAATTGTGAAAAAAACAATTTGCATCGTTAAAATGTGCGAGAGTGTTCCTCAAAAAATTAAGGAAAAAGGTAAGGAATTTCGGCGCCTACGAGAAAGTGTATCATTCATTTCATGACTGGAAAAATAAGAATGGCATCACGGAAGTAACGGAAGATGTCATTTTGACATTCCTGGATATGAGGGTAAGTGCGTAAATAGAAATGGAACATTTTTGAAAAACTAACACATTTACTTTTTAGTCGCAAAAGTTGTCACCAGCCTTATTGTGGCCAGAGTATTCCATGCTCAAGGCTACACTCAAGGCTCAAAGCCAAAGACAACATAGAAATTGACAAGTTTAGTTCCTTTCTTAAAAAATTTAAATGTTGGTTATCGCAGTAAAAAGTCCAAGGTCTTGACACAAGAGGAAATTAGAACATTTTTACAACAAGCGGATGAAGGAGAATATTTATTTGTCAAAGTAAGGAATAAATTATACTTAGACATAAATTTTATGAAATTTTTCAGGTTGCACTGATCTTCGGAGTTGCTGGAGCCTGTAGAAAAGCCGAATTGGCCGCTATAGAATTCAGTGACGTACATGATTGTGGTGACACAATAAATGTCATTATTCCGGATTCTAAAACCCATAAGGAACGACGATTCACCATTGTTAGTGAAGGTTTTGGGGTTAATCCCATGGAATTATATAGACGTTATATCTACACCTATAATCACCTACAAGATTTTTCTTACAATAAGGGAAAGTGCAGCTGCCAATGTGTGGGAATCAACACCTTTGGGGCAATTCCTAAGAAAATCGCAACATATCTTAAACTAGAAAATCCATCGAGTTACACTGGACATTGTTTTCGCCGCACTTCGGCGACTCTTTTTGTTAATGCTGGTGAGTAGTCAGTTTATTATTCAGAACATATAATAAAATTTACAATGTAGGGGGAGATATTACGTCCTTGAAGAGACATGGAGGATGGGAATCTGCAAAAGTAGCAGAATCTTATATTGAAGAGTCGCTGGGAGAAAGATTAAAGATATCTAGACAAGTTTTTGGGAATGGAACATCTAATACTACGAGCGCCATTGGGAATGAAGTAGTCGAAGTAGAAGAATATGCTGGAAGAGAGTTTAAGAATGAAACGGCTATTACAAGAGCAACTGTGAATGAAATATTTGCAGAAGAAGCTGAAAACATAACGATGTTACGGGAGAAATGTGGTAGTTCTAACAACGTCGGTCAAAATTTCAATTAGTGTACTTTTAACTTTTATGAAAAATGTAAGCAAAATGAATAAAGTGAATTTTTGAATCGTATTTTATAACTCTATAAGATACGTTGCCATTGACGACGTACTTTATAAAAAAAAGCGTATTTTAAGAGCAATATAAAGGGTGAGTTCTTATGCACCATAGAAACAGTATAACATATTAGTGTTAGAAAAAAATTAATAAATTCAAATAATGTTCAAGATGAT
The DNA here is from genome assembly GCA_029298725.1 of Gnatocerus cornutus. Classification (NCBI taxonomy): domain Eukaryota; kingdom Metazoa; phylum Arthropoda; class Insecta; order Coleoptera; family Tenebrionidae; genus Gnatocerus; species Gnatocerus cornutus. Next base: position 16,925,378 of record CM055516.1, read on the forward strand.
AAAAGATCTACAAAGGAGAAAATGAAAATCTTGAGTATCTAAGGAACAATTAAGAAGTGATAAGAATCTTCGGGATTTACAAACACTAATTTTATTTTAACTTTTGAATTTCTGGGTCCGTTCTAAAAATAAAAAAATCTAAAAGCCGCGTCTGTTGCTCCAGATTTTTGAAATTTGGCACAATTAATAAATGGGTCAAAAAAAACAACTTCCCCAAATTTCATTGCTGTAGCGCCAACATAACCAACAATACCTTTTCTTTTAACTTTTTGGTTTGTTCTAAAAATAATTTTTTTTAAAGTCTCTTGCCCCAGAATTTTGAAATTAGGTACAGTTAATAAATGAGTCAAGAGTACCAACGTGCTTAAATTTCATTGCTATGGCTTTAACACAATCAGAGATACAAATTTTTATTTTGAATTTGGAAACTTGTGCGTCTGTCGTAAAAATAAAAATTTTTAAAATGTGCTACTGTTGCCTAAAAACTTTAAAATTTGGCACATTTATTAAATGGGTCAGGAATAGCAATCTCTCCAAATTTTATCGCTGTAGCGCCGACTAAACCAAACTTACTTTTTTTTATAGAATTTTGACATTTTTTAGTTTGTCCCAAAAGTAAAAATGTTTTGAGTGTGCGGCTGTTGCTTTAAAATTTTAAAATTTGGTACAGTTAATTTATAAGTCAAGAGTAGCAAACCTCTCTAAATTTCACCGCTGTAGCTGTAACAGAACCAGCGATACAAATTTTTGTTTTGATTTTTAAAATTTTTGGGTTTGTTCTAAAAATAAAAATTATTAAAATCTATGTCTGTTGCTCAAAATTTTGCCATTTCGAAATTTGACACAATTAATAAATGGGTACAGAATAGCAAACGCTCCAAATTTTATCGCTGTAGCACAAATTCAATGAAAGTTACAATTTTTTTTATAAAAGTTTTGGGTTCGTCCTAAAATTAAAAAAATTAAAATGTTTTAGTCTGTTGCTTTAGAACTGTGTAATTTCGTACAGTTAATAAGCGAGCTTAAGGTAGCAATGTCTCCAAATTTTCCCGCAGTAGTACTGACTTAACTAAAATTATATTTTTTTTTTTATAGAATTTTGAAACTTTTGGGTTTGTCATAAAATCTAAATCTGTTGTACCGGAACTGTGTAATTTAGTACAGTTAATAAATGGCTCAAGAACAGCAACCTCTCAAAATTTCATCGCTGTAGTACCGACTCAACTAAAGTTAATTTTTTTTATAGAATTTTGACATTCTTTGGTTTGTCCTAAAAATATTTTTATTTTAAAATTAAGTCTGTTGCCAAAGAATTTTGAAATTGGGTACAGTTAATTAACGAGTCAAGAGTAGCAGCTTTTCTAAATTACATCGCTGTGGCAGTAGCAGAACCAAAGAATTTTTGTTTTGAATTTTGAAACTTTTGGGTCTGTCTTAAAAATAAATATTTCTAAAATCTGAGTCTGGTGCTCCAAATTTTTGAAATTTGACACAGGTAATAAATGGGTCCAAAATAGCAACCTCTAGAAATTTTATTGCTGTAGCACAAATTCAACCAAAGTTTCAATTTTTTATATAAAATTTTGGAAGTTTTGGATTCGTTTAAAAAAAAACAAAAAAAATAAGTCTGTTACTTCAGTACTGTGTAATTTGGTACAGTTAATAAACGAACTTAGGGTAGCAACTGCCTTAAATTTCATACCTTCTGGGTTCGTTCTAAAAGTATTTTTTTTTAAATCTCTGCCTGTTGCTCTAGATTTTTGAATTTAGACACATTTAATAAATGGGTCAAGGGTAGCAACCTACCTAAATTTTATCGCTGTGGCTCTAACAAAACCAAAGAAACTTCCGATGCTTCCGATTCATAAAACCGAATTCAAGATTTTCAACAATAAATTGTATTAAAAGTAAACACACTGCTAGACTATAAAAGTTTTTTTTTCGGAAAGATTTTTATTGCCTTTGAGGCATTATTATCGTACAAATATTTATAAAACTATGAAGTAGCCACAGTTTTGAACGTATCTGAAACATCAGAGGAATGCGAAGGATCTAACGCATTATTAAGAAGATTTAAATAATATCGAAAACCTAAGAAACTATGTGAATTTAAAAATTTAACACAATAGATCTGACGAATTGAAAACAGTAAATTGAAGAAATTGAATTGAAAAACTAGGTATTCGCAAAATCGCAGCGAATTCCAAATACTCGCTGGAGAAATTAGGGATTTTACTTTATACTTATATTTTCATTTTTGTATCTCGGCCTTTCAGCTCTGATAGAAATTTAAAATTTGCGGCGTAACAGAATCTAAAGACGCTAAATGCATAAGTTCCGTGTAATCTCTTGAGATAATCTATTTGACTTCCGAAACCAAGAATTCGTTATTTTCTTACAAAACCTATTATCAGATAACTTGTTGCTGGAACAACTCAGTTTGATACCGAAGGCTTCAAAGTGTTTAGACTCAAAGAACTTAAAATATTTCCAACTAAATTTGAGTGTTTTAAACAACGACCGATTTTTCCGTTTAATGTGCCAAAGCGAATTTTGTAATCTTTGTGCTGTTCTCTCGAGTGTTCTGTCCTATTTTAAAAATGCCATTTGAATACATTTACTTGGAATCCATGTAAGACCGGTAAATCGCGTCGAAATCTTTCACTGGTGACCTAGAGAAGCTCTAGAATTTTTAACGACGAGATATTATTGTCTAGTTCCGTGTTCTTTATTTGCCCAACTCGTTTTGAATTGTGTACTTCAGAAACCTATAAAATATACAGCACTCTGTTCTCTATTTCCGACTAACGGAAACATAAAGTTTAGCATAAACGGCGGTGCACTCTCTGAAGAAAAACAAATTATAAATCAGAGGTTTTACCTTCATAACCGTAAAACGTTATAACCGAATTTTCTAATCGGACACTGCAAAGTCTGGAATGTAAAACATGTCGAGACAGCAGTTTTGTAAATTCGTTAATGCCATCTAACCGAATGATAATGGAGGTTTTAGCAGTGTGCTGCTACCTCAGCAAAGTGACAACACTCAAATTCTTGCATATTTAGAGGACTTAAAATTAGTGCGATGGAAAGCGAAAATATCAAGCTAATAGAAAAGTTTCCAGACCTTACAATTTTTATGAAGGGGTTCTCTAAGTTATTGATTCTTCGTCTTTCGGTTTTTTAGCAGGAAAAATGACGATCCTGCCACCGCGAAGGAGTTACATAATTCTGTACCAGCTTCACTGCTAATTACAAGTCATAAATTGTTGTTCCCGCTTAAACAATTAATTTTAATGACGGCTTTAAAATGAACCATAATATAATTAGCCTGTATTTTTACTTTACTAGCCCATTTTCCCAACGTCTCAAATTATTCCATACATGGAATGTATAATTTATGAAATTTCAGTCCTCATTTTCCTTCACGCTAAAAGTGCATTTTAATTTAGTCTAAATTTTATTCATCTTGCATATTGAGCGTAAATTTCAAATTTAACAACTCACGGATACTTGATTTACTGCATGAAACGTACATTTATTGTGTTAGGACGTTGAGCGTATGTTAAATTCCATGCAAAAAGTGCTGTAAAATACATAACCGCAACGCGCTGACTGTTCATTTTCCAAAAGAATTTATTTTGTTTCGACGGCTCTGGAGACAAAAGCGACTGTGCTCTCCACTTCAAATTTTAATTGTTTTTTTTTCTTTGCAATAAATTAAACTTAAAGGCGAGGTGGGAAATAACTCCAAATTAATTAAAATTAGGTTCAGTGTGTTCCGACTCAACTCATCGAAGTTTCAAGTTACAATTTATTCTCGCGCAAGTTTAAACTTTATAAATTGAATTAGATTAAGCTGTGTTAACGGAATAAACGGAAAATGTTTAACAAAAATATGATATCTGTAGGCTATTTGAACCGCTTGGAAATCTCCAGATTCATTCGATTCTACAAGTTTAAATATCTTCAATTCTCTTACAATTTTATAATTCTTTCTTGGGTTTATACGGTTATTTCAAAATTTCTAGTTTTGTGTATTCTGCTGTATGTATAATTTTGCAATTTAGTACGGTCAATAGGCAAATTTGAATTAGTAATCTTCTTTGATTTAGTTACTTTGGCTTCAAAACTACCAGAGTTACAACCCTTAATATAAATTCTTGCAGTTCTTTGTTCTTCCAATAAGTAAAAATTTCTAATACCTATTAGGCGCTTTAGGTCAATTAAGAATTCCAAAATATTTTTTGTTTGACTTACAATTTTGCAAGTTTTTCCAGTTAATGATCAACTCCAAGTTACTAATGTTCTCAAATTTGATTGTTTTGACATTAAAATTATCGGAGTTACAACTCTTAATATAAATTCTTGCAGTTTTTTGTTCATCAAAAAATAAAAATTTCTAATATTAGTTGCTTTTGCTCTATAATTTTGATTTTTGGCACAGTTATTAACTACGGTTTATTGATCTCTGTGGCGTTAAAACTACCAAAGTTACAGCTTTTGATTACAATTTTTGGTCATCTTTAATATAAAAATTTCCAAAATTTAACCTGTTTGACTTATAATTTTTATTTTTGTCGCAATTAATAAGGAACTTCAATTTACTATCCTTTTCAAATTCTATTGCTGTGGGATTAAAAAGACTAAAGCTACCAGCTCCTTTTTTGTTTTTGGTTTATTCGCAATGAAACAATTACAAATTTTGTCTTTATTGGTTTATTATTTTATAATTTAGCACAGTTAAGGAGAAAGTCTAAATTAGCATCCTCCCAAAATTTGACTGTACTGACGTTACAATTACCAGAATTACAAACTTTAAAATAAAATTTTGGAAATTTTTGGTTCTTTTATCGAAAAAAAATTTCTAGAAATAGTTGCATTTGCTGCATAATTTTGAAATTTGGCATTGTTTTTAACTAAAACATCGTTAGTAACCTGCGTAAATTTGATTGTTGTGGCTTTAAAATTACTAGAGTTACAGGCTTTAAAATAAAATTTTGCAAATTTTTGGTTTCTTTTTTAAATAAAATTTTATAGAATCAGTTGCATTTGCAGTATAATTTTGAAATTTTGGCCTAGTTACTCACTAAGGCATTGTTAGTAACCTACGCAAATTTATATGTTTTGGCGTTCAAACTGCCAAAATTTGAAAAATTTTGGTTCATCTTCAGAATGAAAATATGAAAAATTGTTTAACCTAAAATTTTGCAATTTTACACATTTAATAAGTAGCTCTCCGTAAAAATGAATTCTGTAGCGTTAAAATTTTCAAGTTACAAGCCGTTAATTATTTGAAATTTCTCCTCAAACGAAAAAATGTATTCCAAAATTTTTTTTTGGTCTTTAATTTTACAATTTAACAGTCAATAAATAAGTTTAATTTAATAACCTTTTCCAATTTAGTTGCTTTGGTGGTAACATTACTAGAGTCACAACTAAAAAAAAATTGTTTGCAGTTTTCAGTTCACCCAAAATATACAACTTTCTAAAATTTGCCTCTTTCATCCTATAAAAATTTGTAATTTACCACACTTAATAAGCCAGTCTAAATTAGTAAAATCCCTCAATTCAGTTGCTTTGCCATTAAAATTACCAGAGTTACAGTTAATTAATCTTGACACCTACCAAAAATTGTTGATTTATCTTCTCTATATTTTGCGACTTCCCTAACTATTCGACGTATTAACAAATTTGAACAAAACTTCATCTTTTGTGAAATTTGTTCTTTATTCCCACCTACAATTAACAGACAAAAGAATGTGGATGCATAAAACAAAAGGCTGATTTTTTGCAAAGAATGGCGGAGGCGCCGGGTCAGCACATCTGATTCCCCTTTTGACGATATTAAAAGGCGAAAAGAGAAGAGTCGTTTTTTCAGCGTCTCTCGCAGACGAAACCACAAACAGACAAAAATGATTAAACAGCGGTTTGCCATAACAGCAAGTACAATAATACAGTTTGTCAACGTCGCACCGGCTTGTTACGAATAGGTGATTAGGTTTGAAGGGGAACTGTTGTACACACACATGATGTAAACTTTATCAGATTGCCTAATTTATCAGTTTGTTTGAAGTCATCCCTCTTCGTTTCCATTTCATTAAAGATAGTAAAACAGAGGCAAGTTTCAACTGTTGACACAACACGGTTAATTAGAAAATGTAATTTTTGTAATCCCTCTGTTTTGTAGTGCGGATTTTCAGTTATTTAAGCGATGATGACCCGTTTTGAATGTTAACAAAGCTTTTGCTTGACCCTTCGACCACAGTTTTGTGACTATTCCCACTAAGTAAATAATTAACATTCAAGTAATGTCTTGTAATTGTTATAAAACATAAATTGTAATTCGGTTAAGCCAGGGAGTTACAACGTCGGGTTTTGTTGTGACTCAATGGAAGCTATTAAATTCGGAGAATAAGAGCAGTATTTGATTTTTATTTAAGTCGGGAATACTGAATAGAGTATTCGATTAGGGAGATTATCGTTCAGGAAAATCACAAAGGTGCCCCTGGAGAAGCTTTCATCGAATTAGGGAAGGTGCCCGACTGTGCCATCGTTGATACAAGAGAATGGGAAGATTGCATTTTAAGAGTTTTTATCGAGAAATGGACGAGAAACGTCGTAAACATAAGAGTAGATTGAGTTTTTTTCACATCGAATAGTCGTTTTAGAGTTGACTAACTTGTAAATTGTTGTTTCAGGATAAAGTGATGGAAGATGATGTCCACTTATTGGCCGACGTTGGTGTTGGCCGGAATTCTGTTGAAATTCACAAGAGCCTGCCCAGTTTCCTGTTCGTGCAAATGGAAAAATGGAAAGCAGACTGTGATCTGTAGCGGCAAAGGTTTGTTGGACATCCCCGACGGACTAGACCCGGGCACTCAAGTGCTGGATTTTTCTGGCAATTTTATGAGCAATCTTCCTAGTGAACTATTCAGCAACAAACAACTGATTAACTTGCAGAGAATTTATTTGTCGAATTGTCAAATAAAAATAATAAACGAGCAAACTTTCAAGGGCTTAACGAACTTGGTCGAGTTGGATTTATCAGAAAATTCTCTGGAAAGCGTGCCTACAAGCTCGTTCGTGGACTGTCCCTCCCTAATGAGATTAACGTTGAGTTCAAACCCTTTAACGGTTTTAAAAAGACTCGCTTTCAATCATCTGTCATTTCTCAACACGTTGGAGCTACACAATTGCAAGCTAGTGGAAATAGAAGAGGGTGCTTTTCAAGGCCTCCACAGCCTGGAGTGGCTGCTTCTAGATGACAACAACTTGAAAACAATACACGGTCCCGAAACACTTCCGTTAAATTTAAAAGGAGTCGAGCTGCGCGGGAATCCCTGGGAGTGCGACTGCCACATCAAAGATCTTCACGTTTGGTTGAAAAATTCGAACGTTCCCATCTCCGTGGAGCCGAGTTGCCGTGGTCCTCCCCGGTTGGCAAACCGCGCCATTAAATCGATACCGGTTTCGGAGCTCGCCTGCCTTCCAGACGTCTCCCCCACGACATTTTATCTCGAACTGGCCGAAGGGAAGAACGTATCTCTGCAATGTCACGTGCATTCTGTACCGGAAGCTTCAGTTTCGTGGTGGTTCCGAGGGCAGATCCTGCAGAACAATACCATCGTTGCCCCGGGAATACACTTGATTTACTTCGTGGAGGAGGGTGCAGAGAACAAGCGCAGCGAACTGTTCATCTATAACGCCAACTCCGAAGACAATGGTACATTTATCTGTAATGCCGAAAACGCCGCTGGAACATCGCAATCGAATTTTACAATCAAGATAATTATTAAAGAAGATCCGATTGTGATTATCGTTTCGTTTCCTTTTGAGTATCTCGTAGGTGTCGCGATCGTGGCCGTCGCTTTAGGACTTGTTCTAATCTCCGTCATCGTCGTATCGATTGTGCGTTGTCGGCAACGATGTAAACGACAAGAAAAAAGAAACAAGGACGCGTTGCAATACCAGGAGACTCTAAAAAGCGAGGAAGTCCCCGGGAATAACGAGGAAATGACGGTTTATCCTCGCGATGATCACCCGGTTGTCACCGCTAATCAACTCACCACGTCTTATCATCCCGAGCAAAACCCCGACCTCATTAACGAGTGTCATCGCGAAGACGCTTGTTTACCCCAAATTTACGATGGGTGCACGATGGATGTTCGATGGGTCGATGCAGAAGGATACCCCATCGATTACGGATTACCCAAAGTACCCAATCAATCAGCCAACTACTACAGAACGCTGCCTTGCAATAGGCTCAAACGACAATCTGTTACGAGATACTCTCAGGAAGCGGAGTTTCTCGCCCTCTCGTCATCCCTCTACGATCATTACCATACTGATGTCCGTTACACGGCTGATGGCTATCCGCTGCCGTCAAATGACATTGCTCCATCATCGCTTCCATTCTGTACAGTGCAGTGGCCTGCTTGTGTCCCCGCAAATCTACACATGGTTAATAATCACACGCATGACATGCTCCAGGATGCCAGATTACCACCGACGAGATGTGTCAGTGCTCAAACGGAAGATGAGACCAAGATTGATTCAAATGCAATCAACTCGACGAACGAAGCTGCCAATGAAGCGCTAACTGAAAGTCCAGACGAAGGTTACGAAGGAGAACCATCTGTCGTTTAGTGATTTTATTACATTTTTTCCTTCAAAACTGATACTAATAGATAAACTCAATCACAGGGTAATGACATTCCATTTAAATAGATTTTTCTATCCTCAGCGATGTATATAAACTCCACGATCAATAACTAGCATTTACTAACTGAGGACACTTCCAAACGTTTTCCATGCCAATCAACTAACTTATTATTAGTGTCGAATTTTACTTATCTGAACTGGACTCAACTGGACAATAAAGGCGACAACAAAGGACATTGTTTTCCCTATCATTGAATTTACACTTACTTTATATTCAATTTATTATATTGTGCGGATTGTGACCACTTAAAACATTAACACGGTTTTGTACAAAGAAGTAGACAGTCTTAATCAATTTCTGTCATGACTGTCTAATTAGAAAGATTAAATATTCAAAAATTGAAAGTTTATAAGATAATTATAAAGCTTTTCACTTGTTTTCTTTAAAATGTTTTTTAGATGCTTCTCTTTGGTCTTAATCTTTTCGCAGATGCTGGAAACTGTTAAGATCCTCGAATGTATAAAATACTTGAAACTTTTCAAATCCTGTCGATTCGTTAGTCCTTCAGGATATTGAAGTTTCACCGAACTCATTCAATTTTTTTTAACAGTGTTCGACCTTTTGCAGCTTTGGTATTTTGAATTAGGAAATATTACGTTTAAATCGGTCACTATGACAAAAAAAAGAAATTTAAATTTTTTGAAGATGCGCGTAAATCGCGTCAGATGTCTTAAAAAATAAAAAAAAATCTACTAGCTTTGGAGTTTAGTTTCCAAATTTTTCAACTGATTAGATACTGAAAAAAATGTGATTTTATACTGTCAGGAATTACTTAAAATTCATTTGCAAAAAACGGAGCATGAAAAAAATAAAAAAAGAAAAGTTTGAAAAACCGAAAAGTTAAAATGAATAATTTAAACAAAATCTGAACATTGTAAAAATTTGGACAGAGCAGTAGAAAGTTTTTTCTAAAGTAAAATTGCCGCCTGATTTTGAATCCATAGCCCATTTCGCTTCAGGTCAGGAATTAGAGATATTTGTAATATGATATTTTTTTTTTGAGTAGGTAAATTGCGTCAGTTTTTGATTTTTTGATTTTTGCTTAACAACTTGTAAAATTATGAATCTTTGTAATACATTACTGAAAAGGTAATTAAATAAGCTTTCTAACGAACTGGAGGAGTTGCCGGGAAAATTAGATTTTTGTCGAGATATTTTAGAAAAATTGATGAAAATTTTAAAAAACGAACAATTTTGAAAATCTGTTTCTTACGTTTTTACGCGGTGCTCAACACATTATATATTATCTCTTGCCATTTAGAAGTTACATAACAAAAAATATGGAGTAGTTTTTGGAAAAAAAATTGTTGTTTAGAAAATTTTGTAAAAAAAAATTATTCGAATTCTGACAAAATTGCAGTTTTTCGATAAATCAAGCAACTGTCTTTTCAAGAGTGCATTAGAATGGAAAAATCGGTTTAAGAACTCTTGAGTTGTATGCAAAGTTGTGATTTTTATTTGGGGTATGAGATCAATTTTTCAAAATTTATTATGAGAGGTACTAAACCTAACGATGAGTTTTATAGGTCTTTGGAAAGCTTATTTATCTATAATATTTCTGAATCCCGGACCTGATGGAGCAAAACGGACTTCAGATTTTAAATCATTATTATGTTTTTGCTTTAGAAATTACTTTCCACTTCTCTAGTACAAGTTTTTTCCAAAATTTTTCCCAAAATTTGTTGACAGTTTTCTTAGAATTTAAATAAAATTTTGAATTCTAATAAAAATAAAAAATTGTAATAGTTTCCTGAAATAATGTGAATAATCCAAAAGACCACAAAAATCTGAACAATTTAGAACATAAAAATCTAAAATGAACTAACATCTGAGGGACTGAGAGTCTAATATCAATATGACAAATCTAAAATTTTTTGTTTTAAATATTGTTGAAGAGTAGGTACGTTTACATACATAGAAAAACTAGAAAACTGAAAATTTTACAATAAATCAATCTGATAAATTTATGGAACGAAATTGAAATAACTTTAAAAAACTTTGAACTAATGTTCGATGACCTAAAACACCAAATCATTAAAATTTGAATTGTCTAAATTTTATAAAAAAGAAAATATTAACATTTGGAACAATGGAGATAAAATGGAAAAATCCAGGGTATCCAAAAAAATTAAGGGATCTGGACACTACAAAAAATATCTTCAAAGAAATCAAAACTGTTTAGAAATTTTCAAACGAGTTTCTATAAAGTCAGTATTTTTTTTTATTGGAAATTAGAAGTTAATTAGAAGAATAAATATTTCTGTATCCCTAAGGCTGCCTGCCCACTCCTCCAGTACCTAAATGTTTTGGCCAAAATTTGTAAATTTTAGTGTAGAACGAATTTTAATATTAATATATTCTACAAAACAACAGTTTGTTGCATTCTACACCCCGTATCTGATGAAATCGCAGATTAATAAAAACCCATTTATTTAAATTGAATATGTTTAAAATTTGTTGCAGCTTTCACATTGCGTTGAGCATAATCGAAATAAAACAACTTTGCAAATTCCGTAATTTAAATGTTCATGAATAACACAAAATATTCCCTTGTAGCGTCAAAACTGAATAAAGTCTCACCTAGCACGAATTCAATTCACCTTCTGCGCTCTTAATGTAACCAGAAGCTCGAATTCATAGCGACTACAAAGAGCATTGATTTAATCGATATTGTAGTTTCAGTGCACTAAAATGATGGAAACTGCACTAATCTCGTAATGCAGGCAAGTCCACATAAGTATTTTATGCTATTAATGTAACCAAGTGCGTCGATCTGTTTGAATTGATTTGATGGACTCTCGAATTTATGGTCCAAGTTCGGGCAAAAAATGTAATGCTTGTGAAAACTTAATTCACTAGTTACACCTCAAAGCCTAAACTTTAATCAAATTTAGTCGTTACTAACTTAGCAAAACGTGTAATGTGTCCCTGAATAGCAAAAGTATCGATTCGACGACGCCCTGCAAAAATTATTTAAAAGAGAAGTAACTCAATTTTAGTGTAATTACAGCGTCAATATTCCTCCAGCAGAGCGTGTACAAAAACAATAAAAGTAAAAGCATCTTTGAGGTAAATCACAGTCGAATGCACTACCGAACCACTCACCTGAAACAAATGTAATAAAATTTTTCCCATTGTTGATACTACATATCAAAAAAGGATTTATTCCGAGCTCCGATGAATAGAAGAAATTGTTGCAACGGCTCGTCAAATTACAATTTCCACCGGTTCGTGGGATTTTTGTTGCGTAAACATTATTTCTATTAACGGCCTTTGTTAAAGGTTGCATTTGTGTGGGTTGTTTTTACTCATTAGTAAACATACACATAACACAGCCTCGGGGGTTCATAATTTCGAATTCAAATAACAAGGTGTTGCAAAAATTTCGTTATTAAAGTAAACAGAATGATTTGTGAGGGGATTACAAAGGTCTTCGCGAAGTAAAACCATATTTGATTACTTTATTGGATATTTGTTTATCTAGAATTTCAAGTGAAACTCGATTTATTAATCATTTGAATGTCATTGTTGTAATATGTGCAACTTCATCACGAATTAATTCGGATTATTATAATCAGTTGGAAATTAAATTTTGTTGCGTTTAGTTGGCGCATAATTCCGCAGTTAATTATTGCGATGGAATTCCAAAGAATCACGTACGAAACATTTTTGATTCGATTAACGTGTTAATCAAAAAAGTTAAATGGAATATTTCGAAGCTGTTACAAAAATTGATTTATTGCACGCACTAGAAATTATTAAAACCTGTCTTATTCAAAATGATGGATTTTTGTATTATCTACTAAACACGCCTAGTGGGGCGTTTATGCTATTACAATCTGATCAAAGAATCGATCGATAAACAATTTTGTTCAGACACAACTTATTACGGAGTATCACTCAAACTAAAGACTTCCAATCCTTCGAAACCAGCTAATTAGGTGTACTAATATTTAACGTGTACTCAAAACTTCTCAACTTCAAAAGGTTTTTTGCTTTAAGTCTTCTTTTGATAACTGTTCAGTCGCGTGTTTTTATAATATCTAATCCGCCAAAATATATCTGCAGAATTTGATTCTAAATAGTCTAACAAACAAAAAAAATGTTTAAAATGTTTAAAACAATTTTTTTTATTTAGCGCAAAAAATAGTAAAATTCCAGTTAAAGTGAAAATTAAAAAAAAACCTTTTAAAAATCTGAATTTGTTTTCAGTGCCATCACTCGTGTTTTCACATCTTTGTCTTTGAAATTTAGCACATTTAATAATCTTGCTCTGTTTCTTAAGTGAGCAAATATAGAACATTACAGACCCAAAGCTGCAGATTTAGAAAAATTAATTTTTAAATTTTTAAATTTAATAAATGAAAAATTCTATTATATTCTTTAGAATAACACTTCGGTACTTTCAGCTCTTTACCTTAAAAATTTCATATAATTAAGAAGTTTGAATTGTATGAAATGAGCTAAATTAAACATAACATTATACAGGCTTCTTATAAAAGAATATAACATTCAGTGCGCTCTAGAAAACAAAAAAATTGAACCGGCCGCTTTTCCCGAATGCTGAACAGTTTTGCAGCGTCAAGTTTTAAGGTTAATTATTTTAATAATAAATTATGGACGAAAGTAAAGTGTTGAAAGTCCGATTTTCGGAATCAAATTGACAAAATCGGACACAGAATTCGATTCAGTTACTTTAAAACCACGCAGTGAAACTGAAAAAAACTATCAACAGTGTGAAATTTTGACAGTTGACGTTTCTTATATTAGTAGACTTCACGTGCGTTAAAAGACGGCACATTTCGACTTGTTTTCGACGCCATCTACGATATTAACTACAGATTTAAGATTTTGTTTAATTTTTTAATAGGCACATTAAATAAGCAGTTTAAAAAGTACAGAAAAATTATGTATCCAAAATTGCATAGTTTAGAAACATTGCAATTTTAACATATTTTTATTAAAAATTTTTTACTCTCACAGTTTTAAATCAAAATAAATAAGAATTTGTTGAATTATGAGAGTTGGCGTTTCTTATTTTAGTAAAATTCACGTTTATCAAAAGGCGGCACACTTGTTTTCAGCGCTGCAGCAGTGTTATATTCTTTTGTAGAAATAAAAAAAATAAATAAAATTTAAATAAAAAAATTTGTATTTTAAAAACATAAATGACTTAAAAAAAATACAAATTATATGTATACAACAGAAAAGGAACTTTTGAAAGTTTTGTATGTATTAAATCCCATCGTTTTGGTGTTTCTAACGTTAAAAAATGAAATTTATAGGTGGTAAACATTTATATTGGCTGTGACAAAAAGAAAATTTTAGAATACAAACGAAAAATTGAAATTTTTTATTAAAACTTTTTTCCTTTTAATGTCATAATAACAATAAAATTATTATTATTAAATAAATTTTTGAAATTTAAAATTTTGGGAGGAAAAGGAAATGTGATTTACCCAGTGGAGTGCTAAAACAATAAAATTTTAAGGTTGTAAACTTTTATTAAATGTGTCGAATTTGAAAATTTTAGAACGAAAATTTTTAGAACTTAGCATTGCTAAGATAAATTTGAGGATAAATTTGCAATATTTTTTTTGACTGACATTGCAACAAAAAATGAGACAAAACTGTTTTAGACGCATAAGCCAATTAATCATCAAGAAAATGGGAATTAATAAAATTAAATAATTTTAATACGAGACTGAAATTCACTGATTTCTATTACATCCATATTTTTAACGAAATTGATCAAAACTTCCAGTTTCAAGAAAGCCAATAACGCGTTCTAGGCCAAAATCACAGTGTGATTGACTGAGCTAATGAAAAATCTTATCACCTTCCAGTTGGCTCCTAAGCTTCCAGAAAATTCTTTGGTTGTGAACGTAAGTGGAAATCTTTCCACAAAGCAGCCAAAAATAATAACAATTTCCTTTAAAATTAAAGAATCAAGTCCAGAAACGTATCTCTTAGAAAATAATTCCATTAAACTTTCCCGGAGCATTGCATCCTTCATTCTTTCATTTTCCGTTCGCTGAAAGTAGCTTTGGGTGATTTTCTAGAGTTTTTAATCATAAAAATTACAGGCCGAGGAACCCAAAGCTAAACTTTGTATTGTAATCAAATTAAGAGTTTCCGGTCATTGTACTATTCAAAATTAGCAATACACAGAAGACAACCTGTTACCACGGTCATGAGGACAGAATTCCTCATATTATGCAAGGAATAATAGAGTTGTTGCAAGTCCATAACTTCCGAAATGTTATTGACAATGAAGTAGTTCGGGACTTCGATATTGCAATTTGGATCGCTTGTTCTGCGATAATGTCTTAAGATAATACCAAGTCTGCGTAACACGAGAACGTTTGTTTAAGTGCCAATGTAGAAATAGAACACCATCAGAACTATATTTTTCTTACCAAAGATTGAGTTTCCAAGTCTGAAAGTTTTTAGTACCCTCAATGATTTTCATCATTTTTCGGAATTGTAATGTAACCATCGAAAGTAGTATGTTCCTAGTTTAAAAGGCTATTACGACCCTCTATGACTCCATAAAAATCGCGTTCCAATATCTTTAAGTCTTTATCACCCAGTTCTCGCATCGTTGGAACACTTTATGTGACAAAAGTTTGAATATTAAAAACTCAATTCGTTTTTGGATAATAATTGCCACCCAAGCAAAGACTTAAATTATGCAGAAAACAATAAATTTTATTCCAGCATTGTACATTGAGTAAATGAGCAGAAAATTACAGCGTTGCGAGTACACTGATGAAAAATTAAAGCCGAAAACTGGGGAGAGTAGAGCGGTGAAAACTCATGAATACCTTTCCATTCGGGGAGGTTAAATAGCCTAGACTTCCGAATATATTTATCGGAATGATTAGCAAAGTTTCTTTCAATTTCTTTGTGGAATTTTGTTTGGAATTTATAACTAAACATCAAACTCCCTCCAAATATCTTAATCAAATTTATGCCTGGATAACTCAGGTTCATTTGGGGTTTGAGGTAATGCTTTTTGAGATATTTGGGGGGTTGTTTGATGCGATTATTTTATTAACTTTTGATTTTAGCGTAATTGTATCAGAAAGAACACCGTTAAAATTCGACCCTAATGTTGAGACTTATCTTGTATCAACCTACTCCAAGATATAGACTGTTTGTATATGTTAAATTTATACTAGAGCACACATGTGAGTTGGTAATATTAATTTGTTTAGTAAACCACAGGAGGGCAAATAGCGTAACTTCCCATTAGCATGTATTTTAGATACCTGTGGTGTCACACTGTAGATACCGAACAGAGTAAACGTTGATGTTGACAATTTTTTAATAAAATCCAATAAACCACTTTCATTTACTCCAAGTTTTTCTCCTTGCAAGTAAAAACCTGAATCATGTGACAATGCATCTACGTTGGAGAAGATAACACTCTTTAAAGCCTGGAGAGCAATAACGTCCGTGAAGCGATACGAACCGTTCTTGCGCGCCATCCTTCTTCCTTGCGGCTTCCGAGATAATGGTAATGTAATCTTGGGACAAATATAATTCACAACATAAATCCAAAACATGATTGCTAGTTTACTAGAGTTACCTAAGGAAAAATCTATTTCTACGATAAATAACCAAACATTTTAAGAGTTAACATGAGTTCAATAACAGGAAGATGAACGACAAGAATCCCACATGTCCGGAAGTCAAATGGGGGCTATTATTTAGTGTCCTCTGAAAGCGGCCCAGGAACTGCTTTCCATACGATGGACTGAGAGGTTCCTGCCTGTTTTGAAATAAACAACCGGAAAATTGCTGCAACGCCTACGAGCTATTATTAATTGGGCTAATCAATACATTTTGAAGGTGGAGACTAAGTTCAGGCGAAATCCCAGTATAATTACTCCTAGAAATTTATCCAGAGGGTTGAAAAGATTTTTCTATTTAGTTTCAGAGGTAAGTAATTAGGAGTCCAGGTCGAACTCAAAATCTGCAACGTTCGATAAATTAGTAAATGTTTTATATTACAGGACAGTTTTTATGCTTAATCTGGGGAATTTTAATTAGGTGTTACTACGTTTTTGCTTTACGATTTCTGCAGGAAATGCAAATTCGGGGTAAGGAAAATGACTTGATGTAGTTGTCGTTTGAATCTGGAGGAATACAACAAAAAGTAAATTGTTCAAAGTGCATCTGAGCAATCTAAAGACAAAGTGAACAATCTAAAAATTCAAACATTCCAAAAGAGATATACACATTTCAAATGTCGATAATAAAATCAAATCGAATTTATGTCGCTCTTCATTTTCCATTCTTTAGACTTTGGAGCTTTCAATTTTATTATTTATTTATTTATTGGAGAATTAACATCGCTCCTTCTTATTATTTTTTTATTAAATTCTTAGGATGGATCTAAATCTCATAAATCGAAAAAATCGAGAGAAGAATCTAAACAAATTATAAAACTAACACATTTCAAATATGCCAATAACTTTTACATTTTTAATTACTTAATTATTTATGGAAAATAAAACCTAATAGGATCTGATGTGGGTATAAATTTTTAAACTTTTTATGTTGTGGAGTTATGTTTTTGTAATTTGATGTGTTTACCGCGGAGATCTAAGCTATTTAGTAAATATTGAAAATTTTAACTCCACAACTCAAAAAATGTCTAACTTCGAAATATTTTTATAAAATTGCTGCGTTTCCCCGCATCCTGGAATAAAAAATTTTTATTTCTCATTGTGTGATGTTACAATTTTGCAATTTTGCGTGTCTTTTAAAGAAATCAAAACTAGTAAATCCTGCAAATTTCAACTCATTAACCCGAAAATCGCCCAATTGACGGGACTAAATAAAAGGTTTTGAAAAAAAATGGCTCCTCGACGCCGGTATACATTTATGTAACTTTTCATCGTGTAGACTTACAATTTTGAAATTTAGTGTGCCTAATAAAAAGACCGAAACTAGTAAATTCTAAAAATTTTAATTCTCTAATCTAAAAATTGTCCAATATACAGAACTACATAGAAAGTTTTGTCTAAAATTAGCACTTTTTCCTTGATCCTGGAATAAAAATTAGTTACAATTTTATAATTTGGCGTGTCTAATAGATTAAACCTAGTAATTCTTAAAATTGTCCACTTTATAACCCAAAAATTGTCTATTTTGCCGGACTACAGAGAAAGTTTTGTATAAAATTTTCACTTTTTTCCTTGAGTCTGAAATCAAATAAAAAACATTTTTCATCGTGTAAAGTTACAATTTTGTAATTTTGCTTGTCTAATAAAGAGATCAAAACTAGTAAATCCTGAAAATTTCAACTCAATAACTCAAAAATTGCTCAATTTGCAAGACTACATAGAAAGTTTTGTATAAAATTGTGACTTTTTCCCTTAAATCCTGGAATAATTTTTTTTTATTTTTCATTGTGTGAAGTTACAAATTTGTAATTTTGCGTGTCTAATAAAGAGATCTAATTTAGCAAATCCAGAAATTTTCGAGTCAATAACCCCAAAATTGCCAAATTTACGGGATTAAATAAAAGGTTTTGAGAAAAAATGGCACTGTCTCCCTGACGTCGGTTTAAATTTTTGGAACTTTTCAGCGTGTGGACAATTTTGTAATTTGGTGTGTCTAATAAAAAGACCGAAACTAGTAACTTCTGAAAATTTCAACTTTATAACCCAAAAATTGTCCAATTTGCACGACTAAAAGTCCAGATATTTGGAAATCCGCAAAATATTACTACAAGCCTTTGAATGATCTAAATATGAATGATTCTGAAAGATTTCGAGAATCTAAAGTATTCAAAGAGAAGAATGTAATAGAGTATTAAAATTTTAAGGATTCACATAAAATCTGAGAGCCTCAAAAACTCATAACTCCAGAGAATTCCGAGCATTCTTCGAATCCAGAGAATCTGCAAATATAGAAAGAAATTGGGCACAAATTAGTTACTTTTTCGATTCTTAAATCACAAAATATAAAATCATAAAAAGCACGGAAACATGATGTCTGAATTTTTTTATGATTTTAGCAGTTTTAGAACAAGTTGCGAAGTCCTGCTAGTGACAGGGTACGAGGTAAAAATGTTAAGAGATTTCAATGCACAAATAAGAAAAGAAATCGTACAAAGCAGTAACTGAAAAGCGCAAGAGACATAAAAGTAATGAAAATTCTCGGAAACTAATTGAGCATGGAGTCGAAAAGAGCAGTTTCCACATATTTTCAACGAAAGTGGACAAAGGGACAGTCAATTCAGTTGACCATATTGCAATAGATAATAAACGTCTAACAGATGGAAGAAAATATTGAGGCACTGAGCCATGCAGACCATGTGCTACTAATAAGAACCAAGATTCAATTTAGGAGACCACATAAAGGAGAGAAAAAGAAATGAAATTAGATATTCCGTGGAAAAGCTCAAAGTGGAATCGAATTTTAGAGAGGGAATACGAATTTACAAATTAACATTGAAATAGAGAAACTTTAAAGAAAAGACGAACGGAAAAAAGTTCAAAACATCTCAAAAATTTAATGAAAAAGTGGAATTTGATATTTAAGGAATTAATTTAAATTGTTGTTTCCCTAAATTTATTAATTCCTAATATTCAGCAATCCGTGGAACACGCGGTACAAAATAATTAAGAAAGTTTGGATGAAAGAGGCAATGCCTGGGAGTGGAAATAAGCATTAAATTACATAAGAAAGGAGAAAAGACCAATTATGAAAATTATGAAGGCAATACTCTGATAAAGATTGTTCATGAAATGGTAATTAAGAACCAGCTGAACAAAGAATGAAAATAATAGAGGTAATGATAAAATAATATAAGAATAAACAATAATAAATGTAAATTTGGAATATGATATTTTTACAATCAGAACTGCTTTGACGCTTTTACCTCATCGTCTCTTTAATTATTGTTCCAATGAAAAATCCTACTCAAAATCCAATTTCCTCCCTCCTCCAAACTTGACTCTGGATTTTCCAAGTGCTTTCAGTATCAACTTCTAATACACTATAATTAAATTTTGGTTATTGAGTAATACGTATTCAACAGATTTATGCAAATTGCATCACGCTAGAAATTTCAGCAAACATCCTGCGCTGATGCGATGCACTGTGAACTGGCAACTACCTCGAGTAAGAACATTTCAGAAAATCACAAGATTAAACGTACTTCAGGAAGAAAGCGCCCTTTTTCCTTTTCCCCGACTCGGTTGTAATTTTTTTGCGAATTAATTAAATACGGATCGGATCGTTGACCGTTGAGAAGCTAAGTGACATGACATGGAGTTCTTCGGGTAAAAATTGAATTGTAGTTTACACGTTGATGTGATTTATCCTTTTAGAGTTCCTTGCTGTTATCAAATTTCGAAGGTTTGACGGATTTTTCGCTTCGATACAGTTTGACCATTTTCCTTCCGGATCTTCCGCAAGAGGTTTACAATTAAAAAGTCGTTACCATCTCCGTTTTATCGACACTAAAATCGCTGTATCGTAAAATCGGACGTTTTTTGCACCACTAATATTTTGAATAAAACGCCGCAAGTTTTTTCTTTGAGAAAAACGCAGACATAAACCCAAGCTGTGACGACAAGGTTAATAAATCAAAGAATGGAGGGAAAATGGCAGCCATGCACATGTAGTTCAGGTCTTTTTTTTCATTATTTATGTATATTCGTGTAGTGTCACAAAATTTGTTTTTACTCCAACGAGGAGATGCGTATTTTTTTTATAATGTTGTCATAAAAATGACAATTAGCAATTATAAAATACGTGAACATGTGAAGATTAATTACTCATTTCTAAAGGCATAGATCGATATTTTCTATTTAACGTTTTAGTCTGAGTTTTGACTTACACATAAAGGAATATCTACGAAATTAATTTGGGTTGGCTTTACTGTAAGTCTCTAGTTTGACACATGTCACATAATGAATCAAAAATAATCATTATAAATTAGAGAAAAAAAGAAATTATGTACAGTATTCTCATAGCTTAAAGATCAGCAAAATTTGCAGTTTGCCACAATTTGTTTAAAAATTCATAGCTCGACTAATTGGAGGACTACATCTTTGGGGTTTGGCGAGGTTACTTTTCTGGCCCCTTTTCATAACTGTCCAAAATCAAAAAAAATACAATACGATGGTTAAATTTTTAGAAAATTTTAAATACTGAAGACCGGCAAAATTTGCGATTTATCATTTGTTTAAAAATTCTTAAGTCGATTGTTTTGAGAACTATATCATTGAAATTGACCAAGATTACTTCTAGAACCATTTCTAATAACTGTGTGAAATCAAAAAAATATACAATAAAAGGTACAATTTGTAGAGAATTTTGAAGATCAGAAAAATTTGATGTTTACCGCCATTTCTTCAAAAATTCATAGCTTGAGTATTTTGAGGGCTACATCTTTGGGGTTATATGAGGTTACTTCTCTGACCTTCTTTCAGAACTCTTTGAAATCAAAAAATTATACAATAAAAGACACGAGTTTTAAAAAATTTTGAATATTGAGGACCATCAAAAGTTTACTACCATTTTGTTTAAAAATTCATAACTTGACTAATTTGAGGATTATATCTTTAAAATTGGCCATTTCTAATATCTGTGTAAAATTTCAAAATTATCTAATAAAAAGCTTAATTTTTAGAAAATTTTGAAATTTGAAGGCCAGCAAAATTTGCCGTCAAACTTCATTTCTTTAAAAATTCATAACTTGACGATTTCGAGGACTACACTATTAGGATTGAACAATATTACTTTTTTGACTCTCTCTTATGATTGAGTCAAATTTCAAAATTATACAATTAACGGCACAATTTTAAAAAAATTTGAAATTTGAGGACTCGGAAAACTTGCAATTTACCACAATTTTTTTTAAAATTTGTAATTTGACTATTTTGAGTAATATTTTATTGGGGTTGGATGAGACTACTCTTCTAGTCCTCTTTTATAACTGCGGGAAATCAAAAAAAAATTTCAACAATTGGGACAATTTTTAGAAAATTTTGAAGACTGAAGTCTAGCAAAATTTGCACTTTACTTCCATTTTGTTTAAAAATTCATAACTTGACTATTTTGAGGACTATATCTTTAGAATCAGCCAACATTAGTTTTTAAACCATTTTAATAACTGTATAAAATTTTAAAATTGTACAATAGAAGGCACAATTTTTAGAAAATTTTGAAATTTGAGGACCAGCAAAATTTGATATTTACTACCATTTTTTTTCTAAATCTATAACTTGTCTATTTGGAGGACTATACATTTGAAATTTGTCAACATTACTTCCTGAACCACTTGTAATAACTGTCTAAATTTACAAAATTATACAATAAATGGTACATTTAAAAAAAATTGAAATTTGAGGATTTAATTTTTCACCATTTTTTTTTAAATTGATACCTTGACTATTTTAAGGATTACGTCTTGTATTGTATATAACAATTTTATTCTACTGTCATTTAAAGTACGGATAAAATAAAAATTTACCGCATTCCGGTGACAGATTGTGGTAACTAACTGTTAAATCTTAACAACTGGCGCCGTCTTTTGGTCCAAAATTTGAGCATTTTTTCATGATCTTCGGAGCGGCAGGATGTCCTGCACGTGTAACGTTGCAGTAACGTTCTAGATGTTATTCAATGATATTTTAAGCAAGCGGAAGGTAAAGGAATCTCTGAATAATATATGGCTCACATCATGCATGGGTAGCACATAGGAGAAAAAGGGATATAAATTCTCAGATTGTCAAGAAAAATTTTCAACTCAGCAGTAAAATGTTTCCTTTTATATTTGAATATAAAATAAATCTTCGTTACAGTAGATTTCCCGTTTGTTTTATTAAGTGACAAAGAATCGTGCGCTAAAGAAAACGCACGCTAATTCTCTTTACCCAGTGTAAATTTGACGCGCCACGAATTAATGAATATAATAATTATCCTAATGAGTTGTTTACCTGAGAAATCTTCCTGGTCCGTTTCCACCTTGCTGATGAGTTTATTTGATATAAATTTGGAGAATGAGAATACGCCTAACGAAGGTAAATGTTGGATCGGACATGCTTTCAATTCTACTATACTCGGCACAATCTCTGCGGAATTTTCGAGCAAAGAAATATCTCAATTTACACGAGAATATTGGTGTAAAATAAGAAAACCTAACAGAAATATATCGATAGTAGTGATTTCCCGCCCGCTTCTCGTTACAGCTCTAATGGTGTCAACAAGAAATGTGGTTCACGCACCGGTAATAGCTGGATTAGGATTTGAAGATGGCCAAAATGAAATTGGTTGTTCGAGCTGGAATTAGTCTCAGTTTAAGCTGCCTTTAAATGATTCTCTCCCCAATCCAATAAGCCACAAAAACTTGCTACTTTTTATTCTCTAAATTCCTCTCAAAAACAAAAGGACCGTATCTAATTAAAGATCAACAGCCTACAAAAATATCGCATATTTTTCTTCGAACTTTATAAAATTTCAATTTCACTGTCTTGTTATTGCTATGGCACAACCGACTGGATATTACGTCTTAAATGAAATTTTATGAACAAAGGAGGAAACGGCAAATGTCCGATTTTTTTTTGTATTTAGGTTAATATAGGCAACCCAAAATACGCTTTTTTATCTACTTGTAGAAGAGAAATTTAATTTCACAGCTCAAAAGCTTTAATTATCCATTAATAATTAAACTGGTTTATAAATATTTGTTTTGTTACGAAATTTGACCGTGGAATATAAATGTATTATTTTTAATTTCCAACCACAAAGAATATCTAAATTGAATGCCGCCAAATAGCAAAAAATATAAATTGTAAATTCGTGCTATTTTTACCTCGCACTGTTCCGGAAATTGAAATAAACCAGATATAGTGCTCAAATATTTATCGTATTGAGTTTGAGAGCCAATCGAGTTCCCCACATCAAGAAACTGTCGGTGCAATATGAAATTGTAATAATAAAATAAAATTACCCTTTTGATTTTTCCCCAAACGGCGGTGAAATTGCGCCCGTTCGTGTTTGCACAACGTAATTGTTGGCGAGTTACGGAAATAATACTAGTGATAGTGAAACAGCGGCAATTAACCGGATAAATTACGGGAATTTTTCATTTTGTGACCAAAAGTGGCATCGCCCTACCTTAATCTGTCTCCGTCATTTCGGCATCTGAAAGGTTGATTAAAGAATTTGAGCCGAGTCATAATTACATAGCTGCATTTAGAGTTTCATATTAAAATAACAATTTATCTTCCGGGAATATTCGCCTTTGCAAGAATTATTATTAATTTCATGGACGTTGATAGATAATTTTAATTAAAGTTATTGAAATTAAGTCCGGACTTCATTAGGTCGTTAATAAATCATTAGATTGGTGTTGGGAACAAAGTGAGGGGTATGGATTTGTTCCATCGACACGTTAACGTCTTTCTAATTAGAATAGTTGGAAGAGGTATTTCAATTTGAGGGATTTTTTCAAGGAGTTTCTCGGACCGCAATTTATGTGCGGAAACAATACAACTGTTCCACGTTATTTCAGATTTATTGTCATAATGTAATTTTAGAATTAAACTAATTACAGTGTCATTAAAGTTAGACGTAGAGGACAACAGTAGTGTCGGCTTTGTGGTCCTAAATATCACGGGACATATTTATTAGTTAGTAAAACTGGAATTTCTCTCGGGCGCTTTGTATATAAACAGCAATGTTGTGAGATTCTGGAATACAATTATTCATTTGATAAATATGTAATTAATTGCATAAAGACGATGCGATCTATGGTTGTAGTTTACATAGTTCGCGCTGAATTACATTCGATCATAATAAAATTTATCGTGGGAAACCTGATGAATGCTTTTTGTTTTAATGAAGACTATCAACTTAACGCAGCTCTGTTGGAAGTTGGTTGAGTATTATAAAGACGAAATTAGTATTCATTATCGCCGCTGTTGCGGTTTTCTACTTACTTGCCGACTGCATTAAAGCCATTTCAAACCGAAACCGAGAACGCATATCTATGAGATGTTTTCCTTGCGCTTTAGAGGTAAAATTACATCATTTATTTTGAAATAATCTACTAACCAATTTTTGTTATTTTGAAATTTTTCTATTTATTTAATTGTGTGTGAGTTTCACGAATTTAAAGGTTTAAAACCAAGATTGGAATTTTTATTTTGAACTGCCAGATTTTTGCATCCACCCAATTTTGTTCATATTAAAAATTTTATATTTTTGTTAATTCTGTGGATATTTAGACAATTTCTTGTTTTTTTGTTTGGACAAATTAAATCTAAGAGAAAATAGGCAGGTTCTGTCAATTTAAGGGTTTAAAGCCTTAATTAGAATTTTTATTACAGCTGACAGACTCATTATGCAAACACCAATTTTATTAATTTAAAAAAATTCGTAGTTTTGTTAATTCTGTGGATATTTCGACAGTTTCTCGTTTCAGTGTCTAGACAGAACAACTTTTTCAGAAACGAGAAAAGTCTGATAATTTTGAAAGTTAACGGCCATAAATAGATTTTTTTTATTGTGAATTGACAGACTGTTGCATTAAGGAATTTTGGTCATTTTGACATAATTGTATCTTTGTTATTTTTCTGACTATTTGAACAATCATATGTGTCAGTATTAAAGTAGACAAAATCTACAATAAAATACATAAGTTTTATTAGTTTGAAGGTTTAGAACTAAAATTTGAGTTTTTAATTTCAGGTGGCAGACTTGTGCATCCACGAATTTTGATAATTTAAATAAAAATGTAGTTTTGTTAGTTCTGTGGATATTTGGAGAATTTTTTGTTTTAGTGTTTAGACAGATAAAAATCATAAAAATTAGACAAGTTTGATACATTTGAAGATTTAGGGCCAAAATTAGAATTTTTATTTTTCGCAGCATCCACCAATTTTGTTAATTTTAAAAAATTCGTAGTTTTGTTAATTCTGTAGATATTTCGACATTTTTTTGTTTCAGTGTTTAGACAAATGAAATCTACAAGAAAATAAACAAGCTTTATGAATTTGAAGGTTTAGGACCAAAATTAGAATTTTTTTAGCTGCCAGGTTTATGCAATCACCAATTTTGTAAATTGAAAAAAAAATAGTTTTGTTAATTCTGTGCTATTGGCACAATTTTTTGTTTCAGTGTTTAGACAAATAAAATTTATATAAATAAAATTAATTTAAAGGTTTCCGGCCAAAAGTAGAATTTTTATTTTCAGCTGACAGGTTTAGGCATCCACCAATTTTGTTAATTTTTAAAAGAGTATTTTAAAGTTTAGACAAATAAAATCTGTAAATCGATAAAATTGAAAGTTTAGAGCCAAAATCAGAATTTTTATTTTGAGTTGATAAATTTTTATATCTAAGAATTTTTGTCATTTAAAAAAATGTATTTTTGTTATTTCTGTGAATATTTGAACAATTTTTCGTGTCAATTTTCAGAAAGTTAAAATTTACAAGAAAATACGCAAGTTCTATAAATTTGTAGGTTTAGAGCCAAGATTAGAATTATGCATCCACCTATTTTGTTATTTTCAAAAAAATCGTAGTATTGTTACTTCTGTGGATATTTGGACAATTTTCTGTCTCACAAATAAAATTTATGAGCAAATAAACAAAAGTTTGACAAATTTGAAAGTTTAGAACGAAAAATAAAATTTTTATTGTGAATTGACAGATTTTTATATTCACCTATTTTGATCATTTTAAAAAATTTGTAACTTTGTTAGTTCCGCAGATATTTCAACAATTTGTGGTGTCAGTATTTAGGTAGATAAAATTTACAAGAAAATATACAAGTTCTATAAATTTGAAGGTTTAAAGCAAAGATTAGAGTTTTTATTTTCAGCTGACAGAATTACTCATCCACCAATTTAGTAAATTCTGTAGATATTTAGACAATTTCCAGTCTCAGTGTTTATAAAAATAAATCTATGAAAAAATAGGCATGATTTTTAAACATGTGTTTTTGTCTTCCACCAATTTTGGCTGTTTTAAAAAAACTCGTATTTTTGTGTCTTCTGTGGATGTTTGGACAATTTTTTGTGTCAGTATTTAGACACATAAACTTTACGAAAAAATGGAAAGTTGTATGAATTTGAAAATGTAGAGACGAAATTTAAATTTTTATTTTCAACCGATAAGCTTATGCATCCACCAATTTTAGTAATACATATAAAAAATATCGTATCTTTGTAATTCTGTTGATATTTCGAAAAAAATTTGTGGCCGTATGTAGACAAACGAAATCATCAAAAAAAAGTTCTATAAATCTGAGAGTGTAGCGCTAAAATTAAAATTTTTGAATTACCAAATTTTCGCATGCACCATTTTCGCCAATAAAAAAACGAAGTTTTGTTAATTCTGTTGATGTTTGGACAGTTTTTAATGTTACGTGATATGTTGATATTTTTACTCCATTAAAGCCATTGCAAACCAAAGCCGCCACACATCTAGGGGAGTTTGCGAAATATTTTTTCCAATCATTTCAGTCGGCTAAATTAATTAGCTGCATCGATCCACTCCTATAAAAAGACACACACAAATTTGTCGCTCTTTTTGTCAAAGGCTGGAGTGATTTTAAATAAAGTCAAATTAAGCTCTCTCGAATCACTTTTAATCTTGTTAATAAATTGACGATTTGTCCGTATTTAAAATTCCATCAGAGGTGGAACGAATTTCTGATGCATGGCCGGCAAAAATGATTACGAGAGAATGCTGCTGGCAGATGCGCTTACCAAAATGGTAATTTATAGAAGATTGGGAGCATATCGGAAGCTCATCAAAACCCGCGGAATTAGGACGCGGCCTGGAACATCCGTCTCCAGAAGTGATTTATTGGCAACCGTGATTGGACAGGAAGAACCGCACTCGTCAGCTAGCTCCCCACTATTTCTGACAAACTCATTTCTTGTACAGCCAATTTCATATTGCTAATTGGGAACTTCTTTAAAATCCGGTGAAACGTCGCAACTCTGTTACTAATTGTACTCGTTTAAAAGAGAAAAATATTAAGGTGTCGAGTTCGTTACAACCAAATTTGTATACAAAGGCCGCTAAATTCAAGTGAATGCCATGAAAAAGCAAAACACTAAAACGAAATACATTCAGTGGTTGTTTAGAGGGAACTGGGGCGTTGAAAATGTAAGCGTCTATATTATATGTGCACTATAACAATGAGATAATAAACATATTCCCTGGGAATATTTAGAGTGATAATTGCGCGGTTATTGTTAAAACAGAGGAAATTAGTGATGCGGTAATTAGTTGCCCACGTTTTGAGATTTGTAGGCAAATATTTGGGCCTTCACTTTTCTCCTCGTTACGAGGATTACAGATCGAGCTCTAAAATAAATTTACGTTCGAGATAAACCTTGAAATTGATCGGTGATTATAATTGAAGTCGATAAAAAGGTGTGGGCGAGAAACCGATCTCAAAAGAGAGAAGTTTGCAACAATATCTATGGCAAATGACGTAGAAATTTCTAAAAATTGACTTTAATTGGAGAGTAATTCATATTTTTTTTTACTTATTTTCGTATTTTGTTTATAAATTAGAGATCAAAATTTTTAAGCACTTAGGATTTGATATACTTAATTAAAATTTGATTTCGTGTTCAAATACCGTTAATGCAGTTATAATTTTTTTTTATTTTTTATTTAAGTTTTCCAAATTTTATTCTAATCGATATCACGTTTATTTGCTGAGGAATCTAAGGCTAATGGTACTCATTTTACGCAGAATCCAAAACTGAGCTCAAAATCTACCTACGACAACAAAAAATTTAGTTATGGCCGTTTAAAATTTTGGAAAGTTAATTATTAATTTTTCCAATTTTTGATGCTCTATATTTTCAAAACTTTAATAGCTAAAAAGAAACGGTTTGCGCCCTAGTTTTTCTCGCATTTTTACATAAGAACTCGGTCTTAACTCGAATTTAAAAAATAAAAAAAAAACTTTTTTGGATCTTTGGTCCTAATTTTTCCAAATCTATTCCAGTCGATATCTTGTTTATTTGCGGAGCAATCTTAGGTTTTTTATACTTATTTTACGCAGAATTTCACGCAGAATCTAAAACTGGGCTCAAATAACCGAGTTATGGTCGTTTAAAGTTTTGGAAAGTTGATTTTTCCAATTTTGATGACCGATATCTTCGAAACTACAATAGAAAAAAAGAAACGGTTTGTGTCATCGTTTTTATCGCGTTTCGTGCATAAAACTCCAGTTCTAACTTGAATTCAAAAAAAAAAAATATTTTTTGACTTTTGCTTTTAATTTTTCCAAATCTATTTTAGTCGATATCTCGCTTATTTGCGGAGAAATCTTAGGCTATTGATACTCATTTTACGCTGAATTTTACGCAGATTCTAAAAGTGGGCGATATATTCACGTGTGTCAATGAATAACTGAATTAGAAGCGTTTAAATTTGCAAATACTGAGTTTGTGGCTCCGAAATGTGTAAAACTCGAGATCTCGGAAACTAAAACAGAGCGAAAAATGCGGTTTTTACCATCGTTTTTCTCGCACTTTTTTACATTAAAATCAGGACTTAACTCAAATTAAAAAAAAAATTGAGACCAAAAGTTATGTTTTATATAATATTTAAAAATGTTCACATCTCTTGTTGTTCATTCCCTGTTGTTTTTAAAATTTTAAATTGTCTTGAATAGCAAATGTCGCAGGTTAATTGAAATTGTATTAAAAATATTTTGTTATTGTTGATTTTGGTGCAAAATGATTTGAAAAAAACTGACGAATGTAATTATTGTTTGGTTTTACTTATAATTTCTAATCAAAGAGTATTGATTTGAGACAAAAAAAGATTTGTTTGTTTAATTGTAGTCGAGCAAATATTTTAAAATTGCATGCATACTATAAGATCAATAATAAATAAATAAAGTGTTTGTTGTTAGTGGCTATTTTTTTTTAGTATCCTTTTCAGGATTTGTAAACCGTTTTACTTTTTTTTTCTGTTTATTTTTGTCAACATTGTTTCTCCAAATAAATAATATTAGTATTTGATCGCTTGTCCACTTAAAAATCCGCGTTGCACTTGAAGAAGATAAAACTTTCCAGCAGACGATATTTTATTTTCTATTCTCTTTTATTCAGCCATAAACCGAAGTTTTTGCTTGTTTTGCCCAACTGCATCTTGTAGTAAAAGTTAACACCAGCCAAATTTTACGTAGAAAACAATGAAATATTTTCTCTATTGAGACCTTCTATTTTTTTCAAATCCACATAAAAACCTCGTATATTTCTCTATGTAAATTTTATTGTGTAACCTTCCCCTATTCTGTTTCTGTATTTGTTTTTATTTTACGAATGTTTAACAATTTTCCTCCCCAAACACGTTACAGTGTTCACATAAAACCTGAAATGATAATATGAAAATTCGTCGTGTTTAATTGCTGTAGCAACAAAGTAGAGACTTGAAAATATTGAATTCTGTGAAACTCTGGCGTGTATTTGTACTAATTAAACTGAAAACACGCAACAACATGTAAATTTTCTAAAATCATTGGTGTTATTTCCCCTGTGGACTGCCAATAAAATTAAGTTTCGTTTCATACGCAGGTAAATTTGAAACCTATTCGGTATTAATACATAGAGATCAACAATTTCGGTTTATCCGCCTGAAAAGCCTTGGTATTGACATTTCTTTTTCATGTAAATGATTGTGGAGAAACATTGGAACTTTAAGAAAATATTAAAGTGACATTGAGCGCTTTTTTCGAGGTAAAGTAGCAATACATAAGAGAACGTCGTGCAAAAGTAGACAGTAATTGCCGCTCTTGAGTTCGTCAAAAAAGCTTCGCCAGCATTTGATCAACTAATGTATACACGCGGAATCGGTGAAATGCAGTTATTTGAAGAAAACAAATAAAATTGAAACAGTCAGCGATATTGGATTGCTATTACGGGGGCTCCGAAACCTTGCTGTTTTTTGATATGCGAAAGGATAAATCGTTTTATAACTACTACAAAATGCTGAGTCGTTCTTTACAATTCGCCACGGGCACGAAACACTTCCATCACCAAATTTACTTGTTTTTCATTTTTCAAGGGTTTAATTTCATTAACCGTCGTAAAGTACAAAAGTTGATTAAAGCCGTAAAGCGAACGCAGGTGTTTCCCGAAACCGTTGTCTCAACTTTATTTGTCTTAATAGATGTACTGTGTTGACAATGACGATAAGAAAAAATTTCTTTAACAAAGCACGTAGATCAGTGAAAGTAAACTAAGGCTATTAGCTCCCTTTCACGCTTCATAATAATGATGTAGTTGCTACATGAGGCCTTTGTACGTCTTTCGCATACCTTCATAACCTTCATTTGATTTTAACTGTGTGAAAGCCGAGTCCCTTTTGGGTTCTCTTCATTAGAGCGTTTCCGAGATTTTTCACTGTAATTCACGCCACGAAATTTGGAAAAATCATCACAGGGAATTATCCAAATTTAAAACAGCGACAAAGGGTGCTTTGACATTTCCCAATTAAAACATGGGAGTGATATTTTACTCATTATCAAAGCTATTTTCCTGTCCACTTAAATGAAATCAAGTCTTTCCGGTCATGGTGTTGTGTTATAACCTCTGGAAAAATTTCTCTATTCTCTTTTTATCTACAGACTCTGATTATACATCATGTGCGACAGACGGAAGCTTATGATGCGTTAGGACATATATTGTCAGGATAACAAAGTTTTTTGAGGGAGGCCGTATCTCCGGAAATAGCACTATTAAAGGACAGAATTTTTCATTTGGCTTCGAATAAATTTCGTACGACTTGATAACCACAAAACGTTTCGAATATTTTAAGATTTTTCATTATTCTGACTTCTTACACTCCTAAAATTATTTTATTTTGAATTACCATTGCGCTCATTATATCAGGACTAGGGCGATGATTCTACTATCAGTGTACGCAGAATTTCATGGAGAATATTTTCGATCTATTGATATTTTTTTATTTGCTTGATGGTTCAGAAGTAAAGTGCGATAAACTCTCGGCACACCTCCCTCAAAGATTTCCTTGTCACTCGGAAATTTTCTTTCTATTCTTCCATTTTTATCTAAATTGCGTTTATTATATAGTGTCGTTATTTTAGATATAGACTCCAAATCTGAAGTCCGTTTTGCTCCACCAGGTCCGGATTCCGACATATTTTTGTAAAAAATTTTTAGGCTCTACAGTTCAAAAATTTATTTTTGTTTTTCTTGGAAATTTGCAATGCTATGGAATTGCCTGACAGAGATTTTAAAAGCTAATTTAATAAGCTTTCCAACGGCCTATAAAACTCATTGTTAGAGTTAGTAATTTCTCTGATATTTTTAAAAAACTGATCTCATGTCCCTAAAATCGTGTTTTTAGAGATTTTTATATGCAATTTTGCAAATAAATCAAAAATTATTTCGTAGATTTTTTATTGAAATACATCATTGAAAGGACTGAAATCTTGCCTTTTCAACGCACTGACATACTTATTGTTATCTCTTATCGTTTAGAAGAAACAGAACTAAAAACATTGCAAAGTTTTTGAAAAAAAATTTTTTTTGGCGATTTTATTAAAAAACAGTGTAATTGCTTAGAAAATTATAATTTTTAGGCACATATTAAGTTTTACAAAGACTTTAATGCTAGCGCAGGCCTGAATAATGCATTTTAGAAAACTTCTTTAAGATGAAGACTTCTGAGTTTTCTTGTGGATCAAAAAATTACAGGGCGAAAACCCTTGAAAGAAATTGTTTAGAATTTTCTGGGAAACTCAATGGGTAACTGCTAAACACAAGTACTTGCCAATCTGTTGGAAAGTTAGCACAAAATGTACGTTTTTCTCTGGTGGTAAAAACCAATGAAAATATTATCAATTTTAATCACAACCTTTATTATTAACAAGTACAAATACGACTTTAGGAGGTTTGTACAAAAAAGTATAAAAAAGTTATTAAGCAAACCGAAAAAAACTCAAACTGTTGGAGCAAACCGGGCATCGGATTAAGAATCAGGAGAAACGGTTTCCCATGTTATTATTTTTTTTAATTTTTGCAATATACGAAATACTATCCCGCTGCTGAATTCCTCCACAAAATTATTTAATTTTTGATCAGTTTTCTCCGTATCTGCGCTACGAACGTTTCATGCAATAATTCGTCAAATTTAGCAAAAGCAGCATTTTTCCCTAAAACTAAAATTTAATTTGCATTTTTAAAATAATTCCAAGACCTCTGAAAACTAGCCCATTTATATCTCAAGTTCGCCGACATTTCAAATCCTGCAATAACTCGTAGTAAACGATAAGCATAGAATTTGAATTAATTATGCTTGGTTAGACGTAACACTGCTTGCGTACGAAAGTCTTCAACAAGCAATGAATTTTTGTACGATTGTTCTTCTGGTCGTATAATTCAGCAATTTTCTAGATCTATTTGAAGTCATTGTTAAAAACGTCCGTGTAAGCTCCCATAAGAGCTCTATTAAATTAGTATGCTGTAAGAATGTACTCATAAAACCATCTAACTATAAGAATCTGGCGACGTCCCAATTCCTTAAAAAATAGTTCCGTCATGTGCAGAAACAATTTTCGTGTTTTGAATGTGCAAAAAGTCAACTAAGCGTTCCGCCGAGGAAATTTGTTAATAGCCGCACACTTGTGCGAAGAAATCTGGAAGTTTGATAGACATGGTCAAATTGTGCAAAAAGAAGATATAAATCATTGTCAGGTTGGTAATGGAGGGAACGTGTGGAAATAGATGTGATTTATCATATCTATATCAGGTTTGTATGCGAGTACCTCAGCTGTGGTCTAACACGAAGTTAGATGCCTTATTGGTAAACATTATTCAGCACGTAGTATAGAAGACCACATTTGAATTGCGCCGGAGCTTCCAGTTAAATTAAACCACTGGAGACTGCTAGTTATTTTTTATGGGTCACAGAATACTTAATCAAGCGAGATTTGTTCCGATTTTTTACTTGTTGTCATGAGGAACTATTTAAAAAAACATTCATTCTCCCACTTGATCGTCCTCTCTGACTACGGAAAAGACTTGACATAAATTTTCACACAATGTAACCCGCAGGTTCATCCAATTTAATTCACAAAGAAGAAGCTAGTTAACACCAATTTTTACGACCTCTTTTTATTGTTAGATCAGGGGGAGCGGCTAATTCCTGCAACCATGTTCTTCGGAATACGATCAAAGAGTTTTTGACCATGTCATTCTGGTCCATACAGTGTGTTTTTATAGTTGCAAGTTTTAAATCGAGCGTCAATCAAAACGGTTTTTTACGAGCGCAACTCGTGTTGTCATAATTACAGTGCTTTGATTTAGTTATCTTTCATTTTATGTACCGGTGGGTTTAACTGCCCACGCATTCTCTAATGAAACGTCATTTTTGTACAAAATGGTCAAAACGTATCGTTTGGATTAATAAATCGGTGAAAATATTGTGAAAAATTGAGGTCTTTTCGGAGGAAATCGCCGGAGAAAATCTAGACTTTGTGTGGAAATCGGAAGTTTTTATGCTTAGCAGAACAATCAATGGGTATAATAAATTGTTTAACACCATTTTATTTGCGATTAATAAATAACTAGTTGAAACAAGCCAAATCAATATCATTTTTAGTTTTATTATTACGCCATTCCACATAATAAAAGCGGATTTGTGTACTACATTTTTCACCAGTATTCAATAAATAATCCCATCATTAATTAACGATTTTTGAATTTAAAAATTTAAACCCCAATCGCTTGACCTAATGGAGGGTGTAAGGGTTTTTATCCATTTATGAAATTTGTTTTCATAGTTTCGGTGGTTGAAATTTTTAAGATTCCGAAAACGGCATTTTATAAGGGATTTTAATTTATATAGGTTAATTTTTCTGATTTGGTGTCTGAAAGGTGAATTTTTTTTTCAGTATTTTTTGTCTCTAATTCAAACACGGTTGCTATCTCGCTTATTTATGAAGCAATATTAAAAGAATTAGCGCAGAATTTCACGTAGAATTCAAAAACGCAAAACTCGTTAAAATCGGTTTAAAATTAACTGAGTTACGGGCGATCAAAATTTCATATATTGAATTTTGAGTTGGAAAATTTTCAAAGCTCAATATCTCCAAAACTACGAAAGATTTTGAGAAACGGTTTTTACCATCGTTTTTCTCAGATTATTTTACTTTATAATTCGCCCTCAAAAGGCGAAAATTCGATAGTCCAATTTTTAAGCCAAACAATTTTGCGATTCAATCGATGAAAATTTTAAAAATTTAAATTTTTTGATCGCCTCTTGTAAACTACTTGTCTTATCGATCTGAGATTTGGCCAGTTGATAGATCTCGAGCTCCTCTTTCGATAAATGTATAATTTAATAATACTAAACGCACTTTTCGTTCTGAAACAGCGTCTTAAAAATTGCCCAATAAACACCTTTTGAAAATCTATTTTTATCTAATTTGATCGACATCTCGTTTATTTGATAAAGAAATTTAAACTACATGGACTTATTTTACGCAGAATTTTGCGCTGCATCTAAAACCACGTTTGTTTTTTTTTTTGTCAGTCAAAAAATAACTGCGTGAGAGGCGTTTAAAGTTTCGGAGTGTCGTCAGAGGACCAAAACTTTGATGCTTCGGAAACGATTTTGCCCAATATCTCCGGAATTATGACAAATATAAAAAACCCTTTTCAAAATCGTTTTTCTCGCAATTTTTTGTTTTAGAAATCGGTCTTAGATAATTCTAATTCAAAATTTTTGTTTTTTAATATAAACAGTTAGCTGTCTTTCGGTCTATAATTCAGACTCAGTCGCTATGTTCTCGCTTATGTATAAAGCAATAATAAAGTATTAGTGCTCATTTTACGCAGAATTTCACGTAAAATCCGAAAAGGTAATACTAGTTAAGATCGGTCCACAAATAATTGAGTTATTGACGATTAAAGTTTCTGATATTGAATTTTGAGTTTTCTAAGCTTAATATCTCCAAAACTAAGAAAGATTTTGAGAAACAGTTTTTACCATCGTTTTTCTCGGAAAGTTTTATGAGTATTTCCGTTGAGGATTTGTTGTAATTCAGGACCGTTTTATTAGTCGTAAGAAACGTCGAAGAATGTTTTTAACCTTCTTCTATAAATTCTTAACTTCTCATGCTTTCAGAGTTGTTAAAGTTATAAAACGCCAGAGACGTATGTTTTCTTTAGAATACTTAACGCACAATAGGACTTGTGTCGGAGTTTTCATACGACGGAAAAATGAGTGTAAAATATTCAAGTTCCTGTACAGTCTTAAAAAGAGTTTCTTGCTTTTATTAACTTGATGGATTGACTTGGGAAATTATTTTATTAGAGATAACAGGCTGAAAAATCCTTCGGACAGATTCATAATTTAGCTATTGTTGTTGGAAAGCTTTCAATCAGCACGTGTCAGCAGCATTTCCATTTTGAACAAATGTAATTTACAGTTGCTCCAAATTCATCCATTTGACTGTTGCGGTTTAATACCATTCAAATCTATTTCCACGAAATTAGAAAATGATAACACTCACCAAATTACAGTTCGACAGTTATTTTCCATTAAAACGAGGCGAAAATGAAGTCAAGAAAGTTCATTTTGCACCTGAGTTATAGAATCAGAAATCATGCACCGCACACTAATGAACAAAATTCCTAATTTATCTCAGATTTAATAAATTCTTCGTTTAATTACACGAATTTTCCGACTTTTCTTTCTAGTCACGTGTTTCAAAGTGTTGGGCATTTTCTAAAATGCTTGGAGGTAATAGAGCGGGTCAAAAGTATTTTATTTGTTAACGTACAAGTACAGATGGGTTTTTTATACGATGGGTCGTAAGTAATATATACGACATAGTCTTGGCTTTTCTTTTTTCCCAACTTTGACCTCTCGGCTCATTTGTACTGGATAGAAGCTTTCAGCTTGAAATACTACCATTTTACGTGGACTTGAAATGGCTATCAGGATTTCCTTTTATTGATTCGCGGAGTTCAAAGTAATTGTCTCAATTAAATTTATACTTATCGCATGTAATTACTTTGAAAGGAGTTTTCTTAATTATCACCGATCCGAAAAAGAGTCCAATAAATAAAATTTGGAAATAACTCCACGATTTCGGGCCGAAAGTTGCGTCATAAATAAGAGTGGTAACCGTATCTCGTAGTAGATCAAATATTGACTTAAAACCCGTAAGTTCCGAAACTTGGAAAGTTGCAGTATCACAATGTTGGAAACCACTTTGTAAGAATTTAAAATCTGTCAAAAATAATATATCGTTAGAACGCCCTCGAAAGTTATATCGGTGATAAGTTAAAGTTTACTTTTAAATTTCCAAGAGGGACACTTAAGTATTTTTATTTGCTTTTGTTTGTCGTAAAGATATGAAGAAAATTTCGAAAGTTTAATGTTTAAGGATGGAATAAAGTAGGATCGTCTTAAAGCAATAGCTGCTTTTTCTCCTTGTCTTTCTTGCCGTTTATCACCTTCTTATCAAGTCGTTCTACCTCGCTATAATCTTTATCATCGCTCATCGGGGTGCTCAGCCGTTGAGGGATTGGTTCTCCCCCGTGACCGGCAGTCTAATTCGATATCCTCCCTCTGCAGACTTTATAAACTCACATGCACCCATAATCGTGAGAAAACCTCCATTACCACAGTCTCGTTTCCGCTTTACTGTAATTTTTAATATTCAATTTAGCTGCGATGCGTGAAGCGACAGCTTATCCTCTCTGAAATAGTTTTTCTTTGGAACATCTGTCTGTGACAGTGAGAAGTCGAGGATTAATTATCTCTTCTCTTATCCCGCTCTCGACTTGTTGTTTTCCTAATCAGATATCTCTCTATTTCTGCGCTTATCTAACTTTTATTTGAAACCTGAGAGCGATTAGATCCTTCAAAACATCCTTTTTGATCTACTGGCATAAATCTAAATTCACGTGCACATTACTGACACGTACCATTTCAAAGCGGCAAACATGATAATGCAGCACGTTCACCACGAAAAAATATTACGTTTTCAACAGTCAGTTTATGATTTAAAGTCGGGAAATAAAAAATTCATATTAAATGTCCTGTCTTATAAATCAAATTACTGTCATTAATTCTGAACACACTTCCCCCTTGTTTTATTCCGTATTAAATTCAGAAGCTTATTATAATAATCTATAGGTTAAGTACAAGCGCCATGTGTTGGAGACAATGTCAACAGCTATTTGCAAAATGGTGTTGACAGTACAGCCATCGATCTCTGAATTACCTCTGACCCGATATGTGAGAAGTTACAGCGACATCGACAAAATCCGAGATGCTAATAACGCGCAAACTTGAACCAACTATAGCAATTAATTTTACAGTAATTGTTTGACACGTGTTTTTGGCGGGTGTATTAAAATTTCCCGGCGCATCCACCATTTTTTGCGAAATTGCAGCTTCGAGCTGTTGGAACAGGAGCAACAACCCCAATTGCCCCCAGTTGTCTGTGCTTATTGTCTACACCATCATAAACTCCAATGATTTGATAACATGTCTGTGGTTTGCCCCGAGGAACCAACAAGATCCTAAATCCGTCCCTGCTTGTAACCCCATTTTCCAGGTATTCTACTCATAGCCAGTCTTTTAAATAAAACATATGACACTCGTAAAGATTTATGGTTTAATAAAAGTAAACGTTGCGATTTATTTTTAAGAACAGAAAACCGATATGCGTTTGTTTTAAAGCACACAAACTTCAAGCATCGCTCTTAACCGGAATGAAATATGTAGCGATAAACCCAACTGTGTGCATCTTAAAATACCTAGTTAGTATTGCTTTACTAAAGTGGAGTTTTAAAGTAGTACAATAATTTGTGGCAATAACAGGATAATGGCGTGTCCCGGCGCCTCCTCCACAATTGAACTCGGTAATATTTTTATTCCAAGATGTAGAATCTCACTCGTAAAATAAAGCGATCTAACAGTCTCTTTGCATTTAAAACAGGAAGTTTAACCTTTGTTAGCTATCAGCAGAATTTGAAAACGCAAACTCGGTTTTCTTCATGAATCTGGTTCAAGTGGTTTTGTGGTTAGACCTAAATCATCCACTTCAGATTCTTAGATTTTAATTAATTAAAGCTGGGATTATATTAATTCAGTGGTTGTTTTGGTTTACTTGACACCGATTCAAATACCCAAAGTAATTTTCACATCAGTGCCAGTGCTGTGGTTACATTATTATTGCAGTTGAGAGGACTCGAACAATGACATTTTAGAATAAAACATTCAATCAAATTAATACAAATAATTACATTGACCATAAAAGTGTGGACTATTGATTAGTTGTATTTCCGCCCACAGCTCGATAGAGGAATATTAATAAATTAAATCAAACTAATAGTCCACATTTCACATTCGTGTTAATAAAAATCAAATTTAACGGATGCATTTTGCGACGAATTAAGTTGAATTAGTGTTAAAAGCTTTTGATGATAAACAGAAAGGTGAAAATATACACTGAAAAAGCTGAAATCCTTCATAATAACAATTCGCAGGAATTTATTTTGTTTTTAATTTTATAGACATCTAGTCTGCATAATTGTTTAGTTTATTTGTTACAAAGTATGACAAAAATTAAACCTTCGCAATTAACAAAAGCCGGCTGAAATAAATTAGTTAATTTATTTAATACCTGTTTAAATATTCTATACATTTATATTTGGCTAATAGCTATTTAATAGCTATTTTATTTTTCATCCAATAAAATTCAATTCATGCTAAAATTAGTTTTAAGTAATTGGTGGAACTTTTATTAACGCAAGTGAAATTTTTTGTCATGTAAATTCCAATGTTTTATTATCAAAAACTTTTGAAATTAAACTTTTAAAGTTTTTCGAAAACATTAATTTCTAAATCTAATTCGATCGATTTCTCGCTTATTTATGAAGCAATCTTAAACTGTTTGCACTAAATATTACGCAAAATTTCAATCTGTTACCCAAAACATTCGGTTGAAATTTTGGGTTGTCGTCAGAGAGGGTCAAAATTTTGGAGGTTCAAAAACGATTTTGTTCGATATCTCCAGAATTAAAGCGAATATAAAAAAAGCCTTTTCAAAATAGTTTTTTTCGCGCTTTTTTACCATTCATATGTCTATTATTTTAACATATTTGCTAAAATCACTAAAATTCGGTCATTTTTAGATTCTTTAAAGTTGTAAATCGCGAATAAAGTCTTCTAAGCAAATTCATAACAGTTTTTGAAGAGCAACAATTTAATTATCTCGCAAATTTAATGAGTTTGAAAGGATTCCTTTAAAAGTGCACACAAAGTAAGTTTTGAGCTGTGCACTCATTACAAATGGAAATTTTGCCATAGTCCGAAACGTTTCATCTTGATTACCATATTCCACGAATTTTGTTTTATGGTGTCACCATAAGCTGGTTATATCTTAAAAACTAAAAGCTTTAAACGAAGAAGAGTTGTATTTTTATATTCTTTAAAGTGCGAAATACCGCGATTCGCCAACTTTGTGAACAACTTATGTCTCATTCTATGTAAATTCTTGTGTTTTAGTTCCAGTTTTTTTGGAGAAAAACTGCAAAATTGCAAAATTGGCTATAGAGTTTAAGAATCTACTTACCTTTCATAATAATTATTTAATTTACCAGCCCAGTTCTTCATTACTTCAAATTTCTCCGATGCGAATGCATTTTAGTTTTATTGCCCGTACCAACCTCTATCCATAAAAGTTAGCAATTTTCATAAAATTCGAGTTGTAGTAAAACTTTTTATCTAAAGTTTATATTCTTATCTTTTCTTTGTGGAGAAAAGCTGATTATTATATTCATAAAATAATGCACTTACCTCAGTCTTCTCATTCCTCAAGTTTTATTGAAATTCTAAGCGAGTTTCGTATTCACACGATTGATCTGTTGTCTTACAATTAATTAGCGTTGGTATGCGTTATTGAACACAAATATTTGTGTTTAGGAATAATAGCGCATCGACAGTAAACTATAACAACATGTCGAGCTTTGTGTATTAATATTTCTCTCACCACAGAGGTATTAGATGTAGTTAATGCTAAGCTGAGACGCTTGAATTTTTGAAGTTGAATATTGAATATCGCCTGCAGATTTCATTAGTGATTCCATTTATATTTATTAGACTGTAATAGAACGTCAAATCAAGCTCCACGAACAAATTGCAACAATATCTCAAGAACAGGCGCACGTATTCGAAGTGACATTTATAGAGGATATGGCTTTAATACCCTCATATCAAATCTGGGAAACGCGGGCTGTTAATGTCTTTGGGGTCAGGTGAATCGAGGTAATTATTCTGGATCACGTATCGCACACCTTAGCGAAGACACCGCGTCTCTGTGTGACTTTAATGGAGTTGTTGAACGATCACTATGTGGCTTTGCGTTGATTCCATCGGCCTCAATTTCAGTTTTAATAATCGCGAGCATTGGCGGAAGAGTCGTTTGCAGAGGATAGGGCAGTACAAGAAAACAATAAACATTTTATGGTTGTATGTTCCATTGCTGACATAATAAACTGCATCAATTCCATAAATATCAAAGCGAAGATCATTTATCAAAGAAGATTACGGAGGTCGCCACTGTCATCCTTGCTGAGTTTACGGCGAACTTAATGTCATCTCCACTACCACGGCCACTAATAAAAATGTTATTATACGAACGTGCTTTTGCAGATCACGGGGCTTGGCCCTTCGTGCACGTAAGGCTCCAAATGGCTTTCACCCTTTTCCCACATTCTAGAACTGATAATGGAAAATTTCTTTCCAGCCAGGAATCCGACACGTTGCTTTTCCGACGTAATGCAACGGGATTTCAGACAAAATAAGATTTTATTATTAAAACTACTTCGGAGGAGTTTGACGAACAATGAACAAGCAATCTCCAAAATGGAATACTTACATTCAATTAAAGAAGCAACTTTTTTGATTCCGCGTTCACCCCTAAGAGGATTTTCTTTGTGCTCAAAGACTTCTTAAACAAACTATTTTTTTGCGCCGCGAATAAGTAAATTTAACCTGATTTGCGGCCACATGCAATCTTATGGTCCTCAAGAAGAATTTAGCTTTCTCTTTGTCAAATAAACGAAAGTCGGCCCCCGAAAAACTTCATTTATATTCCGAGTGAATGTTATTGTTACAAAGTGGCTGAAATGTTTTCGCCACAAACCACGAAATAGCAAGGGTCGCTAAGTTTCGAACAAGTTTCAGCAGTAAAGCAATTAATCTTTAAGTTTCTATGATATTATTGCTGTAATTGCTCTGGTTACGGCTTTCATCAACGCAAGAACTAAACGGTATCGCTAAATTGTCTAAATTATGAGTGAAGTTTCTTGTGTGGAAAAGATTCTTTTAATTGAACTCGTGAATAAAAGATGATGGATAAGACTGTCTTTAAGAGTATTGGATGTGGATTCGTATGGGTTTTCTGAGGCGAGCTCAAAGCGACAGAGTGGTTTTCAGTAATTACTGTTGTAAGAATGTAACCCGTTCTGGTAAGCGCCTCGAGCGTTGTATCGATCCGCCGAGCTAGACTTGTGAAGATAAAGCTGACTTGTGTTCGTAAAACACATAATACTGGGCCTAGAGAGGCTACATTATATACTGCACGGCGAAATTATCGCATAATTATTGAAATGAACCTGCGGTAGAAAAATTTCTCGCCCGGCGCATCCACCATTTTCTGATGTTGACTCTGGAATAAAAGTGACAGTATTGATCAGAGCTTTTTTAGTTTTTTATGCATCTAATCTACCTGCACATCACGTCCTTAATTATTTGATTTGCTCCACCTGGAGAGGAGCTGAGTGTGTGCAAATGGTGTGCAGCTGACTAAAGTAGCAATATTTCACGGAGATCACGCCCCCTTTTATAAAGTTGGACAATTGGAAACCCCAATTTATCAACTTATCAAACAGGCACGGACTGAATGAACAACATTGTTGCCGTAAATAACACAACGCAGATAACCACTTGAATATAATACAACAAATTTATTCAGGATTACGTACAGTTTATGTACAAAAGTAATACAACACTTAAAATTACATTGGTTCTTAAATTAGTTTCCTAATTTCGGCAATTACGTAATCTATGTCTTACTCTTTTCTACGGGTCGTGATTATGAGATGCTAGTATAGAAAAGGCTACAAAAAGGAACAAAGTTACTAGCTTTTGGACGCCATCTTTCTGCTACATCAACCCGAAAATCACACAAACAAATCTAGGAAAGTTTGATATTTTATGATTCTTGGGGCCGCGCGCATAACCCCAGTAAATTGCCATTAATTCATACGCAAACATTCACGTCAATTAATTTTGCATTAGCTCCATATTAATTGATTTGGAGGGTAATGACAGCACGGATTTCACTATTCCCAAAACGCACGTAAATCCAACTTGTCCAACAGCACTTTATTTACTTCTTTGACTTGTAAGTTAATTCTTTTTACTGTTGTTGTGGGAATACAACAATTGGACCCACTCATTCGTCTAGTATTATTGATGGATCCACTGAAATCGACCTCATTTACCGTCTAGGACAACGAATAAATCAGAAAAGAAAAACACAGCGGTGCCATTCTTCGTAGTTTC
Organism: Gnatocerus cornutus; assembly: GCA_029298725.1. Taxonomy (NCBI): domain Eukaryota; kingdom Metazoa; phylum Arthropoda; class Insecta; order Coleoptera; family Tenebrionidae; genus Gnatocerus; species Gnatocerus cornutus. The sequence goes on from CM055516.1 coordinate 16,968,731, forward strand.
TTTCCCTGCAAAGTAGAATCCAATACCAACAACTGAAGTACATAAATCCAAATTTTGTTGCCGATCCTGCAATTACACACCTCAAAAAAGCCTGTCATCCTCTCTCAAATTGTCCCTGGGAGACACACAGAATTTAGAGCTAAAATTAGACACATTTGTTTCAAATAAAATCTCTGCTTCAATTATAAATGCTTCAGCTCATTCGCATTATTATGAGACGAAATTCCCAACTTATAGACTTAAGCTTGTTTTTGGAACTGCTTTCGAACTTTTGCCAAGACAAAGATTCTTTATAATTTATTCCAGCTTCCCGAGTTGGAGCAAATGATAACAGATGTTGTAACATATGAAAAGAAGTTGTCGAATCAGCGGTGGATTACGCAATGCTGTTGTGCTTAGTTTTGTAACATCTGGGGATGTTTGTGCAGACAGTTCATGAAATGTTTAACGGCTGTTGGAAGAAGAATTACCACGATTTCGGTGCGGGAAATATGCGTTTGAATAATGGTCGAGTGGTTGCGAGTATCATTAATTTAACTTTAACTGATCAGTGTTGGGCATAATGGAGCACGAAGAAAATTAACTTAAGTCTGCTTCTTTGATCAAAGTGTATTAGTTTTTTTCGGTGGAGGAAAAATAATGAAGTTTGGAAATTAATAGAATTTGCGATGTCCGCTTCCAGCCAACGTCTCAAAGTTGTGGAAAATTTCAGAATCCGTAGAATCAAATTCCAAGTTCATTTCATATTCCCAAAGTTTTACGATGAACTGATTTGGGCAAATTCTGTGGTTTCACATTTAATGACTTTTAGTTTATAGAGTCATGCAGAGACGAGTTTTCACAACAAATTGGAATTGTCGACTGAGCGTTTGGATTATTTCAGGTTTTATTGCGTGAAATTGAATTTTCAAATTTTTATAAGTACGTGATAATAAAAAATTTAGGTTACCAACTGAGCATTGAAATCAATATTAGTTTTGTAGACTGTGTACATGTTTGTATTGATCTAATGTTTATTTTGCAAACAAAGCGCTCGAATTCAATCGTTGTTTACAGGGTATTCAATAAATTAAAATTGCATTTTTCTATTCAAACTCTACCAACAATTAACATACAAGGTGTTTATAAATGTTTTAAGCATCAACGGTGGCTCTGGAATTCCTGTCATGCACTATTTGCCGCTTTGATCTCATTGTGAATATAACTATCTTGAAAATTATTTGTGTCTAAATTTATGGTTTTCACGTTTCAAACTAGAATTAGAACAGTTTTTTTTTTCGAAACTGACTTTTTGATTAAGGAGAAAAATCTAAACCCACATTTGTAATGAGCGCCAAATTTAAACATTTATAAACACCTTGTAGTAAAGATATGTTCTGATCTGCAGCCACTTTAACCCTGTCTTTGGAAGAACTTTCGGATTCTCATGTTGCGAAAGATGGCGTGTCAACTACCCATTTAAAACAAATCCTCGTGAGATAACTACGGTCGGTTAAACATTAAAAAAATATTCTCGAGTTGTTATCACAATGTAGTGCACCTCCACTTAAAGTCTTAAAACATGATTAATTCTGACACGAGTTGGCGTTATTCTCTAAAGTTTCGCCTTCATAACCCTCATCAAGACTTTCAGTTAATGTCTCTTGTACTTTTAAGGGTTTGGTGTTAGTTTCATCAGTCTGTGTTTGAGCACCGACACTTTTAAAAGTATTGTCATTTTGAACAAAACTCGAGGGCACACACGAGGGCCAGCTGATTGTCGTGGTAGTGGAACAGCACGCTTCAGCCGCACTTTCAATTTTCGCTGAAGGAGTGGTCCTCACTGGATACCCATCGGCGGTATAGCGAACGTCTGCACCGTAATGTTCGTAGGACGCCGGATGCTGCATAGTTCGCGAGAGGAACTCCGCTTCTCTTGAGTATCTGCCCAAAGGATTGGCGGCGTTTGTTCGTTTATTGGCCCTATTGTATGGGAGGGTCTTATAGCAATTTCCATTAAAGTGTTGTGATCGAGCGTCTGGAGGGTTCAACAATCCGACGGGATTAAGATGAACGTCTGGAGCGTACACGTATAAATCGTTGGTTTTAAGAGGAGTGTGGTAAGTGTCGCACTCCCGGAATCTTCCGACGCTCTCGGTACCGTTAATGAGGTCGGGGTTCTGCTCGAGTTGGTAACGGCGAAGGGACGAAGGACTCGTCGGGAGGTTTGAGGTCGCAATTTCGGCCCTCAAGAGATCCTCGCTGGGTTGAACGTTATACAACATGGTTTCCTCTTCGTGGCTGACCAGTTTCATGCCACTAGACTCCTTGTAATTCTCGGAATACTCATCCACGCTGTCTTGAAGGAGATTGTCTTTGGTGGAGTTGCTTAAAGCCGCTTTGGAATTATTGCGCTTTTTCCTCAAGCGTGAGTTTCTGTGGCATCTTATTATGGATAAAATTATCACGAGGAGCAACAACAGAACTGATATCGCCGCAGCTGACATCGTAATTAACACGAACTCGAAAGGAAGCTCGTTTGTTACTGCAGGGGCGTCATGTTTCACTATAATTCTAATAGTGTAGTTCGCCTGCACCATGCCTGCAGCATTCTCGGCGTTACATATGAATGTGCCGTTATCGTCGGTGTTGGAGTTGTAAATGAACAGTTCGCTACGTTTCTCGACTGCGCCTTCCTCGACAAAGTACAAAAGGTGCACACCTGGTGCAATCATCGTGTCGTTCTGCAGTAGTTGTCCTTGAAAAGTCCAGGAAATTCGAGCTTCCGGAATTGCGCTGACTTGACACAACAGGGAGACGTTTTTGCCTTCCCCGATCTCCAAATAGAACATTGTCGGGGAAACTTCAGGTAGACAAGCGAGTTCTCCCACAGGCACGGATTTAATTGTGCGCCCCCTCAACCGGCTTGGTCCATTACATAACGGTTCTACAGAATGTGGCATAGTGAAAGCCCTCAGCCAAACGTGAAGTTCAAGTATGTGGCAGTCGCACTCCCAAGGATTTTCTTCAAGTTGGACTCCCTTCAAAGACTCGGGCAAATAACTAGTCCCTTGTAACGCAGTCATTTTATTACCATTCAGGTGTAACCACTCGAGACTATATAAACCCTGAAAAGCGCTCTCTTCAACGTTTGATATTTCGCAATTACTGAGCTCTATGGTGTTTAAGAAAGACAGATGGTTAAACGCAGCCCTTCGTAATGTCTTTATAGGATTAGCATTGAGTGTGAGCCTCATTAGCGAAGGGCAGTCGAGGAACGTCTCGGTCGGCACAGTCTCAAGCAAGTTACCAGACAAATCCAATTCTACAAGGTTTGTTAGACCCCTAAACGTTCGGTCATCTATACTTGTAATGCGACATCGACACAGATATATCCTTTGTAAATTAATTAAGTCCATCTTGAGAAACTTGTCTCTCTGCAATGTTTGGAGATTGTTCCCGCAAAACTGGAGCACTTGTGTACTCGAATCCATACCTTCGGGAATGACGAGCAGGTCCTTGTTGATACACTCAACCGTCTGCTTACCGTTCTTCCACTTACACGAACAGAAAACCGGACAAGCACTACACTGCTTCATCATCAATATCAAAACCACAAGTATGCTATTCCACCTCCAAGACATGCTGCATCTCATTCAGTCAGGGTCAACAAACCAGTTCAATTCGTATCGACCGGCCATTCAACCTGCGAACAAAAACAGGATTTACCACCATCATCTGTTAAAATTTCATAAAAAGTTTACTTAGTACAAAAAAGACGAGAAAAGTTTATATGAGCACTACATTTGCATTTATGTTTACATATTTTACACTGCTGGTAGTTTCAAGAGTTTTATGACATTTGTTACAAAAATTCCATTAAAATTAAAAGTAGAGCATCCACCATTATCTTATTTTTACATTTTATGTAAATAGTCACGGTTAGTTCAGTTTCAAAAATGAGAAAAAAATTGTCTATCATTTCTAATATGCGGAAAAGATAGGTGACTTAATGTGTAAAACAATGACATAAAGTATAAAAAGTATTGTTTCTCTGTAATACCAGATCTTGTGTATTACACTAATTTACCGACGCTTATAAAATGTATAAGCGAAGAACGAACTTTAAATAAACAATTTTGTTATCTTCAAATTGGGATTGATGGAGAAGGATTTTTCATAATAAAAGTGAATATACAGGATGTTCTTGCAATGCATGTACAAAAAAATTCTGCGCTATTCCAGAATGAGTATGAAGCATGAAAAAACAATTTTTAAATCAGAAACCAACAAAGTAAAATTAACTTGAAATTAAAGTAGCGCCCAAAATTTTAGTTTTATCAATTAAAAAAAAGAGTTTAGAGTCTTTTAGCTAGCAGACGTTAGAGTTGGTTCATTCTAATTTTATGAAGATACATACAGGGTGTCTCAGAACTCGTGACCCAGAGAAAAAAGACTTATGAAGGCAACAATGTTGCACTAAAATTTCGAAACAAAAATTTTCTTCAAAAAAATAACCGAGTTAAGTCAAAAAAACGGTAGCCAATCCGGAAGCTAAACAGAAATTGAAAATCGGTAACTATGGACACGTACTATCGTCCATTGGTCAGCCTCTCGTTGCCTAGGAAATTGGGATAGCCTTTTACTCCACCCCTAGGATAAGCTTTCGGGATTGGTTGTTAATTTTTTATCCTTTCGCGAATACTATTAGACTTAATCAATTTTTGTTTTGAAATTTACCATCTGTGTTGCTGTCGGCACCCTTCCTTGTTCTCTGGATCATGAGTTCTGGGACACACTGTATAGGTGAGATACAAAATTGCTCAATTTCATCCCAAACTTTCTAGTAAATTTTTCGGCGCCGTGGCATTGCATTTGTAATTCATGTTCATTTTTTTATTGTTTTGTATTGTTTATTAATTGTTATGGCTGTTTATTATTGTTTTCCTTCTTTGTCATTCCACATTAAATAAACTGTTTTTGAACTTATTTTAAACAAACTTTTTAAGTTTATGTTACAACAAAACGTATTTTTTTTTACATGAAGCTGTTTTGTGTTTGTCGAAACGAGTTTTATCATGCACAATTGTTAAAAATAATAGAAATTTTTTTTGGCGATTTTATTATTTGAATTAATCGTGAGTGACTACATTATCCTTCTGCTTAGCTTGGAATATCGATGACCCACATATCACACGTCTAATTTGCCTGGAATGCACAACTTCCTAGACGTGTAAAACTAACATTTCACCCCATTCTAATTACGTTACGAGTAAACTTTCTTCTTCACATATTTCATTGATTTTTATTAATATTACACTATGCAGCGCAGTTTCTAATACTTTTAATACCCAGTAAATTTCAGCAACTTTGCAACTACGAATTAAGACGTAATGTGCCATAAATTAGTCCCAACTATAGTGTTGCGTTCTGTATAACCTACTTAGTTGTGTCTAATTTCAACAACGGGACTATAACCGAGCGAATGGCACGCAGAAAATGGCATCCGACGATTTACAACTACTGCCGGATTATGAATAAAGATAAACTACAAAGAACGATTGTTTCTTCTCAAGTTTGTTCCAATTTCGAAACTAGAAATTAAGTTCAAACAACCCCTTGAAGTCGAGTAAACTATAGATTTCTGTGATTTAATTTTCTGGGATTATGTTCGGTACGCACTTGTATAACTATTGATTTAAATAGGACAGGTAGCGAATGAGGATTAACTGGATTAGGGTAAGTTGTACGGTTTTGGGTGAAACTGAAATCGGTAATAGCGTTTCAGACGTGTTACTATCAAATACCTGGGAAGTTTTGGGGTAAATTGGCGGAAAGCGCTTTTGTCTGCATTGGTAAAACATTTTTATTTATTGAATAGATTTTCATGCTCGTTATAGTAACAATAGAATGCACAAATGAAAAGAGGAGATAATAAATCGGTAGCTGAATATGCATGTTATATATTGGCGATATGAAAATATCCCAACCAGTAGAGACATGAAAAATTATGCTAGTACTATTATATTCGCATTTATATGGATTGGGAACAAACAGCTATATTTGCATAAAATTTGGACTGTAAATCATGACTAATTTGAGTTTATTGCTACCAGTTAAACGTAAATAAATATTTTAGCACGATTAGTGTTAAGCATTTAAATATATTTGTTACTGGTAAAATTATGTCGACATTTTTAGTACTAAACGTTGTACGTATAAACAAACCACAACGCACAATTTTTACAAAAATTTGAGGAGAATTTGTGGAAAATCTAAGCAGAGTGTGTAAACGGATAAAAATCAGGGGAAATGATTAAAGAAGCTTTAGTTGGGCTAGTGCGACAAACCAGAAATTGGAGGATCTAATACTCCCAAATTCCATAATAAATTAATCATTTTCGCACTCCAACTCCTTCAAACTTCAAAATTCGCGCCCCCCACCTAAACTCTCAGGTGGCAGTGGAAGTGTCGGTAAGTTAGCTAGTGGCGTGTTTCAAAGTGGCGGTGTTTTAATTCGTCCTAAAATTGCAATTTTAAGTGTTCCCAGGGGTGTTTTAGTGTTTAGAACTGAACATGAAAGTGTTGTGAGTGTTTTGTGCGTAAGAACGAGTCGAAAGGAACGAAATTAAGGTAATTTTCAGGATTTTCGAATTTTAAGCGGAACGGTCCATATTTTCCGACACGAGGGATGGTCGGGACAAATGTCATTTGTCACTTGATAATAATTTAAATTTGAAATTGTTTTCTTTTCTGTTTTCTTGTGTGTTGACCGTTCATAATAAATAGAGCAACATGGAACATAAAATCCGTTGAATGAGAGTCGACAGCAATAAATTTTTGTCGGCAAAGTGATATTTGTAGGTTATGTTATGTACAGACCTTTTGGGAAGATGCGGTGATGTTGGATAATAACTCGTTGCGCTCCATCAGGCCAGGATTCAGATAAATTCTTTAATAGTATTAAGAAATATGTGGTTCCTTCACTTGTACAATTCGATTCAGTCATTATGTCATTAATGATTCTATTTTAGCGAATTTTCATTGCAATGCGCACCAGAAGAGAAGGTTGATGTCTTGTCTTCCTGAAACCGATCAGACGCATCTCTTGCTTTTTCCGGACAGTTTTACAGAAATACAAGTAGGAACACAATTTTTTCAACATTATTGCTGAAGTGGTATCACAGCCTAGAAATGGCATAATTTTTTTTTCGAAAAACTGTTTTTTTGCCTTACTTCCGAAATGTGTCTTAATTTTGAGCTTTCATTGCGCTAAGGTGAGTTTCTTAATAAGACAGGACCCTAACGATAACTTAATTTATATTAACTTAATTATAATTAATTATAATTAATATTAACTTAAATGATAGAAGGACTAGGGCTTGAACAGTTACAGGCCTATAAATTGTACAAAATAAACGTACACTTACGTTGATTCTTAATTTTTTTGAAATTATTTTGATATCTAGTGAGGACTGGAAGATGTATTTTGTGTTGCCTTTGCAAATTGATAGGGTCCCGTGATTAGAAGACTCCCCTTGTATTTAAGTAAAATGAGGCACTCCCACTTTTGAGAGAAAACTTTACACTACTTATACTAATTGAAAATGTTACGAGATTTTATACTGGATGCTTTGTAAACAGACGGCAAGATCTTTAAGTTGACTAATGAACGAACAGTAGCGCACAGGTTTAAAAATAATGAATCAAATTACTTTGAAGTTTTTGAATTCGTCACAAATTACAGTGAAACCTGTACAGTTCGTGGAATTTGTATTACGACATAGTATCTGTCTTTATAATTGAAATGGTAAATTACATACTTCAAAAGTTTGCCGACATGCAATTGCAGGGTATTTAAGTTCTACCAGAGATTTGAGGACAGTTTGTGGAAACATTAAGAACTTGTTGTAATGTAGGTACACTTGTCTTCTTTCTTTTGCACCTATCGGAGACACTGATTTAATCCTTCAAAATTAAAAAAAAATACTTCAGTCTTAATAAATACCATTTTGAGGCCGCCGTCTTTTTTTAACGTTTTTGGAGACATATAATTAGGCCGAAAAACGGCGTTTGGCAGCCTAGGCCTCCAAAAAGGAAACTATGTATGCTTTATTGTTTAACAGTTGGTATCGCACTGCCATCAATGTACAGGAGTCTGCAACCTGGCAGACTAAAAGTCACTAGCTCAGAATTTTTTTTTAATTTTTTAAATTTCGTTGGCCTAAAAAATAGTATGGATCAAAAGCTTTTGGAGGCTCCGCCTCGTCTTTGCAATTTCACTCAGACTTCCAAAATAGCATTTTGCAGTCTTGTGATCTATATAACTAGATATTGTTTAGCCACGTAACTTAATACAAGCGTTTTTTACTTTCTTTTTAACGCATCTTCCGGTTATCTGGAAGAAGCTTTATTTACTAACCAAATTGGATAAAAAAACAGAATTTCTCTTTAGGAAGTCGAAAGACTTACCAGTCCACGGATAGCCGTCTATTTGTAAAACACCCTGTATACATTGCGTGGACTAGTTCCAATTATAAAATGTTTGCAGAAAGAGCCGCTCTTTCCATTGAAACCAGACTTAATCCGATCCGACGACAAGTAACCGAATTAGACACGCATGGGTTTCACCTAATTGCTAGAACATCTTCAGTTTCAAGTAGCTGCTTAGCAGTTATTTTATCCTGATTTGAGAACTTCACATGTATTCTAAAAGATCACTAATTCTTATTAAGCGTCTAAAAATGGTGATGCTTTTAACTCGATTAACCCATCGAATTCCCTTTGAAATTTTGTGTAAGACGAGCACAAGTTTACAGTAATTGAGCCAAATTAACTGATTTATCGCAACCGATGGCCCTTGGACACCCGTTTGAGGTTCATATTCAAAGGCATAAAAGCGTCAGGTGAAACTTTATTCGCATCGGAAATTATTATTGAATGAAGAATTTAAGAGGATTTTAAGCAAAAACTCTCAACTTTGAAGTCATACATCAGATTTAATCATACATGTCTGCATACATGAGCTCAAGTTTTCTAGTTATTTTGTCTATATTCGATATCATGAAATTGTAGATGTGGAAATACCGCCTCAAAATATACAAGCATGCAAAGTTTTCTTATTGCTGCGGAAATACTTAAGAAGACATATTGATAAAAATGAACATGTCATGTTTGTGGGAATTCGCATTGAAAATAAAGCTATCCTGGCGCATCCACCACTTTTACCTCCCTCTTAATTTTTTTATTAAAACGTCATATTTAAAACTTTATGGCGAATTCTAGAAATGTTGTAATTACTCGACGAAACTTCAAGAGTTTCGGTTAAAGGTGATGCTTTGAAAGACGCTTAAACAGTAATCATAGCAAACACCACGTTAGATTATCTCAAAATGTATTGTCTGTAACTCGATTTAATTGCTAAAAACTTCGAAACAGTGCTCCGCTCATGCAGATTAAGAAACTTTGGGCGTGTTAAAGAACAAACCGCAAGCCTAATTGAGAGACTTGTTGAGAACCTCGCGATAATGAATTCAATGTTTCGGTATTTGAACAACGGATGGACTGCAGACAATGTCGGGCATATTTTATGTCCGCGTTGGTAATATTTCGTGATCACAATTACAGATTCAGCTAATTCATCATATTGACGTATTCGTTGCGAAAGCACAGAATGTGTGTTCTGGATTGTTGCGAATAATTAGAAACTCGAGTAACATTGTGAATTCCTAACACAACTCTTTGAAAATCGGTTTTGTTAGGAATCTGAAACTTCCTAGTACGCAGCAACACAAAGAAAGTTTTTGGTACTTAAAGCTGGTTCAGTGATTAAATACACTTGGCTTTGTTCAAAGTAAACTTCTTTAGAATTTCTCGGGAATCTTAACTGTCAGATACTTGTGTCGTTCGGAAATTTGTTTTTCTAAATTACATGCTAATTGAACGCGACCTTTCGCCAATTGGCTAAATTTATTTTATTTCACACTGTTTGAGCTTAGTAATCCACGATTAAAGTTGCAAACTTATTTCTGGGGAATTGTGTTTCAACTTGCGCCCGCTTTAACTTCCAAATTAATAAATCCACACGTAAAAAGGCGGCCCCCACTATGTTTAGATAATGTCATCTAGCAAATTAAGCTCTTGTTTTGAAACACGTGTCTCTGACAAGGTTATTACATCCTGATTTAAACCCACGACCCTTGGACTGGATTTTACATGATAAAACACATTTACATACAGACGTCATAGTTTTCACTTTACTTTGCAGACTTTTCGCCGTTGATTGAAGTGTAAACTTTTTATTTGTTTTCGTTTAATTTGTATCTGAATTTAAAACGACGCCAATGACTGAGGGTCGCCCATAAATTTCCCGGCATAACATTTTGCTTGCCATGTTATTCAATTTCAGCAGGAGCGAAGTGCTTTTCGGTTGTACAAACCACTCATAAATAAAATCCCAAATAGTTGTGCTCGAAAGGAGTTTTTTCATAAAAGTATACTTGAAAATGGAGCGAGGCCATTCTTTTGTCACCACCCGAAATTAATTGAGCTAATTGTTCGCTTTGGAGAAAGAAGATTTTACGTTTGAAAGAATGGAAGTTACGACTACTTTACTAAAACGATAAAATTTTAGTTCTAGTCAGACGGTTGGATCGGAATTTCACCACCGGATTTTATGTTTACATGACTGACAGAATTAATTAGAAAATAAAATAATTAATCAAAGCGTAAATTGGTGAGGCTATAAAAACCAAACATGTAATTTCAGACTATGTTTGCTTTGTTATACAATAAACCTTTCATGCGGATTATCATTGTGGAAGACAATAAACAAAAATGTTTATTACGCATTACTCCACATGCTTCTCTTCATGGCTTTGTATCTCATATTTTATTAATAAAGGACATATGACTCGAAGCTCTTTTGTACCGGATTTATCTTAAAATGCAATTATTGTTCACAACAAGGAGTCTTTAAATTAAATGCTTGTATTTGATAATAGAACAAACAAGTAGAATCGCTAAAGTTGAAATTAACATCAAGCTTTGTTTAACTACTTTCCTTTGAGCATGATAATAAGATACCCGGAAAAACATTTTTTTAATCTTCTGTACTTTTGTGGTTTCGACATTGAATGTTAGTTTAATAAGTAGAACTAATTCCAGTTTATTACCCCAGTTTGATGATGAAAAAACTTTATAATTCCCTTTTAAACTATTTTTTGCGTGCAAATCCCGCGCTGGCTCTTTAAATCTAAGCGATATTCAAACGAGCGCAACAAGAAATTTTATCTCAGAAATCCTTGACTGGAATGAGGAGATTAGTGTGAATAAATACGTGCAAACTTATTCGTCATTCTCACGGAAACGAAAAGTTTGCAACAATAAAACGACTTTTAAAATTGACCTGAAACACGCGAGTGAAACAAAATCCGAAAATCTTATTATAGTTTTAAGTTTGGCCACAGTTCCATTAGTTTGATTAAAAAATCTGCAGACGTGTAATCGCGGTTTAATCAGATTTGGAGCTGACTTTTGACCCATAGGCTACCGGACACCAGAAAAATAGATGCATTTTATTATGTTTATGAGTTACGTATACGCATGAATCAATTACCAAACAGATTTTTTGTTCTCCAAAGGTCGGAATTATTAGCTAAATATTCGTTTGAAATCCAGCTTCGCGCTGTTAGTTTAAATAAGTCTTCAGTGACTACGTCATAACTCCTTTCTATGCATATGAATTGAGAAAACGCATACGTCAACGGAATGTTGCATTGGTGAGAGTGAGATAGAGTAATCGTTATAATTCCTAACTGGTTTCCGATTTATAGCACACTTGTGTCAACCAATCAGAAGTTTTGTTTTCATAAGTCAGGTCAGGAATCATCTGCACCGAACGTCATCTGTCCATTTTCGCTTTTCGATTATTGCAGCCCTAAAGTAAGAAAGATACAAAAACTGCAGCAATTCACGTTCTGCACACACATTTTATGCATTCATAACCTCAATTCAAACTCAACTTCATCGTTTTCAACAATGACCTCGGCATTACCTGTACAGCCAATAGGCGTCGACTAAGAAGTTGTTACGTCACCAAGGCGCGTGTTTGAAACTATCCATTTTTTAAATAATTTTTTTTGGTATAAATAAAGTGCGCAAAAAAAAATGGACACTGATTTTTAATGTTTTCAGACTGGACAGATTTATTTTTTGAAATAAAAAAAAAACAGTCCGGTAGCCTATTGAGTGCTTGAAAAGGGGTATCAAAATATTATGAATTCACTTAATTTGGAGCTGGAGCGCGTGAAGCTTAATATTCAAAGAGGAAAGATTTGCGCGAGTTTACTTTAAGTAAGAATTGGAACAATACTAAAGGAGCCTCAACATATAAAGTTGATGGAAGCGTCGGAAGGAATTCGCTAATGATATGTCTGAAATTTTCGAATGGCTAAATGGCGGAGCTTAGTGAAAGGATTCTTTCGCCGGCAAGACGTGATTCGCATAGTAAAAACGTTATTTGATCTAATTGTTCCCATGGTCCGTATTGATTGAGCTTTTTTTCTAATTCGTCCTTTTCGTCGTCAGCATTCGTAAAATTATCAGTAAAATCAGAAATGTCTCTGCTAAAATCAAGTTTTACAAGGGAATTAATTGTAGCTAAAAGCTTGCTGGATCAAGTCTGCAGATGTAGCTTACAACGTAAGGAGCTTAACAATACCCTCAATTGTGTGGATCTTGTGGTTTCCGGTACGATTCAGGAGTTGAGAGAAACGCCATATGTAGCTGTAATATAGTTCAATTTACGCGACACTTGCACAGAAAACTTTTACAACGAATGTACCATGTCTATGTAATTAAATACGAAAAAACTACATAAATGTGGGCATACACTGAATTTGTCAGAGTTGTTTGTTTGCTATGGGAAAACGTATTTCGTTGTGATCCGTGTTCGTTTCCCAAGAGAATCATGCAAAGGGAATTGGGCGGTGTTCTATTGCCACGCTTAAATTGAAAACCAAGGAGAAATTTCACATTTCTTTCTGCGATTATGTAGCTTTGCGAATAACATATGCGATCATTGATCAGCAATATGAAAAAATGGAGGCGTTCAGCATACGTTCCCGGAATCCATATTTTCATTCTAAACATAATAATATTCTGCAGGAAAATAAACTTTCAAATACTGACTTTATTCAACCGCAGACAATTTTAAATAAACGAGGTAGACACAACTTCAAATCAAAGTTTAAACACTCATGTGGTGAATAGTTTTTTGGGGGTTTCATGGAAGTTTGAACATTTATGTTCGACGCAGTATTTATTTTACATGATTTTAATTTCGCATTACATGGAAACTTCAAAATCTTTAAGAGAGGGAAAGTTATTTTGTCGGCGTTGTGTTTTAAAAGATGCAATAGGGAAAATGAAGGTTTTTATTAAATTTTATGGATTACTCGTTGCTTAAGTGTTCAGTTATTGAGCTTAATTAAACGATTTTTCGTAATTTTTCTATTTCGTTTCAGTCTTTGGGCCATAAAATGTGGACTCAATGAAAGTAGGGAATTTTAGAAACAGAAGGAAAGTTTTTTGAGAAAATTTATGTCGAAGACTAAGAAAGAATTTCAAGATTTTTAAGATTTTTTAATTAAATTCTTAAACTTTGATCAAAATACAATCCTAAACTTCTAGGTTTATTAATAAACTATACCTACCAAATAACGAAATATTAAAACAGTTTCTTTTTAATTTTATTTTTAGGACAAATTTGAAATTTCCATATTTTTTTACAGTTGTTATATGCTATAACAACAAAATTTTGGGGTTATACTGTTCTTTGCTTAAAGACCAGCAGACGAGAAAAAATCGAAAATTTGGAAAAACATTTTTAGGACTAATCCTCGTATTAATTCAAAATTTGAATTTTTTATATAATTTAATACTTATTCTTTGCGATAAGAAGATATTAAAATGTTCGACCACCCCTGATTATTCCCAGAATTAAGTAATTGACTTGCATTCTTTTTATTAAAGTAGTTTTTATAACAAAAAACTTACAAAACGTCCAATCCGAGCTCTTATTTCCTGTGCAAGTTTTTATTGGCTAGTTAGTTCTTTATTCGAAGCGACAAAAAGCGCTTCCTTTTACGGGCTTATCAGCTTATTATTAATAAACTCTTTAACATTATTACAGGACAATTTTTCCTGCCAATTTGCTGCCAACAAATCGGATTGATTTTTTTGACTAGTTACAAGCAATTTTTTTTGAAAAAATTTACGAACGACTTCATACACCAAGAGTTTGTTTCGAAAATGAAAATTTTCAAAAATTTTATTATTTGTTCTTAAATTTTTAATTTTTAGCACAGCTGATAAACAAACTTAACCTATAGGTATAGTAACGTCGCCAAATTTTATTATTTTTAAATCAAAACTGCTATAGTCATGGAATTTAATAAAAAACAGTTGAAAAAAAATGGAAAATTTTAGTTTGTTACGAATATAAAAATTTTTAGAAGAGGTATTTTTTATCCTAAAATTTTGTATTTTAGAACACTTGATAAACAAGTCTAAGGTATTAATTTTGACAAATTTCACACGTTTAGAATCAAAATTGTCATAGATACGAAATTTAATAGAAAAATAGAAAGCGGTTGAATTTTTTTGATGGTCCTTTAATTTTGGACTAAAACAACAAAATTTTGAAACTCTAGGTTTTACAATTTTAGATCTATAACAATAAACTTTTGGAGTTTTACTTCAGGACTCTACTCTATTTTTATTTTTTGACAATTTATTTTCCAAATTTCGAATGACTTTCTATTAAGTTAAGTTCGGTTTTTACGCATAAACCTAAAAGACACATTTACGGAAGAGAACTACATAAATAATTTTTGCGCTTTGGCACTAACCGGAAATTTTCAGTGCTCATAACTCAGTTATCTGAGGTCGATCATCGAATTCGATTAGAACGCGAAATTCCTCCTAAAATTTTTAGTAAGATGAGCCCTAACTTATAGCAATTGAACTCTTCGATTTATCGAAATAAACAGCTTCCATATGAAGTTACTTTTGACCACAAAATCGCAGTTCTAAAAGAGCACAAAACGAAAAGTATATCCCTCTTGGAGTGTAACATAAATCAACAAAAAATTGAACAACTCTTTGTCAAAACTCCATTAAAGCCATCTAATCGCCTTTCATTTTTGTTCCAGAAGGACAACCCGAAGCGCCTGGATAAAGCAAAGGTAAGGACTTTAAAGTTCTCTGGAATTAAGTAAGATAAGTCCAGTCGCGTCTGTGGGCCATTAAAGGGTATTGTTTGCGTAGGGAAGTAAACACAAGACGTCTGCAACAAAATCCAAACCACTTTAACGTATTTCGGGTTTAGGTGTAAACGGAGCGATTATTTACTTTGATAACTCTTGAAACTAATTAAAAAGTTCCGTTTTTGATGTTTTAAGCCCTCTTTGGCCGAGACAATGTCTTCTCGAGCTGCGAGAAGATAATAGACATACTAAACTCACGTCAAAAACCAGTAAAAGCTGCTTCAACGGTTTAGAACTTACCCCACGCAAAGTTAACAACAATTTTCTAAAGTTATCGCGCTTTTCCTCTATGAAAGCGAACAATTTGTTTATTTGAATGAAGAGATATCTATGCGTGTCCTTTGTTGTACTTTACAGCTTTGAGCTTTTCTTATCTCATTCTCGGAGAGTCGATACCTTCAACTTTACCAAATAAGCATAAAAACAGTACAAAGCAGAGTCACATCTTTAAGATATGATGTTCCCAAAGAATCGCTCTAATGCATACTTTATAAGGAATACGAGTAAGTTACAAACTCTAGAAAGTTTTAAGCAAAGGAGCCTGCATTAGGACGTAGTCTTAAACTTACAATGGTTACATTTTTCACTTAAGTTATGGACTTGATCTAGAATACGAAACAAAGAAGTAATTTCTTAAGTGTTAATTGAGTCTGAAATCAATGTTATAGTTTAAGTTTTAATTACCCGGAACGGTGGAATAAGACCTTTAAACAAAATCCAGTGGCGTTTATTGGGAGATTTACGAAACCACATTAACAAGGAATTTAGTCTGTCGAGTGGGGATATATTATCATGTTGGAAACTCGCGAGGAATTGGAAAATAGGTGGTATTATTGAATGAACTTTAGGAAGCACCCTTCAGACAACTGCTAGAATAAATACACGGTCATTAGAGGCATGTTCGAAAATAAATTTCTTTTGTTGGTCTTTCTTTGCCTTCCTCCTTTCGGACTTTTTATTGAAAAAGGTAAAAGCTCCACCGTACAAGAACGCGTAATGCTATTTTGATTATCAACGCAAAAGAGCTCTCAAGAAACTAGCAATTAATCATCAATAACTAAATATTGAAAGTTTCATTATAACGGATTTGACGGTGTTTTTTGTAAAAAGTGTGCAAAAACACACATGTTTTAATTATTTTTTTAACGATCAAAGGGGTTTTTGAATCGGAAATATTTACTTCCGAATGGACAAAATATGGCCGTTTCAACGAAATTTATTTTAATCAAATGTAAACATTCAACTGGCATTTCAATAATAGATCAAAATTCTATTATGGAGGTAATTACGTTTTTCAAACAGTCTCGGAAATGAGATGTGCTGCAATAAGAAAAATATTTAATCGAATATCGAATCTAATTATACTTCTACCAACAGAAGAGATTAAAATCTGCATTTCAAAAAATAAACCGATCAAGTTAATTAAGTTCCAATTGCAATTAGTAATTTCTAAAACCAAATTAACAACCAACTTTAAATATGAATAACCATACCTACTAATAAATCGGTGCGAATATTTTTATGTCGCCATTGTTCAGATAGTGCATTAACTATTTAACTGAGATTCTCGGGCTATAAAGTTTCAGTTTAATTTATATTGAACCCATCAATCTCCTTGCCACCCAGCCAGGACAAAACCAATTAAAATGTTTTAGTTTTTTTCTGTTTTTACGTCATGTGTTTTTAGTGACGTATTTAGCTAGGGTGTAAAAAATTGACGGGATCACTTTCGAAGGCGTTCGTTTTTTACGATTCGGGGGAGACGATATTCAATTAACACTAGTTTGATGAAAAATAAAAAAATCCTCTGAAAAATATGGTTTTTGTTTATTGAATGTTTATTAAACACGATCTGGATTTTAGTGCAAAAGTTTCATTTTTAATTGGAATTAATTCCGGAAGTTGATTTAAAGTGTAAATTTTAATCATGAAATGGGAGTATTCTCTGGCAGATTTTCATCTATCTAAATTCAGAGGAGAGCTGTTTTTAGGAATTTTTGTTGCATTTTGATGATCGTTTTAAATTCAAAACAACATTTTTTTACACTTTTACAACTTCATAAAAGTGACATTATGGTCCGTTAAAGTGAATTGAGTACTTGAAGTATTTGTCCTTAATTTTACTACGATTGTAAGAAAAAAACTTGTTTGCTACTCGTACGAGATGGATGTTACGCACGCGCCGTGTGTTTCCAAGCTCGGCCTACAGACTCGTTAAACAAACCACGTTTAGTGCTTAAAATATTACCAAAAATTGTTGCTAACGCACACTTATAATTATTGAAATTCTATAATTTTAGCATTACCCAAAATTTTGATACCTACTGCTGAACATTAGAGAATAATAAATTATAACCTCAGATACAGACACTTAGGACCCGATTTCAAGTCAGTGGCGCAAAATTGCGTTGACGCAGTTGCTAAGGTAGCATCAGTTTAATTGGGGTTGCTAAGGCGCAATTCTGATTTGCAATGCCACAAGTCAACATGAAATCGGGCCCTGAGTGTGCTAAAATATTGAAATTTAGGGCAACAAGAATGAATGAATGAATTTTAGATTAAACAAAATTTTGAAGCTTCATAGTGATTTTTTATAAAAAAAAAGTAAAAATAATTAAGAAATTTTGCCTTTATCGGTTATACTAAAATTATAGAGTTTTAGATCAAGAATTAGTAGGTAGGAATCAATTTTTTTTATAAATTTTGTCACTTTTGAGCCCTCTAAACTACATAAATTTAGAGCAACTATTAATTTTGGAATTTATTATTTTGATGAGCGGCAAGAATTCAAAACTTTGTGTTAACTCTAAAGGAATGAAGATTTGTCAACTTAACATAACTTTCCAGACGTTTCTTGAGTCCGTAAAAAGATAGAAATTTTGAATTTTTATTATTTTTAAGCTCCCAAAAATTGGAATTGTTTTATTAAATTTCACGACGTTGACTTGTGTTAGCGCTAACGCAATTGAATTTGGTGGATTTTCTTCTCAATTTTTTGGCTAATTGAGAAAAGCCAATACTTTACAAACATTTCCACACTGAAATAACAAATTTTGAAAAACTCATATGGTGGATGCGCCAGAATCCTAATCGTTCCATTTAACAACTTTACAAGCAATTTCGTAGTAAGTTTATAATATTTTCATTCCTTGATTTCCACGTCAAATGTACCGAAAGCTGGCATAAATTTGCCAGCATTTCCTCGACTGCCATTATAAAAGCACCACAGACTTTGAGTTTTTTGGCTAGTTGTGAGTTTCGCGCCATGAAGCAATATTAAATTTCCGACAAAACTAGAAAGAAGAGAAAGATATTTGAATGGAGCAAATAATTTGTGTAGCAATCTCTTTTGTGCCAGTTTCTGTAAACTGCTTACTTCATGTTTTATCAACGTTCGATGTCGAATTTTGTGAAGCCACGTAAGGTTGTAAATGATGGGAAATTGCTGTAATCCTCCGAGAAATCACCGATATGATGCTGAAATCGTCTGCGTCTATAGCATGTAAGAATTACAAGGGGTAGGTTAAGATAGTGCAATATTATACGTCAGCAAACTTGTAATATAATCTTTGATGTTTCCATCCAAACGTAACGCTAACGAATTCATAATTAAATCAGCTCTGAAAGGAATCTCTTAAAAGATACACGTTCTTCATTAATAGCGTTGCGCTGTACTAACTGCTAATAAAGTTTCTTTCGTTTTGTTCCTTGTCGCGTTTTCGAACATGTCGTCTTACGTCTTTAAACAATTACTTGCCATCTTAATTGACAATCAAAGAGTAATTGCGCGTGTTAAGTCGACGTCGCATTGATCAAACAAAACCGGTGATTAAAAATTGGCTTCTTCAATCGCATTCAAATCACCGGTATAAATTCCCTAATAAAGACATATACCAGGGTTAAATAAGGAACCGTAACTGAATCTTGGGCGTCCAGACGAAGTTTTGAGCGTTTCTAACGAGGCAGTTCCTACTTTATGGTTTGGTCGGTCGAGCTAAGAACTGCCCCTTTTAAGCGATTGCCGTCGGACGCTGATGGCCACACTAACAAGGGAATGTTGGCCCTTTTAGCAAACACAATGCCAACCCTCGTTTATATAGGCCTCAATAAGAATTATCAGAGCCCACCAAGAACTTACAACAAAGAACTTGTACGGTCGTTACTGGATGATGAAGCATTGCTTCCATTTACCTCGTTTACGTAATAACAAATTACCCCATCAAAACAGAAATTATAGCTTAAACACTAACTGCTTTTATCTCGAAACTCAACAATTGAATCGGGATTTTTTATTTTATTTTATTGTGTCCATTTCCGACCACGGAAGACGTTCAATGTGCAACGAAGCGTAGAATATTTGGGTTCTAGAAAAATTCCGCGTGTCATAAATATATAACTCGCTTGTTCTTATTTTTATTATGTGGCAAAAGTGTTTCATCACATTTATCATGCCATTATGCAAATGTATAAACCAAAGTTGTATATGACGTTCTTCCTGGAATCCCAGAAACTTCTAAATGCGCATTCTAGCTTTTACGGAAGGTGCTTTAGTGAAAGACATAAAAAATATCCCATAAAAACTAGTGTTTTTTAAACCTGTTATAGCAGCAACGTGATGTTTTTAATAGGTAAAACAAGTCTAGCGTGCAAACGGACATACGAACTTTTTTTCAAATGATGAAAAAGCTCCGCGTTTTTGTGTTTTAATGAAGTGTAGTTAAAAATTCTGCAAATCTTTGTTTTGATCTCCGTTCTTTAATGTCGATCCATAATTTGTAGTTGGACAGTGGGAGATTAAACTAAAAGTAGAAAGCTGCGTTAAAATTTTCCGTTTTGAGCATTTTTTAAATGTTTTTAGTGGTCCCTCTTCCGCCAATTCTTTACATTAATTTTTCCAGGAATGCTTTTCTAAGGTTATATAGTTATCGCTATCACAAACCTGTTCCTAATGCGACATTATTTCAGCTGATAATTGCCACCGCCCGTCATTAAGCCTCACAAAAACCTAATTTTTTTATTGGTTGCTGTAACATTTGTTTCTCGGTGAAGTTTCCCTCGGCAACTGTAAGAAACACCATTAACATAAATTCCAGTCTAACTCAACTTTTTTATGGTTTTACTTTATTCCTCTGTAAAAGTCGCGATTCTTAAATGAGTTTTTATTTTATGAATACGCAGTTTAACTTTTAGAATTTATGCATCTAGTGAAGCGCACAGTAACGTGTAAAAAAAGGTTCGTGATCGAATAAATAAATTGTGAGTGTTCATGTTTAAAACCAAAGAACATCACGACATCACTTTGTCTTGTTTATGGCTCAAGCTTCATCTCTGCTTGGATTCCTTAACTAGCGCTTTCAGCAAATTAAATGCATCCTCAAGATCGTAGACTTGGTAGTAATTGTTATTTGTATATTTATGAAGTTTCGTTGGACTTAGGTTAGACGTGAAAAAATCTCTTGCAATTACGGGCTTCTGCCGTCTTAATACCGGATGATTGATGTGTAGGCACGTTGCCAAAATTTCGCTCGCTGTCTTTTCATAAATGCAGTTATCAAGCGGACCTAGGAATGTTAATTAAAGTTTTTTCCGAAAAAAATCGTGAGAAGCAACGCTCCAACAATTTTCGGTTTAATTTAAAACAGACGTTTCGACATTCCGGTGCGATTTAAAAATCATTGCTTCTCCATTTTTAAATATTAATTAAATTCTACAATCCGCTTTGTTTTGTGTATTCAAGAATGTCGTAGATACGTATCTAAATTAATTCCTTTGACGTTTCGAAAAATTCATTTCGTTTTATTATTGTCCACTCAATTTCGGAGTTCCATGTTATGAACCAAATTGAAGATAACGCAACACACGTGCGATGAAAATGGATATTTTATGATTTGAACCAACCCCAAATTGGCGATGATTATCCTGTTTAACTCGGAAGAAGTATGAAGATAAATCGGCAGTTTTACTAGCAATGCATTTTAATGTTTGATATTATCGTTAATAGTTATGAGCCAATGCATGTAGGTGAATGATACGAATTAAACCATGTCGTAAAATTTATCAGTGTTATATTACGAACTTTTGATTGCATTGTTCATCTGCAATGTAAATACAACGATTATGCGCAAAATAATGAAATTTAAATGACGATGTGGTTATAATCAGGGGAAAAAATAATAATGAAAATGGGAAATGCAGGTGCTTTCATAAAGTGGTTTTAGTTTTGTGGTAAATTCACAATTGGAGTCTCATAACAGCGATGAAGACAGGAATTTCAAAGAGTAACTTCAAACGACTGCCATGTATTTATTAAACCTAGTTTCTGTAAACATAAAGCAACTACTGTCTAGATCTAGAAAGCTTCACAAACAAAACTGGGGCACGTGAAGAAATTGTTATTATTCGTTGCCAGTTGAGCAAATTTGTTTTGTTGTCGCCGTTCTTTAAAATTTTCCATCGCTCTATATTGAAAAAAAAGAAAAGCAGATGAAAAATCTGGCGAATTTATTCCCATCTTATTCATCGTGGCCGAATTTTCTCTATATTTTCTCCACATTTTCTGTTTAGATTTTTTCTAAAGTCTACCGATTTTCCTTTATTGATTTTTTGATTGTGTTTATTTTCTCGTTACTCGCGCAGATTATTTCTTCGTTACCTTTGTTTCATATTTTCTGCTCTTAACGATCGTTAAAATCCGCTCTTCAAAAAGCCACTTTTTTCTACTTCAACAGGCTTTCCATGGAACCATTTAAAACCGACTTTTTTCTAAAACTGCATGAGCTCTTTCATCTCCTGAATATTTTCCATGATCAACACCATGTATCCTCTAAAGTTATTAAGGCTTAACTTGAAATTAAACCTATCGATTTTGCATTTTAGTTGAGGAACAAAGCGCCCGATTAAAATAGCACTTGAAATTGGACAAGCGACTTTCAGCGAGGATAAAAACGATACGAACTATTATGTGAACGGTGCCATGAAACGCATTTGATTACAGTCGGTTTCAATTATAAATCTGAAATATTAACACTGAATTTCGCATTTAGCTGTCACCTGCAGGCGATGTATGACAGTATCTAAATAATTCAAGTGATATTTTATCCGGTATTAAAGATTCCGTTTCAATTTTTATATCTTCTTTTACTTAGGTTAGGTGGTTTTTTGTGGAGCTTGGCATTCTGTTCCCACTTTCATAACAGAATATATTAAAATTTAATAAGACGTTTGCAGGGCAATCCGAGCGGGTCATTCGAACAAACGTAGACCGAGTACGCTACCTTATAGAATATTAAACGGGCATAAAAACGTGCTGTGGGAGAAACAATATGAAATGGATTTTCAACTAAAAAACTGTGCAAAACAAAGGTCGACGAACAATTTTCTCAGAGCATTGTGAAAGGTAAAGCACTGCAATTAAAATTGTTTACGAAAGCAATTTAAGACTAAAGCAATTTACCCCAAATTGATTACAGTTCATCACAACTTTAAACACACTGAGGGTTATCAAATGTTTTAGGTATCTTTAAAGGGCGGTATTAACTGGAAATTACACTTCCAATGACATTACCTAAACATACACACAGTTACTTTCAACGTTTTTTGAATACGGAGCGTTTTCGGAGCTTGTTCAAATGTTTGCCGGAGAGAGAAAGCTTCATGCTTCAATTTACTACCCAAGGAAAGGTTAAATGGTAGAAACGTTTAGTCCCGATATTTTTTATATAATACGGTTCTGTTGTCGGGTTTAATCAAAAACACATAAACCTTTTCGGGGGCATTTATATTCTCTATCCAAATCAATATTTTCTCGGTTAAATATCAAAATTTTTAAAAAATTGACAGCAATTTCCATTTCCAAATTTTTGGATTTTTAGATTTTAGTTTTCAGTTTTGAGCTTAAAAGGTTTTAAAGTATCAAATTCTTATTTTCTTTGAAATCCTGAAATTTGAAAGACTGCGAGTTTTATTTACCTAAAATTTTCCAGAGTTTATTTTTGTTAGGTACAAAACTCTTTAATTTGATCATATAAATATAATCCCACAATGTAACATTTTCCACCTTAGTTTGTACTTTCCTCCTACGTGATTAAATCTGAATTTTTAATTTAGTCTGACTACGAACTGGCTAAGTAATTTCAACTTTCGAAAGTTGGAATTTAGAAAATTATGAACTGCCTAATTAAATGATTAAGAAAAGTATAATTAGAGAAATTGAAATTAATTTTTAGTTGCAATAGAATCTGAGCAGCTTGAAGCGAAGTGAGTTTCCTGAATGTTTCTTTCCCACCGCATGAAAAAATAAAAGCACTCCAACTTTAACATTTAAAATACAGAACTGTTCCTCATTTTAATTAAAATATAGAACTCGAGCTTTATAATATCATAACCTTTTTATGGCTTTCTTTTTTTAATAAAATTCACATGAATGCATTAATGCAAGTGCAAAATACGACAGTAAACCCACATTTCTCGCCATGTATACAGGTCGATGAAGAACGTGTATGGAGCCAAGGATAAAACGTATATTCGTGTGGGAATTTTTATAGACATGTTTTCAATATTCCCTCGTAAACACATGTTCTTCGAGTCATTAAACCATTATCACACATTGCTCCAACTCCTGATTCTTCCACAGTCTGGTTATTACGGGTTTAAACAAGAATTTAGTTTCATTTACAACTTTAATTAGATCTTTTGCGAGTTTGATTAATAGGTAATTTAAAGTAAAACGGTGTCGTAGCCAAAGCGGAAATTTTGTAATTTTCTAAAGATTCATACGCTCTGTGGTCATATCTATCCGTTATGGTCCGCTGACAATTCGCGATAACCGTGTTTAGGCCCTTAAATTGCGATATATTTGAAGGACTATCTCCAAGTCTGGGGAATTGCAATTTATGGTCAGTTGAATAGATAAACTTCTACATGGTAATCCTACCGTAAATTTCCCGCCCCTCGGATGTAAAACATTAGTTTCGTTTGCAGATTGTTTCTTCTGAAAGTTGGTACAAAAAATGTTTAGCGGTTCTCGAGAAGAATTTGTTGTAATGGAGATTAAATTATATCCTCCACAAGACGCATTTCCTTGGATGTTTTATTAATGCGAGTCCGAGATTTAGGTACAACAAAAAACACATTTTGCAATTCTTACGAGATTAAATCTCCCCGAGAGAACAGACCTTTAATCTCGAAAGAGTTTAATTAAATTTAGTTTCTTTTAAATTGCTAGAAATATTTTGTATTGGCAAAGAAGTCGATCTGCATCGGCAGTGATGCGAATCTAATGGTCGATTAATGGCAGCGAGTTTTACCTCTCCAACTCCTCGAAGAGCGAGATTATCGATCATTATTCCGAGTCGATGGTATTTGTCAAGACGCCATTTTGGCTTGATTTTTTTTTTGTTCTTGGCCGCAATTAGTGAATTATAGCGGTATAAAAAACGAGGCATTGTTTCATCCCGCATTAACATAACAACTAAGGAAACGTCGGGTTGTAATAATTAAGTGTAGTTGCGCGGAATTAAATAAATAGAAAGGAAGATCCGGCCATAATTCGTCAAGAACGGGTGAAGTTCAGCTTATCATTTGCGGTTAATGTCTGATAATGGTGTGACAAGAGAAGACTGGAGCTACATCATGTCTAGCAAGGGTCAGTAACTCTGTTGTCACAGTACATTACTTTACTTTGATTCTCTCGCAACAAAGACAGATCGTCTCTGCACTTCCGTTTACATACAAAAAATCACACTAAGATAACACTAAGCGTGTGTTGTCATATTATGTAATTAAAACTCGACTAATTAGCGCAGTTCACCCCTGTAATGCGCCTTGACACGCACAGTTTATCAAAGCACATTTCCCACCAGAGGCCATTTATTCAAAATCCTCAGATTAAAATAAATAATTCGAGGAAGCAATCAGTTTAAGACGAGAACACTGGATGAGCTCTGAAAGCCGTAAAATGTATTTTTAAAATTACCAAAACTGTCATCTGAAATATTGGATGTTGAAATTCAGTGTGCTGTTAAATTAGGTTTCGAAAGAAGTGTAAATAGAAGAGAAACAGCAGGTAGTCGAAATGCTCTTATTTTGCATATTCACTCTCATTAGTGAGTTCCGGTTGTATTTACTTACATAAAAGTTCGAGTTAAGTGCGACGTGGATTTCATTATAGCAACAACGTGAACGGAATTTTAAGCATCTCTTTTAGAAAAAACAAAGAATTCGCCGGGCGTACATAAATCCTGCCTTTTACAAAAAGCGATTAAATTTGATATTGTTCAAAAGCTCTTCACAGTTCCGGCAAAGTTTGCGGGCTTTTTTAGTGCACTGGGCAATGGCCAGCCGAATTTTTCTTTCATTTCTTTAAACTGGTTGTTACATTCATTTACGACATTGAATTCTAAAAAAATTCTTTGATTTTAGATTCCTGGTTTCTTAATTTTTTATTTGAGATTCTTAGATTTAAATTTTTGAGATTCGAGAATTTATTAGCTCTGTGGTTCTGCGGGGGTTTGAGGCTTTAGAATTTAACTTTATTAGGTTGAATTATAAAAAAATCTGAGACTCTACGTTTCTATTTCGAATTCACTACATTTTCTGTCTCTAGATTGATTAATACAGGGTGATTTTTTTAAAACGGCAGGCGTTGTAGAATTTTTATTTAAGAACCGATTTCAAAAATTTAAAAAACAAATTAAATGGTTTATAATTTACTATAAACTGATGATTTTAATTTTTTTTAAATGTATGTATCTTTTGGGCGATACTCAACTTTCTAATTTTAAATTGGAACCCATATTTTTTTTTTTCATAATTTGGAAGATATTAATTTTCTTGATTCAAAAATGTGTAATATGTTCTACTTTTAACCAAAAATATTTTTAAAAAAATTATCAAAATTGAAAAAAAACAAGCAATAAAAGTTAATAAAATCTAGGTGCATGGTGTCAAATAAAAGAATGCCGTTATTGTAATGTCAAAAAGCAGCAAATAATAGAAAAGATCGGCATTTTTTTTTGAAATTATTAATAACAAAAGACAATAATAATTACAAATCAGAAAAAACAACTACCTAATTTAATTAAAATACTGTTGAAACGCCATCCCGTTTTTTTTATTGCACAATTGACACCACGAGAAATGCATTGTGCATTGTAAGGTGTAGCCCCATCTTGTTGAAAGAAAACTTGTTCTTTCTGTTATTTACTGCTTTTTGACATTACAATAACGATATTGTGTTATTTGACACCACGCACCTAGATTTTATTAACTTTTATTGCCTAAATTTTTTCATTTTTGGTATTTTTTTTTTAATATTTTTTGTAAAAGTAGAACATATTACACATTTCTGAATCAAGGAAATTAATATCTTCAAAATTATGAAAAAAAAAATATGGGTATCAATTTAAAATAAGAAAGTTGAGTGTCGCCCAAAAGAAACTAAGACATTTAAAATTTTTTTAAAATCATCAGTTTATAGTAAATTAAAACCCATTTAATTTATTTTTTAAATTTTTGAAATCGGTTCATAAATAAAAATTCTACAACGCCTGCCGTTTTAAAAAAATCACCCTGTATTTTTAATAATAATTTCGCTAACGAAAAATATTTGTTTAGGACTTTCAATAATTCTAAAACTATTTTTTATTAAATTTTATAAAATTTACAAAAGAATGAATTATTGTGTTCAATGTGAAAAAATATAAATTTTTAATTTGCATGTTTAATTCCGTAATTGCAAAACAATTAAATTTGGGAGAATTGTTATAACTATGCATTTTTGACAACAAATTGACAAAAGGTACAAAATTTTGTTTGATTTAACAAACAAAAAATATTTCCTCCTCGAAAACTTTAGTGAATTCAGGTCTAGAATAATGAAAAAGTTAATTTTAAGACGAAACAAATTTTCGAGAAACTTTACAATTTTTTTTATTTTAGTCTTAATCTAACCGTTAGAGCCATAACTACTTTTGAAAACGGTAATTAATTAAAATTTAAGAACAAGGAAAATATATTTTTGTCACTTCTTATTCCAGCTGCTTCCAAGAGTTGTTGACCTGTGTTCTTTATGAAAACACTTTTTTTGTGGTGTAAAAAGATCAGCAGCCTTTAATACTCCCTGAATTTTGTTCTTAGCAAAAGTTTAATTTAATAATTCTGAAACAAAAAAAGCAATTCTTGGTTCTTCCTTACAGCAATAACACGAGCGGAATTTTAAGCGTTCCTTTAGAATAAAAAAAATTCTCTAGAGCTTCATAAATTCAGTGTTTTACAGAACCAGTGGCACTGTTGCACGCCACGGTATGCATTAATCAATTTTTGTAAATATAAACTCTGTTTTAATGTTGATAAGTTCTTTTTTAAAAAGTAATAAGATCTGAATGGGGGTGAAAGTGAACCCTTCTTTATTATTTATCCGCCTTGGTGAAGAATTTTCAAAGTTTTATGAAAGTCGAAAGTTAAAATGAGGAAGTTTGCTAATTTCGCGTCATAAAAAATACAATTAATTCCGGAATACATACTGAATTATTTACGGCTTACACAAACGCGAATGTGACAAAAACAACGCGAATTACACGTGGTTCCATCAGGAGTTTCAGTGAGGGAGCAAATTACCAGAAAGAGGAGGAGAGACGCGTATCTTTTTGTTTGGAAGATGAATAGCAGTAAATCTTAGCCACTAGACATGAAGGATGACTTGAACTCTCGAAGGGAGAAATGTGACGTGAGGCAGGAGCAAGAGGAAGATATTAGCCTGATTATATCTCTTATTCTTCTCTTCGCAACTTTGAGGAATATATTTGATGATCGGCAGGAAGTCTCAACTTTTGGCCATAATAAAAAGTAATTCCCTTCGTTAAAAGTCTCATCTATGGAGAGTTTTAGAAAGTGTCCTCTAGGTTCTTTAATTCCATTCGCGAAACATGAGGAAAACTGGTAGCTAGGGATTACTAAGGAGAAGGAATAATTTTCTGCGATTTCCAGAGAAAACAAACAAATGGAACGACGATAATACCATTTCCTGTTTGAAATCACAAGCGATGGAATTGCAACGTTCAAGGGAATGTCTGTATCATTTACATAATTCGAT
The DNA here is from genome assembly GCA_029298725.1 of Gnatocerus cornutus. Lineage (NCBI taxonomy): Eukaryota > Metazoa > Arthropoda > Insecta > Coleoptera > Tenebrionidae > Gnatocerus > Gnatocerus cornutus. The sequence continues at coordinate 16,997,129 of CM055516.1, forward strand.
GAAATATTTTTTTCGTTTCCTTCGTTCAACTATCGCGTCCACTTGTGTTTTTAGATAAATCCTAAAGTTAATTCGTCTTTATTTTCATCATATAATGGCTTTATTTATCAATTTCGTCCGCTGCAGCCATTTTTTTGTTTGACTAAAGCCCTGGATTAAATCACCGTCCCAACGGATAAAATGATTAGATTACGTCGGCAGCAAATGTGCCCTCTTCTAATTCAATAATAAGTAAACACGTGGAAGAGTTGCAGAAGCAAAATTATCGATTAGCTACCCCGAAACGATTTATTGTTGTGTTCGCTCAATTCGGAGCAATTTTAATCAAACGTGGTCTCGACTAATTCTGATAACATTGTCGTCATTACGAGGCAGTCTATATTCATAAACGTCTTCACCGCTTTATAAGGTGGTTGTTAAATTTTGATTTAATCTTCTCACCCTTGATGTCACGGTGCTGCGTTAACAGATTGCATTATTCAAACAGACAAGAAATGTAATTTCCGACAACGTGATTTTTCACAAACCCCCACCTCCATACTGGAATTAAGGCCAATCTCGTTTTTGACGTGGCTTAAAGACTTTGTTATTTTTCGGCAGTCTAGATTTCATTTAAATACAATGGCTCTAGAACGGATTATCTCCAAATTAATTCTCATTATTAAGATCCACAGACACCTTATTACGTCCTCAAGACGATGAAGTTGAAATTTTAATTCACTAAATTATACGCTGTTTTGCTCTCTTAGTTCACGTACGGTTGGTTAAACTTGCATTAAGTGATTTGACGCGTGCATAATTATCGCAACTTTGATTGGTCAGAACCTCTAGACGTGCGTTTGATTAGTTTTAACAGAAATTACTTCACCAGGTTGAGTAATTAAGTCTCAGGAGTTGAATGAATTATTTAGTGTTTTCAATTATACAACTTATCCTAGTTCTAGGATAGCAAATAGCTCTGATTTGTTTACAAGATTTTATCAAAAGCTCTCCTCGAACTTCTTTTCACTTTTCTCGCCGAATTGTCCTCGCGCTGTGTAAATAAGAGAAAAGCAAAATTGTGTTACAACTGAAAAAAAATCACCTTCGCGGAGCGATCCTTTCCTTATGTTAAGGAAAAAGGATATAATCAGAGCTCGTCAGAGAACATTTACCGAAAATGACGAGCAAGAGCGGAAAAATTCCTGACAGGATCTCTCACTCTGTCAAAGGACGACTTTCCTTTCCCGGACGCCATTAACAGTTGATCATAGTTTGTGCTAAAACCCCAAAACAAACGGTTAACGTAATCCTATTTGAGGTCAGTTGGGCCTTTTTAACGTGACTTTGTTTGTACAACAATAAAAGCATTTTTTGCGGCCGTGGTCTTATTAGAATGGAGTTTTTTATACCGAGAACCCGTTATGGAAACGCTATTGTGAAAGGTTTTTGCGGCGTCCCTACAAATTATAATGTTTGATAAAAGACTACTTGAATTTTTTTTGCACTTGAAGACAAAAATGAACGTTAAGAAATAATCCGATTAAATTCAAACTTTTCCAACTGCAAATGTTTTGGAAATTCTGCAATTTAAATTTGAATTTCAAATCATCATCGATCAAACTTCCCAAAACGTTGCAGTTTATAAATTTAAGTTGGAAATTGGAAATCTCAAAATGCACTCTAGAATATGAACGGGAAATGACAATTCTGTTCCGATACTTCGTCTGGTCGGTCGTTTTTAAAACTACTCACCTAATTTTACGAGGAAAATCGCTCCATCAACACCGCATTAAAAATAAATGCAGAAATTCTCAAATAGCACGTTGTCCCAAACCTTAACGTTTTATTATGTCGTAAAGACGAGTTCTTTTATGTGGGTGCTAGTGTTGATGCTGAGGATTCTTTAAGTTGCCACCACAAAAATTTAATTAAAAGCAAATATACATTTCAAGGGAAATTTATCGCATTATGCAGTTCATCTTCTTGTTTGCTACCCTGAGGTGTTTATAACTACTAATGGCGGTTTTCATTTCTAAGTAAATAAAATTGAAAATAATAGAGACAGTAAAGTAGATGATGTGGTAAATTACAGCTGGTAACGACGTTAAATCTGTTTTACTTCTTTATTAGATGTAATGTAGTTGTGTTAAATATTTAATTATGAAACTCGCTATTACACAGCTGGAGGGGCTTTGGAGGATAAAACGTAATAATTTCATATGTGCTAACACAAATTTCTAATTCTTCAAGTGCGGATTTTATGAAAAGCTCGCTCAGTTTTCGTCAATTCTTTTAATCAAATAGTCTCCAGGTACAATTCCGAAAATCTAAAGAATCTGAGAAATGTAAAATATTTAAAGACTTTAAAAACAGTTCTCGAGCAAACAAAAACTAAGAAAAAATTGGAGATTTAAATTAGCTATATGATCATCTAGATCTTTCGGAAACTGCATGAAATTTCGCGAAATTTGCATCTTTTATTAGATTTGTTTTCAGTCATTTTGTATCTTTTAGAACCTTTAAATCTTCAGATTTTTTTCTTCCAAAATTTGCAAATTTCCGATTTTTTTTAGATCCGGTAGAACATTTAAATTTAAAATCATAAATTCTTTAAAAACATGTACCTTTACCGCCAATTTGTGCCGCTGCGCAATGGATCGTTTGGGTCAGACCTGTAATGATAAAATAAAAAAAACGCGATTTAAGTGGGAATCGAACCGGGAATTCCTCGAATTTAATCGCTGTCGTTAACCAACTTGTTCGTTAAAAAACTATTAAAAGTAACTCAAGGGCGTAACAGCTTTAAAATATTGGGAGTATCTAAAGCAGAATCAATTAAAAGCATTAAACGTCTCAAATTTTAATTTTTCTAGGATCTTAGATCTTCTACCGTGCGACCAACAATTATTTAGATCAAAGAAAACATTGAAATTTTCGACGTATATCTGCTACAGTTTAGGTATAAGTTCGGACATTCTCTGCATGTTTGGAAGTTTATTAGCTGAAGTGATCAAAGACACGAAGAATCTGACACTGTCAACGCATAGCCACCCCTTATCTAAATAATTGTTTAACGCACAGTACAAGCAATCTAAGGAAGATCAGAAATACATATTAAAGCTGAAAAGTAAAATTGCTCGAGCTGTTTATCTAATCCAAGAGTCTGGGGATTTAGGGGTTGAAAACTTCAGAATATGAGATTTGAAAATTTGGGATAAGGAATTTTGAAATTAAAAAAATGCGAGTTTTTTAATAATATGTAAATGTAAATGTAAATTTGTATTTCTTAATATTACAACAGAAGGTAAAAAAAAATGAAAAAACTATTTTTTTTCATTTTTTTATTGCGAAATTTTTATTTTATTAGAAAGGTTTACCCAATCCAAAAAATCTATTAGATTTTAATATATAATTGGAGAAAGATCCTAAAGGCTCAAGCAAAGCTAAAAAGTTTTTTTTGGGGGAATTTTACAAACAAAATTGGAATTTTTGGGGTTCAGAAATGATGAATCGAAAAAACAATTATTATCTGACTTATTAATAGGAAAAATCGAAAGTATCGACAAGCTAAAATATTTACTGCTGCGTATTCAAACAATTCACATTCCAAAGCTATACAATGTTCTCAGAATCGACTTGGAGTCTTCACGAGCTCGAAATGGTTCAAATAGTTTAAGAAACAAAAATTTACGAAATAAATTTTTGTTACACATTCCGCTCTTCAGTTGGGTCATCTAAAAGCGTTTGGAATATTTGATCTTTTTCGATCAGTTCAATTTATCGAGACCACATTGGCGCGCCAATTTTTTTTTCGCATTTTTTGTACTTCTAAATTTGAACGGTCTCGATTAAACCGAATTGGTTTTGGATCTGTCCTCGTTTTTGCGTTATAGTTTCCAGATCGGAAATAGATGAGGGTTGTTTGTCCACTTTTAAATCGCCCCGTTATTGAATTTTACTTTAAAAATGAAGTCGTGATGGATCGATCGGATGTGAATTATTAAGAAAGTAAAGAAAAGGTTCGTTTAGGCGGTTGACGTAAGAAATCCGTAATCTACTTGAACAAATTTCGTAAATAGTCGGTCTGATGAGAGGTTAATTTAATATTTGTAGGGCAAATGAAGGAAAAACAGTAGTTTAATTATTAACGTTGTGTTCATTCGTGGCTATTACTTAGAGAGCGAAGCATTCGTAGTTAGTTAAAAATGTACAAGTTGCGAAAAGTTCGGGCTACATATCTGACCTCCATTAGCAATCGCGGCACACACATTTCCAGCTTGATATTCTGACTGTTCCAGCCATCTTTCCTTTTCTTACCACTTCAGAGAACTTGTAATTCACCCCATCCAACCCCATCAACACAACTGGTAAAGTTTACCGGTTGAATTTGAATGTTCGTGATTAGCTCGAGTTATCAACCGGAATCCTTCAAACTTTAAATGACTCTAAATTTACATGTCCAGGAATTGCTCCATCTTAACATCTATCCATTTGGCGTCACTACGCGAAATTATCCCGATGATTTTCCGCCCATTATCGTTGAAACGTCCGAACTGCCAATCTCCTTCTCAATTAGCTGCCAGCGGGTCCAAAGTTTAAACCGCTCTATGCAAACAACGCGAACAACATTGATACCGAAATTTAATCAATCGCTTTGGAAAAAGACCAATGTTGGCCCACTCACGACTCCTCTCATTTTCTCCCATCAAAATGCAGTACACAACGCGACTGCTTCATAGACTCAGTGGACCGAAAAAATCGAAAGAACCGAAAAACACGAGCAAAAATTAAAATTCCGCATATTTCCACCTTAACACTTCATTTCACCGAATTACGCACCTATTCGTACTTTCATCAATTTTCTTCTCATAACTTATTAAGTCCATTGTTGGAGCGGTAATCTATCAAGGAATAACGTCTTGACTTGTTTACTCTCTTGACACCAACGAAAAATTTCTCATAACAACACTAAACTTACTACAGCAACAACTACAAATACTCACATCGTCGCTAGTTTTTGAACAGACACTGAATTTCCGTTTGTTTGTGGAATTTGAATTTACACAGATCGACGCGATATGGTTTTCAGCGCAACGCTTTCGCTAGACTGATCCGTATAACTGTGACGACCGACGCCCCTTGGCGCCGGGTCGGAAGGCGTCACTACGCCGGTCCGCTGGATTATTATCTTAGATTCGGGATATTTCGATAACGTATATCGTATGTCTGGATATAAACAAATTTTTAATACATATTTAAAAGGGATGCATACATTTACATCGTTTAGGGAAAAGGCGCATCTTTATCGAAGATCAAAATGGTTATCTGTAGAGCCGGGGCTGCAAGCTATATGCAAATCATCTTCACTATTTTCATTTGTAGCCGTTTTACCAAAGAGCAGAATTTTAATAGTATTATCATTTGTAATAGATAATATTATTATTTTAACCCTGTCAACCGAAAATTTGTATGGTTTAAATAAGAGTTTGATGACATCTGTGTGACTAGCTAGACTTTCTAAATAATTGAAGCTTTATTGAGGACCTTTAAGAAATCGATTTTCCAAGTGCTTCAATCTAATTTTCTTAATAAATGAAAGCAGCTTTAATTTTCAATGGAGAGTGTGATTTTTCTGCTACTTTTTCCTCAATTTATCGCAAAGTTCAGAAAAAATTAAATTGGTAATTTAAAAATGGTGGATCCGCTGGGTCAATTTTTAAACAAATGGAAGCATCTATTATTTAAAATTCGCAGAGTTTTTTATACTCTATTTTCATATTCACAAAATTGGGTGCAGGAGAGAAAAATGTAAAATAACAGAACAAAAACGCAAATTTTAGTAATTTTCCTGTTACAATTGAACTAAAATTTCCAATATTTTTGAATGAAATTATTGTATTAATTTGTGATATTTTAGTGCGCTATGGTATCATATTTACCAACTGATTGCCTCTGCCAATTTTTAATAATAGGTATAAAGGAAAAGATAGGACACATTTTGGAAAATTTAAACACCAAAATTTAGATTTTTATAGGTATCTCCTTTCTTCAAAATTTCAGGTCTTTAAGTTCATAGATTAATTAAAGCTCTCATATTCTCATCTTGCCAAGTGCATAGTTTTACAGTCAAAGTTTCCATATTCTCAGATTTTCAGGTATTCGAAGAGTGAAAACCCCAGAGACCGCTGATGGTGCGAATCTGAAACTTGAGAATTTAACACTCACAAATGGGGGCGAAGTGGAGCTTAATTGGGTCTTGAGATGGAATTAATAGTTTGAGAAACCTAAAAATTTGACGAATTGTTGTGAATCTGAGTTTAGAACTTTGACTCCAAAACCACACGGAATTTGTGTAATAACTTTGTAAATTGCAACAAATGAAGGATGTTTGTCAAAAATGAGCACTAAGTTGTCAAACCTGCAGCAATAAGTAGTATAAAACCCGCACCGAAGGGTGACATAAACCGTTTAAAACAATGTAGCTCTCTGTTAATTATATGGCAGTTTCCAACTGCAGTAACTAAAGGATACCTTCACGGTTGTAAATTTTATTGACGTGTTGTTTCGTGAATGTGTAATAAAAATGTTTTCGAATTTTTCCTTCGCTTCCGGAAATTACCTCGCTGTTTTTCCGTATGAATAAAATTTTGTGTTTGAAATTTGTCAATCACGTGTGCTTCTCCAGTTAATGTATTTCAGACCTAAATAGACAGCATCCATTCCAGCGAGTGCTCTTCTAAAGTCAACCTTTTTAAATCAGTTGCTTTTACTTTCACTTCGCTTATATAGATCTCCACTCTGTTATCAGTGATAATAACAGAAATCTCTACTTTCACCTTCGTTGCTCAAATACGTTCTTGTCCCCTTATTGAATTTATTATTGTTGACTTTTACTCGTATTTTTCTGACGCTTTCGCCTCCATTTACCCTCTTACCTTAAAAGTCTTCTTGACTCTATTAACCAGAGTTTGCTCCTTTAATATTAATTGTATTTTGGGAAACCAAACATTGATTTGTTAAATATTCAGTGTATCTCGTCGACAACATATCACAGAGAATAAACAGAAACTGCTGGCAACTTAATGGATTAGCTCGTGATGCCGCGATGAAATTGAAGAGGTCGATATCGCAAAAAGGTCGGCAAAAAATTCTTCCGTTTTAAACCCCAAGCGTACAATTCAGATAATGTAGCATGCAACTATCAAACTTAATCCGAATAATTTTTATAATTAATACAGTCCAGCTTAAAGTATTAAAATCCCGAGAGTCTTTTAAGCCATTTTTCCTAAAAATTTGTAACCAAACCAGTTATCTCTAAAAATTTGCACCGTAATTTTACCTGATACGACCCAATTATGTACACAGCAATATACGTAAAAATAAACTCGTCTTATGTTGTCATAAACTTACATAGGATGCAACACATTGGTTGGAACACAGCGCTCTTCAAAATTTTACGGGAAATTTTAAAACAGTGTTTCAACGTTGTAAAATACAATGGATTCGTTGCACGTCCAACATAAAAAAAGCACACCGAAGCGGTAAATGGGGATAAAAATGCTGTAATTAATAGAATCGATAATGTTATTAAATTTATACTGGACGGGACGACAACAATGGAAAGCGATCTATTGACTATGCAAAATAAATTTTTTATAGAGGCGTTAAATGAGTTATTTGTAATAGATTGACAGGGTAATTTATTGGGGTTTTTTGGAGAGGGGATGGCAATATTGCAACTTTTTTTGGGTGTTTCTAAAAAGATTACAACGGGAAAGTTGGACGAACATACAGAGGGAATTTAGGTCGGGTTTTAACGGAAAGTTGTCCAAGTTTCCGGTGGCGGTGATCAATGAAATCAATATGATTTTTCCGTGCCATGAGCTGTGCTCTTGAACTCCTTTTCATTCTCAATTACTCGTAATTATTGTTTTGAATCTTTGACGGATTTTACTATTAAATTATTTTTACTTCTTATAATTCTATTAAAATTTATTTTTTTGCTTTCTTTCGATTTTTTAAATTTTTTATGTCCGGCGCGTCCACCATTTCCCATAAATTCCAGAGTTCAGACTGTTCTAAATAAATAACAACTAAAAATGCATTATTTGGTCGTAATTATATGTCTCCATAATTGAATTATCCTATCAGATCGTTTTCTATTTAAGCATATCGTAAAACCCAACATTGTTAAAACAAATTCTGTCTTGCGTGTACGTACATTCTCGACGATTAGTAGCACATTATTCCCGACTGAGTTGTTCAAATTCAGTGGTACAAAGCGAGTACATTCAACAAACTTATGTAGTAAATAGGTGGTTGTTTAAAGTTTAACCGATAATCCAATACAATGTTAAATCCAAAGACTTTCACCATAATTACGACAGCACCCGCTTTGTGTTCTAATGAGTATTTTTTGCTCAGTTTGTTTTCGCGTTAAAAATGATCAAATTTCCGTATTTTTCGCTCCTCAACTTAATTTGAAAAACGTGACCGATAAATGGTCGCTTCGCCTCAGGAAATAAGTCGAACAGATGTTGATAAACAAAAAGAGCGTCCGCAAGCCCGAATTGTAAATATTTAGAATCAATTATGTTTTCTGGAGACTTTGACGTTTTAATTAAGAAGAAAATTAATTTAAAGTATGATATTAAGTTGGTGAGGCAATCTCTGTGGCCAAAATAACAAAATGCAAATGAAAGCCGCTTTACGTGTTTCTTACAAGTTTGTATTCATAAACGAGTTAGCGGTGGCCGCTTTCTTCTTTAGTTGTTGTTGTCGCTTGATTATGTATGTATCTATTCAATACAAGAGGTTAATCAAGTTTGCCTTCATGTTAAACTCAGAATTTAATCGTGCTTAAGGAAACAGGGAAATTTTCGCCCTCGTCTCGAATAACTTTGACTCAATTTACTCTCTATTCTATGCATTTAGATTTTTTCATGAGTGCGTATTTGTTTATTACAAAGACAAAAATTTCATTCAGCGGCTTGGAAATGATGCGAATAAACCGAATCAGCGGTTTTTAAAATTAGAGGATAATTAATACTCCGATTCGGACGACTAACTTCGAATTCTCGGTTCAAATGACACTTTAAATAACATTCATCCGCTTCGAAACAACACCAAGATACCCTTCGCTAAAAGCTCTTTTGCCTGTTTACAATATGCACGAAATGTAATTATGGAATTAGAGGTTTAAACCCTCATTTACTAAAAGCGCTTTTTCTCTGCTGCGTCTTTGAAGTACAATGCAATGCCGCTTTGTAAGCTATCTGTTACATTTCCCCAAAAGCGATAATAACACATATTGCACCCTTTAAATATATGTAGACAGTCAAACTCGGCATTCTCATCACGTATTAGGGTGCAACTGGTTCGGATATGTGCAGTGAGCAGTTCACTGTTGCTACAAATGAAAATTTGACAACATCTGTATTCACATGTGTTTTTACATTTCAACGATTTCTATCGACTCCCCTGAAAAATAATTATTTACTCAATGAAGCGACGCAATGCATATCTAAATCCGACACGAATTTACATAAATCATGCGAAAAAAACAGTTTTAATTTTATTTTGCTGCGGAGTTTAATCAGATGTCATGTTCATTCGCGGTGCAGTCAACACCAATAAGTTGTTTTGATTGGTAAGGTTTGCAGTTGTGAAGGAAAATTTTAAATGTCTATGCAATGAAATGAGTTCTTAGAATTCATTTATTCTGCAGTTTTCCTGATAAATTTATAAAAACGAGCAATTTCGCAGAAACTACAGGTTATTTTTAACAAGACATTTTATTCCCGATTGACATTTAGGTAGTGACAAGTAATAATTACAAAAAAATCAAAAAAATTGTCACACTAAAAGCATTTTATTTAATATTAAAAATGGTGGATGCGCCGGGCACCAACATTTTATTGATTTAATGTTATTTTTTCCTTCAGATTATAATCCTGGTTATTTAGAAATTTATATCCGTCTGCGTTCGGTTGTATAATGCTTCGATTATAACAATTTTATGTATTTTTATATTTAATTTATTGGAAATTTGAATGCCCGATAAATCAAGTTAAAAAATCCATTTTGCGTGTCTCATTATCAGGTTATGAACTTGTGGTCGATATGCGGTTTGGCAGTTTTTCCCGCCCCATTTCTGGCAATGTTGAGCCATGTCCCGGCGTTCATCTGCACCTAGAACAGCGTGTAATTAAGGCGTTGGAAATGTTTACGCGCCTTCACGTTAACCTTATTCTGCTTGATTGCAAGGTAAGAGGTTAGACGTTCACGAAAAAGGGTTTTATTAAAACGCCTTTCGTTCTCTTTAATAGCCTCTCAAGAATAGGAAATTTATTTATTAATTAGAAGACCTCTCGTCTGGCTTCTGAAAACGTTGATTATACGAATTACATTCCCGTCCTTTTCATCCGCGCCAAATAGCCTCTTTATGGTAATTTTTGCCAACAATTGACTCGTGCCAGTGTCCATAAAGGGCACGTATCGCGTTTTTTTCCCTTAGCTGCTCGTCACATTTAATTAAAGCAAAGTTTCGTCTAGATCCACAGATAACTCATATATGTGCACGAAAGAGGAGGATAACTCCATGCTCTCTCCTCGCACTTCATTACAGCGCTTGAGCTGGCGACTGTGGCCGGGAATAGGCAACTATAAAGCTCGGAAAGCTTCAGGAAAGCACAAAAGCTCATGTAGGCCTCCTGTATCTCGCCTCGCCTTAGCTTCAGACAACTTTACTGCTGATTTATGAAAAACATTGGCGCTATATTGTTCACAAGATAATAGCTGGGATGCTTCACTCTAATACAAAAATTCGCGGTCATTAACTAGAGTCTCGTTTTCACTTGAAAATTTCATCGCGACAAGACCTCGAGCGTTTGCTTGCTCACGGTCAACTGCGTGGAGATAAATTTCAGGGTATTTTCAGACATGTCAGCCTTAAATCAGCAAATAAATCTTTCTCTCCCATCACATTCCATCAATTTCTTGGAGCGATGTCATGTCTGTTGCCATCAAACGTTCGTATCGTCGCTGAATGCGTGAAATAGGTCGCTTCTCGTTACAAAACGTTTTAATAGTTTATCACAAAAATGAAGCCACTAGAGGCGCGATAAAACGTCGAACATTCTCAGTTTTGTATTGTTGCTCAAACACTTGAGATCTTATGTTATTTACCAGAGCAAGCAAAACGGCTTTTGGTGGAGCTTACGCTGTAAGCTCACTTACACTTTATGGAACGGTGACCAAAACACTGATTTCATAACGGATAATTGTTGGCTTTCAAGCACATTTCCATAAAACCACTCTTTTCTTTCTTAAATTCCTGTCAACTTTTTCCACCTGTCGAGGACATTTATTTAAATGAACATGAGTTGCTTGGGAGAGCGTGTTATGCAAATGGTTGATAGCGAACATCGCGGTTATAAACTTTCTAACAAAGCGGTCTAATAACTTTCGTTTATTATTAACAAAACAGGGGACACAGTAAAAAAGGGTCAACACAACGCCTAGAAATTTATTTAATAATTTCATTAATGGGCGTAAAAGCAAGGTAATAACAATAATGTTTGCATACATTATTGGAATTTCCATAAACCGGACCATGGCGAATTCCAAATTTATTTGCCGATGATTAATAAAGTTTCCACAAAACTCAACAGGTTGTCTGTGCGTTTTAACTAACAGTTAACACAATACTAATTTTTCTATGTACTTGAACGGTTTTTGAATCAACTCTCAAATTTAATTTTAATACCAGAGCAATTTTATAAAATCCGGCGAGTTTTTATTTTGGTCTAGGATTCCATCTGTTATTACAATTTCATTCCATCAAAAGCAGATATAATTTGCTGAGGGCCCATGGAATTGGAAAATCACGGGTTAATCTAACAATGAGAATATTTTTGCGGAGGTTTTTGGAAAAATAGCTACATTGCTATTTCTCTTCAAACAAATAAATATTGGGTTTGTTACGTTGTTAAAATTTATTATTCAATTCTATTTTGAGAATGCGTTTTTTTCGGTTTATCAATAATAAAGTTTAACAAAAACAGGGTCCAGTGAGACGCAGAACTAAAAAACGAGCCCCAATCTCACCAAGAATGAATCACCTGAGCTAATTTACACGACTAAAATCATACTCACTTCGTTCTGGCTCCTTAACAAAGAAAATTATGCTTTTTAATTACTTCACTTCCAGCTAATTGTTCATTAATTTAATTTTCCAAGAACGGTTACTAAATTTAAAACTGCGTCAATTCATAATACCAATTTTCTCTTTATATTATTCAGTACAAACAAAAAAGATTTAGCTACTCACGTCTTAAGATTACGTGTACTTCTTGCATAACTAATGTTAGATTTTTTTGGCGACAATTAAAAACTTCTGGGATCAACCGTCAAAAAAGCGTAGATCTATTATTCAGCAGCCTCTAAAGAATTAAGACTCTATTAATAAACTCATCGTGCTGACCGGACTCATAAATTATTATTAAGTACAAAGAGAAAGAAAAGAGAAACGTAATGGATCGAACTATCGATCTGGCATTAAGCTGCCACAAACATGAAACTGTGAGATTGTGACAGTGGAGTGTATTGAAGTACGATAAAGTAAATGACCTATTTATTTGATGTCAAGGCGAAAAAGTGCTGGACCTGCAGGTTTTAGCTAAACTTAGCTGAATTAACTAAGTTTGTCATCTCGAGAAACTTGGTAATGTAAACTGAGTTACAAGTTAGTGGACATTAGATAGTCAATACTGTTTATTTATAGAAATAGAAATAGAAAATCCGCGCTCTGATGAGTAAATTTTCCATCTTTTATCCTTAAATTCTAGCCCAGCGACTCTGATACAGTTAAACATAGGTTACAGTGATCAGACTTTACGAGCTAAACCTCTTCTTTTTCTTTCACTGGAAACACCAGTTCTTGCTCGACAGTCGATAACTCAAAACTGCTTGTTTTTGAGGGAAAATATTCAGATTTATGCGAATGATTAACCGAGGAAATGGCAGTTTCAAACACTGTAACGAAACATTTAAAGAATGCCCTGTCGTAAAATGAGACGATGTTTGAAAGCATTCTTCCCACATTACATTCAGAACTATCTCTATTTTAAAGCAACACTTTAAGCTGTTTTATTAAAACTTTGTCCGGCGAGAGAGTTTTTGTCCGTTTTCCTGCTCTGAAAACCTTTCATGTCGTTAAATCAAATGAATTGACAAGAGAACATGTATCGAACTCAGTGTCCATGCAATGAAGATAGAGGCTCTCGTTCTAAATGGCAGTCGCAGAAAAAATGTTCAGTGAAAATACTGGGTCTCAACTGGGAAAAATAAAATCTAAGCACCGGTTATAAACGTTTAAATAACTTAAAGTAAGTTGCTTCTTGGAGTTTGAAAATACTCCTGCAAGTGCATTTAGGTAAATAAACTACATTTGCCTCGCCCAGAGATTTTCCCTGCAATTTTTAAAATCGTCTCTGCCCAACACAACTGTTTTTATAACTGCAAGTTATTTCTTTTCTCCGTTGAAATTCGTTTGAGATCATATAGCAGTATAATAAAATAAAACTGACGACAGATGGACACAAACTGTCGAACAATCGTATTATCGCCACTTCGTGCTCCCCGTTGAAAAGTCAGACTTAATTTAGAAACTTGGTAAATTAAATTTAATTTAAATGCAGTTTGCAGCAGTGTTGTCTTACCCCATTAAGAATGCAACAAAGTGTGTTTTTCTCGTGTAATTAATTACGTCCAAACAAATTAATCGTATCAATCCAACGAAAATCAGGAAGTTTCCCGAGATAAAACATCTCACACCCCTCGGTTAATTTCAGCGTGGCAAATTATTTTTTTAATTTAAGCTGCCACGAAATAAAATTTGCCTTAAATTATTCTTTTACTCATTTATTTTACTTGGGTCAAAGAATAATTTCTGTCTTAATTTTTGCCTGAAGGAGAAAACCGAGACGAATCAAGAAATGGTCGACGAAATGTGAAAAGGTTTCACTTACAGTTCTCTATGTAATGAACAATGTAAGAGAAACTTTACTGCAGAAACCAGTTATCTGATTTTATTTGCTCGAATAACTCGGTTATTACAGATGGAATTGCGGCTGCATTTTGTTTGGAAATAAATTATGTGGAAGCTGTACTAGAACCTCCGTCTTTTATAAATAAAATTTAAATTGTTTACAACGGATGCAAAATTTGTCAGGTGGTTTTACGATTCTTGCGACGTGAAGAAACGAACAATTATCAACGGAAAAAGTCCTTTCATTTATTATTTATTTGGAGAGACCGACGCGCACTTGTGGGAAAGTTTATTTATAATAAATATTTACAGTATTCTGCTCGGTCTTAATCATTTTCGCTGTAAAAATTGATGAAAGTGCAATAAACGGAACCATTTATTCCAGGCGGAGTAAATAAATAATCTTGCTAGTAAAATTAACTTTTATAGAACGTTATGTTTAGTGGTTTGCGCATTGAGAATGTCCAACACAAGTTGCAGTGTAAATATAAGGGGTCTGGCGTTTCACAAAAGAAAACGGAATGGAGTTCAGACTCAATACCTCAGGAGTGTAATCTGTAGCTTATCAAAACTGTGAATTTATTCATTTGAATTTGATTCTCAATGTTTATTTAAAATTTGTTTATTTAGTATTTATGTCAATTTCTAACTCTTCGGTAATTATTTCAACAACATCTTGTATAATCTGTTGAACTTAATAAAAAAAATGCGAAATTGACTCGGACGAACGAATCAACGAAAAGAACAAAAAATTTAAACTCTGGAGTATCTAGAGAATACAAGAATTCGGGGATTAAAAAATGCAAAGAAATCGCGAATCGAATTTTCTTTTGCCTCTGTCATTATCATTACATTACTGTTTACTTAATTCTAATGATTTTATTTAAATAAAACTAAATTTATTTAATTTTGCACAGGTCATGACTTCGGCGCCTCCACCATTTATCGACCGAAATTATTTTCCAAATTTTCTATTTATCTCGAATAATTAAATTGTTTTACTATTTTATCTATGCAACAATTTTTCATTAACTGCACAATTTATAAACATATTATCGATGACCATTGAATAATTCGCTTTTACAACAATAAAATTCCCTATGCAATTATAAAATTCGTTGGATCTGGTTCGCTAAAATCCGTTAATTTTTATTAGCTTTTGGACAATTCGCATATTAAAATTCGTAAGTAAACAAGTTGAAAATATATGCAAATGTTCTGCGCTCTAAAAATTAAATTAGTCATACTTATTTCAGTAAATCGTCGTAGATAAATTGTCGGGTTTTACTTGCATATTATTAAGCTATTATTCCACTTGTATAATTTTTATCCTCGGGCAATAATAGCATCATAATATGCTCGTAAAAAATATGCTCTCGTTTGATCATGTATTGATAATTAATTTATAAACTAAAACTGTAATTGAAATGCACTCTTAAAATTTGCCGTTAATTGTTAGTGCTGACCTGACAATAACGCGATTATTGTAATAAACATGAATAGCAAATTTATCGAATGTGTCAATTTATGTAGCGATCAAGTTTTATTCCGATTTCATTCAAAAATAGCAATCAGTGCTTGCGCCTATATAAGTCTGTGGGGGCCCTTGTTCAGTTAACTATGTAAATGTAGCAATCAAGTCGAATCTCCATGGACTGTATTAGCATATCCGTGTAATATCGGCACTTGGATGACCAATTTCAGAATCGACAGTCACCGCAGCCAATATGTTGCAGGACGTTATGAAAATAATTTTTTGCCGCATCAGTTTTAAATAAAAGATTCATTTATATCGTGGGCGAAGCTCAGGAGAAATTAAGTTACGTTGGAGCGATTAGAGCCGACAGAAATCGCCAATATCTATCGTGGTTTTTGGAGCATGTCCAAACTCAGAGAATAGTAAATGCATTAAGCTCTCATTTGAACGAAAGAATATTTATGGGGCTGGTATTTATCGAACGGTTTAAATATGTAACGTGGGCAGAGAGCGCCATTAAATTCTAATTGGAGGTTGGAATGCATCAAATTCCAAAGAAATTGTTTCATTATCTGTATTGCTTGTTAAATTTACGATAGCAGAATTTTCTTTGTAACGCATGGATTGACTAATGGGGTTCGTCAGGAGATGGGTGCTCATCTGTCAATGTTATGTCAACGGCAGACGCAGAATGGCCATTGCGTGCACTATTCATCGACAAGCTAACGATTTATTCTGGTACGAGAATCGACATGATGTTAACTTTCCGGGCGCTATTTACTTTAAACAATTTCTATGGATATTAATGGAGCTTGATTCATTAATAAAATATCTCTACCAGCGGCGTTGTGCGAACCGAACATCAATAAAACAGACAGGATATTGATTTATAACGGCTGAATAAGCATAAGAAATAAAAATTTAAAAGATGGAGGCTATACCTAATCAAACGTGAGAAGAAAAGCATTCCGAGAATTCAGTTTTACATTCTCCATACGTCGAATGAAATTCGCGTTTTTTTAGTCGCGTCGGAATTATTTCACTTACCATCTGTTTAGCATAATAACCGCTCTAAATAAATTCCTATAAACATTGATCGATACACGATTTCCGGATCAAATAACACGAAAAACTTTCCATATTTCGAATATTTTGGAATGGATGATACCATTCAAAAAGTAAGCCCGGATTATTCCGGTGTCGCTCTCCCATTTCCGCTTCTAAATCCGACCACTAGATTAGATCACTTCTAAAATTTTCAAGGCGTGAATAAAGCAAACTATAATAACACCATCTGTGAACTAACTGGATTTCCATTAGTCATGGTGTATTATTCAGGAGATTGCCAGGGGCAAAAGGACGAGTTCTGTTCGATATTCTATTTCTAGGAATCTGTGAAAATTTTATGAATTTTTTAGGCGCGCCATCTTGCGGGTGAAGAGTCTAAAAGACAAGAAGCGTAAACGTGGACTGCAATCATTTCTGAATTGTATACTAATAATAAATTTTATGTGAAATTCATGGGGGAGCGTTTAATTTCTGAATGATCTGCTATTCAATTTTGAGACTTTTGTATTGACTTGCGATTTTGCGGTTTTGGGAAGCCTATAGAGTAAATAGCGCGATAGAGTAAAAATTTAGTCGCATTTTAACCATGAGCGTTTTGAGTTGAATTGAGAAAAAAATGTCTTAATATCCTCAAATATGAAATTTAAAAATTTAGGCGTAAAGAGCGCCATCTCACCGCTAGAAGCTGAGAAGAGAGGTGTTGCAAACTGTCCGCCAAACAAAAAGCTATTTTCTTAGTGATTTAATGTCAAATTGTTGGATGCGGTTTAGCCAAGCGCATCCACCATTTTTGATTAAGCGCTTCTAGAACATAGATGGAGCTGCTGGACTCTCCAAACAAAATGTTTTTAAATTAAATTGCTGCTTTTTTCTAGAAACAAAATTTTAAACTCTCAATTTATCAAATAGGTACGTGTATTTTGAAAGATTATATTTTTTGGACTCCTAAAATTTTCAAATACAATTTTCCAAATTTTTTGCGGATTAGATTATTTGATTTTGGATTTCAAAATTTGTCCTTTGCGTACCTTCATAGGTTTCTGAACATTTTCTTTCCGTTTTCTAAATCTTCAAACCCTAAAAACTTTATTTTCTGTTACCTGAAGATTTAGATCTTCTAATTTCTACGTTTTTAGTTAGTTTATTTTAAAAACGTCTAATTTTAATAATTGTGGTGTTTTTAAAAATATGAAATTAAACAATTTCTGGATTTAAGGATTAATTTTTTTTTATTCTTATGCTGTGATCCTTTAGATTTCTGTTTTTTCAAGTTTCCACATTAGGAAATGAGCATTTTAGTCTTGAAAAATTAATAAGCTAAAAATTTTTAGAACTTGAAACCTGAAATAATAAAAAGCAGTAATAATACCTATTTGAAAACGTTTTGATTTAAATATTCCTTAATCATGCATAAGCGCCATCTGGCGACCACGAGCTGAATATAGAAGGGTTTCCAGGTGGCGGATATAGACTTCTGAAAAAAATGAGCAAATGGTGACCAACCGGAAAACGATTTTGTTAATTATTATTTAAAAGGCAATTGGTTTGTCCCGGCGCATCCGCCATTCGTGCAGCTCGAGGGTTAGAGCCCAGATGGAGCTGTTTGGTCGTCCGAAATATTTTTTCTTTGAATTAGACGAAATAAATTTCTCCGTAGCGAAGTTCAGATTCATACATATTCATGTATCAATTAAGGACGGAGAACGACAAAAATAAAGTGCATAATTAGAGTGAAAAGAAATTTTGACGAGAAAGCTCATTATTATTTATGAATATTCAGTTGTTTTCTCATTAATTTATTTTTTCGGTGGTTGAAGTTAATTTTCATAAATTCGGTAAGGAGGAATTATAAGTAGAGGGATTAATTTGGTTGCAGGAGTTCTAAGATGTCGATTAATTACGAATTAAAACGAGTTGCTTCGAGTAAAAAGTTAATGAGCACGGCAAAGCCGAGTTTCGCGACGTTGAAAAACAATTCCAAGATAAAATTTAAAAGAAACTAATTTCGCTTCGGTTGGATTTGCGATTCTTAGTTGTGTAGACTGTTTTTTGTTCGTGTTGAAGCAAGTTTTCAGCAAGTAATTTTCGCTACATAAAGGCAGAGAGCTTAAAATTGGTGAGTTCAACTATAGAATTAAGTACTTCTTAGGTAATTTTACTGAGAAATAATTCTGATTGTTTTGGAGAGAGTCGCGTTGGAAGTTTAAAGAGGAGGTAGTAAGTTTACCCGACCACAAGAAACCGATCCTCCATTCCGAGCCGTTAGATAGATAACAAGAATGTTAATTAATTTGGAACTTTTAAGATGTTTAAACTTTGGCGATAATAAAACTTTCACGAGATCGATCGGTAAATTTAATAAAAAACCATTAAACGTGGCACAATATTCAATTTGCAGCGTCGATTAAAAAGATCGTTTAAGGAAAAATAAATTTCCCCCATGTTTGCACGACGATGGAAATTATTTCGCGTTGATGCTAGAGCAAGTTTCTGTGGATTCCTCTTCACCAATTTCGTACTAATATTATGCGCTGGCAGACACAATGTGTTTATTTAAAGATTTAAATATATAAAGTATGTGTAATTCGATGAAAACCGCAAACAGACATTTGGGAAAAGCGTCACGAACTCGAATCCGATAACAAATAAAATATAGTTGGGACGTGGCGACCTCCACCATAACTCATACATATACAGGACTACGTGCGAAATATGGATGCTTAAGACCGTTCCAAATTGCCTATTCTGATTTTTACGTTTCCCTTCTTACCAAGATGCATCCATCATCGGACGTATTTCCGCTTTACCCATAAAAACAACTATCAATTTCTTTAAGCGATAGGCAAACACGCCTTGTTTATGCAATTCTTCATTATCTTATCAAAACATAATCATAAAGTGTTGACAAATAAAGACAAGACTAAAGAAATAAGTTGCGAGTACAATTAAGAGATTAACGTTGAGGCGACATTAAACGCAAGTTGTTGAAGCCGTCATAAAACAACCAGAATTAGTTATAGCACTAAAAATACCGTGTCGTTTTTATTAACTGTTCGGAATGCACACCCCAGCGAATTGGCCTCGGTCGAGGGTTGGCGTTACCAATCAACCAAGTCACGGAAACCCCGTAATTAAATGACAGCCTGCCAGAAATGAGATTATATTATGAGATATAACAAATAACAGTACCAATCAAGAAGCCAAACGATCATAAAAAACTTGCTAAAATTAAACGTGCCTCTCTAAAACCTGACCTAGATTTCTATTTAAATACCTGCGTTGTTTTTTATGAGGGCTCGTCAATTAAAGAACCGTTTCTTGGCCGGTATTAGGTGGCTATAATTCTTGAATTACTGCCGGTCGAACAGTGGTAATAAATATCCAGAAAGCATAAGAAGCTCGATATCATGTCAACCAAGTGCTGTCATCTCCAGAATGCTGTGAGTAATGCGTTCTCCTCCCTCACCCAACCTAGTCGGGACTGGAAGTGATGCCGGTGATATCTTTACACAATTTTGCCATGAGTAATAACAACCGTTCGAGTTTGAAGGTGCAAATCAGCAGCAGTTTATGGGGGTGATTTGGAATTTTTCAGGAAAATTTCAGACGCTACGGATGGAGATTTCTTTCTTTTACTTCACTAGACTTGATCTGCAATTAAAAGTGTAGTAATTTGCAAGTAATAAAAAGTAATCAAGCTGGGAAGAATTCTTTCGGTGGACTGAGACTAGACTTGATTGGAAATTTTTCAACGGCACCGGTTTAATATTTGTCGGCTTTTGTTACAAGTTTTGATTAAATTCCGACACTCCGATAGAAATTTAGAAACACTATGCAGTTTTTAGTGGAACTAATGGAAGAAAAAACGATTTTAGGATGAAATGCAGCTGTGAAACTCATTATTTTCAGCCCGTTTTCAGCCGAATTTATGTTTATAAACATTATTTTTCTGTTAAATATTTAGTGCAAAAAATACAGTCTAATAAAAGTCAAATTATTAATTAACCAGTAAAACTTAAAACCTTGAAAATCAGGCTCAGAAACCTGAAAATTTAAGACTCCAAACATTTAGGAATCTAAGAAAAAATTTTTGGATTTGGCAAACTCGAATTTTAAGTTTCATACGATCTGATTTTTTTAACTTTTAAATTTCGAAAATCAAAATCTAAAAAATTCGTAAAAATTAAAATCTATCAAAAAGGAAATCTGAGTTTGAAATTCTTAGATTCTCAGTTTCTGTAAGTCCAAGCTTTTGACATTTTTTTGGTTTTTTGCTTCGATGCCAATTTTCTAAGTTATCAAATTTTTAGTTTTCAGGTTTTCAGATTATCAAACAATGTAATTCTTGAAATTAGCATTTAGAAAATTTGCTGATAATCTAGAAATGTGAAACTGAAAATTTTGGTTTTTAGTGCTTTTGGTCCTGAATGTTTAAACAATAATTTGACAATTTTGTATCTTTGCACTTTTACAAAAATAATTTTTTAAACGATAGTTATGCCTGATAAGCACATGAAATTAAAATAATTAAAAAATTAAAATTTTAAAACTGATTCTGAGTATGAAATCGGATTTTTAAATTTTTAGCTGTTTAGTATGAGAGCTGAGCGTGGAAACCGGATTTTATTTATAATTTAGACAATTGAAATAGCTACTTGAGAATCTTGAAAAATCACTGTTTTAATCCAATTTCCAACAATTTTTTTCCAACCGCGAAACAAACAATGTCCAATTAAAAAATGGAAACCCTGGTAAAATTAATTAAGCGCCTGTAGTTAATCGTAATTAACAATTTTGTTCTCTAGTCATAGTTTTTCTCTAACTTGACGTCTTTGTTGCTCGGATTATTAAGCTCACACACAGTAATTGCAAACTGCTTCTGCTTGAAACTTGTCTAAAGGATGCAGGAATCTTTGCGTTGAACACTGGAGCTGTGTGCACTAAGAGAATGTAAGACTTAAAAATCGGTTTTCCGCTTGCTTCAATTTATCGAGTTGATTAAATTTACTGCATCATGAGTTGCGTAAGAAAAACGGGAAATTAAAGTCGCATTATTTTAGTTTGTAGTTTGAGTGTCCGTCAAAGGGAAATTTTCGCCCCAGTGTATTATTAGTTCGAGCTTATAGTAGTAATTACATATTTGATTAAATTAAGCCGGTAATTCGAGTGCATGCAACTAAATAATTAGCTTGCAGTGTTGGAAGCTAATTTGATCGATGGCAAAGTCGGTGTGGTAAAAATTGGACCTCTTTGTTGATCTTTTTGAAATTTTGTTTACGTTTCACTTTCGACATCCTGTTTGGTCCTCCACACAACAAACCGACGATGTTTGCATTTTCCATCGTCGAGACGTCGCATTGTAAATTTAAAAAATAGTGTCTGTCTACCATTTGCGTCCTTACTTTAAAATTTATGACAAAGGAACTCTAAGATACAGGATGTTATAAAATATTCATTTTAATTTCAATGAGAACCGAGTTGAAAATTGCCGTGCTTAAATTTTGCAGTCTTTTGTGTGGTTGATTGTAATCAACGCAGTCGACAAGTGTCGTGTCGTTGTTGGAATAATTTGTATTTGCGTCCAACTATTCGTGCGACAATCCCATGATCAATCAAAACTTTCGAGAATGAAATGAGTAATTGCAAGTCTCGTTAAAAGCGACTGGATTTACTTTAAGTAGGTAGTCGCGTGTTGGGCTGCCTGCTCTGGTTTATTGAATAAACATCCGAGGCATTATACACTGCAAGTTATCTGATTAGATTTTGATAACGCATGGAAAGCGAGCTTTCTTGCGTAACACGTCGATAATGACCGGTTAAGAAGTACAAAAATGGCGGAGGCGCCGGGGCATCTACATCGGATTAGTTTGATTGTCTTGATCCGTTTGATGAAACGTTCTCCAAATAAGCGGTTTATTTAAAATCGTTGGCAATAAATTCCGGTCCCTCTCTTTGTAAAACATGTTGGAAGCCGGCTCACATAATTTATAAAATAAATCGATTTATAATCCGCCAATATTCATAAGAAAATGGAGAAGTGAAAAAGAAATATCTCATCCGAACGTAATTGATTGTTGAAAAAAGATGGCATTTGATTCGAGCAAATTATCCAGATTTATGCATTATTTAAGTCTGCTTTTGAAGCTCCTCTCACGTTTCAGGTCAAAGGTGGCTTGTCACGGAGTTCGATGGCATTTTTCTTGAATTCTAAAGGGAATCGTAGTAATTTATTCATGGACAAGTTTTAATTGGTTGGACAAAAACGTAGGAGACTAAAGATAGAGCTAACAATGGAGGTGCACTCATGTGTCAAACACTGGATGAATTATTATTCAAATCCTCCGCAAGACTAATTGCAGTAAACAAGAAACGGGCAGCTAAGATCCGAGGAGCTACACACAATACTGAAAGTCGTGCAAGAATAAATTACAAGCAAACTTGTTCCATTCGCCCTTTGCATACTAAATCTTAGTTTGTATAAACATATTACATACAATCAAGAGTGGGATTTTATTACGTTCCGCCACTGACTTTATAACGACTTTGTGTAAACAAATGGAAATCCTCTTGTTATCAGTGTGTGTTGAGATTCGGATTGTATCTTTATTGAAACTAACACAGGACTCATGAGATGCGAATAATTGAGTTAAGCTATATATTTAGCGACGGAAGTGCGCCATTTACATTGCAAAGATTCCTTATAAATAAAGCTTGTAGACGATGAAACGGTCGCTTTCTCCAGGAAAATGCATGCGCTACACGAAAGAGAGAACAACTTTTCCTTGTTATTTATGATGCAATATTTAGACACTGCGACATACACCAGTAAGCGGATTAGACTTTTAATTAAATTTGTATCGAAATTGTGGTTAATAAATTATTTTCCTGTAGGAGGGCTGAAAAATTAAACAGTTTGCAGTGAACAGAGGACACCTGTTTAACCCACCTGTAATTATTTAGAAAAATATTTAATTATTCATAAACTAAAGATATCATTTTCCTACGACCCCATATGAAAGTGACATTTTCCACACGGTTAAATGACTCCGAAAGTTGATGTTTTCGTACATCCATTTCCGAAAGTAAAAGTCACTAGTGTGATATGAATATATCCGCACAGACCTGTCAAAACTGATCACACTAGTGACTTTTACTTTCGGAAATGGATGTCAAAAACATGAACCATCTAAATATGTGAAATACATCACTTTTTTATGAGGTTGTAGAAAAATGGCATTTAGAATAGATAAGAAATGAACTATTGTCGAAACTTATGGTTTCTTCCTGATGATGAAAGGTCGTAGGAAAAATAGTGTACATAACTCGTCGGAAAGTGTCTTTCTTGCACTCGTGTAATATCTGCACTCGGCTGGCGCCTCGTGCATCTACTTTTACACTCGTGCGAAATTGGTCACTTTCCGTACTTGTTATGTATATATCTATTTCGTCACTGCTTTAAGTTCTAATTTCTACATTTTCCGCCACTCCTGAATTTTTAGAATTTTATGTCATGCTCCTTAGATTTGTAGCTTGTAGACTTATTTGTAATTTTTTTCAGGATAAGAAAGTTTTAAAAAACCCTTAAAGATGAGAGACCAGACAACTTGAGTCAAGAAAAATCAAAGAGATTTAGGTTTATAGACTCTCAAAGGCTGACAACCTGAAAACCTGGGAATTTTAGGATTTATTATTATCCCAGAATCGGAAATTCTAAAAACTGATCTCATTTGTTACACCAAAACCTAAATTTAGAATTCTTAGATTAGAATTTTTCTGGTTTTGAGGTTTGCCGTTGTTAAAATTCTCAGGTTTACTTTAGGTTTTAAGGTCTTCGCGTTAAATATTCAGGCCAAATAAATAAACTAAAGACCTCAAATCCTGCAGAAATAAAAAGATCTGAGCAAGGAAACCTCGGAGTTTATGAGTAAATTCCTACGATTTCACAATCTATCCTAGGAATCTAAGAATTAAAGGTCCTGACAAGCTGAAAAGTTTTAGATCTAAGAAACTAGAAATCGTTGGGAAATAAAAATAGCCATTTTTTTTAAATTATTGAATCCATCACATTTTTCCATCGCCCTACATTCGCTTGCATTTCAAGATGTTATCGCAATTTATGCACTAAAATTCAAACGATATAAGAATGAAACTAATAGCTAAAGTTAATGGCGTGTTCCACAGCCATCAGCCCAGTTTCGTGTTAAATATATGCTTCAGTAAAGTGACATAATAATTAACAACGACCTGTCTGGAAAAATAAAGTTGCTTATAATTTAGAATCCCAATTTTGATCCTACGAAACGCCATCAAAATTACATTCTTAATTGCTCTAAATTTCAAGCCGAGCTTAATAATAATAGAGAAACATTAATATTGGCAAAACTCCTTTTATAGCGACACAATAAAAATGAATTATTGAAGTTGGCATCACACTTAATGCGGCTAAAAGTTGTGTAAAGTTGCTTTTCATTTCGTCAAATAAAATCGTGTAGTTGAAGCGGCGAAGTTTCGGGGGATGTCGGATGCTTATTACGATTAAGACAGTTTGAGGGCACGCGTGGTGCATATTTGGCCAAGATATCTTCACGTCGCCTAAACTATAACAGAGTGTCTGTCTTATCTATGCGTGCCGGGTTAGATAGAGGGATTACACTGGGGATTATCTTTACATATGGACTATCCCATGCTAATTCTTGATACCTCAGATCGTATTTGTCGACTTTATGGCGGAGATAGGGGGCGGTTTAATGGAGACAGCCGGTGGAGATTTGATTTTTTTATTACAATGAGTTTTAATTATACAAATGAATTAACGTTAATTTTTCACGAGCACTTGAGGCGCTCCTCAAGTTTTGAGTTCAACCCCAATTCTTGCTCTTTTATCTGCGGTTTGTACCCTTAGAATAAATAAAGCGGGGATTCCCCTAGCGTTCGTCTTTGTTTAGGGATGATCGAATAAAAAATGTAACAATTTGGAGGCGAGTGGATTTAACGAGAGGTCTCAGGTAGAGAGGAAAAGCGACCACAGGAAGAGTGGTATCCAGGATAACACAGCTGTTTTATGAGGCAGCTAATTGGGATTCATTACGCCGGCCAGGGTCCTGCGGGTTCGGTGCATTTGGCGATTACACGCGACTTATTCATCTCACTAACTGTGATTTATAAACTTTATTAGGGTAGCTTTTGAATTGGAGAACTGCTCATTTCTAAGGGTAATTTATGAGTCCATACCTGTTTCATATCTAATATTCAGAGGTCCTGTGTCCATTGTGTTCCCGAATCGGATTTTTACAAGTTCGAGCTAAGATATCGAATTAAAGGATTCCCGGGTCCTTTGTTTTAAACCGGGAAGGAGTGAGAATCATGCTTTATTTCCAAGAGCTTCTTGTGTCCCAGAGGATAAAGTTTTTTAGTGCAGTTCTAAAGTTGGCGGCAGAGACTACACCAAAAAATGAGGATCGTGACAAAGAAATTGAGATGAAATGAGACGGAATCTCGAGATTCACTAAGGCGTCAACTTTCGCAATTATGGGAATGAATTACAAAAACACGGCCGTATAAATTATAGGGAAAATACTGCATTACAGTCATCGGAGCTTTAATGAATATTCCACGACGTGTTAAGCATATTCCGTCGCAACAAAAGCACGTCCTTAATAGATTTTAATCTCCCAAATCATACTTATTATTTTCAAGTACCATCTAATTGCGGAATCAGGTATTCGCACACATTTCATGTCGACGTTAGTGACTCCACCGAAAGCCAAACCATGAAAAGCTCTCTAATGGAAACAATGCTTCCGTGCACTGTACTCACGTATATATTTACCCACATTTCCATCGTTATTGCCTATTATCTCTTACTCCTTTACCTGTAACCCTTTGAAACGAAGAATAACTTCATTTCGTTAGGACTTAATGCCTTTTTAGTACACCCATTTGCATAGTAGGGCAACTGAAATATTCTTTTCGGAGCAATTTAAGCGGTCACTGTTGAATCACGACTTTTAAACTTTGAAATTAGATGTTTATATAAGGAAATGGAGCCCGAAATTGGAACTGCATTTACGGCCGATTCTGTTTGATATATTGGAACATGGAGTCTTTAACGTTGATTTTACTTTCTTTCTTATGTCTTTTCGAGCCGATATTCTAATTCAATCATTCTTTTACAAACTTGGGATGTCACGTGATACTATTTAACCTCTTTTCTTTTGTCTCGAGTTGAGTTTTTGTAAAAAAAATGCAACAAACTCTGTTGGAGTCTTGGGTCATTTTGCAACTACTTAAGTAAAGTACTTACTAAAGTAAAAGTCGAAATTTGCACTTTTCGCGAAAATTTATGACTAGAACTATGCCAAAGTTCTGAAATCGATACATCGCTTATTTTTTAAGTAAACTTGAGTTATTATACATCATTGTACGCAGAATTTTTCGCAGATTCCAAATCTGGGATTTAAATTGAGATCTGACAACAAATAACTGACTTATGGCCGATCAAAGTTTCAGAAAGTTGATTTTCATTTTTCCTGACTTTTCCTAATTTTTAAAGTAACTTATTTAGGAAACTATTAGGGATATTGGGATGCGGTTTGCGCCATTCTTTTTTTCGGCTCATTTTACGTTAGAAAATGTTATCAAAAGCCCAAAATTCGATAGTCAATTTTTCGCGAAAAAAAATTCCGACTCAATCGATGAAAATTTTTCAATTTTTTTAATATTGGCCATAACTCGTAAACTATTTGTCCGATCAATCTCCAATTTAGCCAGTAGATAGATCTCGAGCTCTTCTTTCGATTGATGTTTAACACAAAGGTATTAAACATCGTTTTCACCTTGAAACCAGCGATTGAAAATTACCCTAAAATGATCTCTTCAAAACAGTTTTTGGCCATTGCCTCGTTTATCCCTTAAGCAAACATAACAGAATTGGGCTCATTTTACGCAAAATATCACGCTGAATCCAAAGCCGCAATAATTTTTAATTTTCGTCAACAAATAGCTGAGTTATGGCGGTTTGAATTTTTGCGTTGTCGCCAGATGGCCAAATTTTTGAATGTTCGAAACAATTCGTGCCCAATATCTCGAAAAATATTACAGGTATTGAGATCCAGTCTGCGCCATCGTTTTTCTCGCGATTTTTTAAATAAGAAATAGTTTTTAGATTTTCCGAAAGTCAAAACTTGGAATTTTTTGCGAGAAATTCATGACTAAAACTATGCCAAAGTTCTGAAATCGATATATCGCTAATTTTTTTAAGTAAACTTGAGTTATTACACATCATTGTACGCAGAATTTTTCGCAGATTCCAAATCTGGGATTTAAATTTATATCTGACAACAAATAACTGAGCTACGGGCTATCAAAGTTTCGGAAAGTTGATTTTCATTTTTTCTCACTTTTCCTAATTTTTAAAGTAAAATATCTCGGAAACTATTTGGAATATTGAGATGCGGTTTGCGCCATTCTTTTTCTCGGCTCATTTTACGTTAGAACATGTTATCGAAATGCCAAAATTTGATAGTCGATTTTTCGCAAAAAAAAATTCCGACTCAATCGATGAAAATTTTTCAATTTTTTTAATATTGGCCATAACTCGTAAACTATTTGTCCCATCAATCTCCAATTTAGCCAGTAGATAGATCTCGAGCTCTTCTTTCGATTGATGTTTAACACAAAGGTATTAAACATCGTTTTCACCTTGAAACCAGCGATTGAAAATTACCCTAAAATGATCTCTTCAAAACAGTTTTTGGCCATTGCCTCGTTTATCCGTTAAGCAAACTCAACAAAATTAGGCTCTTTTTACGCAGAATATCACGCTGAATCCAAAGCCGCAAGAATTTTTAATTTTCATCAACAAATAGCTGAGTTATGGCCGTTTGAATTTTTGCGTTGACGCCAGATGGCCAAATTTTTGAAGGTTCGAAACAATTCGTGCCCAATGTTTCGAAAACTATTACAGATATTGAGATGCGGTCTGCGCCATCGTTTTTCTCGCGATTTTTTAAATAGGAAATGGTTTTTAGATTTTCCAAAAGTCAAAACTTGTAATTTTTCGCGAGAAATTCATGACTAAAACTATGCCAAAGTTCTGAAATCGATATATCGCTAATTTTTTTAAGTAAACTTGAGTTATTACACATCATTGTGCGCAGAATTTTTCGCAGATTCCAAATCTGGGATTTAAATTTATATCTGACAACAAATAACTGAGCTATGGGCTATCAAAGTTTCGGAAAGTTGATTTTCATTTTTTCTCACTTTTCCTAATTTTTAAAGTAAAATATCTCGGAAACTATTTGGGATATTGAGATGCGGTTTGCGCCATTCTTTTTCTCGGCTCATTTTACGTTAGAACATGTTATCGAAATGCCAAAATTTGATAGTCGATTTTTCGCGAAAAAAAATTCCGACTCAATCGATGAAAATTTTTCAATTTTTTTAATATTGGCCATAACTTGTAAACTATTTGTCCAATCGATCTCCAATTTGGCCAGTAGGTAGATCTCGAGCTCTTCTTTTGATTAATGTTTAACACAAAGGTATTAAACCTCGTTTGCACCTTGAAACCAGCGATTGAAAATTACCCTAAAATTATCTCTTCAAAACAGTTTTTGGCCATTGCCTCGTTTATCCGTTAAGCAAACTCAACAAAATTAGGCTCTTTTTACGCAGAATATCACGCTGAATCCAAAGCCGCAAGAATTTTTAATTTTCATCAACAAATAGCTGAGTTATGGCCGTTTGAATTTTTGCGTTGTCGCCAGAGGGCCAAATTTTTGAAGGTTCGAAACAATTCGTGCCCAATGTCTCGAAAACTATTACAGATATTGAGATGCGGTCTGCGCCATCGTTTTTCTCGCGATTTTTTAAATAGGAAATGGTTTTTAGATTTTCCAAAAGTCAAAACTTGTAATTTTTCGCGAGAAATTCATGACTAAAACTATGCCAAAGTTCTGAAATCGATATATCGCTAATTTTTTTAAGTAAACTTGAGTTATTACACATCATTGTGCGCAGAATTTTTCGCAGATTCCAAATCTGGGATTTAAATTTATATTTGACAACAAATAACTGAGCTATGGGCTATCAAAGTTTCGGAAAGTTGATTTTCATTTTTTCTCACTTTTCCTAATTTTTAAAGTAAAATATCTCGGAAACTATTTGGGATATTGAGATGCGGTTTGCGCCATTCTTTTTCTCGGCTCATTTTACGTTAGAACATGTTATCGAAATGCCAAAATTTGATAGTCGATTTTTCGCGAAAAAAAATTCCGACTCAATCGATGAAAATTTTTCAATTTTTTTAATATTGGCCATAACTTGTAAACTATTTGTCCAATCGATCTCCAATTTGGCCAGTAGGTAGATCTCGAGCTCTTCTTTTGATTAATGTTTAACACAAAGGTATTAAACCTCGTTTGCACCTTGAAACCAGCGATTAAAAATTACCCTAAAATTATCTCTTCAAAACAGTTTTTGGCCATTGCCTCGTTTATCCGTTAAGCAAACTCAACAAAATTAGGCTCTTTTTACGCAGAATATCACGCTGAATCCAAAGCCGCAAGAATTTTTAATTTTCATCAACAAATAGCTGAGTTATGGCCGTTTGAATTTTTGCGTTGTCGCCAGAGGGCCAAATTTTTGAAGGTTCGAAACAATTCGTGCCCAATGTCTCGAAAACTATTATAGATATTGAGATGCGGTCTGCGCCATTGTTTTTCTCGCGATTTTTTAAATAAGAAATAGTTTTTAGATTTCCCAAAAGTCGAAACTTGGAATTTTTCGCGAAAATTTATGACTAAAACTTTGCCAAACTTTTCTAAATCTAAATAATATAATAATAAACCTAAATATATTCGAAACCATGACAGATATTAAGATGCTGTTCTCACCATCGTGATCTACGCTCCTCAGCGGATAAGAACACAAAAGTTGTTCGTCTCAAAGATTCGAAATAATACGCAGTTTTTTGCTAAAATTTGGAAATATTTCACTCGTTCTTTCTCAAACTTGCAAAGTCACTTTTCAGCATCATCACATTTCTTTAGGAATTGTTTCAAAAATAAAACTTGTAATAACGCGTTTACTTACAGCCTGAATACATAAAAAGCGTTGTAAAAATTACGACTCTTAAT
Organism: Gnatocerus cornutus; assembly: GCA_029298725.1. NCBI lineage: Eukaryota > Metazoa > Arthropoda > Insecta > Coleoptera > Tenebrionidae > Gnatocerus > Gnatocerus cornutus. The sequence goes on from CM055516.1 coordinate 17,027,847, forward strand.
AAAAGCAGAATTTAGAGAGAAAAGCGTATCGATCGCGAGTCTTGCGTGTGATTTATATTATTTGGTGAAAAACAATTACAGCTTTTTATAAAAAACAAAATAATAGGTCGCTTTGGTTGTTATCATGACGAAGTTGTTTACTCGCTGGTGGCGCCGGAGCCAATCAGGAAAAGATTTGTGGCGACAACAAAAATGAAAGTTTCTTTAGAGAATTTTGATACTGTGGTAAATTCCTGGAACATCAAACAACAGTAAATTTGTTTTAATAGTTCAGAGAGTTGTGTTAAAATACTAAACAGAGAATTTCATATCGTTGTTACAACTTTAATAACGTGAGGTACACCGAATTAGTGTAGTAAAATACTATAAATGGTGTACACAAATAGCAAAGATAACTTTCCATTAGGATTTTTGCAACCCCTAAAAGCTAATAAATTAAAATGATAGGTGTCTGCAGGGTTTAGTCATAAAAGGGGAGAGCCATCCCTATTCATGTTAATAAACTCGGTTCATAATCTCGCATAAAATCGGCAATGGTCTATACAAAATGCATGACATAAAGCTCGAACTTGAGGATTGCTAAACTTTATTTATGCACTATTTTTCGGGCGTAATTAAAATTGACGAGCAAATTGAACTCCCGTAGATGCATGTAAATTCTTTGCGAACAAAGACGAAAGTTTCAGTCCTTTATAGGGGAAATCAAGTATTGCAGGCAACGGCATTGCACAGTTAATCTGTATAATAAGGCCCTTTATCAATGTCACTGTTTCTAAAGGGGTGTGCCTAAGTGGAAAAAGGTTGCCACATGCGCAGGGGTGGCGAATTGAGCTTGATACTTTGAAATTGAATAAACTTCGCGTCGGGATGTTCAAGAATTTGTCTTGACAATTTTGTTTGACATTATTTTGCTTTATGCGTTGCATGCGAAGAACCGGTGGCGTTCTGCATCTGTCCCTCGGAAGCCGTCTCTGTAACTGCTTGATTTTCTGCTCGGTTTAGTTGGCGTTCTTCGGCATGCACACATTCATATTCATGCGCTTTCCGTTCTTTGTGAACTCTTCGTTCTAACAACGCGTCGTTTCATTATTCACAATTATCCGCAGTCAAATGCAATTGAAGATAAATTCCAAAGTGATTTTCATTTTTCATTCGTGTCAGTGTCGAGGTTTCAATAAAAAAGGGTCGCGGAGCGCTCACTCTAGCGAAGGAACATCGAAACTAAGCCGGCAGACTTCATGCGCCACGATGCTTAATCCACGGATTTATTCTCTTAGGTTATCAGGGCCGTATATCTCTCTCGAGGACCGCGGTCTGCCGAGGCATACTAATAGTAAACCTACAGATTGTACTGATAAATAGATACCACAGCCAATGTTCGCTATTTATGGCCGGATTCACACTAACCCGACCGATTTGCAAATGCAAGACGCTGTCGCCTGAGTGTTGTACAAGAGATTTACTTGAAGCTACAAAAAAATTAAACACGTGTGGTGTAATAGACTGAATAATTTCACTGGAGTTCCACCGAAATGCTAATTTCTTTGATGCAGCGCTCTTTAATGTTGCTGGAATGCAGTTTGTATTGATTGCGGAGGCTATTTCGTGTGCATTTTTATGCAGGCGAAAGTAGACAAACAATGCATTTAAAAGGTTTTCGTATGCAATTTGTACTGGGCGTTTTAATAAGGAAAATTTCTAGGTGGCCCGGCGCATCCACCATTTTTGTATTTTTAAATACACTTAATGCACGTTTCGAAATCAAAATTCTGTGACAAAACTAAAAGTTAGAGCCGAAAGTAACAACACATCTAAGAAATTGTCGAAGATTTTGGGAAAATCAACAAGATTATAAAAAGTCTTGAAAGAAAATACAAGAAAAATCTTCAATTCTTCTCGTTCTTTTATTAAGGTTAAATTAGCTACAAATCAGCTTCTAATTTATATGTTGGGATATAATGTGAATGTAATCGTAATTGTGTTAGCAATTACCCTGCACTCGGTGGTAAGAATCTAGATATAAATCCGCATTATTGTGTTGGTGCATATTTTCCCGGCGCATCCGCCATTCTTCCGTCTTTTGGGAGAAATATGTTGGTTTGATCGCATTAAAATCGCCTTGTGAATACCAGATTTGGTACAGCAATGCATTCAAGCCAGTACCTCCGCCCCATGTATAATGCAGCACCTTTCGGTGGCGGTTCATTCCACTTTGGCATCCCTCGGGAGGCGGTGTAACGGACAGGACTGTTTCCGTCGGCTAACCTAGTTGTCCACAGCCTCAATACACCAATCAGATCGGGGTGACAGTATGGTACGTGACTCGTATGTCTGAGCTCTCACTTCTTTTCCCAACGAGATTATGCTTTACGGGACGGAGAGTCAGATAAACACTTTTATTTCGATGAAGTCCTCTTGTCTGTGCAAGGGTTTACGGTGTCGACTTTTTAAACCCAGCAAGTGCCATCGTCGCTCAGGTAATAACGGGAGGATCGTCCTGTTCTGTCTGGTAAATATTAATAAAGTAGCGAAAATATGAGTGGAGTTAATGAGGTCAAGTAAATGAGAACAGGGCTTTTCTCTCAGGCATCCGCAGCGAGCAATACGATCCCAGTTTGATTGCGTAACTTTGCACTTTGTTAACTTGCCAGAATGAAGTGCAGTGTTTCGGAATTATAATGGTTAAACTTGAGATTAGAGGGTCGACTTTCAGCCCTAGAAAATGTTTTATAATTGCGTCATAATATAAATGTTTTAGTAAAAGCTAACTACCAAATAAATGGAGTATTATGTTCTAATTTACTCCTGCTATATAATTATTATTATGAGCTCCGGGCTTCAACCCCAGCGATGATGAAATGAAGAATTTTCCAATCCCTATTTACCTTCGTTGGATCTATTTTGTTGCCATTAACGTACACAAACATTTATTATAAACTTATATTTACCTCCCTAAAGATTACGCATTTCCTACCCTTTCAAAACTATTCCCCAATGTGACCAATTTTTTTTCACTAAAGGCAAATCATTTAAATCAAAGCTTCTGTACCATTTTTATTTCGAATGAAATCCGCAATGGAAATTGAAACGTACAATCTGACTAATTAATCATAGTTTTAGGCAGGATTAATCGGAATAAAATCCCCAGAGATCCACATATTTTACCCTGTCAACATATTTATTGTTATTATTTCAGTGTTGTGATAACTCAAAAATATGGGGCTGTGTACTAACCGCCTAATTATTCTGTTTGTACAGGATGATCCGAAATGACCACAGAAATCTGTTTAATTTATTCAAATATTTAGTCAGAATTTTAACTCAGTCTAGACGATTTTAGTCAAGGCTTTGCTTATTCGAATGTAGCAGAAATGTATCAAATTTGGTTAACTGAAAATCCAGTTTAGACTAAATTAGATTAGATCAAAGTTCAATGAAGAAGTTTAATAAGTTATTTGAGCCAAAGATTAACCATTTATTATAACATAATTTAATTAAACCTTTAGCCCAAATCAATGTGAAGTATTTTTGATAACATGCATATTTAACTTAATTTATTCGTAAGTAAATAATAAATAAAACTGTGATCAAATATTAAATCGCCAACATTCATGTAATCAAAATTTGATTCTGATTATACAGGGTCCGGCAACACTTGTGTCCACCCCCAAAATCGTCTTTAATTTTAAAAATAAAATTTTGAAAATTGGCATACGCTCATAGTTGACAAAGCTCTAGAAGCTGACGCAAAGATTTGTTTTTTATCACTAATAATTTTGGCGTCGCGACGCCTTAAAAATGTAATTTTTAGTTAATTGTGAGGGTTTGTGATATCAACCTCCAATTTAATTTTTTTTTCAATATAAATGTGTGAAAAATATCTCAGTTGTCGTTTTAGATTCAATGCAAATTGTCTTCAAAATTTGAAAAAAAAATGCTGTTTTATCAAGTTAGTTTCCAATTTTATTACGTCAAAATTGGGAACTACGTTTACACCCATCTGTCAACATCCTGTGTCCAAATGACATCTATCTTTTGGTTCGCTTTAGATTGTAACAAAAGTCTTAATTGGTGAAATTGTCGATTTGTCGATGTTAATTAACGATTTCTGGTGTCCATAAAGTGCAACATACCCGTGATAATCAAAATTAACCTTTATAAGAGTGAATAAAGTGACTTGTGAAATTTTGGTGTAAACGTAGTTTGCCGCTGCGCTGTCAGAATTTTGAAAACTAACTTGATAAAACAGCGTTTTTTTCGCAAATTTTAAACACAATTTGCATTAGATTTAAAATAAAAACTCAGAAATTTGAATCACAGTTTTGTTGAAAAAAAATTGAATTCGCGAATTTTTCGGCAAAAACTCAAAAATCGCTAAAAATTATTCTTCTTAGGCGTCGCGACGCCAACCAAACCGTGATAAAAAACAAATTTTTGCGTCAGCTTCTAGAGCTTTGTCAACTATGAGCGTATGCAAAATTTCAAAATTTTATCTTTAAAATTAAAGACGATTTTAGGGGTGGACACAAGTGTTGCCGGACCCTGTATTTATTAAATGTAGACGAACATGATCCAGATTAAGCTAGTTTTATTGTAACTATGGATAGATGGCTGATTAACATTTTTTTTCAATAATTTAACATAGAGCTTCCGGTAAAAAATTGCATTAATGAATTGCAGTTCTGGAGAATCGATTCGCTTAATAATACAAAGAAATGTATTCCAAGATTCGGAAAATATGAGAAAAACCGTTCGAAAATTAAATTTGTTGGAATGAAAGGACGTTATTAATGTAATGTTCGTCACAATTTCTTTACGACCTTTCCATTTGGCGACCTCTTTTCTCATCCCACCCGTCACAAGCAGAATTACCGCCTTAAACTAAAACGGGTTAATCGAATCAAACTGACACGCTGATAAAATGCAATGCAATTACTCCTCACTTATAAATTCTCGCCCGTTTTAATTAAAAATCTCTGCAAAAAACACCCAAACACGCACATTGAGCTTTCGCTGTCACAAAATTTACACCACCGTTAAAAGTTTCGCCACAAACTTCCTTAGTTTATTTAAAATACTCGCAAAAAAGCAGAGGTCGTTCTTGCAAACGCTTTGTAATATTTTTAATTATGCATTCAATGTTTTAATTAGATCAAACTGCGGTCGAGGCGAGAGTTTTGATTACATTAGCTTGAAGAACTCGTAGTGATACGAAAAGTGTACGAACGGAGGCGATATTGCTTTCGTTTTGCATGTTGGATATAGTAGAATGCTAATGTAAATGCCGCATTGCCGTTTACAGAAATATTTATAATATCTTTGAGTAAGAAATGAACTGTCTGGAAAATATTTCCCCGGAATTTACATCTTCTACGGTGATTATCTAGTTAAGCGTTGTTGAGGTGCAATGGCGGCAGAAATTCCGCAGATATTCATCATATTCCGGTCGAAACGAACACACTTTATTGTGTAGTTTTTGAGGAGTGAAAATGGTGGATGCGCCGGGTTAGGTTTTCTAATAGTGTGCTCGCGTTGTTATTTACGCTAATAAAATGTCGATAGAGAGCGTGTGATAAAAAATCAGCGCGATGGAAGCATAAAAGCGCGAATAAAACTAACATGTTTATCGAAGTGCACAGAGATATTTTGTCGGATTCAGCATCAACAAAGCATTCAGTAATCACGCAATAACTATGTATAGAAATCAAAATTTAACATCAATTTTGTAGATTCTGCGACAACTCGAAGTTCATTGGAGTGTTCAGTATGCGTTGGGAATTTTCAGAGTTGCTTCTGAATACTGATCGAATACTCGCCTCCACTTTTAATCTGCATACTCGTAAAAAGTGTTTATAATTCAACGAGGATATAGAGTTGTTAGATCGTAATTATCCAACTTGACGAATGAGTCGTTCGAAAAAAGTAGGTCTCCAGAGACATAATAATAATAAAAAGATTTAGTGGAGAATATTCACAAGAAAAATGACAGAAATAATGCGGACCCCGTTAGAGTCGACACTGATCTGTTACATTTCCCGAAGGAATCGTAGTTGAAGTCTCAAGCGACGGATTTCATTTACATCTGGAACAGATTTACATTCACACCGACCTGGATCGTGAAATATTCAGCGGGTTTTTACATCTGGCATGTCAGCTAATGGGACCTGAGTAATATCAATGAATGCTAAGTTTAATCGATTGTTACCCGACCCCATTCAATTAATTCCATCCATACTGAGAGGCAATGGATCTAATAAGAAATAACCGACGCCCTAAATAATAACAACCCGCTTTTTGTTCCCTTTCACCGAAACGACAAAAAATTCCTCGCTACAAAACCAGTTCCGGTATCAAACGTGTGAATAAAATTCAATAAATCACAACCGACGGACGGTAATTATTATTTATTTAAAGCGCATTTGGAAATCGGCAATTATTCTATAATAACAATTATTGCGGTTTTGGATATAAACAATTTGGAACTGATACGTTATCGATGTTTGAATTTTCAACTCTGCTGACACGGATTTTATCACTGCACAACTGCCAGCTAGCATTTCCGAACTTGTTTGGTTTTTAAGTTTTCATGTGACCTAAATTGGATTTTGAAAACGCGTCAAACAACCTGGGATTTGATGACGATACTCTTTGTTTTTACAACATAAATTATACTTTAAAAATGCAACGGGCATAATAGCAAATGGTACATTGTCTGAAAGTTTACAGTTTGTTTCAAAGCTAGTTTCAGAAACTATATTTAAGTAATTTATCGGAAATGGCAAAAGTTTGAAAGATCAAAGCGTACTTTAGACAATTACACTCGTCTACAGAAAAAAATAATTAAATGGTTCTGAATTATTGATATGTGAAGGCTTCTTCTTTAATACTACTTTTAAACGTACAAAGTTATAAATAGAGGAATGTGTGCCTTTGAAACCATGCAATCTTGCCTTTCTTTAGAAAAATTACTAGTTTCTTCTAATAAAAGACGACTTTTCCGAGCAATTTTTGATATTTTTTGGTAGTAATTTTGTATTTTTCAAACCATTTTTTAGAAGGTTCTTTAATTTTCTGGAGGATTCCCTAGTGGATTCTTTGAAGCTTTGCATAATTTTTTAGAGAATTTCTTTGCATATTTCTTCGATTATTTAGCATCTTTGAATTGTTAACATGGAGGATTGCGAGAAGTCTGTTTCTGTATTCCACAGAATTTTATGCGCCTATAAAAAATTCCCGGGAAAATATTTTATGTTTCTTAGACTTTTTTAATCTAAATTTTTGTAATGTAAATGATTCTTGGGATTCTTTCCAAGATTCTATGGAACATTTTTAAAAGTTGAACTCACTGAAGACTTCGTTGATTTCATCCGAGAATTTTTACGCGTTTTTTTTTTGAAGAGGTTTCTTAGAGTAGTGTTTGGATTATTTAATCAGAGACTTCTTCAAAGGAGTTATTAGCTTCTTTAAAGGATGTTTGGGTATAGCGAATTTTTTGGAAGATGTTTTAGAGAAGTTTTTCCTTTTATATTAAACCAGAAAATTTAAAATTTGAATAAAAGATTCTGCGAGGACGACTTGGAGAACAATTTTAGTTTCAGGTTATGATATAATTTCTAAGCAAATAGACCTAAAAACTAAAGATTCTTTTCTCATTTTTTCGAAATTTGTGGCCTAATATTTTCCCTTTATTCTTTTATAGTTTTGCATCGTATTTCAGATCTCAGAATACTCTTACAATAGATCTGGCTCACATATTTTTATTTTTAGAATAAGTAGCCAGTGCAATTTAAGTCTTTTGGAGTGAGATTTCGTCGTATTCCGTGATTTACTTTTGGCGTAAACAGTTAATTTTTGGCGACGTTTCCGTTCGACTTGATTAGCTCGAAGCAACTTTGTCGATTTTGCATACCTCGTGCATAGCAAAGTTAAATACGTAATTTGATTTTGCACCGCATGCTGAATCAAGTTTTACGACACGTTTGCGAAGAGTATAAAAGCAAATAGTTTGGATTTAGTCAGACAGATATGTATACTGAAACATAATTGATAGCGTAATTGTATTAATTCGGTGACTGTGCACTTCTGACTCTACAAGAGCTTGAGGCAAATGTCATTTTAAGTTTGGAATTCTGTGTGACAATTTTATGAAATTATCGCCGCGGTTGTTGGAAAAACGCGCCTCCTACATTGTTTACAAGGCTCCAAAGCGTTTGTTTAACATAAATTATATGAAAACATGGCGGCATTTACTAATTCTCTAGTGTGATAGCTTAATCCTACTCTGTCGCTCATTCTATCGCAGAATTAGCTGTTATAAGCCCGCTCGTTTTATAAATTTTTAAGCAGGTCTTTTTAACAAGGTTTCGTTATAGGAGATAGAGGGTGGCGCACGTGTAAATTACTCCATTTGCATAGTATATCGGAAATTGGATGTCTTTTTAATTAAAAATAAAATAGTTCCATGGCACTTTTTTCTTCGATGTGTTGTTAATTTCCTGACGTATCTCACGAAAGGCTTCGACGGAGCGTGAATCTCACAAAGTTCAGCATCTCGTGTCTAGTTAAAAGACGACGGCCATTTCTTTGTTGTGTGCTCGTTTAAAAGCCTTCGTCTTTCAGCGACGTCGCGCGTCGGATAACGCAGCATTAAAGACTATTTTTATTAATAGCAGATTTCAATAAAGGGCAAGGAATTTCAACAGGGTGACCTTTACGAATTCAAGAGTTCATCAATAAAAATCGCTTTTTCGTGGCATTCGTTTAAGCGTATAAGCCTGAAGTAGCAAGACAGATAGACGTCTCGACAGCGTCAGTATTACGACGTTATCATTATGAATCATACTGACACGAAGGATTTTCTCTCGGAGACCTTATTATAACGACCGCAAACTAGCCAATATCGATGATGGGTCAAAGACGGATTAAAGTAAATTGTTTAATTTTCGCGCCGTGAAAAACACTCTTATTGAGTCTTCCACTAGAGATAGGCAATTAAGTACGGATTGCCTCATCATCGATTTGAAAAGCATGACTGAACCATTCCCCACGTTTTGTTTCCGACCGGAACTAATATACGCTCTGACTGTCAATGAAACGGAACTATGCCTGTCCCCAAATCGAAATTTTAACTCGAAATCTGTTGGTAAGATCATAAATAAATAAGTGTTTAATCAGAACGCAGCACTTTAATGTTTTATTAAATTTTAATTGAGCACATGTTGTATAAATTGGACTGGAGTCGTGTGCATTCAGCGCTGCAACAAAATAAACCAAATTAAACCACACTAATATGTGTTGGTAATGCGTTTTTCATGTACTTTTCTGATTTAATTTCACCGGCGTAGAGTAACCTAAACATTTACTATGGAATTTTTAACTAGACGTGTCGACTTTAATTACAAATAATTGAGTATTTTCATGCAGAGTGAATTTCGCAACGTTAAATAGAGGTTTCTGGTAATTGTCTTTGCATTTTTCGACGTACAATGGAACAAAGCGGGTGAAATATGACTCGTAGTTCGATTTTCCCGGACAAATGGAACTTTATTTAAATTATAGGAATGAAAAATAAAGACCGGCGAACGCAACTTTTGTCCACGTAATTAATAGTATAGTGACGTTGCTAAGTTAACGAGAGTATTTTTTTAATGTTGATAACATTGCTCGTCCAGTGTTTAATTTAATTTTAGCGTGTTCCCAGTAAAATAGCTTCCACTCGTGCATAATTGATGCATTCGAAATTAAACACACGCCGTCCAGTATGCACTATAAAATAGAAGGAGTTTTATTTTGATGCCGGTCATAAATGTCTCCGAACAAGGTCCGGCTTAAACTGATCGATGTTTCCATTAAAATACATGGGATCAAACGGTATATACGTTGTAAACAAGTTTCGTCTTGTATGAAATAAACCGTCATCTGTCAAATGTATATCGGAGTTTCAGTGATGAGATTACCGACAGAAGGGCGAGGTCTCCGACGCAAGTGGCTTATTATATTCCAACCGCATCCCTTATGAATTCTGCTATCCATCATTTCTTGAAGTCTTTTCTTTGGCAAATCGTCAAATGGAGCGCCAAGGGTCACGAAATCTGATCCTCAACTTCCGTCCGGAATCAGGTTGTCCATTCGACCATTCTGATTGAATTCTTCATCACTTATGTATCATCCAATAAATCTTTTCTTGTATTCACACATGATGTATTCCGATATACGTCGATTGTTTCAGAGAGTCGGCTCCATTAGTCAATACAATGTGCAAAATAAATCAAAGTAATATGACGCTATAAAGGCATATTGCAAACTGTTCCGACCACACAATATTATCCACAAAAAAGATTTATGTCCGGCCTATTACCCATCTTGCAAAACTTGAATTGTTTGGACTTTTAACTGGAACACTCCTTCGGCTTCGCAATGTCTTGATTTATATAAAAGCAAGTAGATTCCTGCAAGTTAAAGGGACTATATATTCGCATGGGGAACATTTTATGTATCCATAAAGTCTGTTTACGTACAGCGGCGCCGCCAGAAGCTAGCTCACACACTAACAGCTTTTTTCCATACACATTTTATCGAACGCATGATGGCGTCGATTTAACCAAAATCGCATTTCCTCAAATTTCATTTCCTTTAATGAAAAACTGCCGAACTTTAGTGGCCCTCTACCACTCGCATATTTTTAAACTGCTCAATGACTCAACTGAGACCACTAACAGCAAATGCTCTTTCTGTTTCTTTGCTTTTATATTGAAATTTAGCGTAGCTTTTATTTATTTTTTTACATATATGGCTTTGGGATGGAAAAATAAATCGGCGCTTCAAAGAACACAAAAAGCCGTAGTTTTCTACTTCTCTCTATTTTTAAAATTTCTACATACTCGGCTAATGGAATTAATTCCAAAAGTTTTATTTTTATTTATAGATCAATAGAGAAATAGTTATTTATGGAGATATGTTTGTTTGCTCATCTAAAATAAATACTGAAAACTTTTCCTCTCATCCCTTTTTTGACAAAAAAATCTTCCAGCGAAGATTTAGAAATATGAAGTTCATAAAGATTTTGGAACTATAAAAATAAGAAAATTTTGTATTTAACATTATTTAAAATCCGAATGAATTGTATAGGCACAAACTACGGGGTCAAAATTGTGTAAAAAAAAGATTTAAAAATGCAACATTTTAAAAAATTGAGAAATTTAGAAATTGTAAGAAATCGAATTTAAAATGTCTGGAAAATTTACAAGATTTAAATAGCTAATCCATAAAACTTCGAAACAATTTTAATTGCTCGAATTTTAGAAATCTGAGAGATTAGCTTCATAAAATCTTCTAAAACCGACAACTAAAGGATTTTAGCAGCAAATCCATAAATTTTTGACTTGAAAACGAATAATTTTCCATATTTTTTTCAAAAATAGGTTTTATAAATGAGTCTTATGGCCAAGTTACATTTCTGTAGTCATTTAATCATAATTATAAGTCAATAGATATATAAGTGCATTTTGATAACACCCTGAATATTACTTACAGTAAATTAGATTAAATTAACGGATATCTTTAAATTTATCAAGTTCTGAAGATTTCTATCTTATGAGAAAGGCTCAGAAAACGAAAATGGCAAAATCATCCAAAAAATTTAATCTAAAATAGCGAGGGATTATGCTCGACATAAAATATGTAATAGTAGAATTGGAGAATCTGAAAATTCCGAAGAATGTGGAAAATCCAGAGGAACCTAAATTAATTAATTAAATAACTAATTATGAAAAGTATCGATGTCTACCACTGGCATCTGAAATCACTAAAAAGCACTGTTTGTTCCGTTTCAGTGCCTTTTTAATATATTTCATGTGATTTTATTTGTTGTTTTATGTTGTGTGTGTTAGAAAAGTCTTCATTCCAAAGCAAACACAAATCCTTTTTCTCTACTACCCTGTTCTTGTAAATTATTAAATTCTTATTCCTGTAATGGAATTATTTTAATCTTCATAAATTAGTTCTTCTTTTAAAAATATAAAGCAGAGATTGCCTTAAGCTTGTTGCTAAAATTTAATAAATAAATTAGTTTCCGTTGCAGTTAATTCAATGAAGCAGTTTGTAATTCTCTGTAAATTTAGTGGGACACAAATTGATCTTAAATACGCATATTATTAGATATTCTCATATAAGATGCATCGATTGAAGCAATATATCAAAATAAATTTATTAGGATGTGTAGGGGAAGTATAATAAAAAACTCTTCTTTAAAATCCGATATATCTTACTTAGCTAGGTGAAAGTTTCCAACGCTGACGGTTCAAGTAAGTTACAGGTTTTTGAATATCATCTCTTTGATATATTGCATAAAAATAACTTCGCTAACTCGGAAAAAGTGTAGGCCAGCTAACTTTTATATCGTCCGAAATGAAAATCTAAATCCGTGTTGAAATATTGTTTAAGTGGCATATTAGATAGTTTGGTCAACATAAATATTATCGTAGAGATTTTCGGTGTTGGCGGTCGCTTCCCCACGTTATTGAGAAAGGCCGAGTGGAAATAAAGTAAGATCAAAGAGCGCCTCTTCCTTTGAACGCATCTTTGGACAATTGTTTTCCGAGGTGTGGGTAGCCGGTACGTCCCTGGAATAGTAAGCAAGAAGGAAGAGTGCAGTGGGCTGTTTGTTGGGGCGCTACCGCATTGTAGGATCAATTAAGACAGCTCCGTCCCTCGATTACAGCCTCGCTCGAGGGCTGTGTGAATAGCCAAATGCAATTACCAGAGCTTTGGCTCTGTTTGTGTACAGGACGTGCTCGTCGCCACTGTACCATCACACTATCTTCGGGTTCTGGATTACGAAAGGGATTAAGGTGTATTGCTCGATACTCTTTATGTAGGTTTAATACTGTTCGCTTCTGCGGCATTCGCTAGATCCCGTATGGACACAAATCCGCTATAGCCATTTTTCAGACGGACAACGATTTCATTGCTGTAATGCACGATAATCCAACTAAATAATGGAGTTTTTACAAACTCCGCGTTTAATTTCTCAGAAACAGTGTCAACATTCAAACTGCGATTTACCACATTTTGATATCGAGATATTCAAAGCAACTAATCCACAGCGCAAAGCAGCTTACGAAGTATTCATTAGCGAAGATAAGCTCCGTAATGATGGCGCAAATTAGTCAACAGGAAATTTTTACGCAACAAACGCACGACCAATAATTAGTGCTGATTTAATTGGGAATTCTAAAATTGTCTCTGGCACTAATCGAAAATTCGAGAAGAGACAATTGTGACAGTTAGTAACAGACAAAATACCGATGAGACACTGAGTTGTGGGCTTGCCAAAAGTTCATTGATTTGAGCAAAGAGAAGTTTTTGTGACCAGAATTTGTTGCTGGCTTTCGGTCGCAAACTCTGTTTTAATTTAAACGGAAATATTTCGGAACAATCCATGGCTCTTCCATCCTTTCCGGTCAACAGAAACTCTAGTTTCATTTCCAGTTTTTTGCTTTATTTTGAAATAATTCGATGATTTTGCTCAAATGAAGGGACGGAAATTTTTATATCTCGAATTGTGAAAATTTTTGATACATTTCATGCTTAAAATGAGCATTATATCTTGTTGGCCTTTACACTGTGCCTTGATCCTGTCATTCCCTAAAGTGTGTCAAGTTTTTGGAGTTCCTAGGTCAAGGTCAGACATGAGTTTGCAACGTGTCACTTAGACAATCTGTATTTTTTTTCCAGTTTTTCAAACTTCACATGTCCGAAACTATGACATATTGAAAGATGGGGTTAATATCTCGCTTGTTTGCGGACCAACTTTTAATTATTGGTTCTCACTTTATGCAGAATTTCACGCAGAATGCGCAACTACCAAATTTTGTTCCGTACGTCCACCAATACCGGAATTAGAAGCGATTGAAATTTCGGAAAGTATATTTTCGATTTTGATTTTTTTTTTTGCTCTCCATCTCCAAAACTACCGCAAGTAAAAAGCGGTTTGCGCCAAAGTGTTTCTCGCGCTATTGTTGCCCAGAATTTACGCTCTGTAACTTCAAATTAACTTTTTTTTGTAATCCTCCAACCACCACGACACAGCGCTGAAGAGGCAGAAGCCTAAAGCGGCGCTTTCAGCAGATTCTTTGTCGAATTGTAATACACTGCTGTACATCTGCTGAATAAAATACTTTCAAACTAACTAATTTACGCCCAGATACTTACCCAAAATTCAATAGTTAATTGTTTTGGGTCCAAAAAATTTTGGACTCAAACGAAAAAAAATTTTGATTTTTTTATTTTTAGACCCCACTCGTATACCATTCAATCTCAGATTTGGCCAGTTATTAGATCTTGAGCTGCTCTTTCGATTGATGTCTAAAAGCTTCTTGAATAGTATATTAAAACACCGAGTTTCATAAGGCAATTTTTTAGGTACGAATCCAAGTTTATAAAACGAGCGGCAAAGCCGCGAGTTTTATAATGGATGAGTGCCTAAATGGCCTTATGAACGAGGTTTTTATATTATTTTTCCTAATTTGTTCATGTAACAGAGCTATTTTCGCTATTTTCCAATTCGTTTTCAGTGCTAGAATATCCATTTCGATACGGAATGTTAGAATAGCTTTGTTTCCATAGCAACTTGAAAATGTTTGATACAAATTAGGAAAAATGATTTCAATAACACTTTCTGAAAATATATTTTGGTCAATATCTAGTTTATTTGTTTGGAAAATTTATATTATCGGTGCTCGTTTTACGCAGAATTTCCCGCTGAATTTAAAACTACCATATTTTTTCCCATACGTTAAAAAATAACTGAATTAGAAGCGAAATAAATTATAAGGTCAGAATTTTTTGCTCCATTTTTCCGAAATAACGGCAGATAAAGAGAAACGGTTGGCGCCATACTTTTTTCTGCGTTGTCGTTGCCCAGAATTTACGCACAGGTACCCAAAATTCGATGGTCTTTTTAAAAAAAAAATCCGGCTTAAAAGAAGAAAAATTTTGGATTTTTGTTTTTTTGACCGCCACTCTTATACCATTTGAGCTATCAAGCTGAGATTTGGTCAATTGATAGATCTTAATTTCCTCTTTCGATTGATATCTTATTCAAAGGTTTGTTTTTGCTCCGTAAAAACTTAAAATTGACCCTTAAAACACCCTCTGAAAATCTAGTTTGGTCGATATGTAATTTATTTGTGAACGAAATTTATGTTATTCGGCTCATTTTACGCAGAATGTCAAACTGAATTCAAAACTGTTCTTATTTTTTTTTGTGCATCATTAAATAATTGAATTAGAGACGTTTGATTTTGTGAGTTATCGTCAGAGGGTCAAAATTTTGAAGCTTTGGAAATGTCCTTGGAATCACGACACATAGAAAAATGTGGTTTACGTCAACGTTTTTCTCACCCTTGGGCCGATAAGAAGATTTACGTAGAATTTCACCCTGAATTAAAAACTACAAAATCAAATCAAAATTGAAAAATTCGACGTATAAAATGTGATAGCGTTTTCCATTTTGATTGTTTTATAGCTAAAATAACTAAAATATATCTTCAAATTTCATCAATTCCAACCATCAAACCATCAATAAAAAGTTAGTTTATAAAAAGTGTTTGATCCGTTAAATTTACTGTGAAAATATAATATTCATGTGAAATTTTCCAATATTTCCCGCCTTCTGTCCCCGCCCCCTAAAAATGATCTATCTCTGATTTTATTAGTAATTTCAACAAACTATAAACCAAAATGATGATAACGCAAACTGGAAACAACACAATGTTGAGCACAAAAACGAAAACTTACTAAATCTCTGCTGTATTTCATTACAACAAAACACTCAAACTTTGATAGGCTTCAGTCGGCGTACACAATACAATATGGCTTCTCTAAATAGAAAAATACGAATTTTTCCAAGAGTCTACAATAACTGACGTGTTCGTTTTGCCTCGGAAGAAATTAAATTCGCGTGTGGGAAAAAAAGAAGTAATAATGTGGTTTCGGAAGTGTAGGTGCAGGCATTTATAATTCACATAAACGTTCACGAAGCGTTACTAGATAATTGGCTATTATGGAAGCCAATACAAAGGATAATGCTATTATTTTTTAATTGAACTTTGAGGCGCTTTGAACGTGTCAGCATGAAAGGTTTACATTATTAGTGATACCACAGGGATTTATTTTTATACCGCGGTGTTTCTGATTAATTTGAAAAATAATTGTTAAAAATATTTACAAAACATTGCGTGCTGCTGCATCAGTTATTAGTAAAATATCAGAATTTATGTTTATACAATAATTTATTTTGCGATTAATTTACGACGTGGCGTGACATTGTTTCCCTGAATAGAATTGATCGAGTCAGCACGAAAGTTTCCAATTTTAATTAAAAAAAAGTTGTTGCTTAGTTCGGGGCAATTCTTTGTTGTTAAAATTCATGTTCCGTTTAACCGTTAATTCGTTTTTATATAACTTGAATAGATTTAGGCGGTCGTAGAGGAAAATTAATTTAAAATATGTGGTGTAGGAAAAGCTTCCGAGTTTTTTCCGGCTCAAAGTAATGAAAGTTTACAACCGCGCTGCTGGTGTTTTTCTTGGTCCGTTTTATTACATCGTTCTCTGGCCAACTATTCTGGACTAGATCTATTTAAGTGTTTTATTTATTTAATTGGTTGCAGTTACACAATTTTCTCCAACTTTTCTTCGCTTAGACAAGTGATAACGTAGCTTTTCGTGAAAAAAACTCTTTACAATACCACGTCTTGTTAATTTAACGAAATCAATTAGGGAAGTCTGTAGAGTGATGTTATTTCTGACAACAATTAGTTGGAAAGTTTTGTTATTTCGTTATTCCTCGTGCATTTACTTTGAATTTTACATGAAAAGCGGCGGGGTCTGTTTTTTGAAAGGAAAGTTCAAAATTGAATAGAGGCGGGAGTCATTGAGGAAGCAAATCGGGACAAATCGTAAGGTTGGGGATATCCTGTGGGCGTGATTATTCTCATATATCATTATTACGCCTCGATTTATCTTGTGTCTCGGACACCGGTAACAGCATTTCACTTGCAAACTAAACTGAAAAATTCTTCCAATATCAACAGGACACTTATGTTGTCGACGCGTATCTCCTATAATTTAGAGTGACTGGATTCGCGATAAATCACGGGGTGGATAACAAGGATTAAATAAAATTTGGCAAGCACCGGAGCAATGCAAAAAATTAGGAAGCTGATAAATGTTTCAGGAGCACTCCGCCTTGAGCTTCTCAAAGTTGGAAAGATAAAAAGGAGATAAAACCAAATCCTAAATCCGGCTGATTGAGCAAATAGCCCGCATACAAACAAAATGGCATGCATTTCTAAGCAGTTTGTTGATAACTTTAATATTTGTATTGATCCTGAGATACGGGTTTTTCGGGCTATTTGCCGATAAAATGAGTATCGAAAGCGTCTCGTGTTACACTTGGAATTACTAATTTATGCAGCGGTGAACCTACAGCACAACTGCTGTCGAAAGCAAACTTACTGTTGATTTATTACCGCCTGAAATTCTATGAAGTCGCTATAACTTATATGTTTTCAAAACTTCATTTTAAAAAAGAAAAGCGGCCCGACCTTGGCGGACGGTGCTGCTACCGCCAGAAAATCCGTAATTATTACAATGACTCTGCGAAAATTCCATTACAAGCAAAATGCAAAAATGGTGGATGCGCCGGTCCACTCCCAATATTTATTACGAGTATAAAATATGCTCATTAATTATGTATTTATAGTCCCAAACGAATTAATTTCCAAGAGAAAGTAAAAGAAGAAAGTGAAAACAGCTCCGTATTAAATAAAATCGCACCGTTTTAAGTAATAAAAGTGGCACATGGCCCGAGAAGCAAGATCTGAGAAAACTGCTACATGATATAAGAGCGGTAATGGACTCTAAAAGGAATCATTGTGGCATTTTATAGCACTCGCACAGTTCGCGGTGGTTCTGAGGTATCGGCGAAACGTAGCAGGTATTGGCTGTATGTCAAGCTTGTCACGAACAGAACTACTAACGTTTCTTGTCCGAGTTTGTACTGTTTACTGTAACTTTGTACATCAATATTGGCAGTATCGAGTCAATTTTCTCAAAGGACCTTTTATCAAACAAGAGCTGACGAATTTCGACGAAAACTTGACAATACTGTTAGCGTTTGTTTAGATTGTCCGGATCAATATTATCAGTGCTTATTGATTTGCAAGCGAAGCGGTATGCATTGAACTAGAGTGCACAATTGGCCCATGAAACGTAATTTCGAAAGAGCGCATTTGAGCGGCTAGGTAGGTGTTTTCAATTACCTAATTAGAAAGTTTTAACAAGTTTTAAAAGCAATTTTGCCGGTTTTGAAAAGATATTATTCATTTAGGGGAAGCAAGGAAGCGCTATTAACTTTGGGGAAAAATTCATTAATTATTAAACGTAAACTGTTCACATAACCGGTCGGACAGTTCCAAATCCATCCGAGAATTAGCTCACGATTTCACGATTTTTAATAGTGACAAGAAATTCGCCGGCAATATGACGGTCGCTCGAAAATATCCGCCAATTTCAGACTCGTAACGTCAGCCATAAAATCAAAATATTGGCTGACCAATGTGGGAAAACAGTCTTAAATTTTGTTTGGAAGCTGCAATATATTTTTGCTGGCTAAAGTTCTCTAATGAAATTGGAATCTTTGACCGCGATATATATTTCCAGGACGCCGATTTTATACAAACCAAATCAATTCGTCTGTCTTTAATCACTTTTCCGTATTATGGAACATCGGAGGAATTTAGAGAAATGTGGTTGTTGTGGGAATGCTTAGAAGACGAAGGCAAACAAGGACCTGTAACGAGCTCTGATCAAAGCATAGCAAACTGAATTTGACTGCCGGATCAGCGTGGGCAATGCACAAACATTGCTATGTAATTTAATTATCGCCTGCTTTGATTCACCTTCGTTGCAGAATTTTTGTTGTCTGTAGCTAGATAAAAGTTGTCGTTTAATTAAACGCGCGTCCCCATATGGATTTGTTGTGGCAGTGTTAATATGAAGCTTTTTCTTTGGGACGGCCGCACAGCGTGATTCTTATTCATAATATTCGATACCACAATTTGCATTTTCATCAACTTATAATTACAGCATGATGAATACATGGCGTGAAATGTTGTTTCGTTTCATTATCGTTTTTTAAAATGAAAATGCAAACGAGATGGTAGAACGCACCATTAATCATTTCTAAAATCTTAAAATGTTCGAAAATTACAGATCCCGGCGCATCCACCATTTTTGTCACGAGCTAATATTTGTTCAGTTCACACCCCATAAATATCTGAGTGATTAAGAACAATGCCATTATACTACACGAGTCGTTATTACAACAATGTAATAAAGAGCACTGTAAAATCGTCATTAACTCAAAACGACTTGCTACAAAACACGGAATTTAAGCTCTCTCTAAACTTATATGTTACGATTCACAATTTTATCAGATATTTTTGCTTCTCATTCGTAAAACGCCCACATCTCCTTTCCTCTGTGCTTAACTATAATAAACTAATTATATAAATGCTCTGATGCGTTACACTCTGTTTAACCCGCTTTACTCCCGTTATTAGTACTGTTATTTCTTTACTCGACTGACTATGACGTTCCATTTTAACATTACAAGCCCCATTATTATTTATGACGTCATTCTCAAATGTTTCTGGCTGGAGGAAATTTGCAGCCGATTGCGCACACGTGCGATGCGTGTTACTCCTACTAACAATATTTAGAAATTAGAATTCAAGAAGCTGCGGTTGAGGAAAGTTTTAAATGGATGACAAGAACATTTTTGTTGGGTTCAAGCACGATAGCTATAAAATTGGGATGATGTGTTGTCAGCAACAATTTCGGTTTTATTCTGATTTGTTTGGACTACAAGGAAACTTTGCTGATATAAATAAAATTAAATGTGAGGACTTTTCTATAAAGAGATGGGGCATTGCGTGATTTTTCGTCATTTGTGATCGAAGGAAAAATTTAAATGGAGTTTCGAAGAGATTTTCTTCGATTGAGTATCAGATTTGCCTGGTTTAGTTCAAACGTCCATAAATATACGTTCCTTACATGCATTTTTTTTTAATATTATAAATTTTGTAATCTTTTTTTTTATTCTTTTATTTTACTGATCTTGATCAGATTTCAATGCTTCAAATTATTCACTCCTAGATTTCTCCGTATTCTCGATTTTTTTTTACATGTTTAACCTTCTTATAAATATGTATTTGGATAGGTAACCAAAAAATTTGATGACAAAAAGTCAAAGTCAAAACAGAAAAATTGCGTTTTTCTACTCCTTTTAAGTAGATTTTCTAAATTATTTAGACTCTTTGTATTTTTAGAATCATAAAGTTTTTCTCGAATTTCTGGATCGTTTTACTACTTTTTATTTTTGACTTTTTGAATCTTCCAGAATTGTTAGTTTCTCTAGAGTTTTTAACTGTTCCAGATTGTCGGGAGACATACTGATTTTGTTGTTTATCTGGAATTTCTGGATCGTTTTACCTCTATCTTTGTTTTTTAAATTTTAGTACTTTTTATGTTTGCTTCTTGCAATTCTTCACATTATCTAGACTTTTTGAATCTTTCAGAATTTTGAGTTCCTCTAGATTTTTTAAATTTTCCAAACTGAGACATTGTTTTCTTAGTTTTTCGAATTTTTTAATACATTTCATTTTATTTTTAGTTGTTTTAACTCATTTGGGTTAATTCAGTTCCAACTCTAAGTTTTGTCTTCGTAAGCTTTAGATTTTAATTTTTATTTATTTATTTTTTGTTGAATTATTTAGGTTTCTGTTAAACTTTCTAAAAACTTAAACTTTCTTAAAAGTTTTCTAAGGTTTTCAAAGATTTTTAAGGTTTGTGTAAGAATATTGAATGCGTGGACTCTTAGGAATGTTCTTCGTCCTCAGTTTTTACGATTTACTAATTTTTTGAATTATCTCGCCAATTTTTCAAACCAATTATTTTTGAATCTTTGAGTTTCTCTTTAGGTTTATTGCCCTAAATCTACAAATTTGAAAATAGCGAAGAATTTAGAAATTTACAACTTAGTTGGACCTGACGAAGCTGAACAACTTAAAAAACTTAGAAACCGTATTTAAAAAAACTAGGAAATTAAAAAAAGCCAGAAAAACAAGTTGGTTTTTAGACTTTATAATCCGCCAGTGAAGACTTTTAGTTTGTTTATTTTCGTTGCAGTTTTAAGACAGTCTTAGCAATTAAGACTTGACAAATTTGCAGCAATAATTCGGAACTTTTGTTCGAAACTCGCACCAGAGCTGCATTTTAATGTCCACTACCCATAGCAAACACGTGATTTGTTTACAAAGGTCGAAAAGGTCCTAATCAGAGCACTATAAAATGGCAGGATAACAATTGAAGGACTGCTTTGTCATTCAAGAACACACAAGGCGCAGATTAAATTTACCTCCTTGTCAATTTTCCTTTTACCTCTCATATCAGCCGTTGCTTGAAATGTGTCAATGGAAGTCAGGTCGTCTTGCTCCGTTTCAATTAGTAAGTGAAGTAAATAAAGGATGAATATCACGAGATTAAAATGAAACATAAGTGGTTGGACAAATAGATTGTGAGATCAGAGGCATGAGTTGAGAACTACAAACAATGTAGGTCGCAAGTTTCAGTTGGAAAGCTTATGTCCGGGTTTAGAGACTCCGACATAGTTGGTGTTCAACCGAGGACACTTGGACAACCGTAACGACTCCAGGATAATCTACACTAAGATCAAAAGTTATATCCTTGCGGTCCTGACAACTCCTTTCCTAATTAATATCCATTTTTCTCGTCGATTCTTTCGTACAAATTCACTCTTTCACATAAAGCCTATTATTTCCGCAGTATATTTTAATTTATGTAGATTTCCAGCTTTCAAAAAATTACGCGAATTAAAAGTATCAGTTCGCGCTTCCAAACAACTCGAAACGTGCGTAATTTTCAAAATTGACTCGAGATTTGCATGGAAATTCGTTCCCAGGAATTAAAAATTTAGCGGAAATTTTATTGCAAAATAAATAAAAGAAACGTACCCCTAAATGTCAGGTTGCTTGCCCTACAAAATATCTTAGAAGATGTATGAAAGAAGATATGAAAAGAGAATTGCTGTATAAAGGAAACAAAGGCAGCGGACCCGCTCTCAGGAGACTGTGAACGTGGGCCGAGAAATAATGCATTAGCACACCAAGTTTACACGGCATTGTCTACGAAAGATTTGACAGAGTTCTGATTCACCTGTCAATATTTTCTCATATTAACTCAGTTTCCACAACGAAATTCATGAACTTTATGTGTTTACAAAAGCCGCTGAGAGAAGCTTAAGAAAATGTTCGGTGTTGACAAACGATGACTTGATGTGTCGCTTAATTACTCGCCTTGAAAAATTGCCTCAGGTGGGAAACACACGTCGCAGAATCGCCCAATTATTCCTCCCGTGGTAAGTGTATCATTTGTACCTCCCAATTTGGGTTATTGGGGTTTGACACGCTACAATTTTGACGATCCGCCCAAATCGTTAGTATAATTACCACGAAGAAGTAAAAACTGCCCAGCGCTTTGTCCAATTTTCCAATCCAACATTGTTCCAAGACGCAACATGAACCGCCTAAGGTTAAGAAGATGATATTTACATTTTCGGTTATAGGTAAACAAACCGTTCACATAACAAAATAGGCTGCGGCGAAATAATTTTCGATCTCTCTCTCATCCAATATTGATTTTGAACGAGTTTTCTATGGAGAACAAATTGTTTTAACGCGAAAAGCTATACGGGTGTATTTTTCAAAGAAATTCCATATAAACTTAAATTTAATCTAACTTTGTAAACTAAGTTGAAAGTTAGCAAATTTCAGGTGATTGCTATCTTTTTAAGATACTAATTTCCATGCGTTGCGCGATCTCGGTTTATAATTTTTTTCGTAAGAGGGAGTTTTTATTTCATGTTTTGAGGTGTTTCAATGTTTGGATGCTTTCAAAAATGTAATTAAATTCTTGATACACACGCCATTAAATTAATTTTGACTAACGTGCGCGGAGAATAAATGCAAAAATTTCGCGTTTGTTGAAAAGTCGATAGTTATTTTTAGCACTAAAACCCCGTGCTCTTTAAATTGGCTGTACATTTAAACTTAGAAAATCAATAAATGATACCAATGCTACCTCTCCACGCGTACATGTAAGATTGTATTTGAATTAAACAAAATAAAGCTTCTAGAAAATGTCAGTTTCAATCTGTTTGTAGACTTGAGTCGTGGGCGCCGCGGCGCCCACAGACGCGTCCATTTAACTCAAACTGTATTTTACGGTCTTTCAGCAAATTCTTTGAAACCAAAATAGAATGACTGAATTTGTCTGTGATTTTTTCATTCAGTTCTAAATATTACGGAATTTAAAATTAAAAAATTTAATTCCAATTAAGTTAAACAGGAAATTTTAGTGAAAATGTCAACCTGCATGGAATAAAGAAAATTCATGCCACGAAAAAGCAGAACGAGGTCAGACATTATTTTATCCATATCGCCGTCATATGAAATATTGCATATCTCAGGAAAGCGGAAAAGTGTCACCAAAGGTCCCACACGTACTATTGTGTACAAAAATGTGAAGGCCCGTCTCTGTATTCCTCAGTCAATAACAGGTGAATTAAAATGTTGATTCAGTGGTGTTTTAAAAAATGTTTTTGTTCCAGGCGAGAACCAGCAGCTCCAGAAGCGCTGAAAATGCAATTTCTCGAAGAATTTGGCGCAAGAAAAAGGAAAACTGCAGTCAATGGGTAAGTCTTTTGGGAGTAAGGTTGTGGGTAGAATGTATGAACTATCAGCCAGCGCTTTTGAAGTGGAATCCATTTCTTTCATTGTCTTTAGATTTTTCTTCTAGATCGATGTAGTCTAAGCGAATTTGATGAATCTAGACCGATAGTCTGTTTAATCCGGTCTAGTTTAATTTGGAGTTTTTGTTCGGTTGAATGTATCTGCTTTATTTAGTTTAATCCAATTTAGTCTGTCTAGACTAATTTAATCTGCCTGATTTAAACTTTAGCAGAAAACCCATTTTGATTTTGTAGCCCAATTTTTTGGTTTTTCTATTTATTTATTTTTCATTCTTTAGATTCTTTAGATTCTTTATATTTTCTATAGTCACACTTTTATTGTACTGTTTCCTTAGATGTTTCATCTTCATTGCCTTAGATTATCAGTTTGAAGTTTCTGGTTTCCAGATTCTCTTTATAATCTACGCAATTCCGATAAAAAGCGTTTTCCTCTCAAAAGCGGCGACTTCACATTTGTTTTCTGCAAAATTCACGGAACGTCCCAAGCGTAAATCGCATTTTGCTTTTGAACAACCAGTCAAATTAAGTGATCAAATCATTCTGAAATTTGGATTTTAAGATCTTTTTAGAACCTCTGGTGTGTTCTAATCTTTTGAGATTGAGTTGAATTAAACATTTTTTTTTTAGTTTCTAAAGTTTTTGAGCAGATTTTGAATTTTAGGTAGGTACTAAAAAATTTTCCTTTCAAAACCAGACTATTCAGAACTTGCGTTTATTGCATATTAGTCATAATATTATTACTTTCGAACCCTCAGTTAAATTAAAACGAGTAATCAAAAACATTCCTAATGAAATTTACTTGGATTCTCTAGATATTTAACATACATTTCGGAATCCAGAATATTGCATTTTCTCAGATTAGTCACATTCTACGGATTATTTTCATCATTTGCATTCTAGAGTCTTTTAGCTGGTTTGGAATCCACAGTTAACCACAGATAAAACGTTTAAAATGATTAACTTCAAATCGCTCTAATTTAAAATCGAATGCGTTTAGAACATTTTTTTAAAACCATTATAAAAAGTAGCGCTACAAAGTTGAAAAAACGCTTGTTCGCAATAGTCATTTACAGTGCAAGCGCCGAAAACAGTTTGTGCTATGAGCTTTTAGGTAAAATACTGCAAGTCGGAAAAAACAGCCTTTAGAATTTGATTTTCATGGCGTCAAATGCGTCATATTGCTTATTTAGATAAATTAAATAGGAGTACGAAATAAATCATTGTTATTGCTTTTTAAAATAAAGAATTTCCCGTCGTTTAATAAAATATGCTGTCAAGCTGCAAGAGGATGTTGTATAGCAAACAGGTTGAAATCAAGCGTCGCCTGACATAACTCGTGTGAATCTTTTTCCCTATGCACATGTTATCTGCATATTTACACAGTCTGCATCCACTCGTGGTGCATACATATGTGCATTTTTCGTCCTTTGTCGTGCGAATAATCCTAGCTTTATTAAAAGTGTCGTGAAAGCTCGAAGCACACAGTTCAAAAATGACACTAACGATGGTGTCATTTCCATTGTTCCGGCTTCATTACTTACAGCGAAACTATTCACGTCAAAGCTTCCGAGTAAAATAATGATTTTTGCAGTGATATTTGTAGTTTGCGTAAAAATGGTAAAAATGGCGATCCCTCGTCATTGGTTTTTAGATTAGGGCATTTATTTAGGTCATTGTGAGTGAAATAAATGAAATGGAGTGTAAGTGGTGAAAACCGACACGGTTAGACCGCAATGATAACAAGGTCGACGTGAACGTGAACAATGGCGGTTCACAAACAGAGTAGTCCTTATTACATCGGCATTGTTTCTTTGATAAATGAATGTTTCCACAAACCAAGATAAAACCATCAAAGAAGAAAGGAATAAAAAGTTGCGATGATAAAGTCCTAGACGAACAACAACCGCAAAACCGACGGAGCCAGATCAAACGAAATTATTCCAGTTATTTTTGAAACAATTCGGCGAATGAGAAGAGAGGGAAAAACGAAATAAAATTTGCCACGCTTAGTTTAATATAAGTTGATGTGTGTCGATACAGGAAATGAATGAATTCTAGATACACACCTTAAGTCGTTCCTATTCTATCAACGGATCCTCTAGTGTGAAGATAACGACATTTTCGACATGATGACGGGAAACTAAGAGACGAATCGACAAGAAAACTCCAGGGTGAATTTAATCTAGAGACTCGTGTGTTTGTGGATTTTCAAGTAGTGTTTTGGTATTCCTCGTGGATCGGCCCGTCTCATCAAGACAGAGAGGTCGCGTTTGTATCAGGGATAACGAACCTAAGATAAAGTCCTCCTGATAATGGAGCTCGGGATTACTTTATAATTCCCGGTATATCCCACTTTTGTTTGTGTTACACATTTTTAATTTACGCCGGTCTTAAATAAAACCCGCACCTTGATTGGAAATTTAACGGGATTCTGCATTAATACTCACCTCAAAAATGCGCTAAACCTAAATCTACCCACAACGAACAAAATGCCGGTTCGGTTCAAATTTATTACTTACCTGATTTGGGTTTATAATCTTTGATAACAGAAATTCGGATGATTCTGTCCTCAATTTTTCTTCGATGATTGATACTCCTTGGGGACGCAGCCCGCTTACTCCAGCGTTTCTCAACCTCAGGGGCGGCAGATGACAAAAATCTTACAAACAAATCATAGAACGCAATGAAACGAAAACAAACAAGGTAATAAATAAATCGTACCAACATTTATTGAGTGTATCACATTACATATTATTTTGTCAAGAATTTAGAAATTTTAAGTTGTTTATTTATTAAAATAAAAATTGTTTAACTTTGACAGTCTTAACGCTTTTTGCTGTGAAACTACAAAATTTTCTAACAAAACTGAAAGATTTCAATGGTTCATCTACTATACGAACTCCAAATTTTAAATTTTTCCGAAAATCGTTTTCTTGTCAATTTATACGCAGACAAATTAAAATTTTCTGTCATTGTGCTGTAGAGACTTTACCATCCTGTTAATTTTAACTGTCGATTTGTCAAATTTACATGACAATCACCAAACATCACTTTGACACTTCTAAATATTAAATAATAAATATATATATATATTAAATATTTTTTATTTTCGGTATTTTCACTTTAGAAAAATTTCATACAAAACTCGTCTGTAAAAGGTTTTACGTGACTCGGAGTTTTAAAATAATCGAACCAAGTTGCTTCATATTTAAATTAGTTTGTCTTCAGTAAAATGTCGTTTTTCTGATTTGTGAGTAAATAACTTAAACAATGCAATACAGATTTGTTCAACAAAATTCCAAATTTTTGATTAATTTCATTATCAGGGCCAAGAATACGGCGAAATTGACAGCATTTACACTTCTAGATCTTCCATTGTAAATTTTGACAAAATCGGAGGCATAGAAGCTCAAATAGCGCATTTTTTAGATGAGATTCTTGATCTACTTGTTTCGAAATTTTTGAAGAACTACAGAAATTTAAGATCATGTCTAAATTTTCATAACATATTTTTGATTTTATGTACAAAAACAGGATTTTCTGATGTTTTTGCTATTCTGAATTGCGAGGAGTGTGTAAGTCGACTTGCTGTTCACGTTTACCAATTTTTTTTTACTTTAGTATATTTTTTGTTCTCATTTCTCTTCTTGGGTTTGAAAAAAACAGACTTAATATAATCCGTTTTTATTTTTTCCAAAATAAAATACATGTAAGTGTAATTTTAAACTGTTAGGATTTGAACTGGAACCGCGGAAAGAGCCGCAGCCTCTTCGGTTCGAATTCAATAACATTATTACAGCAATACTCATGCGTTATATATACATTTAGTTAATTTTAGAGTTATTACACAATATTTAAAATTATCTTCGCTACATATAAATTTTAATTTAGTTATAGTCGGGATATTCCGACTCGTACTAATTAACCATCAATTGACCTCGTCGTCAACCTTCAATTTTTCATCACAGGGATTTCAATGTAATGACATGAAATTTTGGCAAGATAAATTTCTCGAAACTGCAGCGCCATTAAAATATTGCAAATGTAGGAACTAAAGGGAAAAAATTAACCACGACGAAAACTTACCTTGTCAATGAAATTTCATGCAGGACTTGGATTGAAATAAGTGCATCAAAGTTAAACCTTAAGCCCTAATGTGTCCTGATATGCACGTAACACTTTGAGATATTATTTTTACAATCTCTCTAAAATTATAAACGTTTTTACAAACAGACTAGCCTTAAATTTTGGTAGAGAAATGAACAATGAAGAGAATGACAGTCTGTGCTGACATATTTAAAAGCTCGATTCACCTCGATGATCCAGTAACAAACTATTTTTTGAGGGAATGAAGCGTTTAAATTTACATAGATATGATGCTTATATATTATGGATAAGACGGCGATCGATGCCCGAAATGATAACGACTAGAAGAATGATTTGATTGTTGGAAACACTTATTAGAGTATGTACAAGAGTAAATGGATACATTTTAACATAGATAAGAACTCAAGTGAACAGAAACTTCAACGAAACAAACAGCAATTAAAGGAATGTAAAAAGCAACAGTACAACTTATATCACTCACACAGGTGTCTTTGGCTTCCACGAATATCTATGCAAAAGCTGATAGAGAACACAATTACCTTGGAGATAACGTGAGTAAAAAACAACACATCGCGACGAGGGAAACGTGAGGGAGAAATGCTTTCCGGCTTCCTGCAGCTGAAAAAAAAAATTAATTAATCCTCTCATTCAAGACACAATAACATGTGACAGATACATTATGAAACACAACACAAATGTTTGTTGGACCACAAAAGATTTTTGATTAATTACTTTCATAATGCAGTGTTATTCGTTTACACACGAAAAGAAATGATCAGTTTGGAGTTTTATATTTGTCACACGTCGACAAATCCAACAATGAAACCAGATTCCTTTGAGCAAAACGCTCGTTAAAATTTCAGGGGTTGCCAGACGAAGTGCATTTCTGGTGGGTGTAGTTTCTCATTTTTCACATGTTAACAACTCAAATAGATTGGTGCAAACAAGGATGTAAACAGAGGAAGTGCGATATTTTGTCGGGGCAAAAGCGCTCGTGATTTTTACGTCACTAAATTTATTTCATGGCAGTTGTATTAATCAACGTCAATATTACGGTATGAAAATATAATTTCACTGGAAGTCATAACTCACTTTACAGCCCCTGCCAACGTTGACTGCACTTTCTGATAAATTTTTATTGATCAGATTCAAAATATTTTGATACACTAATTTTTTTTATTGAAAAACTAACATTTAATTTTCTAATTTACTCGGCGAGACGTGACATTAATTTTAAAATGAATAGTTAACATGTTTTTACAAAAACAGTGAAATTGCATGCAGAATGTTAATCCAAAGCGCTCTAAAAAACAAAAGGCGCTTTGTGCCGTTTACCTCAAATAGTGAACAATTTTACAGTGTTTTAATTAGGGATTACGCACCAATTTAAATCGGTAAAGAGTTGGAAGAATCAATTTCTGAACTCGGAAATGCAACGAGAGTGGAGACAATTGTCAACAATTAAATTAATTAAATTAAATTTTAACAGTTGACGTTTCTTATTTTAGTTGATATCACGTAACCAAAAAGCGGCACATTTAAACTACGATTCTTTTATAAAAGCCCTGTACTTTCAAAAATTCAATCCATCGTATTCCTTGTTTCATTCTCTATCGAAGACGTATTTTAAGCTTGTAGAAGCCTGACAAATAGTATTTATTGAAAATTAATTTATCCGGCGCGACATATCATATCGCGGCTCTGGAGCACACCCATACATGCTTCGTGTTACACTCTTCGGCGCGCCGGATAAATTCTATTTATGAAGTCTCCATAAATCAAAAATACGCTGTTGATATATAGCTTGGTTAAAAGAAAGTATACAGTTTCATTTTATCTTTTTATTCTTAGTAATCCGTATTTCAATGGCTTTAAAATGAAATAAGAATTTATGATCAAAGTTGACACGAAAGAAAAAAATTTGCCAACAAATGCAAAATCTTAGTTCCTTATTTCTAAATATTTAGTTTTAGGCATTTAAGAACTGAAACCTCATACAACTGAATGAAATAAAATTCAAAAGAAAATAAAGTAAGAATTCTAAGCCAAGTACTAAACATTATAGAAAATTTTCTTTCGATTTTGGACATTCTTTAAATATGTAGAAAATTTGAGAAATGTTTTAGGAAGCTGAACAAAGAATTTAGAAAATTTAAAAATACAGCCATACAAAAAAAGAAAGAAATTTAGAGCATCTGAATAAAATCTAAAAATCTATATTCAAAACAATTTGAAAAAATCAGTAAATGTGAACGTGAAAAAACGTTAGGCCTTCAAAAACTGAGTGATTAAGAGCTGTAGAGTCGGCATCCCGGGAAAAAATAATTTTCTAATTTGCAATCCTGTAAATTTGGGAACATTTAGAATTGAGAAAGCAACACTTCAGAACGTTATTATAACCAAAGAATCTAAAAACTTGAGAAACTGAGAATCCAAGAACCTATAAAACTTAGAAAGAAGCTCTGAGAATCTAAGATTCTTAAGACAATAATAAAAAAAAGAATTTGGTAAACTGCCACACCGAATCTAGAAAATCTAAGAATGGAAAAAGTGTAAAAGGGAAAGATTAAGAACTTGCGAATTTCGAAGATCTAAGAATGTCAGAATTTCCGACCTAATCAAATGATCTCCCGAAAATCTAATAATCACAGCAAACCCAATCGATTTAAAGCAATTCAGAGGACTTTCACACCTAAAAAACGCCAAGTAAAACAGCACTCTCCCGCTTAATCTTCTTAACTTGTGGCTCATAACTTCTATTCCAGAAAATTTAAGCAGTTGAAAAATGATGAATGCGCCTGATAATTACTTAATTAATTTTCATCGAAAAAAATTGCAGTTAAGCCCTTTAAAGTGTCCGCATGTTCGGGCGCATCCACCATTTTCCCCCTTGTACAAGTCAAGTTCATTACAACCGAATCATTTCCATTGAGTTCTTTAAAAACTCACAGAACGAGGCTTATTGTTAGATAAAGGATCAAAACAAGGGTCATCCTTTTTTGTAGTACAATAAAGCCAGTTAATTAGTAAAATTTATGATCTGTTTATTACCGTATCCCGGGCCCTTGAAGCCGTTCCTCTCTTCCCGATTCATTCCTGTGAGTGATTTTTTTCGCTAAATAAAATCCTCATTATCCTCATCCGTTCCCTTATTTTCACGAATGAATAACCGTCGTTTTTATTTCGCGATAAGTGTGCACAATTGAGGTGTAAAAGCCGCATCAGAAAGAATCACGTCACACCATAAGAATTACGAGCCGGTTCGTATTATCCTGCGTTGATAACATTGTCCCGACGACGACGAACACGTGTGTTGATAGTATCGCTAGAGTGTAAGGATGTCGTCCTTTCCCCTCTTTTAGATCCTCGTGCATGTCGTAAATTTTGAAGAAAGCGGATGGTGCAGTGCAGGAAATTTATTTATGAATACTTTTGGCCCGTTTCCAATAAAACATGTTTCTGTGAATTTCGTCCTAGATCGATCATTGAGATTATGAAATACGAAATTTATACCTTGGTTAATCTCGGAAGTGGGACGCCGTTTCCATGAAGTTGGGGTTGCTGACAAAGGAAAATGTTTACTCGGAGGCGAAGTTGTACTTAATTTAAAAGTTGGGAGTGAGTAGTCCGGATCATATTATATTAGGCGACAATATAAAACTACGAAACAATAGCGGGGACTTTATTAAATTTTCTTATATGAAAATGAGCTCAACTTTGAAGTGTTGAAGGTTGAAGGTGGTGCTAATAATATGCAACTGCTTATGTAAAGTTTGGAGGCGGAAAAACAAAGCACCACATTCTTATTCGAGAATTAATTATTATAACCAAAACAAATAAAAATACCTGTGGAATCGTAGAAGTTACCTTGCACTCTGTCAGCTCTGGATCCAGCCGGAGCCACCGTCCCTCTGCTTTCCAAAACCGAAGCCCTCTGCGGCCTCTCTCCTTCAACGCTCTCTTCATTGCTGCGTGAATACACACTTTCAATGGACGCGACACACTTAAGCTTCATATCGCCCTTTTTAAAATGCTTATGACGCACAACAAACTCCAGCCCCAAAATGGTAGTTTCCAGGCCTTCACGTCCCGTTATGATCTTCTTCTGCGGCTTAAGAAACTTGGAATCTGCCGGTTCCCCATTGATCATCCATCTCAAATTGGCGGCGGGTTTCGAGCGTCCTGACGTGCAATTCACTCGAACAGTATCACCGACTTGATAGCGAGGACGGCCACCTGATATTCGGGGACCCTCTTCTGGTAATGCTGCCAACAGAAAAAAGAACGCCTTAATGGTAAGGACCACGACCCGATAGTTTTAATAAAGTTTTACGGAGGTGTGATCGGAATGGTTTAGGCCATTTGAGAGCGAATTTATTGGGTCAGCTAATATAAACACGAGCTTTTAGAGCTCTTTGAAAGATAAGTAGTTTGGCGTAAAAATGAGATAGTTACAGCGCATAAATGTGTCGTAAAATAGATACACGAGTGTAGATTTCAATTAGGGAGCCACAATGTTTCAAAAACCGCACTTTGTTGGTTAAAGATCACTGGAAATTCCACCTCCGCAAATGAAACGCGTTAACGCACTGCACGGAAATAATTTATTTCAGTCGAGGAATTGTGTGTACGCCGGGACCTCATGCGACGTCCCTACTATTATGCTCATTCAAATATACCTAAAATATCAAATTGAATATTCTTCATGAACCTTTGTGATGGAAGTAACATCACAGAATACCGCATAGAACCCTCCGAATATCTCAAACTCGAACCTCCATCTTATTTATACGGCATTGCTTAATATCATCCCATTGAATTTGTTGGCTAACTTCATTAGTACTAGCGTTATTCTGAAAACTTGATAACATCTGCTGAAGCTCACTGAACCGAGTTAATATTTTCCGTCATAGCTTGACACAAGAAACGGCTGAGTGCATGTCACTGATGGCATTTTAATAACAGTATCGACGGTATATTAAAAATATATCAAATAGAGTTGTGTTAATTCTATTAGTTTTAAGGGGCACAACCACTGTGAAATTTGGAAAAAATCGTTTTGTTTTTTTTTGCATATTTCGATAGTCCTATACCTTTAAAAATAACAAACAAAAATTTCAGATAAATATTTTAAATAGTTTTTGAGTTATAGCTATTAGTATAATAAACTATTGCAGCTATTAACTATAATAAAGTTATCTTTAAAGGCGTTTTTCAAATTGGCTGTAGTTGCAACTCAAAGACAAATCATCCAATCGTCTTGAAATTTTTTTTGTTTTATTTTGTGTCTTGCTCTGAACGATGAACCTTCAATTTTTTCGATCATATAAAAAATGTAATTTTAGCGGGCCAAAAGTCATCAAATTTTCGAGCGAAATTTGACTTTTTTTTTCAAAAATCCGCCATTTTGTCAATTTTCAAAATTTTTCTACTGTTTAGGTTTATTCCACGGAAAATATCTTCTAGTTTAATAGTCTTTTTATTTTTTTTTGATTTTAATGCTTTTTTTGGGGGGTCACAGTGGTTGTGCCCCTTGAAACTGCAGCACCGCAGATGCTCCTATTAATTTCTCCTTCTTTATAACGCAATAACCATTTCTGGTTAACTTCAACGTGCAGTTTCTTGGTGCTATAACTTGGGAGCTTAAAGCTGTCTTAAGCTAATGTTTGACGGTGGAAAGTTGGACCGAGCTTTTTGTGATGAACTGGTTTCCAACTTAGAGAAATGGTGGATGCGCGCATTAAAATCTATGTTACACAAACGAACGTCCATCAAACCCTAAACTATATTTTCATTATTCGAAAATTGTTATCCCGCTGGTGCTGGTGAGGAAACGACGCTGTTTCCTGCTATGCAGATACATATTTTGTAGCTTAACATAAAAAGTAATCGTAAAATAAATTGATTCATTACATTGTATGCGGACGTAAAAATAAATTTTCTTAGTGAATGCCAATCTTCCGTCGTGCACTAAAAAAAGGATTTACCTTAACGGTGATGGAAATTGTTATCGCGTGAAATCAGTGAAATCGATAACTTAACTTGATTATTAATACACGTAACTCGCTAAACTTGGTAATTATGATTGACACAATCGACTTGTTTGAACGTGTTTGGATGAAGATTAACAAATTACTGGAAGGAGTGTCGGGAAGTGGTATTTAGTTAAGCATGAGCTTGAGAACGGAGACAATTCAGTGTTGTTGTGAGAAGCACTGAACGGAAAGTGGACGTGTTTTCCCATGTTTGTTTAAAGAACTGGTGATGTCTTTATTGTATCTGGGCACCATTGAAAATCACAGCGTTTCAGAGATTCTGATGAAATATTTAGAAGATCGTGTCCTTCCGAGTCACGTTGTTAAATATTAATGTCGTGATATGTCGGCGGGGAAAAAAAAACGACAACTTCTTGGTTTTTTCATAATATTGATTCGACGATAAAGAAATAGTGAACAATCTTTCACTGTCTTGCATGCTCCATTTGTTCCTAAAACCGGTGCTATTTTAAGTATCGACCTAATCCCAGTTGTGTGCTGCGCTGTTAAATTATAAAATGCGAGAAGAAAACAATAAATCGCTGGTGTTAAGTGGAGTTAGCTAAGAAATCAAACGTTTTGGCTCCAACTTTGCGCTTTCCTACATCGGATTATTCAATTATTCTAAAAGGATGGTTCATCCGCAATTCAATCTCGGTGGTTTTTTACCTGTCTTACTTCTCTTTAGTCGTTGCTTCCGTTATCCAACTTTTATCTTTGGAAGAGAGAATAAGTGTGAGAGCTGAGCGCGTAAACTTTCAACCGCCCGCCTTCTGTATCTTATACTGGAAGATTAAATAAAAGAGAGAAACAATGTCATTTCGACTCTGAAATTCTTTTAATGGTCGCCGATCCTTGGATCCCGAACTTTTTACGAATCCGACTCTGAAAATTTACGTCATTGTTCAACACATTTATAAAGCGGTCATTGTTTTTAAAGTCTCGTTCAGACGGCAAACTTGAGTAGTTCAACGCAAAACATCGATGTGGAAACCATCTCACCATTCCAATTTCGCCGAGTAATTGCATTGCAAATCGCAGCATGCAAACTCTATAGTAGTCATTACTGGAATAATCGATCCGGTTTATTCCCGAATTCGCTCCTTTTTTTCACAGGATCGATCCTAGTGCCGCGGCAGGCGGCGACTCTTCCGTTTATAAATCATTGCTTCCTAATGTTCGGCCCATTCTGTGTTAGTTAATATTAAGGGAGTTTAAAGCTAAATGCTGTATAACTGGAAGATATGGCTGTACTCTGATTATACGCTCTTATTCATAAGCTCATGCTTAACTAAATACCGCTTTCACTGGAATTTGTTAATCAAACCAAACAACTCGTTCAACTGTCAATCAACATCACCACGCAGGAATAAGTGAGCCGCATCCACCATTTTTGGTCTTAAAACAGGATTTGAGTTATGGCTTCTCCAACACGTGCGTACTGTTGAAATCATTAAACGTTTCCTGCTTGAAGTTATTTATTTCTCCTCGTCTTAAATATCAGAAATTAAGTTTTTTTGTATATTTCAAAACTTCATGGGCGACACGATTCCTCCATCAGAGAACAACAAAACCAAATAAAAGAATAAATGACAGCACTCAAGAACTGGCGGCTCAGGAGAGAAATACCTCATAATTAACAAAGTAGCTTTTATTGGAGGAAATCCCAGTTCCTTGTTTGCATGTTCTTTATAAGAGTTCGCTGAAGTAAAAATGTTATATTTCTGAAGCAATTCGTAGAAAAACTAACGAACTGACCGCGACCCAGTTCCGCCATCAAATTAACAAAATACATCGTCGGAAGAGCGCAAGAAAACCAAATAAAAGAATAAATGAGTGACAGAACACAGCACTCGAAAACATAAAAACCGGCAACCCGGGAGAGAACATACATTATAATTAACTAATAAAGAAAAAAGTAGCAATAGACAAACAAAGCGAGCGGCACAACCGACAAGAATTTGACTAATGAAAATTTTCTATGAAAATGTGCAATTTTGTATCGGACGATAAAATATTTTCATTTAATTTCTCATTAATCTGGAAAGCGTTTCATTGCGAATATTTTTCGTGGAAATATTAGTATTCATAAAGCTTCCATACACGTTTTAGTATCTAATTAACTTAACGTTTACCTTTTCATTAGCTTTTAAAGTTCTGAAATCGTAAAAATTAAAAGGATTTGAAATTTTGTAGCCTTTGAACCTGAAAGGTATAAAGAACGAGCATAATAAGGTTAGCTAGATTTTACGCAACTCATTTCCGTTCATAATGAACTATTTAAATTGCGAAATGCTCGTAATGTCTCGAGTTATAAATTTCTACTGAAATTCCAAAAATTATCATTTTTCGGTGAGATGTAGCTTTTATCTTTATGAGCGAATCTCAAGAGCTCGATAAAGAAAATCTGATAATGAGGCGGATTTTAAACCCGTTAAATTATAGCGATCTTTCATGTAGACGCGTGAATTAATGACATGGTAACAGTTTACAACGTTCTGGAACTAAATGGGGACCTCACACACGTCAAAATGAGATTAAATGCCCCAAAATTTATCGGCTTTATCAGCAGAGGTGGTGTCTTTGGTTTTATACCTTGTTGCTGTGCGTATTAAATCCTCTTTTGATTTTCTTCTAAATTAGAAATCAATATCCGGTTTTAATTCAAAGATAATTATCAGTACATGCCCTTTGTGTCGACATCATAATCATCAACCTGAATACCACAAACTTTGTTCACGTATAATTATCCTTGTCCTCTTGTGACGGTCATTATTTGAAAAAACAACCCTTGGTCACGTTGGAACGAAATTGTTCCGCTATTTTAGTCCACGTATTGATCGCAATAAAATTAGCGTCAAATGTCGCGTTTTATAGCGGAAGTTATTAATCGTAGATAGGTAATATGTTTCCATTGTAACTACCTCGGTTTAGTAGTAATAGGTCACAGTAAATTCGTGCTGATGATCCTCCACGTTAACCGGAAATTTTCTTGTTTGTACTCCGAGAATGAGAACGGGATGTGTTGGTTAAAGAAAGACAAATCTGTTTAATTTTTCAGTTTCGGAGCGGTTGCCAAGTCAATAGCCGAGCAGTGATATTCGCATTTTTTCGATTTCTCTTCGATAAGTTTAATTACTTTATGCCCTCGTCTAAAACATATTCATATTCTTTAATTCAAGGAAGTGGAGTCGGTTCGAAAGTTTTGCAACTCGATGTAAACTTTATTAATGAATTCAAAAAAACCCAAGAAATACTTCAAAGCTTGTCTAATGCTTCCTTTGGTTAGAAACTTTTAACGAGTCTCCTAGCCCAGTCTTTTATGTATTTGATCACAAATGTTATTTTTAGTTCAAACTCGTCGGACTTGGTGAATTCAACTTAATGTACTTAGCGTTGAGCTTTCTAAAGCTTATTTTAGAGCTTTAAAATGTGGTGGTAAATATAAAAAACGCAAAAAACGCCACTCGCTTTTGTTCTATCTGCAACACCTCCATTCTAACAGAGGAGATTAATCCAGGATATTGTTCATTTTTATTTCGAGCTTTGGAACGCCGCTGCATAGTCGATATTTCCTCCGAAATAATATTCTGATTGAAGTACAGAGATGATATTCTCGTTTTATCTACGCAAACATGAAGTTTATTTAATGAATTTCGCGCAACCCTTTATCTATAGAATGTCCTCGTTAAAGACATTGCGTCAATTTAAATATTCGTTCCGCTACACCCAAAAGAGGAGCATCATTTTGACGCACCGCTGCGGCCTAAATTGAGAACAAATTTGTTTGTTCTGTGAATAATTGCTCTCATTCTGTCTAATTTCTCTTTAAAAGGGTTAAAGCGTTCCGACATTATAGTGAAAGCACATTTATAACATTGCCCTGTTCAGGAACTATTATTTCAATATAATTATCTTTCGGTGTCGAGTCGGTCATTACATTTTCATTTAAAATGAACGGGACGCGGCGGATGCAATTTAAAAAAATCCGATCCGGATGAAAAACCGTCCCGTAATTACTCACTGCCAAAACAACGCTAAGCTGAGCTGTGTCTTATGTTAATCTGGCATAATCCTGTCTGGTTGGTTCATGCTCTCCTGCCAGGACTGGGCCATTATTCACGCAGCTCAAGGCTATGTTCCCTTATTAATGTCGGGACTTGACTAACGTGTGCGCTCAGCCCTTTCGTCATCTGTCATACTTCGCCAAACTTTAGGGAGCGCCGCACTTAATTATTTATAAATACCAAATAGGTGCCTCGTTACAATAAAAGCCTCTCGCGAAAATTATGCTGCACAGCTGTTGAACGGCGCGACAATTTTATTAAAAGAGAAATGCTTCTAAGGATCGAACGAATCCTGTGTGGCCGCGCAAAACCGCATTTTCCGCCGTTGCGACACAAACGACATTACGAATTTGTCGCTCATTACACGGCGTAAATTTTAGAGAAAAACCAAACGGGAAATCGTTCGCATATTTTTGTTTAGTTTGCAGGAAGCACGATTATGATCATTTCCGATTCGATTGAGGGTATGACACCAATTCTAATTTTTTCAATTCTGGTACGTACTGTATACACCCGGGTGGAAAAAAAACGTACGTTTAAACAAAAGCTTTATTAACATAGTGAAATACAGCGTGCAGATACTCTAAATAAATTCCTGAAACTTTTTGCAATGTTTTGTGTTAACTAAATATAAAATCTACCTTATGAAAACATTGAACTGTGCAACTACGATAAAATCCGCGATTATCAAAAACGCAAACACCTGATTTTATTAAAATATAATCGTCGATTTGATAGGATTTTATAGGGATTTGTGTTTGTTTCAAGGCTTCCAAAAACAATTTCAGGCTGTGAATTGTTTACGAGTTCAGTTTAGATTTCAATATCGTTGGCAAATCTAGCTGGACAAAAATCAAAATCAAGTTGTTTATTTGAATTTCTGAATAACAAATATTGTTCTAAAATTAATAATTAATAAAAGTTTTGATTTTATCAGAATTGTATCTACAACCAGCAAAAACAACTTCACTTCCTTGCATTGCAATTTCAACCAAATTATCAGGACTCTACATGCAAGCCTAATTTTTCAAACTGATTTTGAATTTTGCAAATTTGTGACATTGATCATTCAACTAAGAAAACTATTTTTTCTCGGAATATTGCTTTCTAAAGTTTCCTTTCTAAGTTTAAAATAAAGATAAAGTTTAACTAGAGTTTTAAAATTTGTTTCAAGATAGTTCAGTCTAGAACTAGTTCTGTCTCATTAAAGAACCATTAAAGATTACGCATTCGAAAAATCTCAACCATATACAATCAAATACAGGCGGTTGCAATTAAAATGAATACAAGCTCATATCATCGTAAATTTTTGGTGTTTTTTTTTCAAAATTTCCAATGAAAATCAACGTGAATGATAAAAATACAGTTGGGGAGAGTATTGAATCACATAAAAATAAAAAAAATATCCACAACAAAAGTAGACAGTAATAATAACACTACCGACCTAATTAAAAATTTTAAAAACTGGAAATTAGCCCCATTAAAAAAATCGCATTAGGCTGTACTTATTATTCCAATGTTGCAACAGTTTTTAATAGATTCGCTTTAAAAAGTTTGATGAATGTCGAAAATATCAAAATTCAACTCCAAAAATTGACGAAATTTGATTTATTTCCAGCTAGATTTGCGATCGGGACCACTGTGGCATCAGTCAGGTCTAAAAATATCAGCTATTTATGGAGTAAATTGGGAAAAAATGGTAATATTTTAAGCATTAGACGTGATTTTGGCTCGTGACATTGGCATCAATATGCAAAATTTACTGTAGCAGTAGCAGTTCTGACAATTTATTTTAAAATTTAGTTTCCAAATAATTTAAAATTTCACGCACACAACTCGGTTTTCTACATTCTAAATTTTTTAAATCCTAATTTTCAAAATTCCAAATTTTCATGTTTTTGATCTGAAATTATGATCACATTGAAACCATTTTTTCTGTTTTTCTTTCCGACCGTTGAATTTAAACCTAAAATTTAAGCAAAAGTATTGAAAGTAAACGTAAGAAAAGAAATTTAAAATACGACGATGGTTTAAATCAAAGTACAAATAGTGGCTTCAATGTGATCAGATTTTGATGTCATATCCCAACCAATTATTGCAATTTTTAACTCGTCGAAAAAGTGGTAAAAAAATCAGCGTTGCAGCCTAAAAGACTTCAAGGTTTCGCAGGTTGGTCGCAAGATCCTAAACTGACCGTTTTTGTGCGAAACATTGGAAACAAAGTTTTTTAATTTCGAGCTCCCCAGCTCCGAATTGTATGAATTTCATTTCTGTAAAGCTGTGGAACCCGCGAAGCCCATTACGGAATTTTGCCTCGTATGAATTGTAGACTCCCACCCCAGGACTTCATTTCTTAAGTGAAATCGTCAGTAAGTACCAACATCCTAATAAGTTCCGATAATATTTATTCAATGCTTGGAATCCTCGTGCAGTATTTTCCGTTATTAGAAAAGTTCAGGAAATATCAGCGTTCAATTTACGAGATGCGCTCTCGAACAAGATAAACAAAAAATCAGTATTCACTTCACAAATAAAAATACCCACCCAATAAAACCTTTCCATTTGGGTCAATACAGTGATTTAACGCACCACATGTAAATTCCGTCCATCCGTAGGTATTAACTCCAGTGACAGTAACTCATTTCGTAGCACACGCAGTTGCGGTTGGCACTACACGCAATGCCACCGCATTCCGTGCAAAATAATTAACATTACGTGTTTCTTCCAGTTTTTGGTATTTGTTCACACTTAAAGTCATTTATCTCTTGGAGGATTGTAATTTTCAGATAACGTTTAGATTTAATGGAGGCTCGAATTTAATTCGAAATTAGAATTGACATTTAACGCCGTCTTTTACGACTCCATGCAATCTGACACCACATTCGCAGAAGTTATGCAACCTGGAGTTCTAAACGAACAAGTACAGTTCAGTTTCAATACTCAATTGTACTTGAGAAAAAGTTTCAATGACGGTTCACGTTACTTAAAATCTGAAAGTTTCGATTTGGAGAGTGGCAGCGACCGAAGCAAACTACATGTGAAGGATGGAATTGAAAGAAGTTAAATGCGACATTCCGGAAAAAAATAAAAAATTAGAATTCATAGATCGTCGCCGGTTTAAGGGCGTAAATGAGAAGGCGTAATAAAGAATCAACAATTTCAATAAAGAAATCGGGAATTCATTTATTGTTAAAATGCCGATAGCGGCAGGGGTCCAACAACAGAACTGGTTATTCCTCCGGGACATTTCCCAATCCTGGAATGTTAACTTATTTCCGGAGCCATTCTGTACCACTCCGGTTCCGGAGTAGGAGCACCAATTTTCTTAAATGTAATTACTGCGCGGCTGAGAGCTAAACCAATCGAGACAAGGCCTCGTCGCTTCCCCGTCGACTAATTTAAGCTCTCTCCTTAAACTACTTTATTTGTTTTCTATTTTTGCCCAGATTAATGGTCTAGTTTACATATTCAAGCTTTGAAAGTTTGCAGCGAGTGCAGAATTAATGACAAAAATACGAGTTAAGATAATCGATAAGTATTTGGTGCGGAAATGCTCTCAGCATAATTACAGACACGACGTAAATGAAGTTGTCGGCTTACCTACGACCAGCATCTCGCCATGTTCGGTGACGGTTTGAAAGGAGGGAGCCTCTCCAGAGACTTCGCATCTGTAAACACCGCTGCTGGAGAGTTGAACGGAAGACAAAACTACAACGGTTTCGCTGGAGTTGTGCATCTGAAAGAGAGGAATCGCAAAATATCAGAACTTTCCGCATTCAAAGTTTATTTTAAAGTCGTTCGGTTAAACAACCAATTTAACTGATAACTTTGATAAAAGCTTTCGGAATATGTAATGCCGGAGCTGTCTGATAAAAGGTCGATATTCAATCTATTTCCAATTTCTGTCAATAGTCTGGCCCCTTCAAACCCCTAGGTGATACATCACTCCTTTCTTGTAAGGTAGTCTACTGAGAAAATTGATTGCGTCATGTTGTAATACTACAGCCTGCATTTATAACATTATATATCCGGACGTCACTCACTAAAAGCTACACGAAAAATTCACAGACCCTTCTCTTAATATTCA
The DNA here is from genome assembly GCA_029298725.1 of Gnatocerus cornutus. NCBI lineage: Eukaryota > Metazoa > Arthropoda > Insecta > Coleoptera > Tenebrionidae > Gnatocerus > Gnatocerus cornutus. Next base: position 17,070,036 of record CM055516.1, read on the forward strand.
CGATTTTTCCACGTCTAATGGCCGCAAAATCCACTCAACCGCAAACCAAAATAGAGCTGAACCGAGCAAAACGTTGAATTTTTTAAGTATTGTATTTATTTAAAATTTTGCGCTGAAAGCTACTTTATTACCAGATCACGTTTATGGCTCGGTTTGTAGATCGTTGAGGGCGTATTTAAGAGCAAAGGACTTTTACAATTTTATTTTTCTTTAAATTTCACCTACTTATTTTCACACTAATTTCAGTTAATGACGGTATTTTAGTATTGCAAAAGAGTCAACAAGATTTCTAAATTGATTCCTGATTCTGAATGCAAAGCTCGATTCAAAAATATTCGACGTTATTTCAATGGAATTTCACAAGCTAATTATACCTGACATACATTACTTATTTACCTATCTTTGTCAATATTATACAAGTTTACATTAAATATACCAATGATTCATTAATAATAATCAAAATTGATCTTGTGATTATTATAGTCGTCTCTAAAATGATATTGTGGTTTGTTTCAAATGATGTTCTAATTGTATTTTCAATACCTACGACATTTTCTTCAACAATTTATAAATCGTAGATATCTCAGTAAATTGTCATTTCTAAAATTAAAATAAGTAGACTAATTACAGCCGCGGTGAAATTATTTCCGACGTCTTAAAATCTGACGTATTTACAACCTTATTGACATATCGAGTGATCCATTAAATTTCCATGCGCGTTGAGAAACAAATTCGTGTCGTAACTTATACCACCACACCAGTTTTGGACCAATGAAAACTAACTGTTCGACAGTTTGCGAAGAAGTCGCCGACATACGTTTAAAATGCATGGTCTGTCTAAAACTGAAATTTAATGGATCACACGATACTTCCTAAAACTAAAATTAATAAAAAATGGATAAAAATCAATCTTATCTACTGTGTGGTCAATTTAATTTTGTATCTAGTTTCTAAGAAAGTGACATCTGTCATTCGGTTCACAATGTGCCAGCCAACTAGATAAAAAATTCAACTGACCGTTTTGTGTGAATCATTCAGGGGCCGGAAACTTTGGATTTTTAAAACATCTCAGATTTTTATCTTAAAATGCAAAAATGATTCCAATTTCTTCTTATTTTTATTCCGTTTTGTTTTACATTATCGGATTCTGAAAAATCTCTAAATCCTCCGGTTCTTCCTCATTATTTAAGTTAATGTTCTAAACTGTAGACAAATATAAAATCGAAAAATAAGGGCCAAACTGAAAATTTTAATATTTCTTTAATTCCTAATTTGAATTTAATAGTCTGGTTCGAATTTCTTGGATATTTTGAATCAATTGGATTTTATCAACTTTTTTCATTGTTCTCGGGAGACTTCAGGTTCTCTACTGATCGTTTAGTGGCGGAATAATTAAAATCGCTCAAAGTTCTAAAAGCCGAAATCTAGTAAGACCATCCAATTACTAAAATTATGATGAAACTGTCGCCGAAATCCCAAAACCGGAATTTCAAAACCCGGAATTCTCCGAAAATTCCACCTTTGAAATCCATAAACTAAATCCGAGTCCAGCAATGTTTAAACCTGAAAAGATAAACACACATTTGCATGAATAAATGCAGGCGCGCATATTTAAACTCTTTTCACTACATACTTGCATAAGTTAACTTTTTCATTTTGCAAATTTTCCAGACACTAAATAACGCGTTTCATTTCCCATATTAGCTGCCTTAAATGTATAACGAAAGCTATCAGTGCACCAGACTGTTTCAAAATACGAAGTAAATTTTTAAGTGTTTTCAGCGAAATAAGCTCCTGTCAGCTACAGATCCCACGTTTGACAAATAAAAATTCTTCATGAAAGAAGAGATGGTTTGATTTTAAATCTTATCTCTTCCTGTATATAAAAGCGTCATTAATCAAAAGATAATTGAAACTAACTGAAGGTAATTTGAATTTAAAGTTGCAACAAATTAGCGTTGCGTTAAATATTATAGACACTAATTTGCGTTCACATTGTGGAAATTGCTCCTATAAAGCAGAATTCATTATCATTACCTCGCATGTATACAATAAAATTTCTAAAAAAAATTTTGGCACGCGAAACAGTTGGCATAAATTCCGCATCGATTAACCATTGTTTTCTGACACGATACGGTTTATCAAATTTGCCAGAATTAATTTAATTGCGTCTAGAATGTGATTGTGTCGTGATAAATACATCATGTTTTGATACAACTTTTTTATCTCTGCGTTTAATTTTATTTATGTACGAGCGTGGGAATTACAACACAAACAGATTTCCAAATTAAATTAAATTTAATTTAATTTAAATAAAACAGTTTTGGTTGGAAACAATGTGCCAAAGGCTCGCACTACCAATGTGTCAACTTCATGACAAAGCGTCATTTTATGTCGGGTTGTATAAAGGTGATTTGTGGATTGTTGAAGTTTGATCGCAGCAATAAGCAGTTACGGGCATCGAAAATCGTTGACAGTATCAGACTCAGACCGTGAAAGTTGAGTTCTGTTGTAATTATCTTTGAAGTCATTAATTTATTGGTAGATAAGGGTACTTTTGCTTCAACTAAACCGCGTTGTCTGTTGACATGTCCATTCATTTCTTTCTTTCAAAGGTCGCATTCTCCAATTAGAAGCATACTTTACTCTGTTATCATTTCATTAAATCTACTTATGCTTTATACAAGCGCACGCTAAGCCAAAGTTCAAACAACAAGTTCTTTCTTTTGAAGATCGTCACCAAAGCAACGTAATCTGCACATCGATTACTATAAAAAATGAAATAAAAAGCAGCTCCTTTTACGACATTTCTAATTAAACATCGGAAATTTTATTCGCCAACAACAAAATCATACTGAAATTTTTATAAGTCGTTACCCGCCAACACATTAAACACTTACATCGCATGAAGCTTGGTTATTCTGCAGAAAAGTTTCGTAATTTACATAAATTTCTACTAACACCATGTTCACTGAATTACACAACAAAAGCAACAAAAATAAAAATTGAGTGCTAAGGGTCAATGTGTGGGGCTCACCGAATCGCGTTCATTTTTAATGCCCGCTGTCATTATGGTGGTGTTGGGTTTTATTCTTTCAGAGCGCCGGATTTAACGGGAAATAATTATTCCACTAAATTTGGGCGGAAAAAAATCGGCGAATAACACGAGGGGCTTTGCGGGACCATGGCTCGGCTTATCTCCCATTTTTAGCAAAATTGCTAAATTCTTTCTTTGCACTTTGCATTCTGTTCATTGCTACCGTTTATGTGCTTTTTCTCATTTTGTTTCTTCTTCATCTTTCTGGAATTTTATTCCGTTTCTTCACCGGCAATTTAGACCCTTTTTCCTTTTCATTTCAGTTCGTGTTCGTTCTGCCTCACTCCATCCTCTTTAACATTTTTAGTTTGTTCGTTCATCGTTTACTTTTAATTTATATTTTGAATCCCTGTAGCCTAACGCAATTTTCTGAATATTCCATCTTTTCCTTTTTCTATTTTTATTCAGCTTTTCTGTTTTTAACTGTTTTTCTGACATATTTTCTCTTGTCCTTATTTATGTTAAAATATCTTGACTTGTAATATTGTGTATTATCTTCAATTTTATGTTTCTGTGCTTTTTCTCTTTTTGTCTCTTTTTCATCTTTCTGGAATCTTATTCTCTTTCTTCATCGTTTTGATTTCTGTTTGTACTCGTTCTGCTTCACTGCATTTTTTTAGCATTTTTAGTTTGTTCCTTTATTGTTTTCTTTTAATTCTTAAATTTTTTAATCTTCGTGGTCTACGCAATTTTCCGAATATTTAATTTTCTCCTTTTTCTATCTTTATTCAGCTTTTTTGTAAAGTTTCTGACTGTTTTTGACATATTAGCTTTTGTCCTTATTTTTGTTAAAATTTATTGACTTTCTTATTGTGTGCTACCTTCCATTTCTTGTAAATTCACATCAACATTTTTTTTGTATTGTTTTATTACTTGTTTTGCTATTTTGCAGCAGCTTTTGTCCTTTGTCATTTCTACCAATTGAAACTTTAAAACGTTTATTTCTGTCTTCTCTCTGTTTTATCTTCGAATCTACTGCTTTTGGTGTTCTTTATCAAATTATTTTTTGTTTTTTTACAATTTTTAATTATATTACCAATTTACAGTAAAACCCGCGACCATTTTCTTTATTGCTTCGAGCAGGATAATTAACGAAGCTTTCTTCAATTATATTATTACAATAACACATTATAATTTTAGAATTTGCATTAAAGCGCACGAACATCCAGCATGCAAACAAAATATTTCCACGCTGACGGTGGATTACGAGAGACTCAAATAAATTGCGCTTTTTATAACACAGACGTTTAATAATAAAATAGGGAAAAAATCTGACAGCGTTCTTCCGGCACCAATATGGTGATTAAACTAAACCAAACGACCTGTGCTGCGCTATATATCCTACTATCCCCACTCTCGAAAGCCACGCCTACTGTGCTCTGTCACAGCCGCCTCATCATAACAATGCAATGTTAATTGTGAAATTCTAAGGTGAGGTTTGATATTTATGGTGTTCTTGAAGTTGCATTATCATATTTTGTGAGGAAGTAGCAGGCAGACGAAGCCATAAATCAACATTTAGTATAACGACACGCGAGAAAACACCTCGGCAACGTAGATAAGGAATTCTTGAAATGATTCATTTCCATATAATTAGAATATCAAGGCAATAGTGGTCCCCGGATGAAAAATTACATTAAACAAAGCGTAAGCATAATGAGATGTCTCCTGGATAGGATAGGAAATTGAAAACTGACACCAACTAAGAAATTTCCTGGCGGTGTTTACGCAAAAAATTAAATCGCAAATCTTTTAAATAGGATATTCTTCGCTCCTGCGAGCAGCATTATGATAACACGAGGTTGTTAGAGAGAAATACTGCCTTAATATCTTAGCCTTGCTTGGTGGGCTTGGATAACAATGCATCATATTCATAACGCTCTTCGCGTTGTAAGCACATTACAACCGGCTGTAATGGGCGAGTTCTATTGATATTACCGCTGTTCTAGCTAATGCTGATATTACTGCACTCGGCAATTCCACTTCATGTTCCTTGTGATACTGTTGTTATCGATGCATTGCCCTCGCCGTTGTCGCAGTTGACGACACTCTCCGGCGCGCTCGAAAATTTCATCGGCGATGTCAAAATTCGATTTTTATATTCAAACGATTATGAGATTTTCGAAGGGAAATTCACGACATGAATAAAAATTAGGAACCGATGCTCCTTCTTGGTTAACTTTCCAAACACTCTGATGAATAGTGCCAATAAAGGCCAAAGCGGTTATTGATGTGATTAGATTTCTGACAATTACGACGGGTGAAATACAGCCGCAAACCCGAGCTTGACTTGGATTTTCAACGAAGCCTGAATTTAAACTTCACGCTAAACTGGCCAATTTCACTTTATCATTCCTCAAAATATATCTTTTTTAACTGTAAATACTCGTTTTTTTCGCCCATTTTCTCTACTTCCACGTAAAATAGCAAGAGTTGAACGAATGGAGGCTTGAATAAAATAATTTCGAAGTCGGTAAAAACACGCTTTTGACAAATCAATTCGTTCGATAAAAAGCGGTCGTGCTTTGTACCAACTTTGCGAGCTTAAAGCTTGTATGCGTGTCGGCAGTGGCCAGCACGCTACAGAAATAAGACAATTACTGATTCAGCGCGATTTTATTCAAGTCGAAGCTTCCTTGAAAGGTTCACGGATTTGGACGCAAGCTGCCGTGTAAAAATTCATTGGATGAAAGCTCGAAGAAGCCGGAAATAATAAGTTTTCAACTCAACAATACAAAATTTTTAGTTTGGGGATGAAATTCTAAAACTGCATGATATCGATCGAAATGTGTCAGAATTTGAAAGGTCTTACATCAACTGAGACACCCGGAAGTGGGAAGACTTGAGCAGGTGGCATGTCACGTGGTACGTAGCGATAGAACTCATTGCCGTCCTTATACCACTTGACGGAGTACAACGTCTCGCCGTCTAACTCGAAATTGCACTCCAAGTGAGCATTATGATTCCTCACAACAGGACTTGGGATACGGAGGTCCGTCAAGTGCAAGGAGAGTCCACCTGAAACAACAGAGAAATCGATAATTACTAGATATACGAGTATAATAGGACGGATTTGACGTCCTGGCGCATCCACCATTTATGCATAGGGGCTAATTAACGTAAAATTTAATCATGCGGCGGTATTTGGCGGAACTTATTGCGTAAATTTTAGGTATCTAATTCCCAAAATATAAAGTACCGAATATTATAATTTTCAGATTTTATCAGTCTCTGATCTTAAAAAAAAATTTGAGTTTTTGGAGATTTCTCAAGGTTTGAGATTCGTCGGCCATCAATAATTTCTGCTCTAATTTAAGGTTTCAAGCTTTAAAATTCTTAACTTACTTCTCTAGTCTGCGCAATTAAGTAATTAATAGATAGGGGGACATAGTCAAAAGTCTTAGAAACATATCTACGACTAGCTTTACGACTTTCGTCCTTGTCTATTGCACGCATTCACTGGATACAATGTATACCTATCTCTCTCGCCAGGATGGAGAGTTTTTGATTGGCTAATTTTAAAATTTGACAACAGATTGACAACAATTGTAATGTGTGACAGATCAAAGCAAAATGAGTAATCCAACGTACTGTAACACAACAAGTTCTCTCAGCACCATAAAACTACCGACGTCGCATACTACAGACGACAGAAAGTGAGTTCAAAGAGGAATTTTTGGCTCAAGACGCATTTAAACGAGAATTGTCGAAATAGATTTTGTAATAAGCGTAGAATGGAAATGGTACAAATAAGGGCTAACTAGTGAAAAAAAACAATGGAATATTACAACTGGCATGTTTCTGAACTAAATCGTCGTCTGTGGAGAAATTGAGAAGCAAAATATGAAAATTAACCACAGACTACAAAGTGCAAAGAAAGTGAATTATTATGCTATTAGCAGATGATTTATAATTGGAACGGAAGTCTCCAAACATACGGAGAGGAAGAAAAACATGGATTTTGACGAAGAGAGAAAAGATCAAGATTCAATTGAAAGAAATATCCTAGTTAATAAAAATCCAAGGTGTACCTAACTAAATTGGATAAATGGAGAAATGTTCAAAGTATTGAAGGAATATACATGAAAGCAGTAAAAAAATACATTAAAAAGGGACAAGTAGATTGTTGAGAACATCAAAACAATATGAAGCTCAGAACTAGTTAAGAAAATAATGGACAGCTCTGACGACAAGTAAGAACAGAAAGAAGAACTGGCTAGGAAACCTGTGACATTGTAGCAAATAAGATTCTGTTTAAGATTTGGACAGAGGCAAAAAGGTTGACAATGAGTAGAAAGGAGTAAAAGAAGACCGTGGCAGACCGAGAGAAGACTGCGCTTTTTTCTTACACTCGGACGAGGAACAAAATCAAATTGATATAAATAGTGGCAAATACATCTTAAAAGAGACTTTCTGTATTTTCTTCTTTAGAAGTCTGGGTCTATAATGTAAAGTTTTCTATGTTCTTACAATTAATCTAGGCTGTTTGAATTACCACACGTTGGTAATTTTGATTTTGTCATTAGTGTGACCTTAAACCTATTGAAAACTAAGTTATGCACACTGAGAATTGTATCAATATTGTTTAATTGTGGAGCTATAAATGATCGGTTTTATCGCATTCATATAGTCTCCACGTGATGTAGAAGAGCTTCGGCCTATTAAGGAATGAAAGTTACAACATTAAAACACAGCAAAACGAAATCAAACTAGTGATGAAAGAACCTTGTCACAAAATTTAGCAACATACAAGAGAAATAACGTCTAAAACCTTTAAATTCACAAAACTTTGCATTCAAAGTTCTTTACTGACATTAGCTTTACGTCATGATCTCTGATTGGTTCCATCCTGACGAGAGAAACAATACTGCATAAGCGTATCAGCGATAGGAATCAGTGCAATAGGTAGAGACGGAAATAAAAATTCTTGTTGCACATGTTTTGTGTAACGCATGTCCAAATTTCCATATGGTAACCGGATCTATTATTTTCCAAATCTCTGGTTTTACCCCTTTTCTGACAACAAAAATTTCCATCGAGGCGTGCTGAGCGTTAAATAATTTCATTTTCTCAGGAAATTCCTATTGGTCCTTGTCCGGAAAATTTTTGAGAGCACAATGCGTTTGATAATCCGTAAAAAGTCACTTTTTCAATTGCTGAGTAAATTTTTAGTTGCATTTCCAACACAATTTTCTCCAATTTTTTTAGTAAAATTAAGACCACAATAGATATTTGAATCACAAGGCCGGAAAATAATATTTTGGAAGTCTGAGTGACATTGCGAAGACGAGGCGGAGCCAACAAAATTTAAAAAACCAAAAAAAATATTCTGGCCAAAAGACTTTTACTCTGCCAGTTTGCTCGTCTACCGGCTATGTTGGGCATAAAACAACCTATTCCTGTCCATTACTGTCCTACTAGTTTCCTTTTTGTAGGCCTAGGCCGCTAAATGCCGTTTTATGGCCTATTTATATGCCTCCAAAAACGTTAAAATAGGACGGCGGCAAAAAACAAATAGGAGTATTACTTACGTACGCCCCAAAGTAGTTAAATTAAACGCAGAAAAGGGGTGAGACGCCTACCCTTGAGAGGGAAACTTATCTGTACTTAATCTAGATGAGCAAATCAACATACTTCCTAAAAGGTGCCAGCTCCAACTTTTCCAAACTTCCTCTAAAATATTTAACTTCCAAAATGTTTGGATTTTGACCTTTTGAAGTTTCTAAAATGTAGATTTTGAGATTTTTAAATTTACACTTTTTCTCTTCAAATGTGTAAATTGTAGTCATAGCAAAATAAGAATTTTACTTCCTCATTTTGTAAGAAATAAGAATCTAATAATGTAAAAATTTGTACAGGGAATTCCTTATATGGGTGTTTTTTAAAACAACGCAAATGTGCAAATACATAAAACTGCTCGAATTGTCGAAATATATAATTTAAAAATCTGACATCTTGAGAGATTCTAAACTTGAGAACTTTGCCTTAAACTTGGTCGCATTTACGTGTCGTTCAAAATTTTCCTCTCGAAGATCAAAACCCACGTCGAATTTAGAGTTTTATTTCCAGAGTCAAACAAAAAATTCACTTTTTGTAATAAATCAACGAGTTTGAATTTTAAGGCGAAATAAAAACTTCCGCGAGCGGTTTTTTGTTGGCTGCCGGTCCGACATTTTAAAAATCCATTTAATTTTAGTACAAAAGCAATAATAAAATGGTAAAACAAATTAAAATTTGATGGATCCGGAAAAACATCCAATAAACGTGAACACATTTGTGAATTATTTGAGTTGGTTGACAACCTGTCTGTGCATCAACTATTAACGTTAAAATTTAGCGCAAAACAGCAGTGGATTTGGTGAAAATCGATTGTAAAAAATGTTTTTAACTAAAACCAGCATTAATGATGTTACCTGACTACTGGCATTGAATCATGTGGATAATTATAACGAAGTACTTCTGGCGCTCCGGCAAATCTTTTTTTATGGATAAGCGTGTAGAGTTTATTGCCTAACTTATTGTATTCATTGTTTCTTCTTCCAGTGATAATAAAACGAAAGAAGAGAGTGGAGGGTGAGTGTATATTTCGTATTCAGCTCGAGATAAATGTAAAGCTTTCGATTCAATATGTTTCTCAATGCATACATCTGTATAAATGATTTCAGCGAATGCAGTGCTTTGTTCACTTGACTTTTAAGGTTCCACCCAACAATTTACTTCGACTTAGCCTCAATTTCCATCAAGTTAAGAGACAAATCTGCAGCAATACGTGACTTGGTAATAGCAATCGGAAACGTTTTATTTCGTTTTGCCGTGAAAACTGCAACAGGAAAAAAAGTGGAGGATTTATCTAGTAAAATACAATATTAAAATGCCATGGGGCGTTTTAATCGGAGTGTCACATTTAACTTTGTTCATTCTGGTATCAGATACGACCCCTATTCGAGGGAGGTCACCCTCCATAGCAGTGGAGTTTGTCATAGTCCTGTGAGTCAGGACATAACTGAATCATACGTCAAAGAGTATTAAACAATAGTAACCACAGGCGCACTTCCTGAAATACCCCGATGATTTATGACAGGGCGCTATTAGAAATTATTAAAAGGCCATTCAAGCCAGAAGGGATTTATCGTCGAGTTGTTTGTGTCTGTGCAATGAAGTCGAGATGTTACCACGGCACAAAAATATTTTCAAAGAAAAATATGAATACGAAATTCAAGGATTGTCTATGAAAAATATGCGAGGAGACGTCTTCATATTTGTAAAGAGGAGAAAAACCGATACCGCTTCTGGCGTTATTAAAGCGAAGGAAAAACAGTTGGAGAAAACAAACTGATTAAAGATGACAGCGACACTGCTGACATGACTGGTTTTAGCTCCATTACTGGACAGACTTAATCTCTAAAGTGCTGCATCATGTTAACTCTTTAATTTGTTTTGCAAATGATCCCTTGCAGAGCTCTGTGGGACTGCTGTGTCATTTATATTTATAACTCGGGACGGGAATTTCGTTTTGGGTCCTTATAAATACATGAGCGCATTCAATTTAATGCCAAATAAACGGACGCTCTTTTTGATTATGTGAAACATTGCTCCCTCGGTGCACAATGTTCTTTCACGGTCTCATTGACCACTGAATTTGACAGACCACCAACTGAATTATTCTCCCGTTTCTCCGTTAAGAAAATGAGATTTGGAGATAATATCTAACAATACAAGACGACTCCCAGGGCTGTAATCCAAACAAAATCGATTAATAAAAAGATGTTATGTAATTCCCTGCGGCAACCAGTGTCATCTGTTGATTGCTTGGGGATTCGGCTAAATTGGGATCTGATAGACGGGGATAGAGGCGAGGATTGTCACCGAGGGAGGTGATGTATCGTAGTTCGAGTCTATTGACGATCAAATACCGATTCCCTTGACGATACACAACCCTAAGACTGCCCCATTTTGTATCAAGACATATTTTCGATAAGGCGGGGATAAAATTCCTAACAAGCTGCACACCAACCACGGAAGATATATTTATATAAAACTTTTTGTCGAGGTGCGTGGAACGTAAATCTTCAATTTAGTATTTCACATTTTGGTGACTTTTCGAATGAATTTGAATAAAAAATCCATTCACGAGCTCTTCGCATAAAATGAACCCGACTTACGACAGAAAAATGTAATTATTATGCTTGCTTTTTGTAAGGAAACGCTACGCTGATTGATTGTCACCATCATTTTTACGTGACCTGTTATCTCTTTCAACTTACAACTACAAACATGGAATATTACAGATACAACGCTTGTCATGTTTTTCTATTGTTTTTATACAATGACATTTTTATATTCGTGATTTGTTATTCTAAAAATAGAAATACGCGATACAAATATTTTATTTTCAACGCACAAATCATCATGTTCAATTTTATAAATTGTTGAAATCTATCACTTTTGAGCCTGGATCAATGCCGGAAAGCTCTTACTTTATTTCTGTTATAACTAAAGAGCGGAAAATAAAATCGGCGATTTTCGATGAAAAATATGCAATACTTTGAATCTTGAGGGGAATTTGGATTTTTCAGCGCCCATTCGGACCTTTTTAAAAGCCCTTCTGATCCTGTTGGTCTCTTTTTTATAATAATCAGATACTTTAGAATCAACAAGTTTTTATTTCCAAAGGTTTCAAACATTTATTTCAGATCTCTTTTTCTGTAGATGCTTCAGATCCTTGAATTTTTTGATTTTGCCGCTTCTTTAGGCTTCTCCATTTCAGCACAATATCCAACAGAATTTATAAATTACACAAAAACTCTTTAATTTTTGTTTTGGGCTATTTAAAACTCTTAGTAACTCAAATTATTCTATACCTACTGTATCTCTTAAATTTTTAGACTTTTACAACTTTTAGAACGCGTAAGATTTATAGTTTTTTACTTCAAAGTCAGGAAAATGACACATTACTGAAGAGTAACTAAGCTAAGCTCCGAGTCAAATAAGAAACTTTGCTGCCAAGTTTCGTATCAATTTTATCCGGAAATCGTCAAAATCTTTAAATTTTTAAAGCAAATCTTCAGGAGTCAATGTTAACATTTGGTAAATTTTACAATTAACATGTAAAGTGACAGTTAGGTTGGGAAAATTTTTACAGTACAATATCAGGAAAATTTATTTTGTGCGCCTCCGTAATTTTTCTTGACATTTGTGTACTCATCTGCGGTAAGAAAATCAAAAGTGACATTTAGAGTAGTTGGTTTTGTTTTGCTAGTTGACATCACTGTATACACGTCAATTATGTCAATTCGTGTGCCGTTGTGGAGCCCAATGATCCTGGAAAATAATGGAAATTAAAAAAAATTATAGAAAAAATTTACAGAAGCACGAAATTCTGACTTTCTAAATTAAACCTTTTGAAAATTTTCTCTAATTAAGCGAATGACATTTCAAATTCAAACCAAAAGTCAAAATAAAAAACTATTAATTGTCGGCGCACAAAATTTTATGTTTAACGCGCTTGGAAAATGCTTTGGAAATGCTCGGACTTCAATACTTTGCTCACATTTCCAAAAGAACATTTTTCAGCCTAGTGAAATAAACAACTATAAAAAAAGTCGATAAACTGACACATTTCTGGAAAGTAGCCAAGCTAAGATCTGACAAAGAATTTTCCGGAAATCGACAGTTAGGACGGGAAATTCTTTACAGTACAATGGCAGGAAAATATTTTTCGATTCTACAAATTCTTTGAACTTGAAAAACTCTCCATTTCTTCTTTTACATGTCCTAAAATTTTTAATTCTTCAGAATCTTTAAAATCTTTCAGTTTGAATTTTTTTCCCTTTCTTTGAATTCTCGGTTTTCTAAATTCAGACGTTTCAAATTTCCGAATTTATAATTTGGTTCGATTCTTTCGTTCTCTTAGATGCTGATTGTTTGAATTTTAAGAATAAATCAATTTGGAAACTAGAGAACCTGAAAATTTTCTGGGATTCTCGTCCTAAAAAATCCGATAAATACCTAAGATTCTGAGAAAATAAAAGAATGTCTTCAGCATGTTTGCGAAAAGTTCATAAAAATAAAGAAAGTAACACTTGCAATACTTCTTATGACCTTTCTTTGATGATGACTTACAACTTTCCAGAATCCCTTTTCTCTAGATTTTCTTGAATCATTTATTTATAAAATCTAATCTCTCTCTACAATTGGATTGGTTTCTGACGGACTTTTATCATTTGATTTCTCCAGATCAGAATGCTAGTTCCTTTCATATTACATATTTTAATATTCGGTACGTACATTTTAGACTACATAATAATGAAAAAAAGTCGTGTTTTTACTCCTCAAACAAAAATTCCGATAATTGGAATGAATTGAAAAGCTGTGTTAGTCCCAAAACAACATATGGCGATTGAATGGTCAACTCTAAAAATACTAAAACTGGAGTTTATGAAGAAATTCGTTTTCACACAAGCGGTTGTAAATTTTTTGACATTTATATCTACTTGTAGCATTCTGTAACCGCTCAATACACAACAGTCAATATCCGCATTCGTAAATAAATATTTTTTCATGTGAGAACACGTCGGCAACCCACGCTGTGACTATTTCAAAATATTTGTTCACCCTTCGGAAACCGGCGTCTGCACAACATCAATATTTAGTTTTATTGGTTAGCGTATAATAAAACAGTTCCAACTTCCTCGTATGACTCATTACTGCTCAATGTCATGAATAAAATAGATCTATTTCTTTTTTATTGGAGTATCGACCGATTTCGTCCCATTGGATGTCGTGTTGTTAATTAAACATCATTTTTGGACGAGATTGCTTCGGAATTTTCTCTCCGTTCGGAAATTCTATAGGATGCAAATCGCGTTTGGAACGATAGGGTCTGTAGAAGATTTTCAACAAGAAGATTAAAGGCAACTGGTCCCTTCTTTACGTAACTCTATTTTCAGCATGAATATATCCTGCTCAATGCTTGATCTGTCTCGTAACCTTTCTCCCCTGAATAAATATTTGCACTAATAACCATCACACGGATATTTGTTTTATGCTGTCGTAGGCATTCGCCATGAAACCAGCACTGGTTGTGCACAAATAAACTTAACGGCATTAGTAGTAAAAAAGTCTCGAGGTTTTTTAAAGAAATAGATCGCATTGGGGCGGAAATTGCGCATTGAAGTGTGAATAAAGATAAAGAATAAATAAAGTCAAAATAAATGTAAAGCATGAGACATGACGTTTTCACAAAGGAGATTTGATTTGGTTTCATTTACTTTCTTGGCGATATCTACCACAAAAGCTCAGAGCTTCCACTTAAACTAGTTGTCGTTCAAAGACTTCCTTCTCCTCTGATGTATACGCGATTTTTCTCAAAGTTCATTTCACTGAGTACATTTCAACTTGTTGAAACAGAACTTCATTTATTCAAGTGTTCTCCGCTGTCCTATCGATATTTTGACGCTTTTTCTAGTCATAAACGGATTTTAATTTTATTCACGACGTTAACAGTTTTTGGTTTCACCCCAAAATAAACTCTTCAAAACAGTTTCTGCCAATGCCTCGTTTATTTATTAAATAAACTCAACCAATTTCTGCTATTGATATCTCGTTTATTTTTTGGAGTAAACTTGAGTTATTATACATCAGTGTAGATACGCAGAATTTTCCACAGATTCCAAATCTGGGATTGAAATTCAGATCCGGCAACAGATAACTGAGTTATGGTCGATCAAAGTTTCGGAAAGTTGATTTTCATTTTTCCTAATTTTTAAAGGCAAATATCTCGGAAACTATTTGAGATATTGAGATGCGGTTTACGCCATTCTTTTTTTCGGTTCATTTTACGTTAGAAAATGTTATCAAAAGGCCAAAACTCGATAGTCGATTTTTCGCGAAAAAAAATTCCGACTCAATCGATGAAAATTTTTCAATTTTTTTAATATTGGCGATAACTCGTAAACTATTTGTCCGATCGCTCTCAAATTTGGCCAGTAGATAGATTTCGAGCTCCTCTTTCGATTGATGTATAATTCAAAGCTATTAAACGTCGTTTTCATTTTGAAACCATTGATTGAAAATCACCTTAAAATGAACTCTTCAAAACTGTTTTTGGTCGATGTCTCGTTTATTTTGTAAGCAAATTCAACAAAATTCAGTTCATTTTACGCAGAATGTCACGCTGAATCCAAAGCCACAAGAATTTTTAATTTTCGTCTACTATTAACTCAGTTATGGCCGTTTGAATTTTTGGGTTGTCGCCAGAGGGCCAAATTTTTGAAGGTTCGAAACCATTCGTGCTTAATATTTCGGAAACTATTACAGAAATTGGAATGCGGTTTACGGCATCGTTCTTCTCGCCATTTTTTACATAAGAAATCGTTCTTAGATTTTCCAAAAGTCGAAAGTTGCAGTTTTTCGCGAAAATTCATCACTAAAACTATGCCAAACTTCTGATATCGATATCTCGCTTAATTTTTGGAGTAAATTTGAGTTATTTTACATCTAAATCAGTGTACGCAGAATTTTCCGTAGACTACAAATCTGAGATTGAAATTCAGAAACAGAACTCCATTTATTCAAGTGTTCTTCGCTGTCCTATCGATATTTTGACGCTTTTTCTAGTCATAAACGGATTTTAATTTTATTTACGACGTTAACAGGATTAGTTTAAACCGTGCGAACATCAAATGTTGCCTCTTAGTAAATTATGCATATGAGAGTGTTCTCGGCCTTTGCTTTTTCATCAGTGTAAAAATGTCCCGGATGCTTTTCAGCACGAAAATTAGGACAGGTTTTAGCTTGTTATTATGGAAGTGCGAGAAAATTGCGGCGTCACGACTTCAAAAACCTCTGTGTCGCCGGTCGTTGTCCCATTAACAAAATTTGAATACCCCCGACAAATACACTGGACTCTCAAAGAAAAATGGTGGATGCGCCGGGTCCAATTTCCCGAAAATTATTATCGAAAATTTGTCTTCGCGTGTGAAGCTAATAAAATTGTGGTAAAACCCGCATTGCACGTAAAAAAGGCTCCACTGCAAAGATATTATCTCTCTCGTAATATCCTTCAAGTCTCGCAAACGTCCCATAAGGATTGATGATAAGTGAATAGGTGATCGCAGCAAAGTTAAAGTAGTTGGGAATTCCGTCTTGAGTCGCCACGTAGACGTGACAGTGCCACATTTGACTTCGACGATGTTCTTATGCACGTCACGTTCAGCGTCACGCCGGGTCAACGTTGAAAGAGGCTCAAGGATGCCTCAATTTGTACGCAGTGCAATTCACCCCCTCTTCCTGTTCACCTTAAATGTAATATTTCCGAGGATCTCCTGGCAAATTGAATATTATATATCTTGATATTCTGACACGACTGGAAATTTAACGACGTTCGATGGCTTTGTGCAGAAATGTTTACTGCATCTGTCACATCACATCCCACACGCATTTATTTCCAATAAAACGGTTTTGAGGGTAGAAATAATTCCTATTTGAAGTGCACCGGTTTTACAAAGAAAAGTTTGCAATTTGTGGCGCACGTTTAGCTAAGTCGGACTTGACGAGGAAATGTTCAAAGTTCGGCTTTGTATTGATGCGTCTTTGGTTGACAGACAATAAAACTCGGTCACGACACGCGCATTACTAAAAAAATTCAATTATAGTTCGAATATTGAATCTTCTATACTTTCGCAGACTTTAAGATCCTAAAAAACTTCAAAGATTAGGCCAAATTATATTAATTACAAATTTCTTCTGGAGATTTCTCAAGCTGATTTTTAGATTTGCAAGTTATTCAGGCAGCTGAGATGCTTAAAATTTTTACTCTCAAGTTCCCAAATCAAGTTTTTCGAGGCTTCAATTGTCAGGTTGTACAAATTCGTAGGTCTTTAGTTGTGAAGTTCGCCGATTCTGAAGTTCCAACGATTTTGTTGAAAAATTTCAAATCAAAGTTTCGGAAAGTTGATTTTCATGTTTCCTCATTTTTCCTAATTTTTAAAGTCAAATATCTCGGAAACTATTAAAGATATTGAGATGCGGTTTGCGCCATCGTTTTTCTCGCGATTTGAAACATAAAAAATAGTTATTAGATTATATAAAAATCGAAATTTTCAAATTTTTACGAAAATTCATTACTAAAACTATGCCAAACTTCTGATATCGACATCTCGCTTATTTTTTTTAGTAAACTTGAGTTATTATACATCAGTGTACGCAGAATTTTCCGCAGATTCCAAATCTAGGATTTAAATTCAGATCCTGCAACAGATAACTGAGTTATGGTCGATCAAAGTGTCGGAAAGTTGATTTTCATTTTTCCTCATTTTTTGTAATTCTTAAAGTTAAATATCTCGGAAACCATTTGAGATATTGAGATGCGGTTTGCGCCATTCTTTTTCTCGGCTCATTTTACGCCAGAAAATGTTACCAAAAGCCCAAAAATCGATAGTCGATTTTTCGCGAAAAAAAATGATTTTTCGATGAAAATTTTTCAATTTTTTTAATATTGGCAATAACTCGTAAACTATTTGTCCGATCGCTCTCAAATTTGGCCAGAAGATAGATTTCGAGCTCCTCTTTCGATTGCTGGAAACACAATAGTTATTTACAGTCGCGTGTGGTAACTTACATTTTACAGCGCGAAATCAGTTTGAAGCACGACGGCGTAGCCGGAGTGCTTTAATGATTGAGCGCTGTAAAATGGTTAACGCACAAGAGTTGTATTAAACTTTTTGGCCGAAAAATTTTAATTTAATAATTGGATTTATGGGAACTGTCACATCTGACATTTGTAAATTTCATCATCTGTCAATTCTGTCAATTTTGTAGTTGGTGCACGAAAAGTACACAAGATGGCTGTATAAAAAGCGTTTTAACATTACTTTAAAAATAGAAATATTGTCTTAATTGAGATAATAATTTAGGTAGATTCCACTTTGGTGATCATTCTTCATTATGGTAAAGTGATTTTAATTTATAAACGCATGTGAAGAGCAGACGATTTGGGCAATTTTTACAGCACGGCGTGTGTAAACGTCCAGGGCGCTTGTAAATCTAGTGTTTCCGAAGCTGTCAATTGAATGTTAATTTGACGTTTACAATTCATGAGGCCAAAAAGGTATTTAACGTCGTTTTCACACTGAACACAGTGATTAAAAATCACCCCAAAATGACCTCTTCAAAACAGTTTTTGGTCGATGCTTCGTTTATTTTGTAAGCAAATTCAACAAATTTGTCCCATTTGACGCAGAATGTCACGCTGAATCTAAAAACATGAGAATTTTCAATTTTCGTCAACAAATAACTGAGTTATGGTCGTTTGAATTTTTGGGTTGCCGCCAGAGGTCCCAATTTTTGAAGGTTCGAAACCATTCGTGCTCAATATTTCGGAAACTACAGATATTAAGATGCGGTTTGCTGCATCGTTCTTATTGCGATTTTTTACATAAGAAAAAGTTTTTAGATTTTCTGAAAGTCGAAAATTTGATTTTGTCGAACAAAACGACATTAAATTAGGTTTGTGTTAAATATTTGTAATAAATTGTAATTTGCAATGGAAAATTTATTTTCTCTAGAACACATAAAAGGAAGCGTCATTATTAAAACTATAAGTCTTACTTAACGAGATGTTGAAAGTTGTGCTTTATATTGACATATCTTCAGTTAACAAACAATAAAACTCGATGAAAACACACATAATACTGAAAAATTCTGGGAATGAAATACTGTAGTCGTTATAGAAACTCGAATAATAATAAACTGTTTGATTTCCTGCGACAACTCAATAAATAACAAAACCCAACATTGTTAATCAACAATGTATTGGCAGCAATGAATGTTATACAACATTACATAATATTAATTCCAGTTTTAATAATTACTTTATTAAATGTGATCTGGCAAATACAGTTTGATTTGTGTCATTTGATTCAAAGACCGCAAATTGTTTGCCACCAACAGATATTTCATCTAGAGCAAAATCAAATTTTTGTTGGAAGTTATTACAATAACAGGCTCGCAAACGATTTGCAATCACACAAGTGACATTCAACACGACAAAATTTCCGTGAAAAATGAAACATTAATGCGAGGTTTTGAGGATTACATAAACGCCCACCGAAGTCAGCACCGTCTTCGGTGTGTTTAGGACATTATTCAGTTTCTTGAATTTGAAACAGGAATTAATCCGAGCGGGTTTAATCTCTGGAAGTGCGATCGAGTTATCTCAAGCTAAAACCTGTTCTCTTGTTTGTCGTTACAGTTGCTGTGCGCTTAAGTGAGCAGACAGTATTAAAACACCTAACATTGCTAGATAACATGTTCAATGGACATGGTACTCTGGAAAGTTCTTAATAATATCAATAAATCTGATCAAAGTTTGTACTCGAGCTGAAATATGAGGGGCTTTTACTGATCTATTATCCTTTTGTGGATGTTGCAGCTATTAAGCAGCTTCTGGAGCTTTGAAAAGTGTTCCGCACAGGAGATTACACGCATTCCAGACCGTCTCAGGGCTCAAGAGGAAGAAACTCGGGACCAGATGGATTCCGTCGGTCTAAACTACTAGCTGGAGCTTTTATAACTCATTTTGAATGGAAACTATGTCCTCAAGACCGAAATTAGCTTATTTATGTATCAAAGTTGGAGATAACTTTTTGTTTTTCGATATGTCGGAGATTCGCAATATAAGTTGGCTCAAGAAACAAAACATGTAAATAAAAACTTAAACATTGTATCAGTCAGTAGTCCCAACTTTTGCCCTTAAATGAATTTTGTTTGCGAAGGAGTCCTCCAGCAATCAAGAACAAAGGCAAACAACTACAGTAAATTCCAACCTTATGAGTGTCGCGAATTGAAATGAACACGTAGTAAATTTAAATTTTCTTCGAGATTTATACTCCAGTCACCGTAATTGCAACTGCGTTCTGTAGTAGGCAAACTTATCCAATATTGTCGAAAGTCAGGCTTCCGCCTATAACTCCAGGCAGTCTTTTCCGCCACTTTGGATTGATTTTTTCAACGTACTACGTCATGTAAGATAGTTTAAGAAGCGATGGGTGCGTGCAAAGCGCAAGTAATCCAGGGTTACAAAGTCATTCAACTTTTTAGTGCCGGGCCAGTTGGCAGGAAGGGATGATTACAACAACTCCACCCCCACTATCTCACACCCTCCTCGTCGAGATTACAGGCCTTTATCCAGCACCACCCGGCCGTTACACCATACGTTGCTTCTGCTTATTATATGATAGAGATATATGGCGTCCGCATGATTGGGGTACTGTTGTATTTTCGCGAAAAACCGGCGAAATTACAGCCAAACTTGCAGACGCAAATGACTGCAATCCACTGAAAAGGCAAATTCAAGTGTCAATATCCGTCAAATTCCGAATTTCCATCCAGATGAAATAAGGGGCAAATTTTTATTGAAATCACCGCCGGCGATTATAATATTTATTGGATTTCACCCTTGATTCATCGGGTTTACAATAACTTGAATAATTTAGAGCGAAATTTGCGAACCGGGACCATTCCACACCGGGCAATAGCGGATTTTATTAAAAATGCATATGTGCTGACTTCGCATGACTCGTTTTATAATTTTCTATGCAATTACTCAAATTATACACATTTAAACCTAAATTATAGTTTCTCTATTTCACCACCACATCATATTTTGGCAACTTAAAAAAATCGAAAAAATTTTAAATTTAAAGACTAAAAAAAATTTGGGGAATCTAAAAAATCTAACAAAATCGGAGACACCTGAAGAATCTATTTACGGAATCTAAAGGACGTAAAATCCAGAAAATTCAAAAACAATCGGAGAAATGCATGAAATTTACAGAACTAGAACAATTTAGGAATGCGACACAGGCAAAAGTAAAAATCCAGGATCCAAAAGTTTATTTTAGGATCAAAAAATCCTGGAATTATAGACGGAGAGAAAACCTGAAAATGCATATTGTGGAATCTGCAATGCAAAGTCCGTAATAGTTATTTACGTTCGAGTAACTGAAAATAGGATTTTACGGTTCGATAAAGTTTGCCGCCGAGCCGAATTCGAAGGCAGCATTTGCTAGAGAGACAATAAAAAACAAAAGTTTTAGCAAAAATACGGAATAATGAATCAAGAAGAATGCAAAGAAAGATATAAAGCAATTGTGTCAAAAATGTGAGAGTTCTGAAGGGTAACCGGGGGGAAAATAGAGCAAAAGGATCGAAGATAAGCATGAGAAACTTTGCCACTTATTTCCCTGTCTCAATTTACATTGTAACCAAAATTCGCCGTAAGAAAATTGTCCACCATGCAGGATATGTTCTCGTCCTGTCTAAAGACAGATTCAGTAGAGAAAATCACAGTTTGGAGTTACGATGGGAGAGTTTATCTTTTACGGCCGTAATAAAAGTACAAAACTTGTCTTAAACACCTCAGCACGACAACACTGTTTGCTCAAAAAGTCACTAAAATTAAACTGATGGGCGATTAATGTTTCTTAAGTAAACAACAAGGTACAAGAATCACCGTTGGAAAAGAAACGTCGAAATTAATTCACATGACGGATCTATTAATCATGAAATCTGTCCTGTGAACGTGGACAATAGAAAATTAATATTGCAGAAACTCCCCCGAATTTATAACTTTAAGGGAAGCTGGATCATTTTCTGCATCAATTATTCAAAATCCATTCTGGATTCTCCCCAGGTGGCATGGAAGTCCTGCGAGCATTGTTGCAGTGATCGCGTTGCAACTTTCCGTTGGAAATAAACGGGAAATTAATTTTCCCATCAGTTCGTACACGCGTCTACAAATATTTATCCAGCCTCTAACCTTTTAAACCCCAAAAAACGTCATTAATCCACCACACGTGAACGAATGTATTATTTACGTTTTCATTTTAACGCTGACGCGAATCCAGATGAATCAATATTTTATGTATGAGATTAATTTTTGGGAGAATGTAGTTGAATCAATCAAGGAAACTGCTGCAAATCCCATTTGAACCTGTACCCGAATCCCGGGAGAATTTTAAATCTTACCCGATTTCACAACACATCGCTTTTCACACATTCCGCAATTCCCATCGACAATTAAAATTACCCTCTGATTAATACGGTACATTTCCAGCCCCAATTTATTAAGTTCGTTGAAACCGTCACGGGAATTAAACCGAGTCGAAATCACAAAAAATCCCAATGTCAACTTCATTTCAGGCTACCCATATCATCGTCAAGAAAAGTTAGGTGAAGATTGCCCCATACACTTTGCAACACCGAACTCCATTTATGTCTTATTTTATTTCACATCACGAATTTAAAGAAAAGATCGAGGAAAAATTTGCCTGCCAGTGTCTGCAATAGTGCGATAGGAAAAGTTTAAGTCGGCTTGCGTGTTTAACGCTGCTTTTTGCCGGAGAAAGGGTATAGCTTTCCTTATTAATCGATGGTCGGCATGATCCGATTTACAAGAATTCCTTGGTGTGCACATGAAGTGCCGCATGCACTTCTAATCGTGTAATCTTGTCGTGCACCACATTTCTGCAAGTCAATCGCGAAGATCACAATCATTGGACATTTATCAAATTGTGACACTTTAACAACATCTTAAACGAAATGTGCTGGTCGCACTTCCATCAACGCGCTAACGTCTTCAAGGCGCAGAACGGGGTTTTAACATTTTTGTACAAGTCACAGCAATTACTTCTGATTTTTGAAACAGGAGCAGCTTAAAAAAGGATTATATCCAGGGGTGCGATTCTCCAGCTTTCTCCAAGCTGTAGCTTAAAATCTCTGAGGTTTTCGGTACTTGGAAATTTAAGATTTTCTTAAAAAACATATATTTAAATGTTTAAATTTTCAATTCGCTGAAAACTGCACAAATTTTAAGGTCCTTTCAGCTTGCCAAAGTTCCTAATAACCAGAAGTTATGAAGCTGAAATCTCGAAATCTTTAAATTTCTTAATTCGATTGTAAAATTCTAAAAGTTTTATTTCTAATTCAAGTTCTTAGATCCTTACCTCAAGCATAAAATCTCTGAGAATGTCGGTTTTTCAAAAATTCAGGATTGTCTAAACTTTGAATTTAAATCTTTGAATTTTTTGGAAATGGTAAAACTGCACAATTTACAGGAATTTTCAATTTTTTAGAATTCTTGAAATTTCGAGGTTTTGAAGGTGAAATCTGAAAATCTTTCGAATGCAAAGTTCTGGTATTGGAAGATTCTTGCTAAATAAAATTGGCATTTTAATTGTCATTTTAGTTTCGACCGTGCGTAAAAGTGACAGAAAAGTGCGAAAAGTAATCAAACGAGTGTGTAAAAGTATGTCATTTTGACCAAAATTTATATGATTATAAATAATGTCTGAATTCTCAAAATATTTGTACAAATTTCCAGAGTTTTACAGTTTCAAAAAGTTTATGAAATTCTAAAGTTATGAAGGTGAAATCCGCAGAATTTTTTGAATTTCTAAATTTTGGCATTGTAAGATTCTTATTTTTTTTCTTGTCAAATTTTCGAATTGGAAGCTTTAGAAGTTTAATTTTTTTATTCCCTTAAGTGCTTGTACTAAAATTGCACAGATTTTCAGAAATTTTCAGTTGCTTAGAATCATGTCTCTCTGAAGTTGTAAAGTTGAAAAACCAGAATCTTTAAATTTCTAAATTCTGAGATTGTAAAATTCTAAAATCCTTATTTTTAATTCAAGTTCTTAGATCCTTAGCTCAAGCATAAAATTTCTGAAGATTCCGGTTTTTAAAAAATTCAGGATCGTCTTTTCGACGTTTCGAATTGCAAGTGCTAAACTGTAAAATTAAATCTTTAAATTTTTTGAAAATGGTACACGTAGGTGCACAATTTTCAGGAGATTTAACATTCTTAAAATTCCTGAAATTTTGAAGTTTTGAAGCTGAAATTTCAAAATTGAATTCAACATTCTGGTAATGGAAGATTCTCGCTATATAAAATTGACATTTTTATTGTCATTTTCGTTTCGAAATGACATTCTTTTAGACACCAGTGCGTAAAAGTAATCAAACGAGTGTGTAAAAGTATGACATTTTGACAGAAATTGAAATTGTAAGTAACCAATCGTTTTGAACCTCCATTTATAAATAATTTATCGAATTTTGTTAGATTTGACGGATATTAGCGCCAATTTCCAAACTAAAATCGTCGAATCTATGTAAAAACTCAAGATTTTTGTGTTAAATCCGCACCCAAAAACAGTCAGAAGTGAATAATTGTACAATTTTTCAGCGCCTTATAGTTTCTAAAAGTTTATGAAAATCTGAAGTTATGAAGCTGAGATCCTCAGAATTTTTTGAATTTCTAAATTTTGGCATTGTAAGATTGTTATTTATTTTTTTGGCCTAAAGTAAAATTTCCGAAGTTTTTGGTTTTTAAAAAAATCCAACATTTATTTTTTGATCGAATTTTGAAATTGGAAGCTTTTGAAGTTTAATTTTTCGATTGCCTTCTCCCCTCTTACAAAACTCCATTGGTCAAGGAGCCGATGAACCCCCTCAAATCAAGACGTTGCATTTCCTATTGCTGAATTGCATCGTCTGATCGTACGACAGTTCATCGATTTCATTAACCTCACATTATGTCCATTAGGTGGTTTTAGTGTACGGAGTACCCATATCTTATAGTACTAAAATGACACAGATGTTCAGACACTTTCAGTGTCTTTGAGTCCCTGAAATTCTGAAGTTTTGAAACTGAAATGTCAAACTCTTTTTTTTAGTTTCAATTTAGCTTAAGTCTAAAATTTGTGAGATTTTCGGTTTTTAAATACTTTGAAATGAAAATTTCAAATTTTCGAAGAACCGAAAATAACCAATTTCGAATTGTAGGCTCTGAAGTAAATTTTTTTAATTGCTTGAAAACTTTTAATAAAAATTCCACGGATTTTCAGGATTTTTCAGTTGCTTAGATCATGAAACTCAGAAGTTATGACGCTGAAATATCAGAATTTTGAAATTTCTAAATTCTGAGATTGTAAGATTCATAAGTTTTTATTTTTAATTCAAATATTTTGAGAAAATGTACCTAATCACACAATCAAAATTTTTTAATCTGATCATCCGTGAAGATTAAGAGTATAATTTAAGAAACGTTTTAATATTGAAAGCAAATAAAAACTACCAGACCTTCAAATTTTAGAATCCAAAAAAAAACAGAGCATAAAACCTGGAAATTCGTACTTTTAACAATAATTGAAAAAGTGAAATCCCTGGATATGCTGGTTTATTAAAGCAACAAATGTGAAGCAAAATGAGAAAGCACATTAATTCAAAAATTCATAAATCATTAAATTTGTAATAAAGAAAATCTATTTGACCTAGACCGTGTGCATTTTTGAAACCAACTCAAACAAAAAAGTCTCTGGACAAATATACCTAATTTTCCGTTTAATTGAAATTCCGGCGTTATAAAGTGGCGCTGAAAAATTTACCACATGACAGCGTTGTTACCATTTATTTTCAAACCGCAAACGACGAAATGAATATGTAGAAAAATTGGAGACTTTATGGGGGCGGTTTTATTAAGCTAATGAGGGTGAAACAAAACGGCTAAGGATTATGCTTCATCACTTGAGGCTTGTAATAGTGATTTTTTGTCACTACTGAATGCGAGACATTTAAGCAATAAGCGGTCACTAATAGTGGAAAAACCGTCGCCATTCTATGCGGTCTGAGCATGTAGACGTCGTAATTGCGCTCCAAGAACAGTTAACATTTAATTATAATCAGTAATTAATTCCCGCGTTTAAAATTAAAACAGTTTGAATTAATTCTGTTGTCCAGACGGTCGAAGGTTTCGCGTGAATGGAGGTAATTTATGCTATCTGATGAAATTGACACCGGATTAATTCTGTTCATGACTGGACATTTTGACAAACGATTTTAAAATCAGTCGAGACTTAATGAATATTGCCTATTTTAATTACGTATGTAATTTATCGATGAAAATATGCAAGCGACATTATTGGTCGTGTGTTAACTCGTCTGATTTATTTGTTTATTGAGTAAACACAACTTGCAGACATTCCATGTGATTTATCCCGGCAGTGTACATAAATCAAAATTACATACACGAAATTATCAACGTTCCTGAAACATGAACAATTCAAGGGTCAAAGTAAATTTTCGCCGTTTTCGTCTCAGTAAGCTTTCTCCCAACAAAGTTGAAGTTAGCATCACCAAGGGAGCTCTGTTATTCTGCCCACTACTGATTGGATAACAAGTAATCCGAGTTAATTGAAAGTGGATTGGATTGATCATTCCTAAGCTTCACCTTCGACCTTATGTACTTTGCGCTAGAAATTACTACTCACCGACCAACAGAAATCGAATTAATACCTCACCTACCACCCTATAAGACTTAACACAAAAACTCGACGAAACTATTCACACGAACGTGCTAATAATATTCTAAGTGCGCAATTAGGTAAAAGTACACATTACGGAGAGTGTCCACAACTGATAACGATCTAAATAGATACTAATTTTGATAAGTGAAAGGATCAAATTCGATGGAGAGACGCCGAAGCCATTTTTCCACAAAACAAACACTAGAAATATTTTATGAGGCGCTATAGATATGTCGAGGGCAAAGACCCAGTTCGTACAACTAATGAAAAATGAAATAAAGACTTTAGGACATTTGAGTTTGCGGGGAACTGAACAAATCTGCATGCCGCAGTTGGGACGACCAACAAACGGGTTTGTTTGTTTAAATTTTGCATCAAATTAATTTTTTAATTCGGGGACCTACCGCCAAAACTCGTAATGCTCAAATTTCTTCCTAGTAAAATAATCAGTTGAACGAATTAGAAAAGTCCTAAAGTCCAAGAATCTGATGGCGAAGACTCCAAAGGATTCAAGAACCTGAAGAACAGGAATAGGTTCAGAAAATGGAAGAATTATATATCAAAATAGTTAAAGAATACAAAAATCTGAGCGAATCAATAAATCTCAGAGATTGGAAGCCCTAAATTAGATATAAAGAAAACGAGAGAACTAAATTAATTTACAAAAACCGGTTACACAGAAATATTATGTTTCGAGACGAAACGGAGCAAAATGATGAAAAACGGTGGATGCGCGAAACGAAATGAACGTACTCGTCTCCAAGAAATATTCTAATCGCGAAATAATTGTAACTAATGATAAATATGCAGTTTCCTGAGTCCCTCTTTCTTTAGAATTTCGTTGGAATTAAAAGCGCATTCGTGATCCCAAAATGAAGAGAAATTAAATAACACAAACCGCTGGCTGTTAAAATTACTGTCGCTTTAGCAACAGCATATGAGGCGCTTAATTGTAAGACCCGAAACCAAATAAAATAAAATAAATAATGCATGACGTTAACAGCGGGCGAACACTGAAACCGAGTCGTTTTGAAAATACTGTGTTAACCGCCTAACGTTCTGCACGACAATTACCGTAATCTTGAAAGGTAACCGATAAAATTAACAAGAGTTTGAATGTATCAGATTGTTATACAATTTCATATATGCGTGACATTGTAATTTGTATAAATTAAAATTACAATTGGTTGTTTCAGCTCGGTTTCATGTCAGATAACGAACAAAAAACTTCAGGTGCTAGTTAAATGATTTAACTAATATCACAGTCCTGAATTTCGTAATCGCAGATTGATTGAGTTTGAGGACGGCGCATCCAATAGCGACCGGAAGCAATACTGCGAGTTACCGGAAGTGTGATCGGATTTGTTAAACGGCAGAAAGGGATTAGAGAGGATTCAGATACTGGACTACGCTCCGTCGCTTCGGAATTCAGCTTAGGGCCGATGGCCGCATTCGGATTTATTTTTATTCTTTGCATTTTGATCTCTGCTGAAATTTTCTAAAAATAAAGACCCTAAACTTCCATTCCGATTTATCACGGAGAGTGCGCTCTAATTATCCTGGGAGCGTCTCCAGGGAATTCCATATCTCGCTTATTGAAAAAAACATTTCCAAGGCTTGACGTGCTAGAAATTAAACGGAAAAACTGCTTGTGCAGTTCTTAGGAATCATACGTGGTCTCTGAATGGTCGTCTAGCTGTAATTTTTCCTCGGGATTTAGGGTTATTCATGGCTTCATGTCGAACAGAAATAATCTGCAAATCCGTGATTCCACAACATATAAAATCCAATTAACGTGGACAACCCAACACCGATATATTGATTGAATATTGACAAATTTCCATCAACAGACATTGTTGACATGTTGACAGAACATATCAGCAAACTGAAATTATTAATTACGTTTGTGCAAATTAAAAGTAATGGAACTCCGCGGACACGTATTTATGGTAATCGACACAACGAAATTTATTTAAAATCACAGAAGCGGTAATAACACGTTTTCCCTGTAACCGATAATTTAACCGACCAAACCGTAAATTTTTAATAATAAAAAGTTAACACTGACAGTTCCGCACCAATCAATATTAACAATTCTTTAGAAACCATACAGAATATTTCAATTTAGTTAAATCGCTTTTACTCGTCGAAGAATAGATTTATCATTGCTTATTTACAACACTCGACGGTTTTTTCACGCGACGGATGACATAATGTTTTTATTTGATTACTCGCATTTCACTGCCTCTAAACTTTTATCACAATGCGCATTAACCATTCTTTTGTGAAGCTAAATTTGTTACACCTTTTCAAAATCGTACAAAACAACGTACGCCCTAACCATTGTTTTTCTTGAAATATGAGCAAATTTGACTTGGTTTTAAATTCATAAAATTGTTTCCAACGGCTGCTTTAATCAAGTTTTTTAAGTTTCCATTTCCTCCTTTCGCGTATAAATTTTCTCTTGTAATTCTTTAGTTTTATTTATGTCTTGATTCTTTAACGACAATGAAAGGTCATAAATACCCCCGAATTTTCCCCGTGCTATAAACAATAAACAAAATAAACGAGACAACGAATTACTGAAATATATCAATAAGACCACGTCAACTCGCTACAGATATTTATTTACATAATTACAGTTACAATTACATTGTCGGCGCGGCAAATATCAAGAGACGTGCTTATTGTAATTTCAGTCTAATTATTGCAATTATGATAGGTTTAGGGATTCGCTTTTTAAACCACTTTGAAACCGTCTGTGATATGAAGGATTATATTGCTGAAAGCACCAAACTAAAGTCTAAACGCGCCTGTAAAATGTTAGTGCGAACGCCATAAACTTTTCCCGCTTTAAAAATTCATAGCTCTAAAACAAGATGTCCTAGATAATCTGTTTTCACCAAAATTAACTCCGGTGGTTGCGGAGAATCCCACTAGCAAATCTGCTTAAAAAGTGAGAATAAATAATAGAGTTGACCTGCTCAAGAGGTCCGTGCAAAAACAGGGGTTGGTACCAAAAAAAAACTTTTTTGTGCATTTTCCGCAGCGCCCGGTGTAGCCGCGTTGTTTCTTTATGTGTTTTCCCTTCCCCAAAGCCACAAAAGCACTTGTTAATTTGCATTTTTACATTTATTGTATTTTCTGCACGACTAATTGTGTAAATCATGTAAATCCGTCCGTTAATTACCCGTACTTGCATTGTTCAGTGTTCTCTGGAAACAAATAAAAAGAAACCTGAGCGCTGAGCGTAACACCGGCACAAAACCGGAAGATGTAACTCCCATTGCGGAAGTTGCACAGTAATTTAAGCATCCCCTCGATATAAACAAATCAAGCATCTATTGGGTTAATTGACGGCAACCAACCCCTGAGAATTATTATCCAGTGTTACGCCTAATTTTCCACAAGGTAAATAAACCGCTGCTCAAATATTTTTCCACACACATTTTTATCAAGCTTATTTTCGTAATTACTACATTGCAGCATGAATTTTAATTTCGTGGGTCAAGAACGGTTTTGAAATTTTTACACACTCGTCAAATGCGGCACGGAATTAAAGAATTCCAGGGATTTAAAATTCGAGCGAAATGTGTCGAAATCACACCACTTTTTTACGTATAAATCCGTAAAAATGGTCACCATAAATCATACAATCAACAAACACGATTTTGTTTTTACCATGATTACTTCCGGTCACATGAAAAATGACATCCGTTGGGTTCCGGAATGAAGAAACAATTCCCAACTATAAATGTTTGAGTTTTAGCAAGCTGTTACTAAATAACCAACCCGTGGCACTATTCAATTAACACTTAATTGAGCTATCAATTACTGATCTTTGACCAATTTTTGTCAGCTGCCTCAAGCAAACATCGGTAGTCCATTACGGTCGTTTTGTACCATGAAAAATTCAGACATGCTCGAAATTTGGAGAACACACAGCAGCGAGTGGTGATTAAAATTAGAATAGACAAAACGAAAGTTGTCACAGTTGATGGACGTATTATGACACTCAACGGCAAATTAAGTTTGGAAATTCCGACAAGAC
Source organism: Gnatocerus cornutus (assembly GCA_029298725.1). Classification (NCBI taxonomy): domain Eukaryota; kingdom Metazoa; phylum Arthropoda; class Insecta; order Coleoptera; family Tenebrionidae; genus Gnatocerus; species Gnatocerus cornutus. Next base: position 17,100,547 of record CM055516.1, read on the forward strand.
CATGTCGAATTAGAAGCAGTTTTGATAACGAAAATTTTTTACAATTATTTCGCCCGGAATTAGTGCAGCTATTATTTTCCCCCTTTTTGCTTCTTTCTTACACACCTCAATTTGCAGAGGTGGCTCCAAATTACACCTACTTTGTAATAATTAAGGATATCTTGGCATAAACCTCGGTTCTGAGACGTAAGTCGGTTATATGTATAACCTTATTAGTCACGAATTATGAGGCAAGATTTAGATCATAATCCTGCAACAGATTGATTAATTGTCGTCGTGACCCATTAGTGGGGTAGTTTGCCCACAAAGAACAAGAATTCATTACAAATCTGGAGGGAGTTTCATAGTTTTAATACAGAGGAGCGCTCAAAGTGTTATTAATGAAAGCGAGATGCTATTGCGATACAAATAGAATTATCTTCTTTATAATTCAATTAATTGAGTTGAATTGCTTTGTAGTTTATGACAGTTTAATACCGATGTGATTAGCTGATTGAATTTGTAGTAATCTTGTAATCGGGCGAGATGGAATTACGTTTTATATCTGGTTCGGTTTTTTGCAAACAGATTTTACATTTACCGAGTTAAAATTCAATTTGGCGTTCCATTTTTTGTCGAAATTCCTTTTGTAGTCCCGATAAAACACGCGAAACATTTGTTTTAATGTCAAGTTTTTTACTGTGGGATTTTCAAATAGTCAACAGTTCGAAATTTCTTTTTTCGTCAAAAATTGGATCCCGGTTTCAGCCCTTGCGCAACGATATTATGTTGTGAATATTAAACAACTTATTAAACTTAGGACGAAATTATTTGTTTACGCAAATGTGGCGGAATTGGACGGGCAAACTTTTTGCGTAATACCTAATTAAAATGCCGGCGGCTATTTTCTAAGTGAAAAGCTCCCGACTTTCCAATTTCAACATAAATTCACCTTCTCCCTCTTAAGCGATGCAGTGCGCAAAAAAATCTGTTACCACGATGTCACGTTTCTTAACGACACAACCATCCAATTTGGGCTTCCCGAGCCATTTTTATGGCAAATCGCTGAATTTAACACAACCGGTGGCACCTGTGTTTAGAAGTTGGCCAAGTGTAATTAGCAATGGGAATATTTGGGGCGTGCACTGGTACGAACAAAAATGTTGTTTGAGAATAAAAAGAAAAACATAATGCGAGTTTCCAAGTTTTTGCTGCATGAGAGTACAAAGTTAATCAATAGAAAGGGGGACTCTGGAAACAAAAAGACGCTGTCGCTAAACTCTGAGAAATGGCAAAAAGCATCTTGCTAATAATCCTCTTTTCGGGCTAGTAATAAATATCTTATTATCGGCACCTCTCGTGGAGTATCATCGAGCCAACGAAAGACAATGGTAATTGGCGACAGTTCTAATTAAATTTACTTCAAACGAAATTACAGACAAAAAGAAAGTCGCCGATCTAGCTTTAGCTGCCCAATTAGCGATAAAGTGCAAATTTTGATCCGACCGATCGAAAAACAGTCAAATAACAAATCGGCTAAAAATAAACCTGACCCAAATCTGTTAAGTTTCACGAATAAACTGATCATAGTAGGGGCAGAGTGGATAAATATGCATACATGAAAATTTAAATATCTAATTCGATTAAACACATTTGTGCAATTAAAACTCTCTCAACTAGCGTCTACAATCACGGTAATGGATTCAGCAAGTTTTAATTAAGACAAACAAATACTGAAAGCTGGAAATGTTAGATGTGGTTGGATTTCAAGTTGTCACAGGGCATAAGGAGCTCAAGGCGAACATTATGGGACGTTGACATCTTTCTTAATTTCGCTATTTTTTTACCTAGATTCAGTTTATATGGATTTATATTTTTATTACAAGTGAAATTAAATTTCTCTCCTACAAGTAGATATAAAATAAGCGTATTTTGGGTTGCCTATATTAACCTAAATACAGTAGACTCTCGATAATTTTGTTTTTTTCGGTCCACTCGATTCCTCTCGATAAATTGATAAATTTCAATGTATTTTGATCGCGTCGTTAATTTGAAGTAAAATCAACAATTTTTTTCCGCCAACACTCTATAATTTAATTTTTTCCTTCCGTGGGCGCTCAGGAAAAACAGAAAACTTCTGAACAAGCCATTCTCAAAAATTCCATTGCATTGCAGTTTCGTCGTAACATAAATCTGATTTACCAGAAGAATTAATAGCTTACAAAACGATATTTCGTCAAAGTGGAGTTAGTGGATTTTGCTCTCTCTTCTCTGATTAATTCATTTATTCTGACTATTATCTGTTTGCCTTTAAACACTCGCTTATTTGAATTTTTTCTTCTCTTTCGCTCAATTATTTGAATTACACTATATTTTGAACTCTCGATAATTTGAACTGTGTCTTCTGTAGTCAGTGAGGACAGCAGAGCAAGTTACTGATTTTTAAATTTTTAATTATGACCAAATTTCTAAAATTGCTCCTTTGTAAGTCGGTAAATCCTCTGCAGGAAAAATGACATATAGGTATTTTTATATTTTTTATAAATCGTGCAGATCTTTTCGACAGACCATTTATTTAGATATTTGCGTTCCATTAAGCTCGTTAAATACTTTAGATTCTTCCGATAGTAAAGTCTATGGATTTTTCATTCTTCGAATGTTAGATGCTCTGATCTATTTAAATTTTAGATGATTCCAGAAGTGAGAACAGTTTCCCATTTTTATGCAAGAAATTTTACAACGTGGCTCTATTCTTAAAAAAGTTAATTAAAGAGTTGGGTCGTACTAGAATTAATTAAAACGCTTTTGATTCAGTGCACTTTTCCGCATAATGAGTGAGACGAATTCGCAGCTAATTCTGAGAGTTATAGCAACATAAAACAGTAAGTTGGTATTCGGCATAAAGGCTTATCTCCACCGCGACATTGATGGCCAATAAAACAAACCGTAGTGTAGTATTATCAACGTAGTGCAGGTGTCTGCAAGACCAACCCCTTAATATTTAAAGAGTGAGTGGTTGATTTACGCTCTAATTTTCCGAGGTGAATATTTCATTGCGTTACAAATAGCAGTCGTTATTATTATTTTACCCAGGCGAGCTTCGACCAGGTACGAGCTTAATTGGCTTAGCTACTGATGGTAACCGGGATTTATTTCACTTTTAACAGCACTTGTCACTGATTATTTTAGCGGATATGACCCGAATTTATCAGTGTTTACGGTCCTGGCTACTGTCAACGTAATTTGTGCTTTCCTCTCCTGCCAAAAATCCATCACCATAAATCCCCAGAGGCACGACACTGCGTAATTACTACAAATTTCAAACTATACATGAACGAAGAGTATTTCCCTTGATGACGGCGAGGAAATGTTTGGCGCAACCACTTATTAAATTAGGCAGTTTTTGTACTCCGGGGGGATTAAATTATGACCGGCCACTGTGTATTAATCTTCTAGTGTGTATTACTAACGCGTGACCGTCGCATAGCGTGAGCTTTTTGACCTCGCTACCACATTCTCTTTTTACCAACTATTTCCTTCGGCGGCTCTCTTGTGATCACAACATAACATGGAAACATATTTCTTGTTAATCTCCTCGCGTGATTATTATTCCACGAATAAATATTCACAATTGGGAAACTTACTACGGTTCCAGTGCCAGGATCAATAAAATTGACAACAGATTAATTCCAGAATTATTTATAACCGAAATTAATAATTTGTTACCTGTATTTAGAATAGTAAATTATTAAACTCTTTTTTATCAAAACCTAATTTAAAGTTAACATGATAATCAATTTCGTCAGCTGCAATGATACTAAAATTAAATTTACATAATTGAAATACGTAGGTAGATATATTATTGTACGTGTCAATCATTCACATACGCTACTAAAACTATTTGTTTGAATTCTCTTCGAATATTCATTAAATTTTTTGTCCATTTTTACTCATTAAATTTCTGAGTGAATATAAAAACTTATTTCGTTTGCATCAAGCGCTAATTAATTAATAACAATTGCATTGCAACCGATATTTGCGAAAATAAATTATTTATTACCGATATTTTCAAAGCTGAGAATTTATCAAGGTGGAAAAATGTGGAACGCGATCTTTAAATCGTTGGAATCTACTTTTTATCGGATTTTCAGATTTAAGAGTCTTGAAATATGGTTCCGTCAATTCTCCACTTCTTCTGTATTATTTTACATCCACATTTTAAATTTTGAAGACATTTATTTTTTGCTTTTTCATTCCTTTTTTTCTCCATTCTCTGAATCGACTTCCACTGGATCTTTTGAATTCCATGAAAGCAAAATTTCCAGATTTTTGTGTTTCTAAGATTTTTTAGGATCTTTTCTTTTAGCTGCATTTATTTTTATCAGTTTTTCGTGGTCTTTAGATTTACCAGTTTCTAAGATTTTTTTCGAATGTTTAAAGTTTTTCTTTTAATTACTTAACATTTCAAGAAGTTTCTTAAATTGTCGGCTTCCCAAGCTTTCGAGATTAAGCCAAATATTTATTTATAAAATTGGGAAACTTTTAAGGAATTTTCACATGTTTAAGAAACTTTTAATTCTCAAAGTTTTCCACGTTTCCTAGATCTCCTTAAACTGTTTATTTTTAAATTTACATTTTCTTGAATTGTTTGGATCGCGCTTTAATGTTTTTGTCCGATTCCTCCGAAAACTCTCAATCTATAATGCTTAGATTGTCTTTCGTTTCTTTTTTAAATGCTTTTAGTTTATTACTACAATATGAAGACAACAATACAATGTACGACAATACAAAATAATAATTTAGTCTTTCATAAATCCGCTCTTTGCTCATATTTTTCAAATGTCCCGGCGCGGCGCCTCCACCAAATTCCATAAACTGCAATAAAATTAATTCCATGGATAAACCCTTGTAAAATTTGCGACATAAAAATGTCTAGAATTTAAACAAAACTGTTATTTAATAAAATATGCATATGAATGGAAATGATTAAACGAGTCGTACATTTTCATTTTTGCTGACGTTGCTTCTAAATATGATTTTTTAAACTTTTAATGAGGACAAACAAATTCATTCAAACGTTTTATGTTTCCGCATAGAAAGTTTATTTTTGTTCAGAATTCTCAGCAATATCTGTCATTCACATATCACCCTCAAAGAAAACTGAATTCGACCGAGACCGTGAAAGAAAAATGAGTTTTCTGCTTAATAATATGTGCGAATATAAGTTTGATGATCCCATAAGAATATTCCATGCGTTTGGTGTTGACGTATTGAGAATATATTCTGCAAGAGATAATATAAAGACTGCTGGGGTTGAAAGGATTTCATTGTTTTCTTCAAGTAATTTATAGTTTCTATTTCCTTGGTAATAAAACAAGAATTTATATACATTTCCAGCTGGAAGGCTTTATTCCGTACGCAAATATCTCTGTGTTATTGAAATATTTATCCATGCACAAACGTACTTATTACATTATCATATTTACTCGTCGTTTTTGAATGGTAATCTCTGATTCCGAATGCAGATAAATCTGCAAATTGCCAGTGCTGGAAACTTTTTATTTTACTACTTTCATAGCAGTTTCCTTAATTCAAAGAAAAACGTCTCGAGGGAATTATTACAATCTGCGCCTATAGCGAAATGCATCCTCTCTGAAACTGCAACTAAAACTAAAAGAACGTAACGTTAATTCACATCTCGCAGCTGCTGCTCGAAAATGCGCTCGTGTCAATTAGAAAAACTCCAATAATTCCATGGGTGGAAATGGTGGATGCGCCGGACTAATTTCCTATAATTCAATTGAATGAAAATACCGCCCCAATTGGATGTTTAGTGTCCCTAGATTGCTGTTTTGACTACCAGCTAATAATAGTGGTTGGTTTTGTGGCAACATTTGCAAGTAATCCTCTACAAAAACAATTGTCTTTTAGTCGAAATCGTCGACCAGTCCATTTCTAAAGCAATCTAAAAGCCTAAATCCAAGTTAAAAATACCCAGGGCGATTTTACGAATAAATCCAATACTTGAGCGAACAGAAGCCAAAGTGATCTCAATCCCTCGGGTTTCCCCCAGTTTTCCCTACAATATTGAACACGGTCAACGCAAGTTTAGATAAATTGCGAAATAATGACGGATTCATTACGAAGTTCCCGCTTTAAACCGAGGTAATCACAAAAGGTGAAAGAATTCTTTAACTTGACGCAATTGATTTCGCATTAACCTACTTGAAGATATCGCTGAGACGGTTTAAATATATATCTGCAGCTCGGGTTGAACCACGAAACATGAAAGAGAGAACTGTGTCAATATTGATTCATTGTTTTGTTGGGAATCTTTGCGTGATTGACTGGTGTAATTCGGAAAAATCACTTCCGGGAAATTGTACAAATTTGCACAGTTTTTTAGATCGATGGAGATCAGAATTGCGCTGTAGCATGTTGACAAAGGATATTTCATAATTTATGACTTGCTGTGTACACGAGTGGAGGAAATCGATGGCACTACGCTGCCAACTACAAGACGAAACAAAATTGAGCCAATTAAACTATTTTCGCCGGGAATAGAATAATGGACGATAAAAAAATTGCCCGAGTTTTTCGCTTCTTTTAAACTGCCTGTTAAAGTTTCATTGGGCTCTCATTTAATTTTTAGCATATGCTACATACTGAACTTAAGTTTTATAAGCAAACTGAACAGTTTTTAGATATTTTTGATTCTCTAGACTTCCTAGAGTCCGTCTTATTAATAATTATTATTCTCGGGAAGTTTTATGAATTCTTCAGCAATCTCCAAGATCTCCTAAAATTCTTGGGATTCCTAATATTCTCTTAAAATATTGCTTAAATTCGTCTTTAGATTTTGAATTTGTCCATCATTTTGGATATTGTCTAAATTCTCAAAAATCCTTTGAATTAATTAAATTGTTAGAGTTTACAGATTTTTTGCTCTCTTTAGGTAATTATATGGGATTTTCCAAAAATTTTAAAAATTATTTTCTAAGTAACTTATTGCATTTTCTTGCATTTTTCTCATCCAGCACGTCTAGAATTGTACGAATTTCAGAGAATTTTAGAAATTTTCTAAAATTCTTCGGATTTGGATCCATCAGATTTTCAGGAATTGTCATTAATTTTCAAAACTGCAAATTTTCTTGATTTTCTTAGAATTTCTCAGGCTTTGTTTGGCTTGCTCAGTATTTGTTTCTTTTGGATTACATAACATTCTTTAAGTTTTGATAAATTGCTGAAAAATTTGGCTATTTTACTTATTTACGATTTTTTTTTAGGTTTATAAATTCAAAATTGATATTAAATTGAACTCGGTGGTTTTAAGTTTTTTTTTCTGCAATGCTACTAAAAAAATGGCCAATGCTGAAGAAGAATGTAAAATATCTAAGGGATCCAAACGTCCTAAGAATAAAAAAAATAAAAGAAGTTTAGGAGAATGTAAAAAACTTCGTGTTCAGAGACTGCGTATTTAGGTATAGGAAGTCTTTATCGTGCTATCGATTGATTTTTGGTTCTCCGAATTTGTGCAGGAATATATTAAAAAAAAGTATAAATCTCCGATTGTCGCCATTATTGCCCCGCATTTCCGGCGTTTTCCCCATAACTCAGCGTGCCTAATTCAACTTTCGTGAGCGATGTTATTATAAATATACGTTCGTTGCTCTTATGGTGAAAAGCCGTGTCATAAATTAAAGCCCCAAAGTAATCTACGCGAAGGATGACACACAAACATTTCTTATTATAAGCGAAAGGACAAATCCTTGTAATGAACAAACATTTCAACAAAGTCGGCCAAAAAAGTGGCTTAGCGGCTCCTCTTGAGTTACGAGCGTGTCGGCAGAGGTATTACACAGCCACCGTCATTGAATAATCGTCCTGAGGGATTAACTGACAAGTTGGTGCTGCATTCTGCACTCTGTCGTGGCATCAATTAAATTTCTCGCTTCCCTAGGGAACCTGAAATGAAAGATGGGACTCTATATCTATACCGAGTCGCTCAAGCGGCGCTATCAGTTGAAATATCTCACCCCGTATATCACGCGCCGGTTTATGAGATATGTAAATATGAAGAAATATCACGGCATATGAAAATCTCAGTTCAAACTTCAACGAGGAAAAAAAGGATGAATTTATAGTACTCTGTGATATACGCCATCATGTCACATAGATTTGTAAGATATATGTCCAATATATCTTCCCGCAGACGCCCTCTAATCGAATCCCATTCATTTTATTTATTATTTAAGGAAAATTCACATTTATCCACGTCGAACGCCTCTCTTTCTTTCATACACAGTTTACTTCTGATTTCCACCCACATTAATGGTTTTATGACGCCAACTACCCCGCTCTATTATATCCAAATTTCATCTTAATCCCCAAAATCTAGTTGTTATTCAAACTTATGTTAATTCAATACGCAACAAAAACACATTATGTAAATACTAATTAAATATAAATTAATATTCTGAATTAAACCGAAATTACCCCAACACTGCACCTCGAAAGTGAATTTTACAACAATCAAACCCGTCTCTCTCTCCCTAGTTAATCCGAACGGACAATACAGAATTTCGCATCTCATCTATCCTGAAAATAGTTACAAATGCTTGGAGGACGACAATGTAAGAGTTATCAAAAATGTAAGCAGCGCCACAAATATGAATCTATGAAAGCGGACACACATTTCAACAGGCGCTATGTTGGTTGCAACTACAATGGAATGTAATATGTTCCAATAACATTAAAACATAATGTGCGCCAACAAAAAACTGTCTACATTCCATGACAAATATTTATTTTGTGTTTACGGGTCCCCAGCACGAAACAGAACTAATAAAAATTCTATTATTTAGAGTTTTAATGATTGATTGGATGGTTGGAATTATAGATTTATTAGTCGCGTTTTATCGAATTGATTGTATCAAAAGCTTGGCGTTTTTTCACGGAAATTTAATATTGTGTGCCAAGTTCATCTAATTTGGGCGAATTAAATTTTTTCGCTGGAACGGTGAGCGAAATTAATGAACGTTTCGAACTTTTTTTGCAGTTTCTTGCACGTTATAACTCCTTATTTCTCGCTCAACTTAGCACTCATTGCAATAATTCAAGAGAATATCGAAACTTCTGCCTCTGAGGACCATAAAAACGGTTTTTTGTCAGTCATCTGATTCCTCAGAAATTTTAATTCTTTGGGAGTACTTTACTTTCGAAGATCTGAGAAATTCTCTAAATTCTTCAGGTTTATTGGATTTATGAGGAATTTTTAGATTCTCTTTAGACATTTTTTTCATTCTCTTAACGTAGCAGTAATTCTTTCTAGATTCCATTTGAAGTCTTTCGATTTTCATTCTTCACTGTTTTTAACTATTTCAACATTCTCTCAATTCTCCACAGGAAATTCTTTCAAATCTCCTTGTTCCACAATTTTGTAACTAGAGATGCACGGATAATTTTGATATTATAAAAAGATCACTTGTTAAGGAAGGATATGAAGATCATGAATTAAAAAAAAATCACAGATCTGATTCAGCAAAATTTGAAAGAACCCCAAAGAGAATGCAAAATACTAAAAGTTCTATTAGTCTAAAGCGAAAGAAAGTGCAGAGATCGCAAAGGAATTGAATTCACCTGACGATTTATTCCTCAGATGCGTTTTCGTAAAATACAGTTTCAGTTCAAGCCAAAAGAGAAATGATCTGAGCAGTCACGAGGGCGAATGCAGCAATCGTAAAATTTGATCTTAAAGTTAAAAATAAACTTAGACAACCCGAAATTACGTTCTTTTCTATCTAATTAGCGAATAATTCTTACTATAAAAGATTCTCGCGTTGGCATTTTACAAGATTCTCCATCTAGCTCGTAAAAATCGAGGGAATCACATTGCGCGTTTTTCGGCGTGTCGAAATGAATTTTCGTCGTAGAAATATATAACTTGCCGTACAAGTCTTCTTTAATAAAATACTTTTCCTGTCCTGATTAAGAAAAGTTGCAGCGAGGAACGTCGGGAAATGCCTTTCACGATTTTCCCGGTTTTATTGTGATCGTTGGACCGAATAAACAGTGGCCTCCATGCACCACCACGCAGCGTAACACATAATAATTTTGTCCTAGATGAAATAATTTCATAAAGATAAAATTTGAACGAGATGACGAAATTGGGGGGGAGGGACGATATAAAGTGTCGTTTAAAGCGAGCGAGCATTTGAAATAATTGCCTTCAATAAAACACGTTCTGGTAAGGGAAATGAAACAAAGAGCTATCTGCCGTTTTGTCACGTTACCCCTTTTTGTTGCTGGTTGGTTAAACAAAAGACGTGCGCGTTTATAGTTTATACTGAGGAAATTAGCGAAAAAGGAAAACACTATTACGGATAGAAAATACACGATAGGAAAAACATGGGATTCAACAATTAGCGTTCTTTGTCGCGATAAGCCAAGTATCGGTAAAAGTAACAAAAGAAGTGCCTGAACTGCTATCGGTGTAATTTTTATTTATCTTGGATGTTCAAACACAAAATACAATAGAATGCAATTAACTAGTCCCGCAGTATGCCGCAAATCGATAAACTTGTTGGTCCCGGATGGAGCATTTCAGTTTAATTGTTTCCTGTATTGCTACTTTATTAAACCATCACGTGAATGCCTCATCAGCAACATTTTTATCCCAACTTTTCGACCAAATTACGGAAACTTGGAATCGGCATAAATTCCACTCCCAAAACACAAAAATTATGAATATGAAACAGAGTATTAGTTCCAAACTTCCATCTTTTATATTTATAAGGTTTTCACTGAGCTTCCTTCAAACTTTACACATCTTTAATTAAATCAAAACTTGGTTAAGTTTCCCCGTTCAGAGAGCTTTCGAACAAAACTTCCATTAAATTAAAGAAAGGTGTACTACTTTTTAATTTAATGGCACCTGTTAAAAATATTTATTAGATACCGACTGAGGCCGCCGTGTCTTTCCCTTATTTAAATATTACCCGCGTTGAGAACACTCGGGAAAAAAATAATGGACAATATTTACATTTTTTAAAGATCCCTTCTGAGAAATATCGCTACGCGATATACATAACGCGGGAAATTTCTCTTATTTCTTCCTTAACGCTTTACTAAATATTTCTAATGGAAACAAAGAACGCAGCAAGAAAACAACATTTCACAACATAAATCTGTAATTTCTGATGTGACGTTCTGGGCAGAATTATAAATTTAAATTTAGCAGATTGAACAGGAGCAAAGAACCATGAAAATAAGTAAATTCCTTTTCTGTTGTAATTTTCTTATTATTTAGATTACCCTTCCATTGGAATAAAACACACATAACACACTGTGACAAATTTGATTAGTTATATTGCCGGATAGCTGACTATTAAGATGTCATAAATTAAGCTCAACTGAATTTTAAATGGCACGTTCTGCTTTTAAATCGAATTTTATAAACTAAAATCCAAATACGATAAAGAGATGAGACAATTAAGTTTGCATATAACTGACTCATAACTTTACTATTAAATTACGCGCCTCATTAAACTTAATTTATTACACAATCAAATCGCATCATATATGTAAAGTTTGCTCTAAACCTAACAATTACCTGCTTTTGAACAAACCGCACTGCGCTTAAATTCTTCGTTTTTCTAGGATTCGAAAACAAAAGCATGTAACTTATTAATTTATAGCGGCAAGAACGCTCTAGGAAATACCAATAAAAATAATTCTCCATTTGTCGTTTGATTAATCATCGATTAATCAGGGATTGCTCACCTGGAAGTGTCGAAAGTAGAGCGGCTCACAGTCCACGGTGGAGCAATCCTGATGTGACAATTAGTTGTGGATGCATCGACAGCAGAATACGGTTGCAAACCAGCGACCGTAAACCAGTTACGTTGGTTGTTATGTTGGCGAACAACAGATTTACACAACATTTTGAACATCACAGTTATAGTTAATTCAAATTAGTATTATATTAGATAGGCGTTTTTTAATAAACAGTAGTATTGATAGAACCATGGTGGTTGTCCTTACTCACCCCCTCAACATGGTCCTTCGAGCAAACTAAGTGTATCGTCGTGGCAAAATCTTGTAAAGTGTGCAAGATTCAAGTGGGCAAAACGTTGCCAAATTCCTATAGCTTTCGCGAAACGGGAGTGTCTGTTCGTGGAAAAAAGTGTTTGTGCCAGGAAAGTGAGAGTGCTACCTGGTGAAATGGAAGAAATCAACGACCTGGTAAGCGAGCAGCTGGAGTGGAAGGATGAGCTTACAAGGAAGTTGATAAATATGAAGAAAGACTCCAAAGAGAGGAAGACGGAGCACTACCTACATCAAAAGGCCGCAGAGATAGACGCAATTGTGGCCAAGCTAAAATCTAACCATGCGAAGATTAAGGCTCTAGATCGGGAGCAAAAAAGTCAGTACTTCGTAAACAATAGCTACAGCGGAATTGAAGCAGCCTACATGGAGGTGTCAAGTTACATAGACAAATGTAGAGATCTGCTTAAAACCAAGGTAGAATCAGCTGAAGAAGTTGAGCTGAAAATGAACTTAATCGACCAAGCCCGTCGGATGGAGCTGTTGAGAATTGATATTAACAGTGCAAAGACGGCAACAAACGGATTCCGGCAGTATTCTGAAGACATCAGAACTCAATGGGAAACCATCCGAGAAAAGGAAGTGGAACTCTGCAGGTGTGCGAGGGGCAACCGGGAGTCCAAATATTTCAAAGAGGAATGGTTTGGCACGATGCGTGCAGAGTATCGTGCAGTGATGATTCATTTGGAAGAGAAGATGAAAGGTCCAAGCGGAGGTAATGGAACTTCGGGGTCAACGAGTGTGGTGCTGCCAAAGATTAAGATACCCGTGTTTGAAGGCAAATACGAAGAATGGCCCACATTCCAGGACCTATTCACGAAGATCATTCACGCAAACACAAGTCTCAGCAAGGTGGAAAAGCTGCAGTATTTGAAGACGTACGTAAGCGGTGAAGCGCTACGGGCCATTCAACATTTTGAGATTCTTGAAGACAACTACAGCAGTGCTTGGGATGAACTTCAAGAAAGGTTCAACAATAAGAGGTTGATCGTGAACAAACTAGTGAACAAGATCTTGCAACTACCATCAATGAAGGAGGATGACGGCGCAGAGGAACTGAAGACGATGTACAACACAGTGAAAGAGTGTCTAGAAGCCATAAAGCAGCAGAAGATTGAGGTTTCATCGTGGGATCCAATCATTGTTTGTGTGATGGCAAACAAGTGGAATTGGAAGACCAATGAAAGCTTTGAAGCGTCGATAGACAACCCTTTCGAAGTACAATCCTTGGAGAGTGTGCTGAAGTTCTTGATGAAAAGATTCCAGGCGTTGGAAGCAGTTCATCATCTTGGAAAGAAGTCGGAACGAGAAAACGCAAGAAGCTTCAAGGAATCTCCAACATCAAATAAGGCAAGTTGCAAATTTTGTTCTTTGTCTCACGCAATTCATGCATGCCCTGAATTTAAATCGCTTGATGCTGATAAACGGTTTAACTTCGCGAGGGAACGGAAACTTTGCTACAACTGTTTGAGTCATGAATTTGGGAAGAAATGCTACTCGCAGAGTAAATGTCGCGTATGTGGGAAAACTCATCATACCCTAATGCATCGGGATGAAGAAAAATCGGTCAATCAGAAGAAAATGGAGTCAGAAAAAACAAAACATCAACTGACGAAGGTAGCAAGTCACATCGCACGTCATGACGAAACGGTTTTGTTGGCGACAGCATTAATTCGAGTAAAGAATGCGTCTGGGGATTTGGAGTACTTGCGAGCGCTCATTGATCCAGGATCGCAAGCTGCTTTTGCTACGGAAGAAGCAGCCTGTCAGTTGGGACTACCTCGGGAAAGAATTAGAGCAAAAATTTCGGGGATTGGGGATGTGAAACCCAAAACTAGCAACCAAAAAATTAGAATTGTTTGCAAAGCAAGGATGCCAGGAGCATTCGAATTAAAGACAGATGTGGTCATACTTCCGAAGCTAACCGAAAAAACACCAGAATGCCAGATAAATTTCGTAGAAGACGACTGGAAAAACGTGGTCATTGCGGATCCAACGTTTTACACCCCAGGGCAAATAGACATTATCTTAGGTGCAAAAGAGTACCGCGAGATATTGTTAGATGGAATGAAGAAAACAGAAAATGGACTACTAGGTCAGAATACGCATTTCGGATGGATAATATCCGGAAGCAGCTCAGGTTCAAAAACGCGAGGCATCAAACTGTGCAGCTTGATATCAAGAGCTCAAGAAGACCAAAACATAAACAAGTTTTGGGAGGAGCAAGAAGTTTCAACGGAGCAGCAGCTGACAAATGAAGAAGAAATGTGTCAGAAGCGGTATGAAGAAACAACACAACGAGACATGGATGGAAAATACGTCGTCAGAATTCCTTTTAAAAGTGATGATTCTAAACTTGGGGAATCTAGGTCACGGGCGGTCGCAAGGTTACTACAACTCGAAAGAAGACTGAGTAGGCAACAAAAACATTGTAAAGATTACAACGAGTTCATGCGAGAATACGTGCAACTAGGTCATATGACAAAAGTTCCGAAAGAAGAGGAAAGGACAGGAAAATACTACATTCCGCACCAATCGGTAATAAAGGAAGATAGCTCGACAACTAAATTAAGAGTGGTTTTCGACGCATCTTGTAAGAGTAGTAACGGAAAAAGTCTGAATGACATTACGTTAGTTGGACCAAGAGTGCAAAGTGAACTTTGTGACATCTTGTTGAGATGGAGAAGCAACAAGATAGCTTTTAATGCAGACATAGAAAAAATGTACCGTCAAATTAAAATCCATGAAGATGATCAGGAGTATCACCGAATACTATGGAGATTTTCAGAATCAGAGCCCATTCAAGAGTTTAGATTGACTACGGTGACGTATGGAACTGCGTCAGCACCGTTTTTGGCAGTTAGAACCATCCAACAGTTGGCAAAAGACGAACGCGACACATATCCAGAAGCGGCTGAAGTAGCTACAAAGAATTGCTACGTTGATGACGTGTTAGCTGGGGCTGACACAACTGAAGAAGCAATTGAACTGCAATCGGAATTGATAAACATGTTTCATTCGGGTGGATTTAACTTAAGAAAGTGGTGCAGTAATGACAGCAAGTTGTTAGAAACCCTCTCAGAGCACCTGAGAGACAACAAACAAATAGAATTCGCCAAGGACGAGGTGAAGAAATCGTTGGGAGTATTCTGGGCACCCAATGATGACACAATCAGGATTAAGGTCAACACAACTACGTCAACGAGTGGGAAATTAACGAAGAGGACAATTCTGTCAAGTGTTGCGAAATTGTTTGATCCACTGGGAGTGTTAGCACCAGTCGTAGTGACAGCCAAACTGATTGTGCAGGATCTTTGGAGAGGTCAGCTAGACTGGGATAATCAAGTTCCAGACGAGGTTGCTAACAGGTGGTATGAATTTCTTAAGACTCTGAAGGAGCTTGAAGAAATTGTCATTCCAAGATGGACACAACAAGGCAAGAATTCGGTTCAAATTCAAGTACATGGATTCTGCGACGCGTCAGAAAAGGCGTATGGAGCGGTGGTTTACCTGAAAGTTACGAAACCAGATGGGGAAGTGACAGTCAGTTTGCTTGCAGCCAAATCAAAGGTGGCTCCAATAAAAACAAAGGTAACCTTGCCGAAGTTGGAATTGTGCGCAGCGGCACTGTTATCAAAACTCATGCATCGAATAATAACTACATTATCATTGGAAAAAACAGAGCTACACGCATGGTCCGATTCGATGATAACGCTAGCATGGATAGCTGGACAACCAGGACGTTGGAAGACCTATGTAGCCAATAGAGTCTCAGAGATCCAACGTACAAAAAACGTTAAATGGCATCATGTCAGCACAAAGGACAATCCTGCAGATGTGATCTCACGAGGGCTGGATGCAAACAAGTTAAAGGAAGACGAGCTGTGGTGGAATGGTCCAAGTTGGTTGAAAGAGGAGGAAAAATGGCCAAACGTCGCAGTAGAAGAAGATACGAAGATAGAAGAAAGAAGATGCATGCATGTGAAGGTCACTCATCCAGCAGAGCCAATCTTTGCAGCATATTCGTCGTTTACAAAAGGAAAAAGAATTTTGGCATGGTGTTTGCGATTCATTCGAGCCTGCAGAGAAGGAAAAAGCAGCGGTCCGTTGGCAGTGCAGGAGTTACTTCAATCGGAAGAATACATGGTAAAAATGGAGCAAGGTCAATGTTTTGCTGACGAAGTAAAGAAACTGCAGAACGCAAGGTCGGTTGGCAAACAAAGTGGGTTGATAAACTTGAACCCATTCATTGACAACAAAGGAATTATGAGAGTGGGTGGAAGATTGAAACATTCACTACTCAAATATGATGAGAAGCATCCAATAATCATCTCAGGAAAAGGTGATCTGGGGAGTCTCATCATCAGGGAAGCGCATCTACAAACTCTTCATGGAGGTAATCAGCAAACGATAGCCTTCATCAGAAGAAAGTTTTGGATAACAAACGCAAAACGAGCCGTGAAAAAGGTCATCAACAATTGTCCTACTTGCATTCGTTATCGTGCAAAAACAGCAGAACAGCTGATGGGTCAACTACCCGAGACTCGCGTCAGACCAGTGTCAGCGTTCACCAACACCGGTGTCGACTACGCAGGACCTATCCAACTAAGAGTGTCAAAGGGAAGAGGAAATAAGTCGTATAAAGGATACATAGCGGTGTTTGTCTGTTTAGCAACAAAGGCGATCCATTTGGAGATTGTGAGCGACATGACATCGGAAAGCTTCATGGCAGCATTGAAGAGGTTTATGTCTCGCAGAGGAATGAGTGCGAACATTTTCTCAGATAATGGAACGACGTTTGTGGGCGCAGCTAAGAGGTTGGAAGAAGAAGTAAGCGAAATGATCAAGGGTTCCGACATACAAGATCAATTAGCAAATAAGGGAATTCAGTGGAATTTCATCCCTCCATCGGCACCGCACTTTGGGGGTATGTGGGAGGCTGGAGTAAAATCTACAAAGCACCACTTAAAACGTGTCATTGGCGAAAGTACATTAACGTACGAAGAATTGACGACGTTAGTCAATCAAATAGAAGCATGTTTGAATTCACGTCCACTGTGCACATTAACCGAAGAAGTTAACGATGTATCAGTGTTGACACCAGGACACTTTCTCATTGGAAAGGAGTTGGTGGGACCAACCAATCCCGTAGCGTTAGAAAGTTGTGACGGTCTAACGGGAAGATGGAGAGTCATCCAAAAGATGAAAAAGGACTTTTGGAAGGCATGGACGACAGATTACCTACACCAGCTGCAACAGCGAAACAAGTGGCAGTCAGAAGTAGAAAATTTGAAGCCAGGAGATGTCGTCTTAGTGAAAGAAGATAACATCTCTGCCAGTAAGTGGCCGTTGGCGAAAATTGAACAAGTTCATAAGGGACAAGAAGGATTGGTAAGGGTCGTGACAATTCGAAGAGCGTCCGGACTGGAAGCAAAACGCCCAATTCACAAGTTGGTGAAGATTCCAACAGGAAACCAGGAGGATTCAAATAATCAAGGGACAAGCACAACAGGAAGTGGTGGAGCTTCAACCGTTAGGGATTCTGGATCCGTTTCATAACTACTCCACATCAGGGTTGTCGCGAACTTAAGTTAAGCCAGTTAGATTTCTTTTGTTAATGGGAATTAGTTGTAATTCATGGGAAACTAGTACTTAATCATGTAGCAATTATTTTAAAGGGGGATTAAATAGTTGTAATACGAATGCCATATACTATAAATAACTTGATGTGAAACAAAATACTGTGGTCAGCTGATGTTTCAGTGTATCATCCAGGGGATCAAGGCCGCAGTACTCAACCTTTAATGCCACGACTGAGACAACATTCTGCTGGAGAGGTCCACAACCCATTTCGTCGCCCTCGCCAATATGATTAATCATCGATTAATCAGGGATTGCTCACCTGGAAGTGTCGAAAGTAGAGCGGCTCACAGTCCACGGTGGAGCAATCCTGATGTGACAATTAGTTGTGGATGCATCGACAGCAGAATACGGTTGCAAACCAGCGACCGTAAACCAGTTACGTTGGTTGTTATGTTGGCGAACAACAGATTTACACAACATTTTGAACATCACAGTTATAGTTAATTCAAATTAGTATTATATTAGATAGGCGTTTTTTAATAAACAGTAGTATTGATAGAACCATGGTGGTTGTCCTTACTCACCCCCTCAACATCGTTTGTTGGAGTACCATTTTTAAGTTACGTAGACGATTTCAGAGATTGTAAAACTGAATTGGAATAAACTGAAGATTATAAACTGAAACTCGAGAAAAATAAATAGGTAATGTAGCAAATTTACATCTCTTAAGATTCCTTCTGAGAAATTCATTTCAGTAGCTGAGCGAGCTTTCGCTGTGAACTTGTCGCGAGTTATGTACATTATTTTTAAATTTGCTTTTCCTATAATTATTATTATGTTTTAACCATTTAACTGCTGTAAAGATATATATATTGTTTTGACATTTTTCTCATAAACTACAAATGATGAGAATTTGAAATTTTGGGAACATAAATAAGCAAATATTAATAAATAAATTTGCTTATTTAAAATGGAACACCTCATATTTTATTGCATTTTCAGATTCTACATTAATATTAAGGGCGACTTTATATACAGGATCCGGCAACACTTGTGTCCACCCCCAAAATCGTCTTTAATTTTAAAGATAAAATTTTGAAAATTTACATACGCTCATAGTTGACAAAGCTCTAGAAGCTGACGCAAAGATTTGTTTTTTATCACTAATAGTTTTGGCGTCGCGGCGCCTTAAAAATGTAATTTTTAGTTAATTGTGAGGGTTTGTGATATCAACCTCTAATTTAATTTAATTTAATTTTTTTATAAATGTGTTAAAAATATCTCAGTTGTCATTTTAGATTCAATGCAAATTGTCTTCAAAATTTGAGAAAAAAATGCTGTTTTATCAAGTTAGTTTCCAATTTTATTATGTCAAAATTGGGAACTACGTTTACACCCATCTGTCAACATCTTGTGTCACAAATGACATCTATCCTTTGGTTCGTTTTAGATTGTAACAAAAGTCTGACTTGGTGAAATTGTCGTCTTGTCGATGTTAATTAATGAATTCTGGTGTCCATAAAGTGCAACATGCCCGTGATAATCAAAATTAACCTTTATAAGAGTGAATGAAGTGACTTGTGAAATTTTGGTGTAAACGTAGTTTGCCGCTGCGCTGTCATAATTTTGAAAACTAACTTGATAAAACAACGTTTATTTCGCAAATTTTAAACACAATTGGTATTAGATTTAAAATAAAAACTCAGTTATATATATCACAGTTATGTTGAAAAAAAATTGAATTCGCGAATTTTGCTGCAAAAACTCAAAAATCGCTAAAAATTATACTTCTTAGACGTCGCGACGCCATCCAAACCGTGATAAAAAATAATTTTTTTGCGGTAGCTTCTAGAGCTTTGTCAACTATGAGCGTATGCAAATTTTCAAAATTTTATCTTTAAAATTAAAGACGATTGTAGGAGTGGACACAAGTGTTGCCGGACCCTGTATAATTAAATATATTTAAATTAAAAAAAAAATAAAAATTGCACAATATGGAAGTGAAATTTTCTTTCCGAGATATGTAAGTACCCTATAATCTATTTCAAAATCGCCAAGTTATTTGGAAAATAAGCACAATACAAACGTACAATAAAATTTTTTATTAACTTTATGTATTGGACACCTATTTCCTATTAAAAATACCAAAAAAGAAGAAGTTTTTTACTCTTTTATTCCCAATTTTTATGCATGCTTTGGAATGGTCATCCTCAACTATGTTTGTAGAAATATTCTTTTTAATTTTAAAATTTAATTTTTTTTTTAAATCGAGACATTTTAGAAATGGTACAATTTAAGTATTGCACTGTATATATAAAGTGATCTTGAATTTGCATATAGAATTCAAAAATGCAATAAAATATAGGATGTTCTATTTAAAATAAGGAAGTTGACTGCCACTTCCAGCAAAACCGAATCTATTTATTCGATTTGTCTTATCAGCTTATTTTTGTCCTCAAAATTTCAAATTCTTATCATTTGAATTTTCTGAAAAATGACAAAACATGTACATATAAGTTTACAACAGTTAAAGGGTTAATCATGTTATCAAAAGCATGTTGGTATTATTAACTTGGCACGCCTAATTCGTATTTATAATGAAATTGATTTATAACAAATTGAGGTAAATAAAAATGCAGAGAATGTGTGGGCCGTGAATTTTATTTCCCGAATACTCTACAAAAACCAAAAACGAGATCAAAAGCAACTAAATTCCACTTCAAATAAAAAAGATAACTGAATAATTCTCTGTGTTTACTTAACAAATAATATACTCGGATGTAGTGCCATTGCAAAAACTGGCTAGTTTGTTTAGAACAGCGATAATTTCCAGGTTGCCAAGTCTAAGTTGGTGTAAGTTGTGGAGAAAATTGGTAATTTAGCGCATAAATTAATAGCGACCCCATGGCCGCCCACCCTCATGGGTATATCCCGATTATTCAGGTTTCGTCGCAAGGGTTGTCCCTATAAATTCAGCTGATTCATTAGCTAGTGGTGAAATCACAGCAACTACTGTATACAAAGATGGCGAGTTTATTGGGCAGATACCTAAATCCTCCGCTTAACTATCTCAGCTGATGAGCTGATGCAATTTTCATGTTAATTTAAATAGAATGTGTCACTAGTAGAACAAAAGGCCGAGATAAGGTAGCGTGTTCATTGTGTTACGCTCACTTTAGTGTCCCTTTTGCAGGGGCGGTGAAGGCGGAACCAGAGCCAGGTGGTAACCGACAGATGTCTTCGAATAACAGATGCTTCTATTTAAAAATAATTGACATTGCTTAGGTGTTGACATTAATTCCTATTTATTGATGACACTGATACTCTATCTGTGAACTTTCAACGCGACCTAGAGAGTGGAGAAATTAATGGAGTGTCTACGTGTGTGGTGATGTGGATGGAAAGATCAAAAATTGGGACCGATTTCCGGAGTAATTGATAAATCGATGGGCAATGGAGCACTCTGGAACCGAGTATTAATTACGTAATGGATTACGGACGATTTGTTCCGATGTGGAAAAAGCGCTGATATACACCTCTTCGG